>JAPDOI010000291.1:0-600000 GCA_029168955.1 Aplectana chamaeleonis
TCCAACGACGCTTGGCGCACTCCAATTGAGGTTCAATACACTTTCCACGGCGCGTGGCGCACTTCCATTCGGGTCCCACACACTTTCCACAACGCGTGGCGCACTTCCAGTCGGGCCCCGCACACTTTACATGGCGCGTCGCGCACTTCGAATTGGGTCCCACACACTTCCAACGACGCTTGGCGCACTTCCCTTGAGGTTCAATACACTTTCCATGGCGCGTGGCGCACTTCCAGTCGGGTCCCGCACACTTTCCATGGCGCGTCGCGCACTTCCAGTAGGGACTCGCACACTTTCCAGGGCGCATGGCGCACTTCCAGTCAGGTTTCGCACACTTTCCACGGCGTGTGGCGCCTTTCCAGTCGGGTCCCACACACTTTCCACGGTGCGTGGCGCACTTCCAGTCGGGTCCCACACACTTTCCACAACTCGTGGCGCACTTCCAGTCGGGTCCCACACACTTCCAACGACGCTTAACGCACTCTCAGTGAGGTTCGATACACTTTCCACGGCGCGTGGCGCACTTCCAATCGAGTCCCACACACTTCCAACGACGCTTGGCGCACTCCCAGTGAGGTTCCTACACTTTCCACGGTGTGTGGCGCACTTCCAGTCGGTGCCCGCACACTTTCCACAGCGCGTGACGCACTTCCAGTCGGGTCCCGCACACTTTCCATGGCGCGTCGCGCACTTCCAGTCGAGTCCCGCACACTTCCAACGACGCTTGGCGCTCTCCCAGTGAGGTCCGACACACTTTCCACGGCGCGTGGCGCACTTCCAGTCAGGTCCCGCACACTTTCCACAGCGCGTGACGCACTTCCAGTCGGGTCCCGCACACTTTCCATGGCGCGTCGCGCACTTCCAGTCGAGTCCCGCACACTTCCAACGACGCTTGGCGCACTCTCAGTGGGCTCCGACACACTTTCCACGGCGCGTGGCGCACTTCCAGTCGGTGCCCGCACACTTTCCACAACGCGTGGCGCACTTCCAGTCGGGTCCCGCACACTTTCCACGGCGTGTGGCGCACTTCCAGTCAGGTCCCGCACACTTTCCACAGCGCGTGGCGCACTCCCAGTGAGGTTCGATACACTTTCCACGGCGCGTGGCGCACTTCCAGTTGGGTCCCACACACTTCCCATGGCGCGTCGCGCACTTCCAGTAGGGACTCGCACACTTTCCAGGGCGCGTGGCGCACTTCCAGTCAGGTTTCGCACACTTTCCACGGCGTGTGGCGCCATTCCAGTTGGGTCCCACACACTTTCCATGGCGCGTCGCGCACTTCCAGTCGGGTCTTGCACACATTCCACGGCGCGTGGCGCACTTCCAGTCAGGTCCCCCACACTTTCCACGGTGCGTGGCGCCTTTCCAGTCGGGTCTTGCACACATTCCACGGCGCGTGGCGCACTTCCAGTCAGGTCCCCCACACTTTCCTCGGTGCGTGGCACACTTCGAATTGGGTCCCACACACTTCCAACGACGCTTGGCCCACTCCCAGTGAGGTTCGATACACTTTCCACGGCGCGTGGCGCACTTCCAGTCGGGTCCCACACACTTTCCATGGCGCGTCGCGCATTTCCAATCGAGCCTCGCACACTTTCCACGGTGCGCGGCGCACTTCCAGTCGGGTCCCGCACACTTTCCACGGCGTGTGGCGCACTTCCAGTCAGGTCCCACACACTTTCCACGGTGCGTAGCGCACTTCCAGTCGGGTCCCGCACACATTCCACAACTCGTGGCGCACTTCCAGTCGGGTCCCGCACACTTTCCACAGCGCGTGGCGCACTTCCAGTCGGTTCCCACACACTTTCCATGGCGCGTCGCTCATTTCCAGTCGAGCCTCGCACACTTCCCACGGTGCGTGGCACACTTCGAATTGGGTCCCACACACTTCCAACGACGCTTGGCGCACTCCCATTGAGGTCCGACACACTTTCCACGGCGCGTGGCGCACTTCCAGTCGGGCCCCGCACTTTCCACAAAGCGTGGCGCACTTCCAGTCGGGTCCCGCACACTTTCCACGGTGCGTGGCGCACTTCCAGTCGGGTTCCGCACACTTCCTACAACGCGTGGCGCACTTCCAGTCGAGTCTTGCACTTTCCACAAAGCGTGGCGCACTTCCAGTCGGGTCCCGCACACTTTCCACAGCGCGTGGCGCACTTCCAGTCGGGTCTCGCACACGTTCCATGGCGCGTCGCGCACTTCCAGTCGGGTTTCGCACACTTTCCACGGCGCGTGGCGCACTTCCGGTCGGGTCCCACACACTTCCAACGACGCTTGGCGCACTCCCATTGAGGTTCAATACACTTTCCACGGCGCGTGGCGCACTTCCATTCGGGTCCCACACACTTTCCACAACTCGTGGCGCACTTCCAGTCGGGTCCCGCACACATTCCACGGCGTGTGGCGCACTTCCAGTCAGATCCCGCACACTTTCCACAACGCGTGGCGCACTTCCAGTCGGGTCCCGCACACATTCCACGGCGTGTGGCGCACTTCCAGTCAGGTCCCGCACACTTTCCACAGCGCGTGGCGCACTTCCAGTCGGGTCCCACACACTTTCCACGGTTCGTCGCGCACTTCCAGTCGGGTCCCGCACACTTTCCACGGCGCGTAGCGCACTTCCAGTTGGGTCCCACACACTTTCCACGGCGCGTAGCGCACCTCCAGTTGGGTCGCGCACATTTTACAGGGCGCGTCGCGCACTTCCAGTCGGGTCCCACACACTTTCCACAACGCGTGGCGCACTTTCAGTCGGGTCCAGCACACTTTCCACCGCGCGTCGCGCACTTCCAGTCGAGTCCCGCACGCTTTCCACGGTGCGTGGCGCACTTCAAATTGGGTCCCACACACTTCCAACGACGCTTGGCGCACTCCCAGTGAGGTTCATACACTTTCCACGGCGCGTGGCGCACTTCCAGTCGGGTCCCGCACACATTCCACGGCGTGTGGCGCACTTCCAGTCAGATCCCGCACACTTTCCACAACGCGTGGCGCACTTCCAGTCGGGGCCCGCACACTTTCCATATCGCGTGGCTCACTTCCAGTCGGGTCCCGCACACTTTCCACGGTGCATGGCGCACTTCCTGTCGGGTCTTGCACACTTTCCACGACGCGCGGCGCACTTCCAGTCGGGTCCCGCACACTTTCCACGGTGCATGGCGCACTTCCTGTCGGGTCCCACACACTTTCCACGACGCGCGGCGCACTTCCAGTCAGGTCCCGCACACTTTCCACAGCGCGTGGCGCACTCCCAGTGGGGTCCGACACACTTTCCATGGCGCGTCGCGCACTTCCAGTCGGGTCCCGCACACTTTCCACGGCGCGTGGCGCACTTCCAGTCGGGTCCCGCACACTTTCCACGGCGCATGGCGCACTTCCAGTCGGGTCCCGCACACTTTCCACGGTGCGTGGCGCACTTCCAGTCGGGTCCCGCACACTTTCCACGGCGCGTGGCGCACTTCCAGTCGGGTCCCACACACTTCCAACGACGCTTAGCGCACTCTCAGTGAGGTTCGATACACTTTCCACATCGCGTGGCGCACTTCCAATCGAGTCCCACACACTTCCAACGACGCTTGGCGCACTCCCAGTGAGGTTCCTACACTTTCCACGGTGTGTGGCGCACTTCCAGTCGGTGCCCGCACACATTCCACAACTCGTGGCGCACTTCCAGTCGGGTCCCGCACACTTTCCACGGCGCGTGGCGCACTTCCAATTGGGTCCCGCACACTTCCAACGACGCTTGGCGCACTCCCAGTGGGGTCCGGCACACTTTCCACGGCGCGTGGCGCACTTCCAGTCAGGTCCCGCACACTTTCCACGGCGAGTGGCGCCTTTCCAGTCGGGTCCCACACACTTTCCACGGCGCGTGGCGCACTTCCAATTGGGTCCCGCACACTTCCAACGACGCTTGGCGCACTCCCAGTGGGGTCCGGCACACTTTCCACGGCGCGTGGCGCACTTCCAGTCGGTGCCCGCACACTTTCCACAACGCGTGGCGCACTTCCAGTCGGGTCCCGCACACTTTCCACGGCGTGTGGCGCACTTCCAGTCAGGTCCCGCACACTTTCCACAGCGCGTGGCGCACTCCCAGTGAGGTTCGATACACTTTCCATGGCGCGTCGCGTGCTTCCAGTCGGGTCCCGCACACTTTCCATGACGCGTCGTGCACTTCCAGTAGGGACTCGCACACTTTCCAGGGCGCGTGGCGCACTTCCAGTCAGGTTTCGCACACTTTCCAAGGCGTGTGGCGCCATTCCAGTTGGGTCCCACACACTTCCCATGGCGCGTCGCGCACTTCCAGTAGGGACTCGCACACTTTCCACGGCGTGTGGCGCCATTCCAGTTGGGTCCCACACACTTTCCATGGCGCGTCGCGCACTTCCAGTCGGGTCTTGCACACATTCCACGGCGCGTGGCGCACTTCCAGTCAGGTCCCCCACACTTTCCACGGTGCGTGGCACACTTCGAATTGGGTCCCACACACTTCCAACGACGCTTGGCCCACTCCCAGTGAGGTTCGATACACTTTCCACGGCGTGTGGCGCACTTCCAGTAGGGACTCGCACACTTTCCAGGGCGCGTGGCGCACTTCCAGTCAGGTTTCGCACACTTTCCACGGCGTGTGGCGCACTCCCAGTGGGGTCCGACACTTTCCATGGCGCGTCGCGCACTTCCAGTCGGGTCCCGCACACTTTCCACGGCGCGTGGCGCACTTCCAGTCGGGTCCCGCACACTTTCCACGGCGTGTGGCGCACTTCTAGTTGGGTCGCGCACACTTTCCACGGCGCGTGGCGCACTTTCAATTGGATCCCACACACTTTCCACGGCGCGTGGTGTACTTCCAGTCGAGTCCCGCACAATTTCCACGATGCGTGGTGTACTTCCAATTGGGTCCCACAACCTGCCAACGACGCTTGGCGCACTCCCGGTGGGTCCGACACACCCTCCACAGCGCGTGGCGCACTTCCAGTCGGGTCCCGCACACTTTCCACGGCGCGTGGCGCACTTCCAGTCGGGTCCCACACACTTTCCATGGTGCGTGGCGCACTTCCAGTCGGGTTCCGCACACTTCTTACAACGCGTGGCGCACTTCCAGTCGGGTCCCGCACACTTTCCATGGCGCGTCGCGCACTTCCAGTCGAGTCCCGCACACCTTCCACGGCGCGTGGCGCACTTCCAGCCGGGTCACGCACACTTTCCACGGCGCGTGGCGCACTTCCAGTCGGGTCCCCCACACTTTCCACGGTGCGTGGCACACTTTGAATTGGGTCCCACACACTTCCAACGACGCTTCTCCCACTCCCAGACAGGTTCGATACACTTTCCACGGCGCGTCGCGCACTTCCAGTCGAGTCCCGCACACTTCCAACGACGCTTGGCGCACTCTCAGTGGGCTCCGACACACTTTCCACGGCGCGTGGCGCACTTCCAGTCGGTGCCCGCACACTTTCCACAACGCGTGGCGCACTTCCAGTCGGGTCCCGCACACTTTCCACGGCGTGTGGCGCACTTCCAGTCAGGTCCCGCACACTTTCCACAGCGCGTGGCGCACTCCCAGTGAGGTTCGATACACTTTCCATGGCGCGTCGCGTACTTCCAGTCGGGTCCCGCATACTTTCCATGACGCGTCGTGCACTTCCAGTAGGGACTCGCACACTTTCCAGGGCGCGTGGCGCACTTCCAGTCAGGTTTCGCACACTTTCCACGGCGTGTGGCGCCATTCCAGTTGGGTCCCACACACTTCCCATGGCGCGTCGCGCACTTCCAGTAGGGACTCGCACACTTTCCAGGGCGCGTGGCGCACTTCCAGTCAGGTTTCGCACACTTTCCACAACGCGAGGCGCACTTCCAGTCGGGTCTTGCACACATTCCACGGCGCGTGGCGCACTTCCAGTCAGGTCCCCCACACTTTCCACGGTGCGTGGCGCACTTCGAATTGGGTCCCACACACTTCCAACGACGCTTGGCCCACTCCCAGTGAGGTTCGATACACTTTCCACGGCGCGTGGCGCACTTCCAGTCGGGTCCCGCACACTTTCCACAACGCGTGGCGCACTTCCAGTCGGGTTCGATACACTTTCCACGGCGCGTGGCGGACTTCCAGTCGGGTCCCACACACTTTCCACCGCGCGTGGCGCTCTTCCAGTTGGGTCCCACACACTTTCCACAGCGCGTGGCGCACTTCCAGTCGGGTCCCGCACACTTTCCACAACGCGTGGCACACTTCCAGTCAGGTTTCGCACACTTTCCACGGCGTGTGGCGCCTTTCCAGTCGGGTCCCACACACTTTCCATGGCGCATGGCGCACTTCCAGTCGAGTCCCGCACGCTTTCCACGGTGCGTGGCGCACTTCAAATTGGGTCCCACACACTTCCAACGACGCTTGGCGCACTGCCAGTGAGGTTCCTACACTTTCCACGGTGTGTGGCGCACTTCCAGTCGGGCCCCGCACTTTCCACAAAGCGTGGCGCACTTCCAGTCGGGTCCGCACACTTTCCACGGCGCGTGGCGCACTTCCAGTCGGGTCCCGCACACTTTCCACGGCGCGTGGCGCACTTCCAGTCGGGTCCCGCACACTTTCCACGGCGCGTGGCGCACTTCCAGTCGGGTCCCGCACACTTTCCACGGCGCGTGGCGCACTTCCAGTCGGGTCCCGCACACTTTCCACGGCGCGTGGCGCACTTCCAGTCGGGTCCCGCACACTTTCCACGGCGCGTGGCGCACTTCCAGTCGGGTCCCGCACACTTTCCACGACGCGTGGCGCACTTCCAGTCGAGGTTCGATACACTTTCCACGGCGTGTGGCGCACTTCCAGTCGAGTCCCGCACACTTTCCACGGTGCGTGGCGCACTGCCAGTGAGCTTCGATACACTTTCCACGGCGCGTGGCGCACTTCCATTCGGGTCCCACACACTTTCCACAACTCGTGGCGCACTTCCAGTCGGGTCCCGCACACTTTCCACAGCGCGTGGCGCACTTCCAGTCGGGTCCCGCACACTTTCCACGGCGCGTGGCGCACTTCCAGTCGGGTCCCACACACTTCCAACGACGCTTAGCGCACTCTCAGTGAGGTTCGATACACTTTCCACATCGCGTGGCGCACTTCCAATCGAGTCCCACACACTTCCAACGACGCTTGGCGCACTCCCAGTGAGGTTCCTACACTTTCCATGGCGCGTGGCGCACTTCCATTCGGGTCCCACACACTTTCCACAACTCGTGGCGCACTTCCAGTCGGGTCCCACACACTTCCAACGACGCTTAGCGCACTCTCAGTGAGGTTCGATACACTTTCCACATCGCGTGGCGCACTTCCAATCGAGTCCCACACACTTCCAACGACGCTTGGCGCACTCCCAGTGAGGTTCCTACACTTTCCACGGTGTGTGGCGCACTTCCAGTCGGGCCCCGCACTTTCCACAAAGCGTGGCGCACTTCCAGTCGGGTCCCGCACACTTTCCACGGCGCGTGGCGCACTTCCAGTCAGGTCCCGCACACTTTCCATGGCGCGTCGCGCACTTCCAGTCGAGTTCCGCACACTTTCCACGGTGTGTGGCGCACTTCCATTCGGGTCCCACACACTTCCAACAACTTTTGGCGCTCTCCCAGTGAGGTCCGACACACTTTCCACGGCGCGTGGCGCACTTCCAGTCAGGTCCCGCACACTTTCCACAGCGCGTGACGCACTTCCAGTCGGGTCCCGCACACTTTCCATGGCGCGTGGCGCACTTCCAGTCGGGTCCCGCACGCTTTCCACGGTGTGTGGCGCACTTCAAATTGGGTCCCACACACTTCCAACAACTTTTGGCGCACTGCCAGTGAGGTTCGATACACTTTCCACGGCGCGTGGCGCACTTCCAGTCGGGTCCCACACACTTCCAACGACGCTTAGCGCACTCTCAGTGAGGTTCGATACACTTTCCACATCGCGTGGCGCACTTCCAGTCGGGCCCCGCACTTTCCACAAAGCGTGGCGCACTTCCAGTCGGGTCCCGCACACTTCCAACGACGCTTGACGCACTCCCAGTGAGGTTCCTACACTTTCCATGGCGCGTGGCGCACTTCCATTCGCGACCCGCACATTTTCCACGGCGCGTGGCGCACTTCCAGTCGGGTCCAGCACACTTTCCACGGCTCGTGGCGCACTTCCAGTCAGGTCCCGCACACTTTCCACGGCGCGTGGCTCACTTCCAGTCCGGTCCCGCACACTTTCCACGGCGAGTGGCGCACTTCCAGTCGGGTCCCACACACTTTCCACGGCGCGTGGCGCACTTCCAATTGGGTCCCTTACACTTCCAACGACGCTTGGCGCACTCCCAGTGGGGTCAGGCACACTTTCCACGGCGCGTGGCGCACTTCCAGTCGGGTCCCGCACACTTTCAACAACGCTTGGCGCACTCCCAGTGGGGTCCGGCACACTTTCCACGGCGCGTGGCGCACTTCCAGTCAGGTCCCGCACACTTTCCACGGCGCTTGGCGCACTTCCAGGCAGGTTCGATACACTTTCCATGGCGCGTCGCGCACTTCCAGTCGGGTCCCGCACACTTTCCACGGCGCGTGGCGCACTTCCATTCGGGTCCCACACACTTTCCACGGCGCGTGGCACACTTCCAGTCAGGTTTCGCACACTTTCCACGGCGTGTGGCGCCTTTCCAGTCGGGTCCCACACACTTTCCACAGCGCGTGGCGCACTTCAAGTCGGGTCCCGCACACTTTCCACAACGCGTGGCGCACCTCCAGTCGGGTCCCGCACACTTTCCACGGTGCGTGGCGCACTTCCAGTCGGGTCTTGCACACTTTCCACGGCGCGTGGCGCACTTCCAGTCAGGTCCCCCACACTTTCCACGGTTCGTGGCACACTTCGAGTTGGGTCCCACACACTTCCAACGACGCTTAGCGCACTCCCAGTGAGGTTCGATACACTTTCCACGGCGCGTGGCGCACTTCCAGTCGGGTCCCGCACACTTTCCACAGCGCGTGACGCACTCCCAGTCGGGTCCCGCACACTTTCCACAACGCGAGGCGCACTTCCAGTCGGGTCCCGCATACTTTCCATGACGCGTCGTGCACTTCCAGTAGGGACTCGCACACTTTCCACAAAGCGTGGCGCACTTCCAGTCGGGTCCCGCACACTTTCCACAACGCGTGGCGCACTTCCAGTCGGGTCCCGCACACTTTCCACAGCGCGTGGCGCACTTCCAGTCGGGTCCCACACACTTTCCATGGCGCGTCGCGCATTTCCAGTCGAGCCTCGCACACTTTCCACGGTGCGCGGCGCACTTCGAATTGGGTCCCACACACTTCCAACGACGCTTGGCGCACTCCCATTGAGGTCCGACACACTTTCCACGGCGCGTGGCGCACTTCCAGTCGGGCCCCGCACTTTCCACAAAGCGTGGCGCACTTCCAGTCGGGTCCCGCACACTTTCCACGGTGCGTGGCGCACTTCCAGTCGGGTTCCGCACACTTCCTACAACGCGTGGCGCACTTCCAGTCGGGTCCCGCACACTTTCCATGGCGCGTCGCGCACTTCCAGTCGAGTCTCGCACACCTTCCACGGCGTGTGGCGCCATTCCAGTTGGGTCCCACACACTTTCCATGGCGCGTCGCGCACTTCCAGTCGGGTCTTGCACACATTCCACGGCGCGTGGCGCACTTCGAATTGGGTCCCACACACTTCCAACGACGCTTGGCGCACTCCCAGACAGGTTCGATACACTTTCCACGGCGCGTGGCGCACCTCCAGTCGGGTCCCACACACTTCCAACGACGCTTGGCGCACTCCCAGTGAGGTTCATACACTTTCCACGGCGCGTGGCGCACTTCCAGTGAGGTTCCTACACTTTCCACGGTGTGTGGCGCACTTCCAGTCGGGCCCCGCACTTCCCACAAAGCGTGGCGCACATCCAGTCGGGTCCCGCACACTTTCCACGGCGCGTGGCGCACTTCCAGTCGGGTCCCACACACTTCCAACGACGCTTAGCGCACTCTCAGTGAGGTTCGATACACTTTCCACATCGCGTGGCGCACTTCCAATCGAGTCCCACACACTTCCAACGACGCTTGGCGCACTCCCAGTGAGGTTCCTACACTTTCCATGGCGCGTGGCGCACTTCCATTCGGGTCCCACACACTTTCCACAACTCGTGGCGCACTTCCAGTCGGGTCCCACACACTTCCAACGACGCTTAGCGCACTCTCAGTGAGGTTCGATACACTTTCCACATCGCGTGGCGCACTTCCAATCGAGTCCCACACACTTCCAACGACGCTTGGCGCACTCCCAGTGAGGTTCCTACACTTTCCATGGCGCGTGGCGCACTTCCATTCGGGTCCGCACACTTTCCACAAAGCGTGGCGCACTTCCAGTCGGGTCCCGCACACTTTCCACAACGCGTGGCGCACTTCCAGTCGGGTCCCGCACACTTTCCACAGCGCGTGGCGCACTTCCAGTCGGATCCCACACACTTTCCATGGCGCGTCGCGCATTTCCAATCGAGCCTCGCACACTTTCCACGGTGCGCGGCGCACTTCGAATTGGGTCCCACACGCTTCCAACGACGCTTGGCGCACTCCCATTGAGGTCCGACACACTTTCCACGGCGCGTGGCGCACTTCCAGTCGGGTCCCGCACACTTTCCACGGTGCGTGGCGCACTTCCAGTCGGGTTCCGCACACTTCCTACAACGCGTGGCGCACTTCCAGTCGGGTCCCGCACACTTTCCACGGCGCGTGGCGCACTTCCAGTTGGGTCCCACACACTTCCAACGACGCTTGGCGCACTCCAATTGAGGTTCAATACACTTTCCACGGCGCGTGGCGCACTTCCAGTCAGATCCCACACACTTTCCACAACACGTGGCGCACTTCCAGTGAGGTTCGCACACTTTCCACGGCGCGTGGCGCACTTCCAGTCGGGTTCCGCCCACTTCCTCCAACGCGTGGCGCACTTCCAGTCGGGTCCCCCACACATCCAACGACGCTTGGCGCACTCCCAGTGAGGTCCGACACACTTTCCACGGCGCGTGGGGCACTTCCAGTCGGGCCCCGCACTTTCCACAAAGCGTGGCGCACTTCCAGTGAGGTTCCTACACTTTCCACGGTGTGTGGCGCACTTCCAGTCGGGCCCCGCACTTCCCACAAAGCGTGGCGCACATCCAGTCGGGTCCCGCACACTTTCCACGGCGCGTGGCGCACTTCCAGTCGGAATTCGCACACTTTCCACGGCGCGTGGCGCACTTCCAGTCGGGTCCCGCACACTTTCCACCGCGCGTCGCGCACATCCAGTCGGGTACCGTACACTTTCCGCTGCGCGTGGCGCACTTCTAGTCGGGTCCCACACACTTCCATTGACGCTTGGCGCTATCCCAGTGAGGTCCGACACACTTTCCACGGCGCGTGGCGCACTTCCAGTCGGGTCCCGCACACTTTCCACAACGCGTGGCGCACTTCCAGTCGGGTCCCGCACACTTTCCACAGCGCGTGGCGCACTTCCAGTCGGGTCCCACACACTTTCCATGGCGCGTCGCGCACTTCCAGTCGGGTCCCGCACACTTTCCATGGCGCGTCGCGCACTTCCAGTCGAGTCTCGCACACTTCCAACGACGCTTGGCGCACTCCCAGTGGGCTCCGACCCACTTTTCACGGCGCGTGGCGCACTTCCAGTCGGGCCCCGCACTTTCCACAAAGCGTGGCGCACTTCCAGTCGGGTCCCGCACACTTTCCATGGCGCGTCGCGCACTTAAAATTGGGTCCCACACACTTTCCACAACGCGTGGTGCACTTCCAGTCGGGTCCCACACACTTCCAACGACGCTTGGCGCACTCCCAGTGAGGTTCGATACACTTTCCACGGCGTGTGGCGCACTTCCATCCGGGTCCCACACACTTTCCACAGCGCGTGGCGCACTTCCAGTCGGGTCCCACACACTTTCCATGGCGCGTCGCGCATTTCCAGTCGAGCCTCGCACACTTTCCACGGTGCGCGGCGCACTTCGAATTGGGTCCCACACACTTCCAACGACGCTTGGCGCACTCCCATTGAGGTCCGACACACTTTCCACGGCGCGTGGCGCACTTCCAGTCGGGCCCCGCACTTTCCACAAAGCGTGGCGCACTTCCAGTCGGGTCCCGCACACTTTCCACGGTGCGTGGCGCACTTCCAGTCGGGTTCCGCACACTTCCTACAACGCGTGGCGCACTTCCAGTCGGGTCCCGCACACTTTCCATGGCGCGTCGCGCACTTCCAGTCAGGTCCCGCACACTTTCCACGGCGCGTGGCGCAGTCCCAGTCAGGTCCCGCACACTTTCCATGGCGCGTCGCGCACTTCCAGTCGAGTTCCGCACACTTTCCACAACGCGTGGCGCACTTCCAGTCGGGTCCCGCACACTTTCCACGGCGTGTGGCGCACTTCCAGTCAGGTCCCGCACACTTTCCATCGCGTGGCGCACTCCCAGCCGGCTCCCGCACACTTTCCACGGCGCGTGGCGCACTTCCAGTCAGGTCCCCCACACTTTCCACGGTGCGTGGCACACTTCGAATTGGGTCCCACACACTTCCAACGACGCTTGGCCCACTCCCAGTGAGGTTCGATACACTTTCCACGGCGCGTGGCGCACTTCCAGTTGGGTCCCACACACTTCCCATGGCGCGTCGCGCACTTCCATTAGGGACTCGCACACTTTCCAGGGCGCGTGGCGCACTTCCATCCGGGTCCCACACACTTTCCACGGCGCGTGGCGCACTTCCAGTCGGGCCCCGCACTTTCCACGGTGCGTGGCGCACTTCCAGTCGGGTCCCGCACACTTTCCACGGTGCGTGGCGCACTTCCAGTCGGGTTCCGCACACTTCCTACAACGCGTGGCGCACTTCCAGTCGAGTCCCACACACTTCCAACGACGCTTGGCGCACTCCCAGTGAGGTTCGATACACTTTCCACGGCGCGTGGCGCACTTCCAGTCGGGTCCAGCACACTTTCCACAACGCGTGGCGCACTTCCAGTCGGGTCCCACACACTTCAAACGACGCTTGGCGCACTCCCAGACAGGTTCGATACACTTTCCACGGCGCGTGGCGCACTTCCAGTCGGGTCCCGCACACTTTCCACGGTGCGTGGCGCACTTCGAGTCGGTGCCCGCACACTTTCCATGGCACGTCGCGCACTTTCAGTCGAGTGTCGCACTTTTTCCACGGCGTTTGGCGCACTTCGAATTAGGTCCCACACGCTTCCAACGACGCTTGGCGCACTCTCAGTGGGTTCCGACACACTTTCCACGGCGCGTGGCGCACTTCCAGCTGGGTCCCACACACTTTCCATGGCGCGTCGCGCACTTCCAGTCGGGTCTTGCACACATTCCACGGCGCGTGGCGCACTTCCAGTCAGGTCCCCCACACTTTCCACAGCGCGTGACGCACTTCCAGTCGGGTCCCGCACACTTTCCACGGCGCGTGGCGCACTTCCAGTCGGGCCCCGCACTTTCCACAAAGCGTGGCGCACTTCCAGTCGGGTCCCGCACACTTTCCACGGCGCGTGGCGCACTTCCCGTCGGGCCCCGCACTTTCCACAAAGCGTGGCGCACTTCCAGTCGGGTCCCGCACACTTCCAACGACGCGTGGTGCACTTCCAGTCGAGTTCCGCACACTTTCCACGGTGTGTGGCGCACTTCAAATTGGGTTCCGCACACTTTCCACAGCGCGTGGCGCACTTCCAGTCGGGTCCCACACACTTTCCATGGCGCGTCGCGCATTTCCAATCGAGCCTCGCACACTTTCCACGGCGTGTGGCGCACTTCCAGTCGGATCCCACACACTTTCCATGGCGCGTCGCGCACTCCCATTGAGGTCCGACACACTTTCCACGGCGCGTGGCGCACTTCCAGTCGGGCCCCGCACTTTCCACAAAGCGTGGCGCACTTCCAGTCGGGTCCCGCACACTTTCCACGGTGCGTGGCGCACTTCCAGTCGGGTTCCGCACACTTCCTACAACGCGTGGCGCACTTCCAGTCGGGTCCCGCACACTTTCCATGGCGCGTCGCGCACTTCCAGTCGAGTCTCGCACTTTCCACAAAGCGTGGCGCACTTCCAGTCGGGTCCCGCACACTTTCCACGGTGCGTGGCGCACTTCCAGTCGGGTTCCGCACACTTCCTACAACGCGTGGCGCACTTCCAGTCGGGTCCCGCACACTTTCCATGGCGCGTCGCGCACTTCCAGTCGGGCCCCGCACTTTCCACAAAGCGTGGCGCACTTCCAGTCGGGTCCCGCACACTTTCCATGGCGCGTCGCGCACTTAAAATTGGGTCCCACACACTTTCCACAACGCGTGGTGCACTTCCAGTCGGGTCCCACACACTTCCAACGACGCTTGGCGCACTCCCAGTGAGGTTCGATACACTTTCCACGGCGTGTGGCGCACTTCCATCCGGGTCCCACACACTTTCCACAGCGCGTGGCGCACTTCCAGTCGGGTCCCACACACTTTCCACGGCGCGTGGCGCACTTCCAGTCGGGTCCCGCACACTTTCCACGGCGCGTGGCGCTTCCAGTCAGGTCCCGCACACTTTCCACGGCGCGTGGCGCACTTCCAGTCGGGTCCCGCACACTTTCCACGGTGCGTGGCGCACTTCCAGTCGGGTTCCGCACACTTCCTACAACGCGTGGCGCACTTCCAGTCGGGTCCCACACACATCCAACGACGCTTGGCCCACTCCCAGTGAGGTTCGATACACTTTCCACGGCGCGTGGCGCACTTCCAGTCGGGTCCCGCACACTTTCCACAACGCGTGGCGCACTTCCAGTCGGGTCCCGCACACTTCAAACGACGCTTGGCGCACTCCCAGTGAGGTTCGATACACTTTACACGGCGCGTGGCGCACTTCCAGCCGGGTCACGCACACTTTCCACGGCGCGTGGCGCACTTCCAGTCGGGTCCCGAACACTTTCCATGGCGCGTCGCGCATTTCCAATCGAGCCTCGCACACTTTCCACGGTGCGCGGCGCACTTCGAATTGGGTCCCACACGCTTCCAACGACGCTTGGCGCACTCCCATTGAGGTCCGACACACTTTCCACGGCGCGTGGCGCACTTCCAGTCGGGTCCCGCACACTTTCCACGGTGCGTGGCGCACTTCCAGTCGGGTCCCGCACACTTTCCACGGTGCGTGGCGCACTTCCAGTCGGGTTCCGCACACTTCCTACAACGCGTGGCGCACTTCCAGTCGGGTCCCGCACACTTTCCATGGCGCGTCGCGCACTTCCAGTCAGGTCCCGCACACTTTCCATGGCGCGTCGCGCACTTCCAGTCGAGTTCCGCACACTTTCCACGGTGTGTGGCGCACTTCAAATTGGGTTCCGCACACTTTCCACAGCGCGTGGCGCACTTCCAGTCGGGTCCCGCACACTTTCCACGGCGCGTGGCGCACTTCCAGTCGGGCCCCGCACTTTCCACAAAGCGTGGCGCACTTCCAGTCGGGTCCCGCACACTTTCCACGGCGCGTGGCGCACTTCCAGTCAGGTCCCGCACGCTTTCCACGGTGCGTGGCGCACTTCCAGTCGAGTCCCACACACTTCCAACGACGCTTGGCGCACTCCCAGTGAGGTTCGATACACTTTCCACGGCGTGTGGCGCACTTCCATCCGGGTCCCACACACTTTCCACAGCGCGTGGCGCACTTCCAGTCGGGTCCCACACACTTTCCATGGCGCGTCGCGCACTTCCAGTCGAGTTCCGCACACTTTCCACGGTGCGTGGCGCACTTCCAGTCGGGTTCCGCACACTTCCTACAACGCGTGGCGCACTTCCAGTCGGGTCCCGCACACTTTCCATGGCGCGTCGCGCACTTCCAGTCGAGTCTCGCACACTTCCAACGACGCTTGGCGCACTCCCAGTGGGCTCCGACCCACTTTCCACGGCGCGTGGCGCACTTCCAGTCGGGACCCGCACTTTCCACAAAGCGTGGCGCACTTCCAGTCGGGTCCCGCACACTTTCCATGGCGCGTCGCGCACTTCGAGTCAGATCCCGCACTTTTTCCACAACGCGTGGTGCACTTCCAGTCGGGTCCCACACACTTCCAACGACGCTTGGCGCACTCCCAGTGAGGTTCGATACACTTTCCACGGCGTGTGGCGCACTTCCATCCGGGTCCCACACACTTTCCACAACTCGTGGCGCACTTCCAGTCGGGTCCCGCACACATTCCACGGCGTGTGGCGCACTTCGAGTCAGATCCCGCACTTTTTCCACAACGCGTGGTGCACTTCCAGTCGGGTCCCACACACTTCCAACGACGCTTGGCGCACTCCCAGTGAGGTTCGATACACTGTCCACGGCGTGTGGCGCACTTCCAGTCGGGTTCCGCACACTTCCTACAACGCGTGGCGCACTTCCAGTCGAGTCTCGCACACTTCCAACGACGCTTGGCGCACTTCGAGTCAGATCCCGCACTTTTTCCACAACGCGTGGTGCACTTCCAGTCGGGTCCCACACACTTCCAACGACGCTTGGCGCACTCCCAGTGAGGTTCGATACACTTTCCCCGGCGCGCGGCGCACTTCCAGTCGGGTCCCGCACACTTTCCACGGTGCGTGGCGCACTTCGAGTCGGTGCCCGCACACTTTCCATGGCGCGTCGCGCACTTCCAGTCCAGTGTCGCACTTTTTCCACAGCGCGTGGCGCACTTGCAATTGGGTCCCACACACTTCCAACGACTCTTCGCCCACTCCCAGTAGGGTCCGACACACTTTACACGGCGCGTGGCGCACTTCCACTCGGGTCCCGCACACTTTCTAAAGAGCGTGGCGCACTTCCAGTCGGGTCCCGCACACATTCCACGGCACGTAGCGCACTTCAAGTCGAGTTACGCACACTTTCCCCGGCGCGTAGCGCACTTCCAGTTGGGTCCCGCACAATTTCCACAACGCGTGGGGCGCTTCCAGTTGGATCCCACACACTTTCCACGGCGCGTGGCGTACGTCCCATCGGGCCCCGCACACTTTCCATGGCGCGTAGCTCACTTCAAGTCGGGTCCCGCACACTTTCCACGGCACGTGGCGCCTTTCCAGTCGGGTCCCGCACACTTCCAACGACGCTTGGCGCACTCCTAGTGGGGTCCGGCACACTTTCCACGGCGCGTGGCGCACTTCAAGTCAGGTCCCACACACTTTCCACGGCGCGTGGCTCACTTCCAGTTGGGTCCCGCACACTTTCCACGGCGCGTGGCTCACTTCCAGTCGGGTCCCGCACACTTTCCACGGCGCGTGGCTCACTTCCAGTCCGGTCCCGCACACTTTCCACAGCTCTTGGCGCACTTCCAGTTGAGTCCCGCACACTTCCAACGACGCTTGGCGCACTTCGAGTCAGGTTCCGCACACTTTACACGGCGCGTGGCGCACTTCCAGTCGGGTCCCACACACTTCCAGCGACGCTTGGCCCACTCCCACTGGGGTCCGACACACTTTACACGGCGCGTTGCGCACTTCCTGTCGGAACCCGCACACTTTCCACAGCGCGTGGCGCACTTCCAGTCGGGTCCCACACACTTTCCATGGCGCGTCGCGCACTTCCAGTCGAGTTCCGCACACTTTCCACGGTGCGTGGCGCACTTCCAGTCGGTGCCCGCACACTTTCCACAACGCGTGGCGCACTTCCAGTCGGGTCCCGCACACTTTCCACGGCGTGTGGCGCACTTCGAATTTGGTCCCACACGCTTCCAACGACGCTTGGCGCACTCCCATTGAGGTCCGACACACTTTCCACGGCGCGTGGCGCACTTCCAGTCGGGACCCGCACTTTCCACAAAGCGTGGCGCACTTCCAGTCGGGTTTCGCACACTTTCCATGGTGCGTCACGCACTTCCAGTCGGGTTCCGCACACTTCCTACAACGCGTGGCGCACTTCCAGTCGAGTCTCGCACACTTCCAACGACGCTTGGCGCACTCCCATTGAGGTCCGACACACTTTCCACGGCGCGCGGCGCACTTCCAGTCGGGTCCCGCACACTTTCCATGGCGCGTCGCGCACTTCCAGTCGAGTCTCGCACTTTCCACAAAGCGTGGCGCACTTCCAGTCGGGTCCCGCACACTTTCCACGGTGCGTGGCGCACTTCCAGTCGGGTTCCGCACACTTCCTACAACGCGTGGCGCACTTCCAGTCGAGTCTCGCACACTTCCAACGACGCTTGGCGCACTTCGAGTCAGATCCCGCACTTTTTCCACAACGCGTGGTGCACTTCCAGTCGGGTCCCACACACTTCCAACGACGCTTGGCGCACTCCCAGTGAGGTTCGATACACTTTCCACGGCGTGTGGCGCACTTCCATCCGGGTCCCACACACTTTCCACAGCGCGTGGCGCACTTCCAGTCGGGTCCCACACACTTTCCATGGCGCGTCGCGCACTTCCAGTCGAGTTCCGCACACTTTCCACGGTGCGTGGCGCACTTCCAGTCGGGTTCCGCACACTTCCTACAACGCGTGGCGCACTTCCAGTCGGGTCCCGCACACTTTCCATGGCGCGTCGCGCACTTCCAGTCGAGTCTCGCACACTTCCAACGACGCTTGGCGCACTCCCAGTGGGCTCCGACCCACTTTCCACGGCGCGTGGCGCACTTCCAGTCGGGCCCCGCACTTTCCACAAAGCGTGGCGCACTTCCAGTCGGGTCCCGCACACTTTCCATGGCGCGTCGCGCACTTCCAGTCGGGTTCCGCACACTTTCCACGGCGTGTGGCGCACTTCCATCCGGGTCCCACACACTTTCCACAACTCGTGGCGCACTTCCAGTCGGGTTCCGCACACATTCCACGGCGTGTGGCGCACTTCGAGTCAGATCCCGCGCTTTTTCCACAACGCGTGGTGCACTTCCAGTCGGGTCCCACACACTTCCAACGACGCTTGGCGCACTCCCAGTGAGGTTCGATACACTTTCCACGGCGTGTGGCGCACTTCCATCCGGGTCCCACACACTTTCCACAGCGCGTGGCGCACTTCCAGTCGGGTCCCACACACTTTCCATGGCGCGTCGCGCATTTCCAGTCGAGCCTCGCACACTTTCCACGGTGCGCGGCGCACTTCGAATTGGGTCCCACACACTTCCAACGACGCTTGGCGCACTCCCATTGAGGTCCGACACACTTTCCACGGCGCGTGGCGCACTTCCAGTCGGGCCCCACACTTTCCACAAAGCGTGGCGCACTTCCAGTCGGGTCCCGCACACTTTCCACGGTGCGTGGCGCACTTCCAGTCGGGTCCCGCACTTTCCACAAAGCGTGGCGCACTTCCAGTCGGGTCCCGCACACTTTCCATGGCGCGTCGCGCACTTCCAGTCGAGTCTCGCACTTTCCACAAAGCGTGGCGCACTTCCAGTCGGGTCCCGCACACTTTCCACGGTGCGTGGCGCACTTCCAGTCGGGTTCCGCACACTTCCTACAACGCGTGGCGCACTTCCAGTCGAGTCCCACACACTTCCAACGACGCGTGGCGCCCTTCCAGTCGGGTTCCGCACACTTCCTACAACGCGTGGCGCACTTCCAGTCGAGTCCCACACACTTCCAACGACGCTTGGCGCACTCCCAGTGAGGTTCGATACACTTTCCACGGCGTGTGGCGCACTTCCATCCGGGTCCCACACACTTTCCACAGCGCGTGGCGCACTTGCAGTCGGGTCCGACACACTTTCCACGGCGCGTGGCGCACTTCCAGTCGGGTCCCGCACACTTTCCACGGTGCGTGGCGCACTTCCAGTCGGGTTCCGCACACTTCCTACAACGCGTGGCGCACTTCCAGTCGGGTCCCGCACACTTTCCATGGCGCGTCGCGCACTTCCAGTCGAGTCTCGCACACTTCCAACGACGCTTGGCGCACTCCCAGTGGGCTCCGACCCACTTTCCACGGCGCGTGGCGCACTTCCAGTCGGGTCCCGCACACTTTCCATGGCGCGTCGCGCACTTCCAGTCGGGTCCCACACACTTTCCACGGTGCGTGGCGCACTTCCAGTCGGCTCCCGCACACATTCCACAACTCGTGGCGCACTTCCAGTCGGATCCCGCACACTTTCCGCGGCGCGTGGTGCACTTCCAGTCGGGTCCCGCACACTTTCCACGGCGCGTGGCGCACTTCCAGTCGGGTCCCACACACTTCCAACGACGCTTGGCGCACTCCCAGTGAGGTTCATACACTTTCCACGGCGTGTGGCGCCATTCCAGTCGGGTCCCACACACTTTCCATGGCGCGTCGCGCACTTCCAGTCGAGTTCCGCACACTTTCCACGGCGCGTGGCGCACTTCCATTCGGGTCCCACACACTTTCCACAACTCGTGGCGCACTTCCAGTCGGGTCCCACACACTTCCAACGACGCTTAGCGCACTCTCAGTGAGGTTCGATACACTTTCCACATCGCGTGGCGCACTTCCAATCGAGTCCCACACACTTCCAACGACGCTTGGCGCACTCCCAGTGAGGTTCCTACACTTTCCACGGTGTGTGGCGCACTTCCAGTCGGGCCCCGCACTTTCCACAAAGCGTGGCGCACTTCCAGTCGGGTCCCGCACACTTTCCACGGCGCGTGGCGCACTTCCAGTCGGGTCCCGCACACTTTCCACAGCGCGTGGCGCACTTCCAGTCGGGTCCCGCACACTTTCCACAGCGCGTGGCGCACTTCCAGTCGGGTCCCACACACTTTCCACGGCGCGTGGCGCACTTCCAGTCAGGTCCCACACACTTTCCACGGCGCGTGGCGCACTTCCAGTCGGGTCCCGCACACTTTCCACGGCGCGTGGCGCACTTCCAGTCAGGTCCCGCACACTTTCCACAGCGCGTGACGCACTTCCAGTCGGGTCCCGCACACTTTCCATGGCGCGTGGCGCACTTCCAATTGAGTCCCACACACTTCCAACGACGCTTGGCGCACTCCCAGTGAGGTCCGACACACTTTCCACGGCGCGTGGCTCACTTCAAATCGAGTCCCGCACACTTTCCAAAAAGCGTGGCGCACTTCCAGTCGGGTCCCGCACAGTTTTCACGGCGCGTGGCTCACTTCAAGTCGGGTCCCGCACACTTCAAACGACGCTTGGCGCACTCCCAGTGAGGTTCGATACACTTTACACGGCGCGTGGCGCACTTCCAGCCGGGTCACGCACACTTTCCACGGCGCGTGGCGCACTTCCAGTCGGGTCCCCCACACTTTCCACGGTGCGTGGCACACTTCCAGTCGGGTCCCACACACTTCCAACGACGCGTGGCGCACTTCCAGTGAGGGTCCGCACACTTTCCACGGCGCGTGGCGCACTTCCAGTCGGGTCCCGCACTTTCCAACGACGCGTGGCGCACTTCCAGTGGGGTTCGATCCCCTTTCCACATCGCGTGGCGCACTTCCAATCGAGTCCCACACACTTCCAACGACGCTTGGCGCACTCCCAGTGAGGTTCCTACACTTTCCATGGCGCGTGGCGCACTTCCATTCGGGTCCCACACACTTTCCACAACTCGTGGCGCACTACCAGTCGGGTCCCACACACTTTCCACGGCGCGTGGCCCCCTTCCAGTTGGGTCCCACACACTTTCCACGGCGCGTGGCGCACCTCCAATCGGGTCCCGCACACTTTCCACGGCGCGTGGCGCACTTCCAGTCGGGTCCCGCACACTTTCCACGGTGCGTGGCGCACTTCCAGTCGGGTTCCGCACACTTCCAACAACTTTTGGCGCTCTCCCAGTGAGGTCCGACACACTTTCCACGGCGCGTGGCGCACTTCCAGTCAGGTCCCGCACACTTTCCACAGCGCGTGACGCACTTCCAGTCGGGTCCCGCACACTTTCCACAACGCGTGGCGCACTTCCAGTCGGGTCCCGCACACTTTCCACAGCGCGTGGCGCACTTCCAGTCGGGTCCCACACACTTTCCATGGCGCGTCGCGCATTTCCAGTCGAGCCTCGCACACTTTCCACGGTGCGCGGCGCACTTCGAATTGGGTCCCACACACTTCCAACGACGCTTGGCGCACTCCCATTGAGGTCCGACACACTTTCCACGGCGCGTGGCGCACTTCCAGTCGGGCCCCGCACTTTCCACAAAGCGTGGCGCACTTCCAGTCGAGTCTCGCACACTTTCCACGGCGCGTGGCGCACTTCCAGTCGGGCCCCGCACTTTCCACAAAGCGTGGCCCACTTCCAGTCGGGTCCCGCACACTTTCCATGGCGCGTCGCGCACCTAAAAATGGGTCCCACACACTTCCAACGACGCTTGGCGCACTCCCAGTGAGGTTCGATACACTTTCCATGGCGCGTCGCGCACTTCCACTCGAGTCTCGCACACTTCCAACGACGCTTGGCGCACTCCCAGTGGGCTCCGACCCACTTTCCACGGCGCGTGGCGCACTTCCAGTCGGGCCCCGCACTTTCCACAAAGCGTGGCGCACTTCCAGTCGGGTCCCACACACTTCCAACGACGCTTGGCGCACTCCCAGTGAGGTTCATA
The DNA here is from genome assembly GCA_029168955.1 of Aplectana chamaeleonis. NCBI lineage: Eukaryota > Metazoa > Nematoda > Chromadorea > Rhabditida > Cosmocercidae > Aplectana > Aplectana chamaeleonis. The sequence continues at coordinate 22,467 of JAPDOI010000291.1, forward strand.
CACTTTCCATGGCGCGTCGCGCACTTCAAATTGGGTCCCACACACTTCCAACGACGCTTAGCGCACTCTCAGTGAGGTTCGATACACTTTCCACGGCGCGTGGCGCACTTCCAGTCGAGTCCCACACACTTCCAACGACGCTTGGCGCACTCCCAGTGAGGTTCCTACACTTTCCACGGCGCGTGGCGCACTTCCATTCGGGTCCCACACACTTTCCACAACTCGTGGCGCACTTCCAGTCGGGTCCCACACACTTCCAACGACGCTTAGCGCACTCTCAGTGAGGTTCGATACACTTTCCACGGCGCGTGGCGCACTTCCAATCGAGTCCCACTCACTTTCCACGGCGCGTGGCGCACTTCCAGTCGGGCCCCGCACTTTCCACAAAGCGTGGCGCACTTCCAGTCGAGTCTCGCACACTTCCAACGACGCTTGGCGCACTCCCAGTCGGGTCCCGCACACTTCCACGACGTGGCGCACTTCCAGTCGAGGTCCGACACACTTTCCACGGCGCGTGGCGCACTTCCAGTCAGGTCCCGCACACTTTCCACAGCGCGTGACGCACTTCCAGTCGGGTCCCGCACACTTTCCATGGCGCGTGGCGCACTTCCAGTCGGGTCCCGCACACTTTCCACGGCGTGTGGCGCACTTCCAGTCGGGTCCCGCACACTTTCCATGGCGCGTGGCGCACTTCCAGTCAGGTCCCGCACACTTTCCACGGCGTGTGGCGCCATTCCAGTTGGGTCCCACACACTTCCAACGACGCTTAGCGCACTCTCAGTGAGGTTCGATACACTTTCCACATCGCGTGGCGCACTTCCAATCGAGTCCCACACACTTCCAACGACGCTTGGCGCACTCCCAGTGAGGTTCCTACACTTTCCATGGCGCGTGGCGCACTTCCATTCGGGTCCCACACACTTTCCACAACTCGTGGCGCACTTCCAATCGAGTCCCACACACTTCCAACGACGCTTGGCGCACTCCCAGTGAGGTTCCTACACTTTCCACGGTGTGTGGCGCACTTCCAGTCGGGTCCCGCACACTTTCCACGGCGCGTGGCGCACTTCCAGTCAGGTCCCGCACACTTTCCATGGCGCGTCGCGCACTTCCAGTCGAGTTCCGCACACTTTCCACGGTGTGTGGCGCACTTCAAATTGGGTTCCACACACTTCCAACAACTTTTGGCGCTCTCCCAGTGAGGTCCGACACACTTTCCACGGCGCGTGGCGCACTTCCAGTCGGGCCCCGCACTTTCCACAAAGCGTGGCGCACTTCCAGTCGGGTCCCGCACACTTTCCACGGCGCGTGGCGCACTTCCAGTCAGGTCCCGCACACTTTCCACAGCGCGTGACGCACTTCCAGTCGGGTCCCGCACACTTTCCACAACGCGTGGCGCACTTCCAGTCGGGTCCCGCACACTTTCCACAGCGCGTGGCGCACTTCCAGTCGGGTCCCACACACTTTCCATGGCGCGTCGCGCATTTCCAATCGAGCCTCGCACACTTTCCACGGTGCGCGGCGCACTTCGAATTGGGTCCCACACGCTTCCAACGACGCTTGGCGCACTCCCATTGAGGTCCGACACACTTTCCACGGCGCGTGGCGCACTTCCAGTCGGGTCCCGCACACTTTCCACGGTGCGTGGCGCACTTCCAGTCGGGTTCCGCACACTTTCCATGGCGCGTGGCGCACTTCCAGTCGGGCCCCGCACTTTCCACAAAGCGTGGCGCACTTCCAGTCGGGTCCCGCACACTTTCCACGGTGCGTGGCGCACTTCCAGTCGGGTTCCGCACACTTCCTACAACGCGTGGCGCACTTCCAGTCGGGTCCCGCACACTTTCCATGGCGCGTCGCGCACTTCCAGTCGAGTCCCGCACACTTCCAACGACGCTTGGCGCACTCTCAGTGGGCTCCGACACACTTTCCACGGCGCGTGGCGCACTTCCAGTCGGTGCCCGCACACTTCCAACGACGCTTGGCGCACTTCCAGTCGGTGCCCGCACACTTTCCATGACGCGTCGCGCACTTTCAGTAGGGTCCCGCACACCTTCCACAACGCGTGGCGCACTCCCAGTGGGCTCCGACACACTTTCCACGGCGCGTGGCGCACTTTCAGTTGAGATTCGCACACTTCCAACGACGCTTGGCGCACTCCCAGTGGGCTACGACACACTTTTCCCGGCTCTCAGCGCACTCCTAACTGGATCCCGCACATTGTCTGGTCACTGGTCAACCCTTAGCCGTTTATTATTATGTATAATAGCTCGGATCGCTTCTAAAAAAAACTTCAGGCTGCTGTCGCAACGAGGAGGGGGGGGGCGTAAATATCGCACGTGGCCACTCCCAGTTTTTCGTGCTGTGTCTACTCTCCTAATTTTGGAAACGGGAAGAAAACCCAGATCTGGTTCTCAATTTACGCGGCGGCACGGCGAAATGGGCGTGGCCTCGTGCGATGGCCAAGTCGCCCCCCCCCCGTTGCGATAGCACCAACTTCAGAACTTTTTACTCATCGATAGCAAAACCTTTGAAAGTTAGAAAAAAATCTAAATTGAAGACATGGGAAATCTTACATTACGTCCAAGTATCGGAGCGATTTACGAAAACTTAAAATGCCTTCTTCGGGCAGGCGAGCTGATAATATACCGTCGTCCACAGAATTCTCACTGAAGTGTTGTGGTTTACCCAATCATTTTTTTACAGGTCTAAACATGTTAAATATGATTTATAACGTGATACAGCATTGCTGCTTTTCTTCGGTGAAAATTTGGTGGTGATGATAGTTTATAATTGTCTTTCGCGCAGATATGCGCACTCCGAGCGTTGTTAGTGCACAAAAAATCGTAAGGCCTCATCGATAGTCGCTGAAAGTGTTGGAAATCGGTGAAAGCGAGATGGCTATTCAGATCAACCTCATATCGCTCCGCTTGCGGCGATCGAACAAGAAGAAAACAAGCAAGAACTTGAACTGAAAACTTTATTGAAACATAGACGTCAAAAAATTCTCGCTGTATCAGTGGACGCATCGTCTCCAGCTTTTAGTCTAAAAAGACTCCATGGTGGCCTCCTCGCATCCTTTTTCGGTGAATGAACGAAGTTCCTTTGCTGCACCACTCTCCTGGCTGCGGAAACGATACAAGACCGCCAACACTGATTGAATCTCTTCCCTGAAACAAGCAGACTTCTCAATCTGAATGCGCGCATGAACTCCCCCCTTCAACATTTCTAGTCTCTGATCTCTAACATGGCGCTGTGATCGACTGTTGATAGATGCGTCTCCTACCTTCAGATAGCGAATTCGTGGAGCCCCCACCCTTTAGGTTTGAATGTCGTGCGGCTCCCCAGGGAGCCCTGAGCAGGGTCAAGCAGCCCCCTGGACAAAACGCGTTCGTTGTTGCGACCTCTTCCCTAACAATAGCCCCGCTGAATTCCCTTGTTTGATTCCCTTCGCACCAGGGATGAGCGGAATTCCGATTTCCGATGATTTTGGCCTTCCGATTTCCAATTTCCGAAAAAAAGCCTAAAATGCGGAAAAAATCGGGAATGTCGGAGTTAAGATTTTTGAACCCTTTTCGTTGCCGAATTCTTAGGGGTTATCTGGGGCGCTGACTTTGAATTCGAGGTCCGCGTTCATTTTTTATAAAACTAGGGTTGAGTCCATTTACAGGAAAATATTCGATAACTATCCTACTATCTTCATATATTTGCCTAATTCTATGTGTGTGGGACTGTGTGTCTGTGGGAATAAGCGGAATTTCGGTCGTTTATTTTTTCAAAAATAAGGCCATTTGGTTTGTTGTTATTATGATGTGATGGCGTGTACTGATAACACGATATAATCAGTTCCTTATATAAAAGCTTGCTGAAGGGGTTCCTGAACGGTTGCATATGAGTTTCAAGGCCCGCTGTGAGTTCGCCGATGGAAGGGTGCGGGACTCCGCAGGTAAGGAATTTCTGACAGAGTTATATGCGAATTAAGGGCACTAGACATGTTGCCGGCAACCTGTCTTTACAACTTTGAGTCAGATTTGACCTTAAACATTGGATATATAATCCACGGAGCGAGTTCCACCCACGGTGCTACTTGAAGGTATTATTTTATCGCACATGTAACTTATCTACGGCGAGCCGTTTCCTAGGGAGGTATACGATGCACTCTGGAGGCAGGACTCAGATGTAGGCAGCGTCGTTACCCAGGCTTTGAGGTACTTGGACCAGACCTGCACACCGGCTGGAGGCCCCGCCTAACGGACCGCCGTCGGCCCAGTTGTGCTCGCCGAGCAGGCCGTGTCGTGGGACGGTGTGCTGGCCTCGTCGCTTGTCAATGTGCCGGCCACTTCGCGTGTACGTATCAAGTAACATGTACCAACAGTGCAAGTTAATCGCAATGTTGTGTATTTATCCTAGGCGCATGTTACTTTAATCAAAATCTTGTCAAACTAAAGGTAACATCGCTTCAAGTTACTTGTGAACTCAAAGTAAGTAGCGTGAGGCCATCATGCAACTTGCGTTGAACTCTCAGGTGACTTGCTCAGCAATTCTGAGTGGAAGCGAGTCAAGCGCCAAAACAGTGCTCTGAGCTTCACTAGGAGTGCGCCAAGCGCAGGAAAAAAGTGTGCGGGACCTAACTGGGAGTGCGCCGAGCACCGTAAGAACTGTCTGTGTTGCACTCAACTTGGAGTGCGTCGAGCGCCGGGGAGACTGTGTTGGACACAACATGTAGGGCACCAAGCCCCGGCGAAATTGTGTTGCACCCAACTAGGAGTGCGCCAAGTGCCGGGAATAAAAGTTTGCGGGACTCTACTGGGAGTGTGCCGATCGCCGGGAAAACTGTGTTGGACCGACCTGAAGTGCTGCAGGCACATGGAAAAGTGTGCGGGACCTAACTGATTCTGCAATGATTCTAAGCGTCACGATACAAGCCCACGAATACGCGTGGGTGTACACCTTGTTCATAAAGTAGGATAAGCCCAAGGTTTTTGGCAGGAACAATCACCAGGGGAGGGTTAACAATTTTGCTGATTATTTCCGATGGTTTTGACGTTCCGATTTCCGAATTCCATTTTCCGAATTTGAGAAGGTCGTTCTGATTTCCGATTTCCGCAAATCAAAAAAAAATTCCGCTCATCCCCGCTTTGGACCTTCAGCAAACAAGGTTGACCCGCCCTTGTTCGCTGAAGGTTTGATTGTTCGTCAAAACTGCAATTGTCCGAATAGCGAAAAAATGGTTTTAGGGGGCCTTACAGTGTCATATACATTGCGCTTATGGACCGTAACTCATGTCGACAGCGGTTGACAAACAAAGCTGAACAACTTGTGGTTGTGTAAGAAGGATTCTGTAGTGGGGCTGAGTTAAAAACGAGAAGGAATCGGAAAAATCCGGCGGTGCGACCCCCTTCATATTTTCAGGTTTGGTGGCGACCACTTCGAAAAATTTCCAACATTGCTCGACCGTGGTGCTGAGTGTGACCTTAGCATGAATGAAAGGATTTATCCACAGCCGATTTGGTCTAAACATATTCAGACAACCTTTTATATCGCTAGCCAAAAACTACCTTTCCTGGTGGCCGGCAAAGGACCTGAGTTCCTCTCCTTCCCTTTCACCCAGCCAAGTTGAGAACCCCCTTCTGTGATCATCTGAGCGTGGGCCCTGCTATGATTGCGTGTTTGTGGTCTACACCCTTATTTCCTTTAAATTACCTACTACACTCCCTCGGAAGTTCATAGGGATCACTTGGAGAAAGGAAGGATTGGAGTTTCGCTCAGAAAACTTTCCGGCGCGCCTACTTCTTGAGGCAGAATAGCTTGTCGAAAAGATTTAAACTGACTTTCGTCTACCCGAAAGTTGCTGACCAAATGGACTTTTTCAAGCAGAAAAAATTGCCGTTGGCAATTTTTTGAAAATCAAAAAATGCCGGAAATTGCCGGAATTGAAAATCAAAATTGTTATTATTGGAAACCGCTCCGTTATTTCTATTCATTAAAGGCATCGTACGCGCTGAAAACCACTCATCGTTTTTTGAGTCTGAATCATTGGCTGGGCCCGCCTAAGCACGTGGGTAGAGTTTTTCGGGTCACCGACGCATCATTGGGAAGATATGGGAGATCGAATGCCTCGAGTTCCACCAAAAGAGGCCGGCCTTCCGACAGCCATGTGGCCTCAAATGAGAAAAGAAGGTAGCTTATCAACAAATGATACATCAACTTCCAATCATTTACGCGATATATCTTGTTGAGAAGCTTCTTTCTTTTTCATTTTATGCCACATGGCTGTCAGAGGGCCGGCCTCTTTTGGTGGAATTCGAGGCATTGGTTCACCCATATCTTCCCAATGATGCGTCGGTGACCCGAGAAACTCTACCCACGTTCTCAGGCGGGCCCAACCAACGATTCAAACTCAAAAAAGAAAGAGTGGTTTTCAGCGCGTACGATGCCTTTAACCTCCCTAAATCAGTTTTATATATGTTGAAAGTCTGACCTTATCAAAATCTGCTTACCAACAAAACAACAGTTCACACACATGTAGTTCATTTATTGAGAAGAAGGACAAGGTGTCGGAACATCGCATGAACTGCGAGTGTGGTTGTCCTTGTAACGACAGAGGTCATGTGAGAAGAGTAGCTTGGGGACTCTACAAATCGAAAGAAAGACTAGTGGGTTGCGACATAGGGGAGAAGGGATAAAAGGAGTCGTAAATCTGATGCCGGTAGCAACCGAGAATCCACCGCTGGCTTCATATTTTTCGCTGTTTGATTCCAAATTTTATATCCCTCTCCAAATTTCCGACTATTTTTGATTTTTAATTCCGGCATTTTTTGATTTTCAAAAATTGCCAATTGCCTTTTTCTCTGCTCAAAAAAGTCCATTCGGTCAGCAAATTTCGGGTAGACGAAAGTCAGTTTAATTCCTTGGGACGAGCTATTCTGCCTCAAGAAGTTGGCGCGCCGGAAAGTTTTCTTGAGCGAAACTCCAATCTTTCCTTTGTCCAAGTGATCCCTATGATCTTTCGAGCGTGTTAAGTAGGTAATTCATAGGAAATAACGGTGTAGATCACAAACATGCAATCAGAGCAGGGCTCACGCTCAGATGATCACAGAAACTTGGCTTGGTGAAAGGGAAGGGAAGGGACTCAGGTTCTTTGCCGGCCACCAGGAAAGGTAGTTCTTGGCCAGCGATATAAAAAGTTGTCTAAAATTGTTTTGGCAGATTTTCTTGATCGTCCCCTAAAATCCTTATTTTTGAAGCAGCTAATGTTTAGAGACCGAAACTATAAGGTACTGTGCTTCTCTGGGCCAAATGCCGGTCCGCAATTGCGTCTCGACACGCTCTGCGGCCGCAAGCTCCCGCATCGGAAGAGTTTCCAGCGCCGCAATCGCCGATCTGTTGACTCTAGGTAGGTCTTGGTAAATGGAAACTAAAAAAATTGGAGAAAACAATAAAAAAGCCACATCGAGTTGGCTTTGGTGCTGGAAAATCGATTGACTCAAGCGCGTGCGGCCGCGGTGCGTGTCGAGACGCAATTGCGGACCTGAATTTGGCCCAGAGAAGCACAGTACGTCAACTCAATCTATTAATCTGTTGTTGATCGACACTGCCTCATGCCTTTTGTGAAAATGCAATCGCAAACTTGAGCCATCGCACAAGTGATAGCCAATACTCGCGTAGAAGCCCAGGTGCTCACTGCTATCATCCCCATGCAAGTAGAGGGTACTTTTCCACACTCACCCTGAGGCACTAATGCGTGTTTTTTCAGTTGTGAAATTTTGTGAATCGTAGGTGTGGTCCCGCGGAAGTGACCATTTTTGAAAGGTAGGGACCAAGAAAGTAGGATATGTGTAAGATGGATGCTGAACACCGACCACACCTGCGAAAGGTGTGGGCCAGCATACTGTAGCGGTGTTCAGCATCCATCTTAGACAGTGAAATTCAGTACATAGAGTGAATCGACCACGCTTGACTCAAATATCCTACTCTCAGAAATAGTTCACGTAAGATTTCATGTAAATTAGACGGCATAATCGAATTCTTCGTCAAAGGGTCTTCTTCTTCCTTGCAGCCATGCAGAGAGTATTGTCATAGGCCCAGAAACTGGGCTACCAGCGTCGGATTCGTCTGAAGGTCCATAGGAGTCAATGTTGTGGGTTTTTTTGGACAGTGGAATAAGTGTATTGTGGCCAGTACGACCTCAGTCCGGGCAACCGTAGGGAGTGCTACTGTCGATCCTGTTCGCATAGGACTTTGACTCAACAGGAACGTTGAGCGCCCACAGTGCAATGATGCAAGAGTGCATCTGGCACGTCTACTCAGCTGAGACTCAGACTCAGAGACTCGAGGCGGCGCAGTACCCAGAATAGGATTGATAGCCGCTCTTTCCAGTTACCCTCCGACGAACTGGGTGTGCTTCTCGCGCAACAGACGGATGCGTTCTTGATGTGAATCGTGCCATCTTTGCAGATTGACTTTATTTGGAGCATCGGCGAAGGGTTTTCTGATGATTCTCTCTCTTACAGGCTCAAGTACTCTCCAAGATGGATGGCTGGGCTGTTTGATGATATTAATGTGCAGCTGCTGGGCCTGGAGCTGACCCTTCACTGGTAGTACCCAGGTCTCGGCGTGAAAATGTTCAATGGGCGTACTCCTGGCACACCCAGTGGCAATCCGAAGAGCAGCATTATGCACACGCTGCATTTTGCTCCAGGATGTGTCCGACACTAAGTGCTGCCAAACAGGTGCCGCATACTCCAGGGCGGGCTGCAGTATAGCCTTATATGTGGTCAGAATAGTTTCCTTCCTGCAGCCCCATGATGTGCCCCCCTAGTGCCCTTAGACATTGAGCTTGGCCTTGACTACTGTCTGCTTCTGCTCGATACTCTTGTGGAACCTCAGCGATGGATCAAGTATAAGGCGAAGCAGTTTGACGTATCGAGCAGCAGGAAGTCGATCTCCACCCCAGTTGACTTCGGGATGTGCTCTTTGGGGTCAGTTGTAAAAACTGATACTGAGGGTTTGGTGGCTGAGACCCTGAGCATTTTGCTGTCGAAGTAGCTTTTCGAATCAATCAGGTACTCGTTGATCTTGCTTGCGGCGGCTTGAATGTCGCGGTTCTGGCACATGATAGTCATATCGTCAGCATAGGCGACAACTTTTATGTCATGGGGAGGAGGCGAAATGTCCTCTAGGTACAGATTAAACAGAGCGGGCGATAAGACTCCGCCTTGCGGGACACCAGCAGCTATGAGACTGCTTGAAACATGACTTTGGAACATGACTTTTGCTCGACGGCCCTTAGCGAATGCAGCTTTCCAGCGCTTCTGCCATGGAGGGATAGAAGACTTCAACAAACTTTCCGATAACATATCCAAGTTGTTCGTCGAAAAGTCTCCCGGCCAGGAATGTGCGAAAAACTTTGATACCGAAAAAACCGAAAACGAAAAATTTGCGGTTTTGAATTCGAAAAATTCCGAAAAAACAGAAAATTTTTTTGTCTTTCGAAACGTCTTATTTTTGTAATTACATGTGTTTGATTGGAAAACAAGGCAGCGTAATCGAAAAGCTCATCCCTGGTAGGTACCCTTATCTCTTTTTTTTGAACAATCAAATTACCGTTTTTTCTTAGCCATTTAGCCAATTTCAAGCACGGGTCATTTATATTCTCTCACAGACCTACAGCAACTACAACGTGATTTTCCAAATCGCCACCGAAAGGTAACAAGCCTCCCTTGTGAGATCATATGAAAGACAAGTGCAAACTTGCTGCAGACGTCTGTAAGCAGCAAAGGATCCACTGCAAGTCGCATCAGAACAGAGAAATTTCAGACCGAAAAAAAAACCAAAAAAATCCAAACTTTTTCGTTTTTTTCGATATTGATTTTTTTTCGCCAAAAAGGGCGAAAAACGATAAAACCGAAGAACGAAAAACGCACACCCCTGCTCCCGGCGGAGCTCAATGAAATTTTGACGAGCATTTAGATCGCCAGTGGTTGATATACGAGTCTGAAGAGCTCGTGGTTGTGTAAGAAACATTCCGCTGTAAAGGTGAGCTACTCAGGCAATCGCCGCAATCTATGGGTGTCGAATATGCATTCATCTCGAAGACGAGGTGGTTTCGAGCACAGTCAGGGAACGTGCTGCTAGGGGAGCACGTGCTCCCATTGTGTTTCAAATTACAGCACGTGCCCCATCAAATAAGCCGTCCAATGCGTGCATGATACACATTCAACTCGATGACTAAACAATTATCCAAAAAAGAAAAGTATACGATGCACTACTGAGACGGAACTGAGAGGTCGGCAGCTTAGCCGGTTCAATTACCCAAGTTTGCGGTACTTTACCCGCCCGGCCGCTGGAAGCCTCGTCCAATCGCTGACGGCCCCAGGTGGTGCTCGGCGAGCTGGCCGCGTCGCACGTCGGTGTGCCAGCCGCGCCGCGTCTGTGTGCTGCTACGATAGCGCTGGACTACCTTGCAGCACGTACTCCTGCGATTGAATTTTGCGGCACATGCTCCTATGAAATTTTGCAGCACGTGCTGCTGTTTGGAGCACGTGACCCTGTGATGAAGCCTTTCGATGGGTGTGGTCACTCGAGTTGAATGCATATTCGACACGCATTGAATGCAGCGGTTTTCTGAGTAGGACCGAGAAGAAACTAATTAAAAAATTCGGCGAAGCGATCCCCCCATTTCCGATGTTACGTGCGACCTCACACTTTGAAAAATTTCCAGCATTGCTTGTCCGTTTGGAAGACTATGGTACATATAAGGCATTTCGACCGAAAACTCCGATTTGATTAAACTTTGCCTAGAAGGTTCATAAGAAACCTGAATCAGCATCAGTTTTCCTGATCACGAACGGTTGTCCGCTTTACGGTCTTCGAAAATGTAGGGTAGGCCACGGTAGTCGTATGAGCATAAACCCACCGTAATCCTTCCAAATTGAAGAAAAATAGTAATTAGAGCTCTAAAAAAGCACTTTTGGGAGAGTTTCAGCGAGGGTGAAGTCGGGCGTTGTGTATTTTGTCAAAATCGAAATGACCCTCCCACCATCAATTTAAAAAAAAACAAAAAAAATCTCGATCCCCCCGGAGGCGCGATTTCTGGGCAGTTTATATATATAACCGTCAGACGGGGGGTGTGTATACAAGTGTGTTGGTACCTGCTCGTTGGTGCTCCTGCTTCTACTGAACCCAGCAGACGTTTGAGTGTACACAGGGAACGTTCGAGCGATATAGCGTGCACAACTATATAGCGAAGGTATCCCGCACATTGCATAAAGGTGTCGCCGTCCGGCACACCAAGGCCTCTGGTCCATAACACCTTAGGATCTGTACCTAGGGAGTTTATGGAGTCTTTGGTCACAAGCCACAGTTTCGCCACCCTGAACTGTCGATCGCTGTCGAGTGATATCCAAAAAACTGCGCTATCCAGACTTCTGAGCTATTTCCATGCACCGTTTGCTGCTTTGCAGGAAACCCGCCTCAAGGATAGACCCGTCATCAGCGTCGGAGAGTACACCATCTACTGCGGTAACGCTGACGATAGGAGAGTGGGAGGCTGTGGAATAGCTATAAGGAAGGATTTCAATGGTATGATCAAGGAGTTCGGCTCAACGTCGTGCCGGAATGCATTCGTACGACTGCGGGATCACAGATGATTCAATCTCTGGATAGTGAGTGCTCATGCGCCCACTGAAACCGCCGAAGACAATTCGAAGGATGCGTTTTATGAGGAACTCAATACGTTGCTGGCCAGGATACCTTGTCAACATGCTGTTGTCGTGGGGATTGACGCAAATGCGAAGATGGGACTTGATCAGGAATCCGAAGTACTCGGTAAATGGTTCTACCCAGTGGAGCAAACATCGGACAATGGCTACCGCCTTGTCGACTTTTGTGAACGCAGTGGTCTGATTATTGCATCGACATTCAAGAGAAATCATCGCCGCCATCAGCTTACGTGGCAGGGACCAACCCAGCTATCTCCAGAAGAGCAGCAGATTCGGAAGATGACAACTTTGAAACTACAGCTTGACTATGTCCTGACGAGGAATATTCCAGTATCGGACATTCGAAGATCTAGAGCTGTGTGGGATGTCACATTCGATTCGGATCATCGTTCTGTACTGTTGAACTTCACTGCGAGGATTCATAAGAGGAAGCGAGGGGCTCAGCCTCTCCAGAGGATTGACATGACAAGTCTCAGAGATTAAGAGTGCAGAAGGAATTTTCGACAACGTGTTTCTATTCACATCGGAGTACGGACTAAGAAGAAACTTTGCGACGCGGATTCTTTTGTCAAGTGCATCCAGGACGCTTCCAAAGAGGCACTCCCGGTTGTACAGCCTAAGAAGAAGTTCGCCTACGTCTCAGAAGAAACAACATCTACCTACAACAGATTTGTGCTTTCCGAACTGCAGGGAACTTCGTGGAGGAGAAGCGTCTGAAGAGGAAGTTGCGTCGGCAGCTTCAAAGTGACCGCGAACGAGAGTAGACGTGTAGAGCTAAGGAGTTCGAGAAGGCTTGGGAGGAGAAGAATTTGAGGAAAGCCTACACGTTGCTGCGACAGTATAGCGGGAAGATGAAGAGATGTTCTTCTGTCTTGAACACTACCAATGGAGCTGCAGTTGGTGATGCGACGCTGCCAATATGGAAGGATTACTTCAGTTCACTACTGAATCGTCCAGCGCCATCAGTACCTGAGCTCCCGCATGTTCAGAGAGCACATTACGATGTCAGTGAGGAACCGCCGACAGAGTCTGAAGTTTTGGATTGTGCCCGGAAAATGAAGAATGGAAAGATAGGTGGAGATGACAACATCACTGCTGAAATGCTGAAAGCTCTTCTTCCGTCTGGAAATCGTGAAATGACCAACACCATCCGTGCTATATGGATGAGCGAAAGGATACCCGATTCGTGGAGACATGCGATCATCGTACCTCTTCACAAGAAGCTATCCGTCACGCATCCTAAGAACTACAGAGGAATCTCTCTACTTCGTGTCATGTACAAGGTTTTAGAAAGTATCATTCTCGAGCGACTTATCAAACATCGTGAAAGAACGACCAGAGATGAGCAAGCCGGTTTTCGACCTAGAAGATCGACCATCGACCAAGTGTTCGTCGTGAGAAGAGTGATTGAATCGTGGTAGCGGTATTCGAAGCCATTACAGCTTGCTTTTTTGGACTTTGAAGCCGCGTTCGACTCTCCTCATCGTGATCGATTGCTCAACGCTCTGTGAGCAGATGGAGTCCCGGAAAAGTATGTTCGGTTAATCGAGGACATGAACAAAGGAACAACAGCAGCAGTTCGTACACCTGTCGGATTTACGCCAGCTTTCGAGGTGAAAACAGGACTAAGGCAAGGAGCCGTTGCAGGACCTTTTCTTTTCAACTTCGCCGTTGATGACATCATGCGTAGAGTTGCAGAACAGTTTCCTGCGGATGTGATCCTAACGCCATCAGGACGCTCCCTTGTCGACCTGGAGTACGCCGACGACATCGTGTTATTCGCTGAAAACAACGCAAAACTGCAAAGGATTGTGAACCTCGTTTCAAAGTATGCCGCAGCCTAGGGACTTCGTCTTCGTCCCGACAAATGCAAGCAGATGTGGGTCTCTCAGAGGTCTTCAACGGGAGTTTGTGTGGACGGACAACGTATCGAACTGGTGGACGATTTCTGTTATTTGGGCTGTTTGCTGAAGAACGATGGTAGGTATGCAGCGGATATTCGACAACGATGTGCGAAAGCTACGTCTGCATTTAATTCTTTAACCAGTTTGTGGTCTACCACCATCGCGAAGGAAGTCAAGTTGCGCGTCTACCTATCCGCTATTCGCCCTATCATGATGTCCGGATCGGAGACGTGGGCAGCACCGAAGGCGCAGACGGAGAGGTTGGATTGCACGGAGAGGAAGCTTTTTAGGTGTTTGCTTGGATATTTCTGGCCGCGTGTATGCCATAACAAGGACCTTTACAAGGAAATCGACGCAGTACATCAACGCTTGACACGAGGGAGGTGCCAGTATCTCTTAACGCCATCTCAAGCAGCAATGGAAAGTCGACTTCGACTGCTCAGGCATATACTAAGAAGAACGCCGGATCGTCTCGTGCAACACGCTTTAAGAATGCTTCCAAATCCTGTCTGGAAACGGCCACCAGGGCGTAGGCGGAAGTTCTGGACGGATGTGGTTAAAGAGGATTTGAAGTCACTCGGCATCGAAAGACAGTTCAGGCGCGATGTTTCGTTTCGCAGGAAATGGAATAGTGACAGCTGGATGGAATGTGTTCAAATTGTGGCTGAAGACCGTGAAAAATGGACACGGCTCTGACTACTAGGACGGCACACCTCGGTGAAGATGCGGAATGACCGCGTCAGGCGAAAGCCAACCGATTAAGTCAAGTAAGTAAGTCAACCGTCAGATGCCGCTAATTCGTTCAGTAGTTACCCTCAAGCGTCGACAACCTGTGCGATGCTTCGAACCTTCCCATGAATGACCAGAATATCGAGTATTTCTGGAATATCTGCACCAAATTTTCGTTCTTGATCCGAAAATTTCGCGACTCCCTCTAGCAATCCATTTCGGGCCGAAGTTTTTGCGACCCCCCCTCCCACACCGCCCTCAAGAAATTTCTCAACTCCGCTTGACCCTAATTTCAGCCAAATCTGGAATGTCGGCCTACTAACAAGGGAACCACAGTAAGTCATAGTGACCATTCCAAATGAAATGTACTTTTCTAGAACCATTTTCGAAAGGAAAGTCCGATTATGCCCATAGCAGCTGCCTAGACCCACTCTGAAAAAAGTTGTGAGCGTTTTGTAAAGCTTCGCGGCAAGCTAAGGGTACCCCCATGGAATTTTTAGGGTGTTTTTTTTATTTTTTTATTTTTTTTAGGGTGGGAGCTTGCACGACAGGGTTGCTGAGATACTGTCATTCTGGGCCTGTATTCACGAACGATTTACCCACAGGGTCAGAATAAATGTTACTCGAAATTATCATTCCCTGAGTGCTTTGGTCTCGCTCTTTTACGGAAAAGCTTGATGGAGAGAAATATCACCAAAAATGCAGAGCTTTTGAGTAATATTCACTCCCACCCAGCAGGCAAATCGTTCATAAATATGAAAGCTGGATAAATTTTAGCGCATCATAACAGGGTACGGCACGAGGAGTGTACAAGGCCAATTTTACTCAGACATCCAAGAGCTCCTCCAAGTTCAAATTTTTGGCGATTTTCTCAAATCTCCAGGAGCGTTATTTGGTCAGTTGTTTTTATTGTAAAATATAAAGAAGATTAGTACAATCGAATTCTTCGTGAATGACTGAAAGCAAACAGTGTATACCCCACTCAGAATGGTCCACTTGGTGTTCCGGCGGAGCTCAGTCCCTCTCTCCCTTCACCCCTGCACAGCTCAGGCCCCCTTGTGGATATCCACACCTAGCGCCGTACCCTGAATCAAACGTCGTTGACGAAATGGTAGGAGCCGTGTGGGTCAATTTATGGTATTATCGCGATCATGTTTGTAAGCGGGTATGCTGCTTTCAATAAATTCTATAAAATAGCAAAATCTGGGGCCGGTAAAAAAGGTAACACAATGGCCCGTAGTAAAGCCGGCGAAAATTCCAGTTCAGCCTATCTGAATCCATGTTCTGAAAAGAATTCAGATGAGCCGCACACATTTCAGACGTGCGTGTTGTAGGATAGCGACCTAGGCTAAACAGAGAAAGTCAGCAACAAACAAGCTAAGCTGAATCACTCAGTCAGATCTGACTGACTTCTTGGCTAGAGAGGAGAGAAACAGCGTGTCAGGTCAGGAGTGCGCTCGAGATTGTTTTAAGGAGCAAAGGAGTAACTTAAATAACTCAGCTGAGATTTCGGCTTATCAATATCAATATCAGCTTCCACGAAGCAAACAGCATTTCATTTATTGAGAAACGGAGCATGGAGTTGGTCGATTCGTGAACGACCACGTAGAGAATAATGGCCGGTTGTTCTTATCATCACAGGTATTATCGAGTCCTCATCATCATCATGACTTTGCAAGACCGACCGCTTCAATGCAACCTATCGCTCGATACGATTTCGGACTCGTCTGAGACCTGTCTGAATCGTTTCGGGCTCGTCTTATCACTCATTCAGATGATCCTGACTTAGTGGTGGGTTTACTACGGGCCAATGACATTCACGTGAAAAACCTTATCCTCAGGCTAGGGAATGAAACAAATAAAGCTTGCCCCTGGAACAGGAGGGAAATAGAAACCAGTAAGACCCCACCACTGAATCTTCCTCGGACCCCTCCCTAGCTCATCCCACTCCCTCACCACGGATGCCTCAACACGCACTCTGAGCCGAGACTAAGTGAGGCACTGAGGTACAATCAGACAGGTAGTAAATACGGTAGTTCACACTCGAATATTCTACTGAGACCCAAATTTAACATAAGGACGTTCTCTAACTGCGGTAGAAATGTATATGCCGCAACTCTGGAAGTGGAATAAATCTTTAGACGAGAGTTCCGCCCGGAACAACTCATACAATGACAATTTCAGTGCTTATTCTCAGCAGTCACATCAGATCCGATTGCTACTCTTCGCCACGTCATGTTTCACTTTTAAAACATCAGCAGGCGCGTTAGACCACTGTTGTAAGAAGCCTGGATTAGGGGTGAACGCAATAATGACCGGGCCCTTACCGATGAACGCTCATAGCGTGTAATCACTCTATTTTGTGTATTTGTGTAAAATTTTGGTTATGAAAGCGCTCAAGAAGGGCGCAGCCTTAACCCATCCAGGACGGCGTGTCCCGCCGGTGGAACACGCGTTGACTACCACTTCGGACCGCGTCCAACCGGTGGGACACGCGGTCCAGTATTTAAAAATCTATTTAAAAGTCACAAGCACATCTCATTAACTTTTCTTGTGACGAATGCGTTAGCATAACCTAGACTGGACTACAGATTTCGTGGTCCGTCTGTGGTTCCACTATAGCATAGTATGCGAACTTTTGTAAAAACAGCTCGAACTCAAACAGAAAAAAAAACGGCGGTGCTATGTGAGCGGGCAGGAGCCGCTATGGGACGATGCACTCGGCCAAACCCATTTCACCAGGCCGCACTGAATTTGAGCACGTAACCGGAATTTTCCTTAAAGGCACAGTCCAAGACCAAGGACGAGATCTGAGATTTCTACATACCGGAGAAGTAAACCCACCCTAAATAGCACCTGCCAAGTGCAAGCTCTCAATTCCTCCGAATAATGAGATATAGGAGGAAGCCACCCTGGGGCGCCCACACCAGAAAGTCACTTTGGGACGCCCCTTTTACGATCTATCGAGCTTGACAGTGACATGACGAGCAAAGTAATCCGATGGATGGCCCCGTTCTTCCCTCGATTCACGGCCTCCCTCTTTATTCAGGTCCGCTCGCATACATCGGTGGCAAATCACGGAGGTCACAAGCCTTGGAAAACTCGTCCACCATGTTTTCGCAGCTCAACTTTTGAGGGGCAACACCTTCGATCCAAGGGAGTCTCGTACCATTCCAGAGACATCGTTGGAATCAGCGTGGGACCGTTTTCAAGATAGCCAGGAGAAAATGGAGAATCAATTATGAGGTTACACTGTGCTTTTGAGTACCAAAATCAGGACAGCCAATGGGCACGGAAAAACGGGGGTGGCCAAGTTCGATACAACAGTGCCTCCCTCTCGTATAGCACCAAAACGGCCACAAATATAATCTTCCAAGCACACTATAGGTTTTATTTTCTTCCGCTGAGATTTTTTAGGTTTCCGGGAAGGAAATCATAGCTGGAGCCGCAATCTTTTCGGCTGAAAGGTGACACTACTACTGCAATGCCTATTCTGCCCCCATAACATAGATTTCCAAATTCTGAACTTTCAAGCCCTCATGACAAATCTAAACCATACAAAAATTAACATCAGATACCAGATCCGTGAATCGCATTCAAAATAACGCAATCTTCTATCCTTATCGTAGGTGAACTGCTGTCCCTAGTTGCACACGACCGCTGCTACAGCCAGCGGTTGTCTCTAAAAATCTAACACTGGTCGCCCATTTCTTGGAACAATGACAACGACCACTCTACAGGCGCAGAGGAATAAACCACTGCCTACGGGAATTTCGTTGCGAAATAACAGAAGAACTCCTAGTTATCACTTCCCCCCCCCACATGACAACAACACTGAAAAGTAGGGGAAATTTTTAGTTCTGGGGGTAGGTGCACTCGGTATATGTACGAACTTACATTTGCTCTAGTCAAATCATTCCTCTTCGGACATCATGCAGCAGTAATTCACACGCACATCAGAATATCATCAGCGACCCGACTGCAAAAACAGATGAGCCAATTGAATACAGATCGCCCTGAATTTTTTTAAGATTAGTTAAAGGATGATAATTAACAACGCAAATTTCCACAAAAGAAACGCTACGAAATTAAGTACTGGATAAAAGCAGCAGTCAGACCTACAAAAAATGAGCGAACAAGAATGGGATATAGAACAAAAACACTTATGGAACTGCTTGCTGCCGTCAGCTGAAGGCAGGCGATTGATTACCCGCCGTGTACCCGCGCTCCAATGCCGTGCGCACATTCCACTGCTAATGGGCGTGGCGTATGTTCGTGTCCTGACGGCAAGCGCAACTGATACATTGATGGGTGTGGAACTTGCACTTGAGGTGTGGCGCGCTTCGGGCCGTTCCGAGCCCGTTTTTGTCGAATTTTTCAACGTTATGGTTGCGATAGGCCTCCGATCTGCTGCTTTCGCTCTGAAAAACCTGACTGATTTTTATCACGGACACTGCCTTTAAAACAGTCGATCGTATCTCTCCGTAAAATTCGGGTTTAATTGGAACAAGTTCTCCCGGTGAAAATGCCAGCAGTATATAATGAACTACATTTTCAGGGCCATTTGTGCGTAATCACCTACCCAGTGAAAACGGGTAACGAGCGCGAGGCTGCACTATTTTGTGACCAACAGAATCCGCTTGCTCTATTCGAATACAAATATGGCGAACACACAGTATGCACAGTCGGTGAGTCTTAGTATTCAGTCTTCGAGCACCTTCTCCTTCGGTTACGGTGAAACGTGCTCATGACACAGTTTAGCCTGGCGCCGGTTTACCTGACGAAGGTACGGTTTATATCATATCCCTAGTACATAAGTAGCGACGCAGCTACTGTGTCGCTATCTTGGTAGCGGAGTGGTTCTCTCTCCACTCCTACCCAATGTTTTCTACAACACAACTTTTATGAATGCCCTGCACTGCGATGTGAGAATTTCGCGGGAGAGTTTCGCTAAGCAAACTCCCACAGCATCAAACAGAAGTGGAAAGGCATAATGCGCGAGGACGATCTCTATGTCATACCTAGAAGAGGGCTTCTCCAATGAGTTATTCCACTTATTTGCCAGGGTACACTCCCAGCGAAAAGCCATATTTGGCGAAAAAACCGGTCATCCTTATAGAACTTCTAATTTTTTTATGCCGAATTGTTGTTTGGCGTTGCAGTAGAAGACAGGGTTTGCGAGGAAAACGGTTTCTGTGCTATCTTCAGGAGAAGGCAAATCTGGTCATCAAAAAAGTAAAATCTAGAAATCTATAATAGTTGCATCCAAATTCAGTGAATTTGATAAACGGACAACTTCAAAAAAATAAACATCTGCAAAAAGAGCACAGCAGCAAAAATAAGCATAAGAGCTTTCGAAACCCTGCTCTTTCAGATTTATTTGGGTGAGGACCAGGGATGTGCGGCAATTGCCGTTTGCCGTTTGCCGATTGCCGTTTGCCGGCCGTTTTTGGACGATTTTTGTCGATTGTCGTTTGCCGTTTTTCCTCTCACTTTTCGACAAAATTCGGCAAAAAGTGCGCAATAGATAACAAACGCCGCGATTAAGATGCAAATGGGAACCCAATAAGGCTTGCAGCAGTTGATGTTACCTACCGTGCGGACACGTCAGAGCAATTGCTAGTATTGCAGCTGTTCTGATGTAGATCACTTATCGGTTTTTTACTGCAGACCGATCACCAAGTGGGCGGGTTTTGATCCGCCAATCACAGGCCGCCTAGATGCACATATAAACCCGGCCGCCGAGCTGTTGGGACATTCTCGACTCGCCGTCTACCTGCCTGCCTCGTCTACCTGCCAGCCGTACCCGACGCCACCACCGCCTCCTGCACTCAACCAAGCCGTCGTCGCCGTCAACGAGCAGCCACCACCACGACTACCACGACGACGCCTGCACCACGCCTACCTATTTGCTGTATTCACAATAAAGCCATTTGTTAATCTGTGTCTGTCACAGACGTAACAGCAGCGTAATGCTCGCGTCTGTCCTCTTGTCTGGAAGAGTACTGAATTCCCCACCCTCTCCTTGCTGAAACTTGACCAATTATTGTAGGATTCGTCGGGACAAGAATGAACACCCTGAACTCTTCAGGAGAGGGCAGAAAAGGTTCAGAGCCCAATCGCTTTCATATATTTTTCAAAGCTGCTTGGCATCCGCACCCCGTGAGCGGTCGACAATCGGCGCCCTCTGCAGCCTCCGCTCCATTTCTGTCGTCAGATTGCGATTAGCTTTCTTCTGTTGCTGATCGTCCTATCCGTGGTTGAGGATAACCAACTATCTATTCGTTCGTCTGATTTTCATCCGTTTCCCGTGCCACTTTTACTCCGTTAACGAGTGGTCTGATCGTCAGTTTTCGCCGTATTGACTGCTGTGGTATCGATTATCGGATATTTGATCTTCTGCTACTTGGTACTCCACGTCATGGATTCTGCTGTGGTTTCTTCTGATGTTATCGAGGGTAACGCTATGATCAATGAGCTCAATGGAAGTCCGGAATCGTCGCTATCGAAGGAGCTGCAGGACCAGTTGCTGAAAATCAACAAGTCGAGGACGGTCCCCGAGTGCGTGAAGAAGGTCATAGAAACGATCACAAAGGAGCTGAGTTTCTTCCGTCGTGAGAATGTTTCACTTAAACGTCAAATTGATTTGCTTCGTGATAATATTTCTGCCGAAACAGTTAACAGTACTCCTCCACCTACCGTTGTCAATTCCGTTATTTCCTCTCCGCGCACTGATATTGATTGCTCATTTAAGGATATTGAAAGATCTCGCTCTATAGTGGTATGCGGTGTTCCTGAGTTGAAGTCTACCCATAGCAGAGAGCGTGTTTCGTATGATTTTTGTAATGTTTGCAACATACTGGACTTTCTTAATATTGAGTGCAACCCTGTGTCGGTTTATCGATTAGGCATGCCTACTCCTGGTAGGGATAGATTGCTGAAGGTTGTACTTCCTGCCTCTGTCTTCCAACGTATGGCTATCAGCCGTTCTTCTCGCTTACGTTTTTTCGCTAGTCGTAGGATATTCCTCCGGGAGTCTCTCTCTGATGAAGAGTTAAAACGTAGGAAAGAAGCTCGTTTGCGTCGTACCTCATCTCCTAGGGATGCTACCATAACGCAGCCCCCGGGCTCAGGCCCTTCAAGTATGCGTATTGATACCAGCCCTACAAGTGCGGTCTCGACTTCTACAGTGAACCAAGTTTCCAATCAGGTAAACTGAGATTTTCTCCTCGGTACAATTATGCCCTTTTGAAGTATTCAAATGTACGGTCAATGTCGAAAAACTCGGATTATGTTAGCACTGTTCTAAATCGAAAATACGACATTTATGCTTTTTGTGAGACTTGGCTAAAGCCCAGTCATTCTATACCTTCTTTATCGAGGAGTATGGCCGCAGATTATGATATACGACGCTGCGATAGGCCGAGAAAGGTCGGGGGTGGCGTGATGATCATAGCTCATCATAGACTCTCTCTATCAGTGGTACTGTCAGAAGCGGTTGAAAATGCATACGAAATCCTTGGCGTTGACATTTGCTGCGAGGGTAACAGATTTAGGTTTATCATAGTGTACAGATCACCAAATTGTGTGGCTGCCAAAACCGAACAGCTCTCTAAAGTCTTGAGTGACTTGGCTGCTTGCGAACTGGACACTGTCATTGTAGGAGACTTCAATATGCCAGACCAGCACTTTGACAATGAGTATTTTGCCACTACATCTAAAATGTCTTCTCTGGAAGAGTTAGTTTTTTTGCCATGAATTTATGCAACTTGTTGAAGTTCCTACCAGAGGGATGAACGTACTTGACCTGGTTTTTTCCAGTAGTAAAACTCTGATAAATGACTTACACACTCTTCCTCCGGTGGGTAATAGCGATCATAGTAGTATCTCGTTCCAAGTTAATTGTTGTCAAGCCTTAGCCACACCTGTCTATCGAAGGGTATTCTCTGCTTGTGATTTTTCCATAATTTGCGCAGGTCTAGCCCAGATACATTGGAGAGGTTTGCTTGATTCAATGAATAGTGTTGACGAAAAGTATGAAAAATTTCTTGAGGTTCTTAATGAAACAATTGAACGTTTTGTTCCGTGGAAATTGGTTTCTTCAGTCAAATCGGCCCATCTTCCAAAGTACCTTCAGAAGATGCTGAGCCATCGGGACTGCTTGTTTTATGAAGCTAGGCGTACAAATAGCTGGACAGAGTACAATAATTTTTCGCAGAAATTCCTGAAGAAGCTTAAGAAGTACAACGAATCCATCGAGCGAAAAATCATTGGATCAGGTAGTACGCGAAGTTTCTATAATTACCTGAATACAAAACTACAGGATAAGAATAATCATATAGGGTGCTTGCAAAATGATGGAGTCGTGGCATCATCTGCGGTTGACAAGGCGAATATGTTAGCTGATCATTTTTCTAGATCTTTTGATGATGATAATGGGGACATTCCTGAGGCTTTTTTTCGATATTTGTTCGCCCATGGAGCATTCCCCGTGCTTCTATTCGGATCAAATTTATAATTCGCTGAGTAAGTGGCCTAGTTCTGCATCTGTCACGCCAGATTTCATCCCTTTTTTCTTTATCCAAAAAGTAGCTATCGCTGTTAGTGGCCCTCTTGCCTACATTTTCAATCAGTCACTGATGTCTAGTCAAGTTCCATCTCGTTGGAAGCATTCTATAGTAACCCCGATACTGAAAAAGCAGCCTGCGTCTGATCCAGGTAACTATCGTCCAGTGAGCATAACGTCTATATTTTGTAGAATTTGTGGAAAAATCCTCAAGGAATGTATTCTTAGTCATCTCGCTATCAATAACGTAATTCCGAACAGCCAACATGGCTTCGTTCCCGGTCGCTCAGTTGAAACCAATGAATGAATGCTTAGATGACTGGTCTCTGGCCCTTGACAACAAGGCTCATTGTGATGTTATCTACTTTAATTTCGCTAAAGCTTTTGATCGTGTTTCTCACAAAAAACTTATGAGTAAATTGCATGCTCTGCAGCTGCACCCAGTAATTTTACAGTGGATAGAGGAGTATCTTTCAGGACGAACTTTTTAAGTAAAAGTGGGACAATCATTGTCGAACATCGCCCATGTTAGGAGTGGGGTTCCGCAAGGAGGTGTCCTGTCACCAATCCTTTTTAACATCTTCACGGCTGAAATTCCTGATATCATACATAACACTGGTTCAATATGTAAAATGTATGCTGACGATATAAAAGTCTATAGAGTACTGTCCCAGGCGGGTGATGAGTGCAAAGTGCAGGATGCCATAAATGCTATGGCTGAATGGACTAAAAACTGGCAATTGCCTTTGTCTCCAAACAAGACAGTTTGTATGAAGTTGGGTTCGCGATTGACTATGTCTAAGCAGGCATATATGATTGATGGGGTAGCTATATCTGAAGTGAAAGAGGTGAGAGATCTTGGATTTCTATACAACAATGGACTTGTGTTTACTGCTCACATAAGGGCTAAATGTAAGCAAGCTCTAATGCGAACATCTCATATTTTTAGAGGGCTTTCAATCAAAAGTAAACCCTTGCTTTTACGAGTTTACAAAACTTATGTCAGGCCTATTGTGGAATCAAGTACTACAGTTTCTTGTCCGTTTAAGAAAAAGCATATTTATGCCATAGAGAAAGTTCAAAACAACTTCACTCGTAAGCTGCTTGTAAGGATTGGAGGATTTTTGTATCACCGGATTCCAAAAGCTGCTTTCCGGAACAAGTATCTAGGTTTACCCACACTTGAATCTCGACGCCGAGTATTTGATGTATGCATGGTTCATAAGCTTCTGTATTCAGCAGGTGCTTTTCGGCCAAAAAACTTTTTTCAAATTGTTTTCACTAGAACCAGAGGGAGTCACTCTAAGGTCACGTTGCCTAGACCGAAAACAACCATTCGCGCTAAATCGTTCACTTTCAGAGCTGGAAGTCTTTTCCTCAAGGTTACAAAAAATAATCCAGGTTCCACTATGACCTTTCCTCAGTTCAGGAGGAGTGTGTCCCAACTTTTGCAGTGCTACGAGTTGCCTTGAGTTTTTCTGTCATCGATCGCTTTCATTATATTATCGCGTTCTCCATTACCATACATTGTGTAGTTTTAATGCATATCATATAATTGTTATTATTTGACCATTTTTGTAATGTTGCGTGCCTCTTTAACGCTTGCCTTATGCGAACGTAATAAACCTATAACCTATAACCTATAAAGCGTCGTGTAGAGGATGCTGGACTTCACTGTCAGTTCGTGTTCTTATGCACTTCGCCATCTTCTATTATGCTCACAATTACGCTGAAAACAATGCTACCAAGTTGAAGGTTTGAGTTAAAACGGTGGGGGAGGGTGTACACGTCGTGGGGAACATCCTTTTGGATTAAATTCGCTGCTTGACTATGAACTGGATTGACGGAGTCGACGGTGATCAGTTCGGAATAAGGGATGGCGTACAGTTTGGGAAGGAGGTGGTGTGTGATAACCGCGGTTTTTCAGAAGTCGTAGTTCTGGAGAGCTTGAAAAACTACTTAATTCCATGTACTTGAGTTGTTAACGCGCAGTTTAGAAGCAATTTAAAAGGTCGGAGGGGAAGAGATGCCGAAGACGGTGCAGTTTCTTGGGGAGGTTACCAAGACTGTTCGAAAACGTAAGTTTTAGTTGTATTTCTCCACGTGATAATCTTTCATCTAAATTTCGGTCAAACAGTTAACACACCGTGAGGCACGCCAACGAGTACGCTGCAAACTTTGAGAAAGTTTGCCACGGCATAGCCGGGAAAGCAACGCGACCGTCAGCTGTGCGGCGATAGTTCCTCGGTAGTACCGCAGCGGCTCCGCGTTTATCACTGTGTCGACACGATTCTGTTGCAGTGCCTTGAATCTCAGCAACGTCTCGACACTGGCTCGATAGTACCGCAGCGGTTCCTTGTTAGAATCGCACCGACTCCGCGAGGATGCATCAGCGAACCCGCGTCGACTGCGATGCACTGTCCTGTGTGGTGTCGCCGGTTCAATCACCCAAGTTTGATTACCCACGTCCCGTATCTTCTTGCCCGCAGTAACGGGGATACCCTCTGTCCCTATCAGACAAAGTACCTAACAACCGTAGGTGCGCATTTCTGTTCGTAGCCCCTCCCCCCAGTTGTAGTGTGGCTCATAACTAATTTCATATGAGTTACTTTCAGTTGCTCCTATTTTTGTAGACGCGTAGCCACCGATCGCGGTGCCGCAGCGGCACTTTTGCGGAGTCGCACTGGTGCCTGTAGGTGCCGGTATGGCTGTATCGCGGAGCCGCAGAGGCGATTTCTACCAGAGAAGGGGCATGGCTGCCACGCTTGTTGGAAAATAATCCCCTAAAGAAGGGACACATTGACCTCTTCCTCTCTTTGATCGACTTTCGAGTGCTCACCCTTTTAAATTGCATTGCGCTAAACTCTGAATTTTGTCCGATGAAATTGAAGCACGAAGCAATTGAATGACTACTACATATTCCGAAAAAGGTTGACATTAGAGAACCTCGAAAAATTACTGTCCTTTCACCACAGAATTGCTATTAGCAGTGTTCAATAGAATGCTCATTCCGATGCTGTTTTTTTATATCAGGTAATGAGCGTAACAATACGCAACGTAAGTGGTTAAATTTCTTGTGGCATTAATGAAAAACCATATGGTGTTATTGAATTAGAACAAAATTCCGAGGTTCAAGGACAGTCGGGCGTACATTATCAAAAACCATTTCTTATATGGCTATCGAAATACGAAATGTGCATGAGAAAGAAGTACTTTCACTGCTACTTTTAGAACATTTGCATCGTTTGTGCTCAAGATTTTTTATTTGTTTTGCCGTTTGTCGATTGTCGATTGCCGTTTGCCGGCCATTTTTGGACAAATTTTGTCGATTTCCGTTTGCCGATTCTTCAAAATCGTTTGCCGCACATCCCTGGTGAGGACGCAAAATGGCGTCGCACCATGGTTTTGCTTGAGCGCGATGCGATGTATTACAGAAATGTACATCGCAGAACAAATCACACCGCGCGCGATGTTCGTATGGTTCTCCCCATAGTCGCGGTCCAATCCGGAGCAGAGGTTCTCATAGGATCTGTTGTTTATTTCATTTACAACAAAGTCAATGAAGCGTGCTTGTGCTGTTGGACGAATGCCAGTTGAGTGACTCTTTTCTATCACTTTCACAATGTATTCCGGGAAACCCAATTTGTTCCCAGTTGCTGGGCTTAGAGGAAACAATGCATTCATTACAGAGATCTTAAATGGGGAGCTTTCTTTAAAATCTGCTTCGCTGATAAAATGCCCTACTACAATTATTTCCCTTCTACCATCTCGATTTCGCATCCTTGCTGTTGGGGCCGTTCGGAAGTAATACTCAGTCCCTCTCTGTTTTTACCTGTTCTGCGTAGCAACAGCACAAAACAACGATCCGTAACTACTTGGGTTCTGAGAATTGATCCCTTAACAGTAGCTTTTGGTAATTTCAATTTTTGGGTCCAAAGGTTTTGAAAGATGACTAGAAATAATTGAAAGCAGTTCTATTTGCAACATAATATTTTCATGTTATGGCCTAGAAATATTTTAGCTCATAGTCCCACTGCATTTTTAAAAAAAATATTTCAAGTAATTGGTCGAAGAATGCCAAACTCGAATACGTTGTGTAATTTGTTGTATAGTTTTGTATCTAACCGTTATTCATTGCTGTGAAAATTAATTTGTTGCCCAAAATATGTCTCATTACTCATTTAAGTACCAATAATAGATTAATTTTTGAGTAAACCTGTATATAATCATTTTCTTGTTATATTATTATGCAACGCGCTAGGATTTCCCGAGCGTGATCTCCGTTGAGTGGCTAATTCATAGTGTAATAGCCAGTAGTGGGCACCACGATTGAAGGATCTCCTACTGGCGTAATGTGCTGTCCTGAGCCCCTCCCATCGGATGGGGGCAGCGACTGTGACATTCGCTTGGGGGTTGCCTCGATGAAAAGAAAGAGTTGCCTCGTGACATCGAGACAACTCCCGCCAAATCGACTTCGGCGTAGCCTCATTACGGTGAAATTTTAGCCCCAGCTTGGAAAAATGTGAGGCGACTCTAGTGACAGCCCGATGAGATGCCGTCTCGCCTCACTCTCGCCCCACTGTCGCCTCACGTTCTTCTCACACTACGCACTCTGTGGTAAAATTGTCGCCTCACATTCTTCTCACATTGCGAATTTTGTCTTGAAATCGTAGATTTTTCCTTTATAATATGCTCATATCGCTTCGCAGTCCTCTCACAGTGGGAAATTCATTGTAGATCATTGTTTATTGATCAAAACCATTACTACAATTAGCAACAAGTGATATCAAAACAGCCTAAAAAACTATAACAATTGTTTATCTTAAACAAAGTGATAAGAGAATAGTAGATTCTTACTATAGTTGCACACGAGCGAAATTTTCGAAAAATTTTTCGACATTTTTTTCGTTCGTTTTCGTTCGTTCGAAAATTCGTCGAACGAATTTTTTTTCAAATTTCGCTCGTTTGAAATTTCGTCGAACGAATTTTTTTCAGTTTTCGTTCGTTCGAAATTTTTTCGAACAAAAAATTTTCAATTTTTGTTCACTTGAAATCCGATTTCCCGAAATTTTTTTGAAATTGGAATTTTTGCGAACAAATTTCGAGAAAAATTTTCAAACTTCCTACAAAATTCGAAAAAAATTTTAAAATTTCCGACAAAGTTCGAAAAAAGTTCGAAATTTTCGACGAATCCTCTATATATAAAGAATCGCAAGAGGCAATTCAAAAAAGTGGGATTTGAGCACAAAACGCGGGAATTCGGGCCATCTATTACAGTACCCCGAAACCTGCGCATCATCTCGGTGTGCAGGTTTCGGGGTTACTGTAGCTAAGCACAGGCGGCGCCGAGCGTGTTTCGAAATGTTTTCCTTTGTTTTCTTTGTTTTTTGTTTTCTCATTTTGTTTTCAGTGACTAGCCGTTTTCCCACCATATGAAACTCGCGATTTTGTCTAAAATGTGAAAAATGCCGGATTCCGGGGAAGCTGAAAGCTGAAAGTCGGCCCGAATCGGATAAAATGGTTCCATCTGAGACACAAGGCGAATTTCACTTATTCAGAGTTGTAATTGTGCTGAAACCCTGATTTTTCTGATTACTCAAAGCTTCAATTCTCCCAGAATCGAGGGAATCGCGATTTCCAAGCGAAATTACGAGATTTGCGAATCTGGCTTCGCGTGTATTGTCGGAACTCTAAGAGTCTCAATTTTTCTGAAAAGTCAACATTTGAAAGTGGCCTAAAATCGAGGAAATTGTCATTTTTCAAGGCAGCTAAGATATTTACGGGTTTGGAATTTTGGATTCTGACGAAATTTTCGAGAAAAATGTATTTCTCGTAAAATCGAGGGTTGGAAAATGGCCGACAATCGAAAAAATCGTATTTCTCGGGAAAACACGCTATTTCGACGTAGTCGAGATTTGGAATTCTGTCGAAAATTCAGGCAAATAATTTTTGTTGTGAACTCGATTTGAAAAAAACACGATTTTCACAAGGCTGGGATTTAACATTTTGTCTAAAAGTTTCGAAAATAGCGTTTTTTGGAAAAATCAAGGCTTAAAAATTGTCTGAAAAACGTAAAAATCGCGATTTTATGCAAAAAACACGATTTTCACGAAGCTGGGATTTCAAATTTGGTCCAAAAGTTTTAAAAATAGCAATTTTTTGAAAATTCAAGGGTTAAAGGTTGTCAGAAAATAGTAAAAGTTGCGATATTATGCAAAAAACACGGTTTTCGCATTTTCACGAAGCTGGGATTTAGAATTGTGTCGAAAATTTTGAGAAATGGCAATTATCCCGAAATTCTAAGGTCAAGAATCGTCAGAGAATCGCGATTTTATGCAAAAAACACGATGTAGAAATTTAGTGGGGCTTCAGAAGACTCACTGAAATTCCACGTCACCCCGATCACGTCTTCTGGACCCCCACTGAAAACAAAATTTTCCTTTGTTTTCTTTTTTTTCCTTTTTGTTTTCAGTGGGGCTTCAGAAGACCCACTGAATTTGTTTAAAATGTGAAAAATGCCAGGTTCTGGGGAATCTGAAAGCTGAAAGTCGGCCCGAATTGCATAAAATGGTTCCATCTGAGACACAAGGCGATTTTTACTGGTTGAGAGTTGACATTGTGCTGAAAACCCGTGTTTTTTCGACTACTCTAAGCTTAAATTTTCCTAGAAACGAGGGAGCTCGTTCGGCTTCGCCGAACGAATACTACGCGGAGAGTGGCAACCGAAGCCGGCCCATCGTTCGGCGAAGCCGAACGAATACTACGTTGAGGGAGGGGGGGTCGGCGAAGCTAGGCCATCGGTCGGCGAAGTCGAACGAATATTACATGGAGGGTAGCCGACGAAGTTGGCCCATCGTTCGGCGAAGTCGAACGAATACTACACGGTGGGTGGCCGGCGAAGCCGATTCATCGTTCGGAGAATCTGAACGAATACTACGTTGAGGGAGGGGAGTAGGCGAAGCTGGCCCATCGTTCGGCGGAGCCGGACGAATATTACATGTAGGGTAGCCGGCAAAGCCGGCCCCTCGTTCGGCGGAGCCGGACGAATATTACATGTAGGGTAGCCGGCGCAGCCGGCCCATCGTTCGGCGAAGCCGAACGAATACTACGTTGAGGGAGGGGGGGTCGGCGAAGCTAGGCCATCGGTCGGCGAAGTCGAACGAATATTACATGGAGGGTAGCCGACGAAGTCGGCCCATCGTTCGGCGAAGTCGAACGAATACTACACGGTGGGTGGCCGGCGAAGCCGATTCATCGTTCGGAGAATCTGAACGAATACTACGTTGAGGGAGGGGAGTAGGCGAAGCTGGCCCATCGTTCGGCGAAGTCGAACGAATATTACATGGAGGGTAGCCGACGAAGCCGGCCCATCGTTCGGCGGAGCCGGACGAATATTACATGTAGGGTAGCCGGCAAAGCCGGCCCCTCGTTCGGCGGAGCCGGACGAATATTACATGTAGGGTAGCCGGCGCAGCCGGCCCATCGTTCGGCGAAGCCGAACGAATACTACGTTGAGGGAGGGGGGGTCGGCGAAGCTGGGCCATCGGTCGGCGAAGTCGAACGAATATTACATGGAGGGTAGCCGACGAAGTCGGCCCATCGTCCGGCGAAGTCGAACGAATACTACACGGTGGGTGGCCGGCGAAGCCGATTCATCGTTCGGAGAATCTGAACGAATACTACGTGGAGGGAGAGGGGTCGGCGAAGCCGGGTCATCGTTCGGCGAAGTCGAACGAATATTACATGGAGGGTAGCCGACGAAGCCGGCCCATCGTTCGGTGGAGCCGGACGAATATTACATGTAGGGTAGCCGGCAAAGCCGGCCCCTCGTTCGGCGGAGCCGGACGAATGTTACATGTAGGGTAGCCGGCGCAGCCGGCCCATCGTTCGGCGAAGTCGAACGAATACTACATGGAGGGTAGCCGACGAAGCCGGCCCATCGTTCGGCGAAGTCGAACGAATACTACGTTGAGGGAGGGGAGTCGGCGAAGCCGGCCCATCTTTCGGCAGAGCCGTACGAGTACTGCGTGAAAGGAGGGGGGTCGGTGAAGGCGGCCCAACTTTCGGCGAAGCCGAACGAATACTACACGGAGGGTGGCCGGCAAAGCCGGTTCATCGTTCGGCGAAGCTGAACAAATACTACGTTGAGGGAGGGGAGTCGGCGAAGCCGGCCCATCGTTCGGCGAAGTCGAGGGAATATTACATGGAGGGTAGCCGACGAAGCCGGCCCATCGTTCGGCGAAGTCGAAACTACATGGAGAGTAGCCGACGAAGCCGGCCCATCGTTCGGCGAAGCCGAACGAATGCTACGTAGGGGGAGGAAGGTCAGCGAAGACGGTCCATCTTTCTTCGTAGCCGAACGAGTTTTGCGTAAAAGGAGGGGGGTCGGCGAAGCCAGCCCAATTTTCGGCTAAGCCGAACAAATATTACACGGAGGGTGGCCGGTGAAGCCGGTTCATCGTTCGGCGAATCTGAGCAAATACTACGTTGAGGAAGGGAGGTCGGCGAAGCCGACCCATCGTTCGGCAAAGTCCAACAAATACTACATGGGGACTAGCCGACGAAGCCGGCCCATCGTTTGGCGAAGCCGGATGAATCCTACACGGTGGGTGGCCCATCGATCTGCGAAGTCGAATGAATACTACGCGGATAGTGGCAGGCGAAGCCAAACGAGTACTACGTAGAGGGAGGGGGGCCGGCTTCGTCGGCTACCCTCCATGTAATATTCGTTCGACTTAGCCGAACGATGGGCCGGCTTCGTCGGCTACCCGTCATGCAATATTCGTTCGACTTCGCAGAACGATGGACCACCCACCGTGTAGGATTCGTTCGGCTTCGCCGAACAAGGGACCGGCTTTGCCGACCCTCTTCCCTCTACGTAGTATTCGTTCGGCTTTGCCGAATCATGGGCCGGCTTCGTCTGCCACTCTCCGCGTAGAGTTCATTGGGCTCCGCCAAACGATGGGCCGGCTTCGTCGGTCACCCTCCATGTGGTATTCGTTCGGCTTTGCCGAACGATGGGCCGGCTTCGTCGGCTACTCTCCATGTAGTATTCGTTCGACTTCGCCGAACGATGGGCCGGCTTCGTCGGCTACCCTCCATGTAATATTCGTTCGACTTCGCCGAACAATGGGCCGGTTTCGCCGACACCCTCCCTCAACGTAGTTTTCGTTCAGCTTCGCCGAACGATGAACCGGCTTCGCCGGCCACCCCCCGTGTAGTATTTGTTCGACTTCGCAGAACGATGGGCTACCCACCGTGTAGGATTCGTTCGGCTTCGCCGAACAAGGACAAGGGGCCGGCTTCGCCGATTCCCCTCCCCCCGAGTAGTATTCACTGGGCTCCGCCGAACGATGGGCCGGCTTCGTCGGCTACTCTCCATGTAGTAATCGGTCGACTTCGCCGAACAATGGGCCGGTTTCGCCGACACCCTCCCTCAACGTAGTTTTCGTTCAGCTTCGTCGAACGATGACCCGCCTTCGCCGACCCCTCTCCCTCTACGTAGTTTTCGTTCAGCTCCGCCAAACGATGGGCCGGCTTCGTCGGTCACCCTCCATGTGGTATTCGTTCGGCTTCGCCGAACGATGGGCCGGCTTCGTCGGCTACTCTCCATGTAGTATTCGTTCGACTTCGCCGAACAATGGGCCGGTTTCGCCGACCCCCTCCCTCAACGTAGTTTTCGTTCAGCTTCGCCGAACGATGAACCGGCTTTTCCGGCCACCCTCCGTGTAGTATTTGTTCGGCTTCGCCGAAAGTTGGGCCGGCTTCGCCGACCCCCCCCCCCTTTTACGCAGTACTCATTCGGCTCCGACGAAAGATGGACCGGCTTCGCCTGCCACTCTCCGCGTAGTATTCATTGGGCTTCGCCTAACAAGGGGCCGGCTTCGCCGATTCCCCTCCCTCTACGTAATATTCGTTCGGCTCCGCCGAACGATGGGCCGGCTTCGCCTGCCACCCTCCGAGTAGTATTCACTGGGCTCCTCCGAACGATGGGCCGGCTTCGTCGGCTACTCTCCATGAAGTATTCGTTCAACTTTGCCGAACGATGGGCCGGCTTCGCCGGCTACCCTACATGTAGTATTCGTTCCGCTCCGCCGAACGATGCACCGGATTCGCCGCCCACCCTCCGCGTGGTATTCGTTCGGTTCCGTCGAACGATGACCCGGCTTCGCCGACCCCTCTCCCTCCACGTAGTATTCGTTCAGCTTTGCAGAACGATGGGCCACCCACCGTGTAGGATTTGTTCGGCTTCGCCGAAGAAGGGGCCGGCTTCGCCGACCCCCTCCCTCTACGTAGTATTCTTTCGACTTCGCCGAACCATGGGCCGGCTTCGCCGGCTACGCTCCATGTAGTATTCGTTTGGATTCTTCGAACGATGGGCCGGCTTCGCCGACTACCCTCCAAGTAGTATTCGTTCGGCTCCTCCGAACGATGGACAGCTTCGTCGGTCACCCTCCATGTGGTATTCGTTCGGCTTCGCCGAAAGGATGGGCCAACTTCGCCTGCCTTTCTCCGCGTAGTATTCATCCGGCTTCGCCAAACGATGGGCCGGCTTCGTCGGCTACTCTCCATGTAGTATTTGTTCGACTTCGCCAAACGATGGGCCGGCTTCGCCGGCTACGCTCCATGTAGTATTCGTTTGGATTCTTCGAAGGATGGGCCGGCTTCGCCGGCTACCCTCCATGTAGTACTCGTTCGGCTCCTCTGAACGATGGACGGCTTCGTCGGTCACCCTCCATGTAGTATTCGTTCGACTCCGTCAAACGATGGACAGCTTCGTCGGTCACCCTCCGCGTAGTATTCGTTTAGATTCTTCGAACGATGGGCCGGCTTCGCCGGCTACCCTCCATGTAGTATTCGTTCGGCTCCTCCGAACGATGGACAGCTTCGTCGGTCACTCTCCGCGTAGTATTAATTGGACTCCGCCAAACGATGGGCCGGCTTCGCCTGCCAGCCTCCGCGTGGTATTAATCCGGCTTCGCCGAACGATGGGCCGGCTTCGTCGGCTACTCTCCGCGTAGTATTCGTTTGGATTCTTCGAACGATGGGCCGGCTTCGCCGGCTACCCTCCATGTAGTATTCGTTCGGCTCCTCCGAACGATGGACAGCTTCGTCGGTCACTCTCCGCGTAGTATTCATTGGGCTCCGCCAAACGTTGGGCCGGCTTCGTCGGTCACCCTCCATGTGGTATTCGTTCGGCTACGCCGAACGATGGGCCGGCTTCGCCGGCTACTCTCCATGAAGTATTCGTTCGACTTCGCCGAAGGATGCACCGGTTTCGCCGCCCACCCTCCGCGTGGTATTCGTTTGGTCCCGTCGAACGATGACCCGGCTTCGCCTACCCCTCTCCCTCCAGGTAGTATTCGTTCAGCTTTGCAGAACGATGGGCCACCCACCGTGTAGGATTTGTTCGGCTTCGCCGAAGAAGGGGCCGGCTTCGCCGACCCCCTCCCTCTACGTAGTATTCTTTCGACTTCGCCGAACCATGGGCCGGCTTCGCCGGCTACGCTCCATGTAGTATTCGTTTGGATTCTTCGAACGATGGGCCGGCTTCGCCGACTACCCTCCAAGTAGTATTCGTTCGGCTCCTCCGAACGATGGACAGCTTCGTCGGTCACCCTCCATGTGGTATTCGTTCGGCTTCGCCGAAGGATGGGCCGGCTTCGCCTGCCATTCTCCGCGTAGTATTCATCCGGCTTCGCCAAACGATGGGCCGGCTTCGTCGGCTACTCTCCATGTAGTATTTGTTCGACTTCGCCAAACGATGGGCCGGCTTCGCCGGCTACGCTCCATGTAGTATTCGTTTGGATTCTTCGAAGGATGGGCCGGCTTCGCCGGCTACCCTCCATGTAGTACTCGTTCGGCTCCTCTGAACGATGGACGGCTTCGTCGGTCACCCTCCATGTAGTATTCGTTCGACTTCGTCAAACGATGGACAGCTTCGTCGGTCACCCTCCGCGTAGTATTCGTTTAGATTCTTCGAACGATGGGCCGGCTTCGCCGGCTACCCTCCATGTAGTATTCGTTCGGCTCCTCCGAACGATGGACAGCTTCGTCGGTCACTCTCCGCGTAGTATTCATTGGGCTCCGCCAAACGTTGGGCCGGCTTCGTCGGTCACCCTCCATGTGGTATTCGTTCGGCTACGCCGAACGATGGGCCGGCTTCGCCGGCTACTCTCCATGAAGTATTCGTTCGACTTCGCCGAAGGATGCACCGGATTCGCCGCCCACCTTCCGCGTGGTATTCGTTCGGTTCCGCCGAACGATGGGCCGGCTTCGCCGACCCCTCTCCCTCTACGTAGTATTCGTTTGGCTCCGGAGAACGATGGGCCACCCACCGTGTAGGATTCGTTCGGCTTCGCCGAGCAAGGGGCCGGCTTCGCCGACCCTCTTCCCTCTACGTAGTATTCGTTCGGCTTCGCCGAACGATGGGCCGGCTTCGCCTGCCACTCTCCGCGTAGTATTCATTGGGCTCCGCCAGACGATGGGCAGGCTTCGTCGGTCACCCTCCATGTGGTATTCGCTCGTCTTCGCCAAACGATGGGCCGGCTTCGCCGGCTACTCTCCATGTAGTATTCGTTCGACTTAGCCGAACGATGAGCCGGCTTCGCCGGCTACCCTACATGTAGTATTCGTTCGGCTCCGCCGAACGATGCACCGGATTCGCCGCCCACCCTCCGCGTGGTATTCGTTCGGTCCCGCCGAACGATGATCCGGCTTCGCCGACCCCTCTCCCTCTACGTAGTATTCGTTCGGCTTTGCAGAACGATGGGCCACCCACCGTGTAGAATTCGTTCGGCTTCGCCGAACGATGGGCCGGCTTCGCCTGCCAGTCTCCATGTGGTATTCGCTCGGCTTCGCCGAACGATGGGCCGGCTTCGCCGGCTACTCTCCATGTAGTATTCGTTCGACTTCGCCGAACGATGAGCCGGCTTCGCCGGCTACCCTACATGTAGTATTCGTTCGGCTTCGCAGAACGATGGGCCACCCACCGTGTAGGATTCGTTCGGCTTCGCCGAGCAAGGGGCCGGCTTCGCCGACCCTCTTCCCTCTACGTAGTATTCGTTCGGCTTCGCCGAACGATGGGCCGGCTTCGCCTGCCACTCTCCGCGTAGTATTCATCCGGCTTCGCCGAACGATGGACAGCTTCGTCGGTCACCCTCCATGTGGTATTCGTTCGGCTTCGCCGAGCGATGGGCCGGCTTCGCCTGCCACTCTCCGCGTAGTATTCTTTGGGCTCCGCCAAACATTGGGCCGGCTTCGTCGGTCACCCTCCATGTGGTATTCGTTCGGCTTCGCCGAACGATGGGCCGGCTTCGCCGGCTACTCTCCATGTAGTATTCGTTCGACTTCGCCGAACGATGCACCGGCTTCGCCGACCCCTCTCCCACTACGTAGTATTCGTTCGGCTTCGCAGAACGATGGGCCACCCACCGTATAGGATTCGTTCGACTTCGCCGAACGATGGGCCGGCTTAGCCTGCCACTCTCCGCGTAGTATCCGTTTGGATTCTTCAAACGATGGGCCGGCTTCACCGGCTACCCTCCATGTAGTATTCGTTCGGCTCCTCCGAACGATGGACAGCTTCGTCGGTCACCCTCCATGTGGTATTCGTTCGGCTTCGCCGAGCGATGGGCCGGCTTCGCCTGCCACTCTCCGCGCAGTAGTCATTGGGCTCCGCCAAACGATGGGCCGGTTTCGTCGGTCGCCTTCCATGTGGTACTCGTTCGGCTTCGCCTAACGATGGGCCGGCTTCGCCTGCCACTCTCCGCGTAGTATTCTTTGGGCTCCGCCAAACATTGGGCCGGCTTCGTCGGTCACCCTCCATGTGGTATTCGTTCGGCTTCGCCGAACGATGGGCCGGCTTCGCCGGCTACTCTCCATGTAGTATTCGTTCGACTTCGCCGAACGATGCACCGGATTCGCCGGCTACCCTACATGTAGTATTAGTTCGGCTCCGCCGAACGATGCACCAGATTCGCCGCCCACCCTCCGCGTGGTATTCGTTCGGTTCCGCCGAACGATGCGCCGGCTTCGCCGACCCCTCTCCCTCTACGTAGTATTCGTTCGGCTTCGCAGAACGATGGGCCACCCACCGTATAGGATTCGTTCGACTTCGCCGAACGATGGGCCGGCTTAGCCTGCCACTCTCCGCGTAGTATTCATTGGGCTCCGCCAAGCGATGGGACGGCTTCGTCGGCTACCCTCTACGTAGTATTCGTTCGGCTTCGCCGAACGATGGGCCGGCTTAGTCGGCTACTCACCGCGTAGTATTCGTTTGGATTCTTCAAACGATGGGCAGGCTTCGTCGGTCACCCTCCATGTGGTATTCGCTCGGCTTCGCCGAACGATGGGCCGGCTTCGCCGGCTACTCTCCATGTAGTATTCGTTCGACTTCGCCGAACGATGAGCCGGCTTCGCCGGCTACCCTACATGTAGTATTCGTTCGGCTCCTCCGAACGATGGACAGCTTCGTCGGTCACTCTCCGCGTAGTATTCATTGGGCTCCGCCAAACGTT
The DNA here is from genome assembly GCA_029168955.1 of Aplectana chamaeleonis. Taxonomy (NCBI): domain Eukaryota; kingdom Metazoa; phylum Nematoda; class Chromadorea; order Rhabditida; family Cosmocercidae; genus Aplectana; species Aplectana chamaeleonis. The sequence continues at coordinate 59,905 of JAPDOI010000291.1, forward strand.
GGGCCGGCTTTGTCGGTCACCCTCCATGTGGTATTCGTTCGGCTACGCCGAACGATGGGCCGGCTTCGCCGGCTACTCTCCATGAAGTATTCGTTCGACTTCGCCGAAGGATGCACCGGATTCGCCGCCCACCTTCCGCGTGGTATTCGTTCGGTTCCGCCGAACGATGGGCCGGCTTCGCCGACCCCTCTCCCTCTACGTAGTATTCGTTTGGCTCCGGAGAACGATGGGCCACCCACCGTGTAGGATTCGTTCGGCTTCGCCGAGCAAGGGAGGCCGGCTTTGCCGACCCTCTTCCCTCTACGTAGTATTCGTTCGGCTTCGCCGAACGATGGGCCGGCTTTGCCTGCCACTCTCCGCGTAGTATTCATTGGGCTCCGCCAGACGATGGGCAGGCTTCGTCGGTCACCCTCCATGTGGTATTCGCTCGGCTTCGCCGAACGATGGGCCGGCTTCGCCGGCTACTCTCCATGTAATATTCGTTCGACTTCGCCGAACGATGAGCCGGCTTCGCCGGCTACCCTACACGTAGTATTCGTTCGGCTCCGCCGAACGATGCACCGGATTCGCCGCCCACCCTCCGCTTGGTATTCGTTCGGTTCCGCCGAACGATGATCCGGCTTCGCCGACCCCTCTCCCTCTACGTAGTATTCGTTCGGCTTTGCAGAACGATGGGCCACCCACCGTGTAGAGATTCGTTCGGCTTCGCCGAACGATGGAGCCAACTTCGCCTGCCAGTCTCCATGTGGTATTCGCTCGGCTTCGCCGAACGATGGGCCGGCTTCGCCGGCTACTCTCCATGTAGTATTCGTTCGACTTCGCCGAACGATGAGCCGGCTTCGCCGGCTACCCTACATGTAGTATTCGTTCGGCTTCGCCGAACGATGCACCGGATTCGCCGCCCACCCTCCGCGTGGTATTCGTTCGGTTCCGCCGAACGATGCGCCGGCTTCGCCGACCCCTCTCCTTCTACGTAGTATTCGTTCGGCTTCGCAGAACGATGGGCCACCCACCGTGTAGGATTCGTTCGGCTTCGCCGAGCAAGAGGCCGGCTTCGCCGACCCTCTTCCCTCTACGTAGTATTCGTTCGGTTTCGCCGAACGATGGGCCGGCTTCGCCTGCCACTCTCCGCGTAGTATTCATCCGGCTTCGCCGAACGATGGGCCGGCTTAGTCGGCTACTCTCCGCGTAGTATCCGTTTGGATTCGCCTAACGATGGGCCGGCTTCGCCTGCCACTCTCCGCGTAGTATTCATTGGGCTCCGCCAAACATTGGGCCGGCTTCACCGGCTACCCTCCATGTAGTATTCGTTCGGCTCCTCCGAACGATGGACAGCTTCGTCGGTCACCCTCCATGTGGTATTCGTTCGGCTTCGCCGAGCGATGGGCCGGCTTCGCCTGCCACTCTCCGCGCAGTAGTCATTGGGCTCCGCCAAACGATGGGCCGGTTTCGTCGGTCGCCCTCCATGTGGTACTCGTTCGGCTTCGCCTAACGATGGGCCGGCTTCGCCTGCCACTCTCCGCGTAGTATTCATTGGGCTCCGCCAAACATTGGGCCGGCTTCGTCGGTCACCCTCCATGTGGTATTCGTTCGGCTTCGCCGAACGATGCACCGGATTCGCCGCCCACCCTCCGCGTGGTATTCGTTCGGTTCCGCCGAACGATGCGCCGGCTTCGCCGACCCCTCTCCCTCTACGTAGTATTCGTTCGGCTTCGCAGAACGATAGGCCACCCACCGTATAGGATTCGTTCGACTTCGCTGAACGATGGGCCGGCTTCGTCGGCTACTCTCTATGTAGTATTAGTTCGACTTCGCCGAACGATGAGCCGGCTTCGCCGGCTACCCTACATGTAGTATTCGTTCGGCTCCGCCGAACGATGCACCGGATTCGCCGCCCACCCTCCGCGTGGTATTCGTTCGGTTCCGCCGAACGATGCGCCGGCTTCGCCGACCCCTCTCCCTCTACGTAGTATTCGTTCGGCTTCGCAGAACGATGGGCCACCCACCGTGTAGGATTCGTTCGGCTTCGCCGAGCAAGGGGCCGGCTTCGCCGACCCTCTTCCCTCTACGAAGTATTCGTTCGGCTTCGCCGAACGATGGGCCGGCTTCGTCGGCTACTCTCTATGTAGTATTAGTTCGACTTCGCCGAACGATGAGCCGGCTTCGCCGGCTACCCTACATGTAGTATTCGTTCGGCTCCGCCGAACGATGCACCGGATTCGCCGCCCACCCTCCGCGTGGTATTCGTTCGGTTCCGCCGAACGATGCGCCGGCTTCGCCGACCCCTCTCCCTCTACGTAGTATTCGTTCGGCTTCGCAGAACGATAGGCCACCCACCGTATAGGATTCGTTCGACTTCGCTGAACGATGGGCCGGCTTCGTCGGCTACTCTCTATGTAGTATTAGTTCGACTTCGCCGAACGATGAGCCGGCTTCGCCGGCTACCCTACATGTAGTATTCGTTCGGCTCCGCCGAACGATGCACCGGATTCGCCGCCCACCCTCCGCGTGATATTCGTTCGGTTCCGCCGAACGATGCGCCGGCTTCGCCGACCCCTTTCCCTCTACGTAGTATTCGTTCGGCTTCGCAGAACGATGGGCCACCCACCGTGTAGGATTCGTTCGGCTTCGCCGAGCAAGGGGCCGGCTTCGCCGACCCTCTTCCCTCTACGAAGTATTCGTTCGGCTTCGCCGAACGATGGGCCGGCTTCGCCTGCCACTCTCCGCGTAGTATTCATCCGGCTTCGCCGAACGATGGGCCGGCTTAGTCGGCTACTCACCGCGTAGTATTCGTTTGGATTCTTCAAACGATGGGCCGGCTTCACCGGCTACCCTCCATGTAGTATTCGTTCGGCTCCTCCGAACGATGGACAGCTTCGTCGGTCACCCTCCATGTGGTATTCGTTCGGCTTCGCCGAACGATGGGCCGGCTTCGCCTGCCACTCTCCGCGCAGTAGTCATTGGGCTCCGCCAAACGATGGGCCGGTTTCGTCGGTCGCCCTCCATGTGGTACTCGTTCGGCTTCGCCTAACGATGGGCCGGCTTCGCCTGCCACTCTCCGCGTAGTATTCTTTGGGCTCCGCCAAACATTCGGCCGGCTTCGTCGGTCACCCTCCATGTGGTATTCGTTCGGCTTCGCCGAACGATGGGCCGGCTTCGCCGGCTACTCTCCATGTAGTATTCGTTCGACTTCGCCGAACGATGCACCGGATTCGCCGGCTACCCTACATGTAGTATTCGTTCGGCTCCGCCGAACGATGCACCAGATTCGCCGCCCACCCTCCGCGTGGTATTCGTTCGGTTCCGCCGAACGATGCGCCAACTTCATGCCGACCCCCTCTCCCTCTACGTAGTATTCGTTCGGCTTCGCAGAACGATGGGCCACCCACCGTATAGGATTCGTTCGACTTCGCCGAACGATGGGCCGGCTTAGCCTGCCACTCTCCGCGTAGTATTCATTGGGCTCCGCCAAGCGATGTGACGGCTTCGTCGGCTACCCTACATGTAGTATTCGTTCGGCTCCGCCGAACGATGCACCGGCTTCGTCGGCTACTCTCTATGTAGTATTTGTTCGACTTCGCCGAACGATGGGCCGGCTTCGTCGGCTACTCTCTATGTAGTATTAGTTCGACTTCGCCGAACGATGAGCCGGCTTCGCCGGCTACCCTACATGTAGTATTCGTTCGGCTCCGCCGAACGATGCACCGGATTCGCCGCCCACCCTCCGCGTGGTATTCGTTCGGTTCCGCCGAACGATGCGCCGGCTTCGCCGACCCCTCTCCGCGCAGTAGTCAATGGGCTCCGCCAAACGATGGGCCGGTTTCGTCGGTCGCCCTCCATGTGGTACTCGTTCGGCTTCGCCTAACGATGGGCCGGCTTCGCCTGCCACTCTCCGCGTAGTATTCGTTTGGATTCTTCAAACGATGGGCCGGCTTCACCGGCTACCCTCCATGTAGTATTCGTTCGGCTCCTCCGAACGATGGACAGCTTCGCCGGCTACTCTCCATGTAGTATTCGTTCGACTTCGCCGAACGATGGGCCGGCTTAGCCTGCCACTCTCCGCGTAGTATTTATTGGGCTCCGCCAAGCGATGGGCCGGCTTCGTCGGCTACTCTCTATGTGATATTTGTTCGACTTCGCCGAACGATGAGCCGGCTTCGTCGGCTACTCTCTATGTAGTATTAGTTCGACTTCGCCGAACGATGGGCCGGCTTCGTCGGCTACCCTCCATGTAATATACGTTCGACTTCGCCGAACAATAGGCCGGCTTCGCCAACCCCTCTCCCTCTACGTAGTATTCGTTCGGCTTCGCAGAACAATGGGCCACCCACCGTGTAGTATTTGTTCGGCTTCGCCGAACGATGGGCCGGCTTCGTCGGCTACCCTCCATGTAATATACGTTCGACTTCGCCGAACAATGGGCCGGCTTCGCCTGCCAGTCTCCGCATAGCATCCGTTCGGCTTCGCCGAACGATGGGCCGGCTTCGCCGGCCACTCTCTATGTAGTATTCGTTCGACTTCGCCGAACAATGAGCCGGCTTCGCCGGCTACCCTACATGTAGTATTCGTTCGGCTCCGCCGAACGATGCACCGGATTCGCCGCCCACCCTCCGCGTGGTATTCGTTCGGTTCCGCCGAACGATGTGCCGGATTCGCCGACCCCTCTCCATCTACGTAGTATTCATTCGGCTTCGCAGAACGATGGGCCACCCACCGTGTAGAATTCGTTCGGCTTCGCCGAACGATGGGCCGGCTTTGCCTGCCAGTCTCCATGTAGTAGTCGTTCGACTTCGCCGAACGATGAGCCGGCTTCGCCGGCTACCCTACATGTAGTATTCGTTCGGCTCCGCCGAACGATGCACCGGATTCGCCGCCCACCCTCCGCGTGGTATTCGTTCGGCTTCGCAGAACGATGGGCCACCCACCGTATAGGATTCGTTCGGCTTCGCCGAGCAAGGGGCCGGCTTCGCCGACCCTCTTCCCTCTACGTAGTATCGTTCGGCTTCGCCGAACGATGTGCCGGCTTCGCCTGCCACTCTCCGCGTAGTCTTCATCCGGCTTCGCCGAACGATGGGCCGGCTTAGTCGGCTACTCTCCGCGTAGTATTCGTTTGGATTCTTCAAACGATGGGCCGGCTTCACCGGCTACCCTCCATGTGGTATTCGTTCGGCTTTGCCGAACGATGGGCCACCCACCGTGTAGTATTTGTTCGGCTTCGCCGAACGATGGGCCGGCTTCGCCTGCCACTCTCCGCGCAGTAGTCATTGGGCTCCGCCAAACGATGGGCCGGCTTCGTCGGTCACCCTCCATGTGGTATTCGTTCGGCTTCGCCGAACGATGGGCCGGCTTCGCCGGCTACTCTCCATGTAGTATTCGTTCGACTTCGCCGAACGATGCACCGGATTCGCCGCCCACCCTCCGCGTGGTATTCGTTCGGTTCCGCCGAACGATGGACCAGCTTCGCCGACCCCTCTCCCTCTACGTAGTATTCGTTCGGCTTCGCAGAACGATGGGCCACCCACCGTGTAGGATTCGTTCAACTTCGCCGAACGATGGGCCGGCTTAGCCTGCCACTCTCCGCGTAGTATTTATTGGGCTCCGCCAAGCGATGGGCCGGCTTCGTCGGCTACTCTCTATGTAGTATTTGTTCGACTTCGCCGAACGATGGGCCGGCTTCGTCGGCTACTCTCTATGTAGTATTAGTTCGACTTCGCCGAACGATGGGCCGGCTTCGTCGGCTACCCTCCATGTAATATACGTTCGACTTCGTCGAACAATAGGCCGGCTTCGCCAACCCCTCTCCCTCTATGTAGTATTCGTTCGGCTTCGCAGAACGATGGGCCACCCACCATGTAGTATTTGTTCGGCTTCGCCGAACGATGGGCCGGCTTCGTCGGCTACCCTCCATGTAATATACGTTCGACTTCGCCGAACAATGGGCCGGCTTCGCCTGCCAGTCTCCGCATAGCATTTATTGGGCTCCGCCAAGCGATGGGCCGGCTTCGTCGGCTACTCTCTATGTAGTATTTGTTCGACTTCGCCGAACGATGGGCCGGCTTCGCCGGCTACCCTACATGTAGTATTCGTTCGGCTCCGCCGAACGATGCACTGGATTCGCCGCCCACCCTCCGCGTGGTATTCGTTCGGTTCCGCCAAACGATGGGCCGGCTTCGCCGACCCCTCTCCCTCTACGTAGTATTCGTTCGGCTTCGCAGAACGATGGGCCACCCACCGTGTAGAATTCGTTCGGCTTCGCCGAACGATGGGCCGGCTTCGCCTGCTAGTCTCCATGTAGTTACTACATGTAGGGTAGCCGGCGAAGCCGGCCCATTGTTTGACGAAGCCGAACGAATGCTATGCGGAGACTGGCAGGCGAAGCCGGCCCATCGTTCGGCGAAACCGGACCATCGTTCGGCGAAGCCGAACGAATACTACGTGGAGGGAGGAAGGTCAGCGAAGCCGGTTCATCTTTCGCCGGAGCCGAACGAGTACTGCGTAAAAGGGTGGGGTCGGCGAAGCCGGCCCAACTTTCGGCGAAGCCGAACAAATACTACACGGAGGGAGGAAGGTCAGCGAAGCCGGTTCATCGTCCGGCGAAGCTGAACGAATACTACGTTGAGGGAGGGGGTGGGCGAAGCCGGCCCATTGTTTGGCGAAGTCGAACGTATATTACATGGAGGGTAGCCGACGAAGCCGGCCCATCGTTCGGCGAAGTCGAACGAATACTACATGGAGAGTAGCCGACGAAGCCGGCCAATCGTTTCCTTCGAAGCCGAACGAATACTACATGGAGAGTAGCCGACGAAGCCGGCCCATCGTTCGGCGAAGTCGAACGAATACTGCATGGAGAGTAGCCGACGAAGCCGGCCAATCGTTCGGCGAAGCCGAACGAATATCACATGGAGGGTGGCCCATCGTTCTGTGAAGCCGAACGAATACTACGTAGAGGGAGAGGGGTCGGCGAAGCCGGCCCATCGTTCGGCGGAACCGAACGAATACTACATGTAGGGTAGCCGGCGAAGCCGGCCCATCTCTCGGCGAAGTCGAACGAATACTACATGGAGAGTAGCCGACGAAGCCGGCCCATCGTTCGGCGAAGCCGGATGAATACTACGCGGAAACTGGCAGGCGAAGCCGGCCCATCGTTCGGCGAAGCCGAACGAATACTACGTAGAGGGAAGAGGGTCGGCGGAGCCAGCTCCTTGTTCGGCGAAGCAGAACGAATCCTACACGAAGGGTAGCCCATCGTTCTGCGAAGTCGAACGAAAATTACATGGAGGGTAGCCGACGAAGTCGGCCCATCGTTCGGCAAAGTCGAACGGATACTACATGGAGAGTAGCCGACGAAGCCGGCCCTTCGTTCGGCGATGCCGGATGAATACTACGCGGAGACTGGCAGGCGAAGCCGGCCCATCGTTCGGCGAACCCGAACGAATCCTACACGGTGGGTGGGCCATCGTTCTGAGAAGCCGAACGAATACTACGTAGAGGGAGAGGGGTCGGCAAAGCCGGCCCACCGTTCGGCGGAACCGAACGAATACCACGCGGAGGGTGGGCGGCGAATCCGGTGCATCGTTCGGCGAAGTCGGATGAATACTACGCGGAAACTGGCAGGCGAAGCCGGAACATCGTTCGGCGAAGCTGAACGAATACCACATGGAGGGTGACCGACGAAGCCGGCCCACCGTTCGGCGGAACCGAACGAATACCACGCGGAGGGTGGGCGGCGAATCCGGTGCATCGTTCGGCGGAGCGGAACGAATACTACATGTAGGGTAGCCGGCGAAGCCGGCCCATCGTTCGGCGGAGCCGAACGAATACTACATGTTGGGTAGCCGGCGAAGCCGGCTCATCGTTCGGCGAAGCCGGACCAACTTTCGGCGAAGCCGAACAAATACTACACGGAGGGAGGAAGGTCAGCGAAGCCGGTTCATCGTTCGGCGAAGCTGAACGAATACTACGTTGAGGGAGGGGGTCGGCAAAGCCGGCCCATTGTTTGGCGAAGTCGAACGTATATCACATGGAGGGTAGCCGACGAAGCCGGCCCATCGTTCGGCGAAGTCGAACGAATTCTACATGGAGAGTAGCCGACGAAGCCGGCCAATCGTTCGGCGAAGCCGAACGAATATCACATGGAGGGTGGCCCATCGTTCTGTGAAGCCGAACGAATACTACGTAGAGGGAGAGGGGTCGGCGAACCCTCCATGTAATATTCGTTCGACTTCGCAGAACGATGGGCCACCCACCGTGCAGGTTTCGTTCGGCTTCGCCGAGCAAGGGGCCGGCTTAGGCGACCCTCTTCCCTCTACGTAGTATTCGTTCGGCTCCGCCAAACGATGGGCCGGCTTCGTCGGTCACCCTCCATGTGGTATTCGCTCGGCTTCGCCGAACGATGGGCCGGCTTCGCCTGCCAGTCTCCGCGTGGTATTCGTTCGACTTCGCCGAACGATGGGCCGGCTTCGTCGGCTACCCTCCATGTAATATTCGTTCGACTTCGCAGAACGATGGGCCACCCACCGTGTAGGATTCGTTCGGCTTCGCCGAGCAAGGGGCCGGCTTCGCCGACCCCTCTCCCTCTACGTAGTATTCGTTCGGCTTCGCAGAACGATGAGCCACCCACCGTGTAGTATTTGTTCGGCTTCGCCGAAAGTTGGGACGGCTTCGCCTACCACTCTCCGCGTAGTATTCATTGGGCTCCGCCAAACGATGGACCGGCTTCGTCGGTCACCCTCCATGTGGTATTCGTTCGGCTTCGCCGAGCGATGCACCGGATTCGCCGCCCACCCTCCGCGTGGTATTCGTTCGGTTCCGCCGAACGATGGGCCGGCTTCGTCGGTCACCCTCCATGTGGTATTCGTTCGGCTTCGTCGAACGATGGGCCGGCTTCGCCGGCTACCCTACATGTAGTATTCGTTCGGCTCCGCCGAACGATGCACCGGATTCGCCGCCCACCCTCCGCGTGGTATTCGTTCGGTTCCGCCGAACGATTGGCCGGCTTCGCCGACCCCTCTCCCTCTACGTAGTATTCGTTCGGCTTCTCAGAACGATGGGCCACCCACCGTGTAGGATTCGTTCTGCTTCGCCGAACAAGGGGCTGGCTTCGCCGACCCTCTTCCCTCTACGTAGTATTCGTTCGGCTTCGTCGAACGATGGGCCGGCTTAGCCTGCCACTCTCCGCGTAGTATTCATTGGGCTCCGCCGAACGATGGGCCGGCTTCGTCGGTCACCCTCCATGTGGTATTCGTTCAGCTTCGCCGAACGATGTTCCGGCTTCGCCTGCCAGTTTCCGCGTAGTATTCATCCGACTTCGCCGAACGATGCACCGGATTCGCCGCCCACCCTCCGCGTGGTATTCGTTCGGTTCCGCCGAACGGTGGGCCGGCTTTGCCGACCCCTCTCCCTCTACGTAGTATTCGTTCGGCTTCTCAGAACGATGGGCCACCCACCGTGTAGGATTCGTTCGGGTTCGCCGAACGATGGGCCGGCTTCGCCTGCCAGTCTCCGCGTAGTATTTATCCGGCATCGCCGAACGAAGGGCCGGCTTCGTCGGCTACTCTCCATGTAGTATCCGTTCGACTTTGCCGAACGATGGGCCAGCTTCGTCGGCTACCCTCCATGTAATTTTCGTTCGACCCGCAGGAGCGATGGGCCACCTTCGTGTGGGATTCGTTCTGCTTCGCCGGAACAAGGGCTGGCTTCGCCGACCCTCTTCCCTCTACGTAGTATTCGTTCGGCTTCGCCGAACGATGGGCCAACTTCGTCGGCTACTCTCCATGTAGTATTCGTTCGACTTCGCCGAGAGATGGGCCGGCTTCGCCGGCTACCCTACATGTAGTATTCGTTCGGTTCCGCCGAACGATGGGCCCTTCGCCGACCCTCTCCCTCTACGCCGTAGTATTCGTTCGGCTTCACAGAACGATGGGCCACCCTCCATGTAGTATTCGTTCGGCTTCGCCGAACGATTGGCCAACTTCGTCGGCTACTCTCCATGTAGTGTTCGTTCGACTTCGCCGAACGATGGGCCGGCTTCGTCGGCTACCCTCCATGTAATATACGTTCAACTTCGCCAAACAATGGGCCGGCTTCGCCGACCCCCTCCCTCAACGTAGTATTCGTTCAGCTTCGCCGAACGATGAACCGGCTTCGCTGACCTTCCTCCCTCCGTGTAGTATTTGTTCGGCTTCGCCGAAAGCTAAGCCGGCTTCGCCGACCCCACCCTTTACGCAGTACTCGTTCGGCTCCGGCGAAAGATGAACCGGCTTCGCTGACCTTCCTCCCTCCACGTAGTATTTGTTCGGCTTCGCCGAACGATAGTCCGGTTTCGCCGAACAATGGGCCGGCTTCGCCTGCCAGTCTCCGCATAGCATTCGTTCGGCTTCGTCGAACAATGGGCCGGCTTCGCCGGCTACCCTACATGTAGTATTCGTTCGGCTCCGCCGAACGATGCACCGGATTCGCCCCTCATCCTCCGCGTAGTATTCGTTTGGATTCTTCGAACGATGGGCCGGCTTTGCCGGCTACCCTCCATGTAGTATTCGTTCGACTTCGCCGAACGATGAGCAGGCTTCGCCGGCTACCCTACATGTAGTATTCGTTCGGCTCCGCTGAACGATGCACCGGATTCGCCGCCCACCCTCCGCGTGGTATTCGTTCGGCTTTGCAGAACGATGGGCCGGCTTCGCCTGCCACTCTCCGCGTAGTATTCATTGGGCTCCGCCGAACGATGGGCCGGCTTCGTCGGTCACCCTCCATGTGGTATTCGTTCAGCTTCGCCGAACGATGTTCCGGCTTCGCCTGCCAGTTTCCGCGTAGTATTCATCCGACTTCGCCGAACGATGCACCGGATTCGCCGCCCACCCTCCGCGTGGTATTCGTTCGGTTCCGCCGAACGGTGGGCCGGCTTTGCCGACCCCTCTCCCTCTACGTAGTATTCGTTCGGCTTCTCAGAACGATGGGCCACCCACCGTGTAGGATTCGTTCGGGTTCGCCGAACGATGGGCCGGCTTCGCCTGCCAGTCTCCGCGTAGTATTTATCCGGCATCGCCGAACGAAGGGCCGGCTTCGTCGGCTACTCTCCATGTAGTATCCGTTCGACTTTGCCGAACGATGGGCCGGCTTCGTCGGCTACCCTCCATGTAATTTTCGTTCGACTTCGCAGAACGATGGGCCACCCTTCGTGTAGGATTCGTTCTGCTTCGCCGAACAAGGGGCTGGCTTCGCCGACCCTCTTCCCTCTACGTAGTATTCGTTCGGCTTCGCCGAACGATGGGCCGGCTTCGTCGGCTACTCTCCATGTAGTATTCGTTCGACTTCGCCGAGAGATGGGCCGGCTTCGCCGGCTACCCTACATGTAGTATTCGTTCGGTTCCGCCGAACGATGGGCCGGCTTCGCCGACCCCTCTCCCTCTACGTAGTATTCGTTCGGCTTCACAGAACGATGGGCCACCCTCCATGTAGTATTCGTTCGGCTTCGCCGAACGATTGGCCGGCTTCGTCGGCTACTCTCCATGTAGTGTTCGTTCGACTTCGCCGAACGATGGGCCGGCTTCGTCGGCTACCCTCCATGTAATATACGTTCAACTTCGCCAAACAATGGGCCGGCTTCGCCGACCCCCTCCCTCAACGTAGTATTCGTTCAGCTTCGCCGAACGATGGGCCGGCTTCGCCTGCCAGTCTCCGCGTAGTATTTATCCGGCATCGCCGAACGAAGGGCCGGCTTCGTCGGCTACTCTCCATGTAGTATCCGTTCGACTTTGCCGAACGATGGGCCGGCTTCGTCGGCTACCCTCCATGTAATTTTCGTTCGACTTCGCAGAACGATGGGCCACCCTTCGTGTAGGATTCGTTCTGCTTCGCCGAACAAGGGGCTGGCTTCGCCGACCCTCTTCCCTCTACGTAGTATTCGTTCGGCTTCGCCGAACGATGGGCCGGCTTCGTCGGCTACTCTCCATGTAGTATTCGTTCGACTTCGCCGAGAGATGGGCCGGCTTCGCCGGCTACCCTACATGTAGTATTCGTTCGGTTCCGCCGAACGATGGGCCGGCTTCGCCGACCCCTCTCCCTCTACGTAGTATTCGTTCGGCTTCGCAGAACGATGGGCCACCCTTCGTGTGGGATTCGTTCTGCTTCGCCGAACAAGGGGCTGGCTTCGCCGACCCTCTTCCCTCTACGTAGTATTCGTTCGGCTTCGCCGAACGATGGGCCGGCTTCGTCGGCTACTCTCCATGTAGTATTCGTTCGACTTCGCCGAGAGATGGGCCGGCTTCGCCGGCTACCCTACATGTAGTATTCGTTCGGTTCCGCCGAACGATGGGCCGGCTTCGCCGACCCCTCTCCCTCTACGTAGTATTCGTTCGGCTTCACAGAACGATGGGCCACCCTCCATGTAGTATTCGTTCGGCTTCGCCGAACGATTGGCCGGCTTCGTCGGCTACTCTCCATGTAGTGTTCGTTCGACTTCGCCGAACGATGGGCCGGCTTCGTCGGCTACCCTCCATGTAATATACGTTCAACTTCGCCAAACAATGGGCCGGCTTCGCCGACCCCCTCCCTCAACGTAGTATTCGTTCAGCTTCGCCGAACGATGAACCGGCTTCGCTGACCTTCCTCCCTCCGTGTAGTATTTGTTCGGCTTCGCCGAAAGTTGGGCCGGCTTCGCCGACCCCACCCTTTTACGCAGTACTCGTTCGGCTCCGGCGAAAGATGAACCGGCTTCGCTGACCTTCCTCCCTCCACGTAGTATTCGTTCGGCTTCGCCGAACGATAGTCCGGTTTCGCCGAACAATGGGCCGGCTTCGCCTGCCAGTCTCCGCATAGCATTCGTTCGGCTTCGTCGAACAATGGGCCGGCTTCGCCGGCTACCCTACATGTAGTATTCGTTCGGCTCCGCCGAACGATGCACCGGATTCGCCCCTCATCCTCCGCGTAGTATTCGTTTGGATTCTTTGAACGATGGGCCGGCTTTGCCGGCTACCCTCCATGTAGTATTCGTTCGACTTCGCCGAACGATGAGCAGGCTTCGCCGGCTACCCTACATGTAGTATTCGTTCGGCTCCGCTGAACGATGCACCGGATTCGCCGCCCACCCTCCGCGTGGTATTCGTTCGGCTTTGCAGAACGATGGGCCGGCTTCGCCTGCCACTCTCCGCGTAGTATTCATTGGCCTCCGCCCAACGATGGGCCGGCTTCGTCGGTCACCCTCCATCTGGTATTCGTTCAGCTTCGCCGAACGATGTTCCGGCTTCGCCTGCCAGTTTCCGCGTAGTATTCATCCGACTTCGCCGAACGATGCACCGGATTCGCCGCCCACCCTCCGCGTGGTATTCGTTCGGTTCCGCCGAACGGTGGGCCGGCTTTGCCGACCCTCTCCCTCTACGTAGTATTCGTTCGGCTTCTCAGAACGATGGGCCACCCACCGTGTAGGATTCGTTCAGCTTCGCCGAACGACGGGCCGGCTTCGCCTGCCAGTCTCCGCGGAGTATTTATCCGTCATCGCCGAACGAAGGGCCGGGTTCGTCGGCTACTCTCCATGTAGTATCCGTTCGACTTTGCCGGACGAGGGGCCGGGTTCGTCGGCTACCCTCCATGTAATTTTCGTTCGACTTCGCAGAACGATGGGCCACCTTCGTGTAGGATCTGTTCTGCTTCGCCGAACAAGGGGCTGGCCTCGCCGCCCCTCTTCCCTCTACGTAGTATTCGTTCGGCTTCGCCGAACGCTGGGCCGGCTTCGTCGGCTACTCTCCATGTAGTATTCGTTCGACTTGGCCGAGAGATGGGCCGGCTTCGCCGGCTACCCTACATGTAGTATTCGTTCGGTTCCGCCGAACGATGGGCCTTCGCCGACCCCTCTCCTCTACGTAGTATTCGTTCGGCTTCACAGAACGATGGGCCACCTCCATGTAGTATTCGTTCGGCTTCGCCGAACGATTGGCCGGCTTCGTCGGCTACTCTCCATGTAGTGTTCGTTCGACTTCGCCGAACGATGGGCCGGCTTCGTCGGCTACCCTCCATGTAATATACGTTCAACTTCGTTAACAATGGGCTGGCTTCGCCGACCCCTCCTCAACGTAGTATTCGTTCAGCTTCGCCGAACGATGAACCGGCTTCGCTGACCTTCCTCCCTCCGTGTAGTATTTGTTCGGCTTCGCCGAAAGTTGGGCCGGCTTCGCCGACCCCACCCTTTTACGCAGTACTCGTTCGGCTCCGGCGAAAGATGAACCGGCTTCGCTGACCTTCCTCCCTCCACGTAGTATTCGTTCGGCTTCGCCGAACGATAGTCCGGTTTCGCCGAACAATGGGCCGGCTTCGCCTGCCAGTCTCCGCATAGCATTCGTTCGGCTTCGTCGAACAATGGGCCGGCTTCGCCGGCTACCCTACATGTAGTATTCGTTCGGCTCCGCCGAACGATGCACCGGATTCGCCCCTCATCCTCCGCGTAGTATTCGTTTGGATTCTTCGAACGATGGGCCGGCTTTGCCGGCTACCCTCCATGTAGTATTCGTTCGACTTCGCCGAACGATGAGCAGGCTTCGCCGGCTACCCTACATGTAGTATTCGTTCGGCTCCGCTGAACGATGCACCGGATTCGCCGCCCACCCTCCGCGTGGTATTCGTTCGGCTTCGCAGAACGATGGGCCGGCTTCGCCTGCCACTCTCCGCGTAGTATTCATTGGGCTCCGCCAAACGATGGGCCGGCTTCGTCGGTCACCCTCCATGTGGTATTCGCTCGGCTTCGCCGAACGATGGGCCGGCTTTGTCGGCTACTCTCCATGTAGTATTTGTTCGACTTCGCCGAAAGATGGGCCGGCTTCGTCGGCTACCCTCCATGTAATATACGTTCGACTTCGCCGAACAATGGGCCGGCTTTGCCTGCCAGTCTCCGCATAGCATCCGTTCGACTTCGCCGAACGATGAGCCGGCTTCGCCGGCTACCCTACATGTAGTATTCGTTCGGCTCCGCCGAACTATGCACCGGATTCGCCGCCCACCCTCCGCGTGGTATTCGTTCGGTTCCGCCGAGCGATGGGCCGGTTTCGGCGACCCCTCTCCCTCTACGTAGTATTCGTTCGGCTTCGCAGAACGATGGGCCACCCACCGGGTAGTATTCGTTCGACTTCGCCGAACGATGGGCCGGCTTCGTCGGCTACCCTCCATGTAATATTCGTTCGGCTTCGCAGAACGATGGGCCACCCTCCATGTAGTATTCGTTCGGCTCCTCCGAACGATGGACAGCTTCGTCGGTCACCCTCCATGTGGTATTCGTTCGGCTTCGCCGAACGATGGGCCGGCTTCGCCTGCCACTCTCCGCGTAATAGTCATTGGGCTCCGCCAAACGATGGGCCGGCTTCGTCGGTCACCCCCATGTGGTATTCGTTCGGCTTCGCCGAACGATGAGCCGGCTTCGCCGGCTACTCTCCATGTAGTATTTGTTCGACTTCGCCGAACGATGGGCCGTTGCATATTCAGCCCTTCGAGCTAACTTCGCTGTTGATCGTGGTGGGACCACCCTAGCTGTTGCGTATTTAGTCCTTTTAGCTACCTTCGTAATGAATCGAGATAAGACCACCCTAGCCGTTGCATATTATATCCTTTGAGTTAACTTCGTTGTTGATCGTGGTGGGACCTCCCTAGCTATCAAAGTGACGCCTAGAACGTGCATGGAGCTGAGGGACCACCACGAGTTACTTTGTGAAGAAGGGCGGGGCTTCGGGTTTACCGTAAGGTTCGCGTTATTGGAAATAGAAAGTAGCCGTGGTCTGACCTGTTTTAACGAAAGCGAACGCGAAACCAGCAAATCCTCATCATGTATAATAATGGGCGTGGTGATGTGTCTGACCACTAAAGCTGCTGCATATGGAGTTTTTTTAGCTTTCCATTGAAGTAGGTCTTATTAGGGAGTATTGGGTGGAGTATCCTAGACTTTATAAATCTACCTGCATGTCACATAGCTGTGCACAGTCCTATCTCCATTCTCGCAGAGTATGTTTCGCCATAATGTGTGTCTGCGAAACTATCTGTACGTATGCACGCATGCACGGGTGAATAAATGACACTCAGATTCCAGAATTTTTGTCATAAAGTAGAGAACGATAATGTTATGCCAATTTTGAGAACGTCGTAGAAAACGAGTAGAAGTTCAGACGGAGCACGCACAGTGCCGTGGAAAGGCAGTAAGTGGTCTACGAACAGCGCGCACAGTGTCATGGAAGGTGAATAGGGGTTCACAAAGTGCGTGCAGTGTCGTTGGTAGGGAGAAGGGTACAGGAGGAGCACGTTTAGCGTCGTGGAAGTAAATAGGGGTCTAGGAGGTGCGCGATGTGCCGCTGGAGGGAGTATGGTTACGAGGTTCAAGAGGAGCACGCACACGGTCGATGAAGGTCACTGGGATTAGAAGGGGTGTGCGCACACCATTAAGGAAGGTGTTTAGGAGGAGCGCCCAAAAAGTCGGTGAAAGTAATTGGGGTTCAAAAGGGGTGTGCACAAACCAGTAGGAAAGGTGTGTATGGGTTTAGGAGGAGCCCGCACAACGTTCGGAAGAGCGAGATTGTGGGTATAATATCAAAACGTTTTCGTGTGGTAGCTTGAGGAATCTGATGACTATCTTGAAACTACCTGCATCGGAGGAAATGCTTTCACAGAAATCGAGCAGATAAGTTGCGAAATTTGTAGCAGAGGGTAAATAAGGAGAGGGGAGTGCATTTTGAGCATCAACTACCATTTTTGACTCTTCATATGAATGAGAAAGGCAGCCGATTGGCGACTTTGAGGCAAACAGATCAGACTTTTCATTTACACTAGATTTCTTTACACAATCCTGAAAGATTTTGTCAGAAAGCAGGCAAACTCCGAGGCACTACTTAAAAACTTTACATTTTGACAAAACACCAGTTGCGGCGGTACTTATTTTCTCTGAACCAACGTGGAAAAAAGAGGATTTTGAGCGAGGACATATGAAGCGATCGCCGCGATCGGTCGCGTCGCCGTGCACTGCACGGCGACGCGATCTGGCCATCTCAGTCGCCCAATCGCGCGATTGGGCGACTTTCCCCGCGATTTTGTCTGAAAGGCCGGCGACCTGATCGCGAGACGCGACCAGATCAATACACAGTGTTTTCATTCGGTCGCGTGGCGGAGCGATCGAACTCTGAAAGAGGCCTTAAGTACACATCCTAATCGACGCATAACCAGCACAGATATGTATACAGCAGTAAGTAAGTAGCGTAGATATGTATACAGCAAATAAACGCATCTAACTGCAGTTATGCTCACTTGTTGTATTAATCTAAGTAAGAAAATATTTGTGAGCAATTATTTATGAGAGTTTACTGTCCGTGGGTGGTGTTGAATGTCTTCGATGAGGATTTTTTTTGTTTTTCTTTATATGAAAGCTTCATAGTTTGTGTCGTGCGTTCTGTGTTAATAGTTGGCAATTGTATATGTTAGGCAGTTTGCAAGCCGAGAAGATTGAAAAAAGGACACAGTGAATAAAAAAGTCACCCTCAAAACGGGTCCAACACCGCTCATGGACGCCTAACTATTATAAATAATTATTAAAGTTTTTTCAGAAGAAACACTATTTCAGAAATGCAGTGCACGGCGACGCGATCTGGCAATGCCAGTCGCCCAATCGCGCGATTGGGCGACTTTGCCTGCGATCTTGTCTGAAAGGCCTGCGACCTGATCGTGCGACGCGACCAGATCGATACGCAGGGTTTTCATTCGGTCGCGTCGCACAGCGATCGAACTCTGAAAGAGGCCTTACAGTAAGGCCTCCGAGGATGCTACAGCCTCCTCGTGTGATCTTAAAGGCAATGGTCGCTGTCGCGACGGTTGCCGTCCTCCACTCCGTGTCTGCTTTATCCATCCTGCAGCATCGGTCGTCACGGAGGGGGTCGGCCGCTAGTCCGACACAACTGAACCAGAGGACTTACGCGGCACCCCTTGCTTAAGCCTGCCACGCGGATGAATATGTAGTATTTTACATTGTCTCACATGGGATAGGCCCTACAGCCTCTGACCACGCCTACAACGATACGACGCCACACTAGCACACAGAACGACAGTTTCACCATCGTATATCAGATCACACTTCCCGCTATACTCGCGGTTATGATGCAATAGTCAATAAATACAGTGTTTACGCAATACCATACTTTCATACAGAACAAGACACTCTTTGCTGGAACTTCTTTACGTGACCTGAAATAAACATTATACACGCAGTCGACCCCACTACTCCCGTGGGACGCAGACCTCGCCCAGTTAGCTACGAGGTGGGTGTGGAGCCAACAACGACCCCCGTTCATAGCGAGGCATGCGAGCCGACGTGTGTCAGGCGCTCGCAGAGGCCAAGCCAGAGGAAACGGGGTTTACCTGAGATGTTTGGAGTTGTAGTCGTCGGCAGGAGTCGTTGTCGTTCACGCAGCTGGAGCTCTTCTTCTTGCGACCTCGCACGTCCACTCGACCATCAGGCGTTGACAGGAGTTGGAGTTGCAGGCAGGTCGCCGCTGCATTGGAGAACCATCGGGCAGGAGAAGTCGAGAGCAGCCGCCGCACACCGTCGTCGCACGCACACCAGAATGAGGATGCCCGGCGCAATCAATAGGCGGGGCGCCGAGTTGTTTACGATTATCGGCATACGGTAGGAGTCGTGGCGGGACCAGGCGTGGAGACGCCAGGCGCGGCCTTTAAGGAATTAAGTCGTACGGAAGTCACGACACTGGGGGCCACGCGAAGATGACGTCTGGCATACGCGTTGGTGCCGAAGCTAGCTCCCTCACTTAGTACACCACATGACCTACCTACCCTACAGGGAGCTACGGGGCCCTACTAATAATCGACTCGAACCGCTTGGCTTGTCCATGGGGAGGTGCAGGCGAAGGTCTGCTGGTCGCTCTAGCGACGGCAGGTCTATATCTCCTCTACAAGTACCTACTTCAATGTGCGGGAGATAACGCACCTACAAAACAACAAATACATATACATACAAAATATAATATACATATATACATGAACGCAGTTGAGTTTCTTCTGGAGACGCAGTTGACACGAGTTGACGTTGACGAGATAGTGGACGAGGCGGCAGACGAGATAACGGCAACGAGTTGGATGGCATCACGGCTTGACGGAACGGCACGATTGTTTGGCTTGACGAGTGAGGCATACATGCAGCTTGATCGTACATTGGTGGAGTCGACATTGCCCATAGATTGCCCATAAACAGATCGAGACACACCATAGCATTGTTGCCCATCACCAGATCGAGTCATAACGCGGCGACGCCTGTAAATACACGAGAACACGCGGGGGATTACTCGAGTGTGTTTTTACACTCAATTTTCACGCGGTCAAATTTGAGTGAGCCTTCTCCCTCACTGTGTGTTACAAGAGAACCCAGGGTCCCTGGAGGGAAGATAACCCGGGGCCTGTAAAAGGATGTTCTACGACCACCCAACCGCCCCCGGCGGTGATTGACCCGGATACCAGACAGCAGCCTGGTGAGGTTATCAACATTGCGACCGTCACGACGGATCCTGGCTGCCACGTCCATGATCTGCTCTTCGTCATCGGATAATCGTGGACCAAGTGGCTCTTCGTCTGAGAGGCTCTTGCTCACCAAAGAATCTGTAATTAGACTCAGGTGAGTAACGGAAACGGGGAGGACTCTAAGCCTCACCCCAAAACGCGGTTAAAATATTATTCAAAACGATTAACTATTCTACACGTATATAAACGCGGATAAAATGAGTTCAACTTACTGTTCCCATCGATTTCTGCCGTAACGATAGGTTACGTTCTCCGTATCATCTCGTCCTTCACGAACAGCCTGAGCCTTCCTCATACCCTTCTGCAGCAAAGAGACAAGCAAGTCCCTTGGGAGGTCCGCGGTAGCTTGCCAAGACTTGTGACAAAAGGCTGTATGATGTTGCGTGGAGTTGCAAGCCCTGCAAGTCCTAAGCGCAAGGAGACACTCTGCTTCAGAGTGTTGATGACCGCACTTAAAACAGCGCCCATTCCTAGCATGAATGCGGATCCTGTCCGAAATAATCGGAAATTCACCACATTGCGAGGAATAGTGTTTTTGGCCGCAAAAGAAGCATTTGGTGACCGAGTGGTTTGGGTCTTGAGTGCGCGGTGGAGGGTTAACCTTGCGCTGTACGCCGAGGTCGCGAGCCGAGTTGTTGGAAATAGGTCGAATTGACCTAGCCTGGGGGCCGGCGGAAATGGGGCCACCCGAGGGGGATACGCGACGAGATGGAAAGGAGCGGCGCGGTGGCGAAGAGTTGCGCGCAGTTTGCAAACCAGATATGGGACCCGATGAGTTGGTAGGAACCCTAGAGCGCTGAAAGGGGGAAGCGGCAACACGCGGAGCAAATGCTGAGCGGTAGCCTGATGAAGAGGGATGAGGAGATATTTGGCCGAGATTGCGGCGAGGCAAACGCTGCTTGGGTTTAGGCGCAGAGGCGCGGATGTTGGGGGACCCAAGGACAGCTAAGGGGGGAGTGTGACCCTCCTTAAAATGCGTAGCCGGCGATATGGAAGGCGACGAACGAGATTGCTGCATGGCGATAGCAAAGCTGGTTGAGCTTTTACCTGCAATTACCCAAAAAGTTGAAAGCTAATTGACCGGCAAGCAAGCAATGCGACACCAAGTTAGTGATGAGGAGAACAAGCCCAAATACAAATGGGTTTATAGTAAGTTGAGTTAATTTGAAAAACGCGGTTTTGGTTTTGTTGAAAAAACGGTTGAAATTGCTATATTTACGATAGCGAACAAACGAAAACGCGTTATGAATACACGAACGCGTTATAAATGCATGAACGCGGTAATAGATCAAAAACATTCCCAAATGGGGAAGGTCAAAAGAGGGCACATACTAATGTGCGAAACTAAACTATTGATTCTTAAATATTGATTGAAAACTAGGAAAGTCTGTATACTAATAGTAAGAGAGGTACTAATAATTTGACTAAATAGGATTAATCTAAAAAAAGGAAAGAATTTTTGAGTGTTGTCCCAACTTCTCAAAGCTACTGGAACGCGATGAGGCAATGAGACAACCCAGACAAAGTAAAGGGTACTGGCCAGGTTGCGTGGTGTTTGTAGCACGCGGTGTGAGCAGTGGACAAATATTTGTGAAGAGACTATAACAAAGGGGGAAACTATAGTATGAAGCGTACGTGGGAGTTTATTGGGCTCTAAGAGCAGCAGGATGGTACAGACTAACTGAGTGGGACCACACGTACGCAGTGAGAGGTGGAGGGGTCGTATAAAATAGGTGGTCCACTGCTCTGATGAATGACCGCTGCGAACGGGGTTAAAAGATGACAAATATGAAAAAATCATACGAGGAAAAAACTCTAGCGCTGCGTACTAACGCCGCGCTGTCATCAAATAACCTCATAACAAACAATTAGGGTACCTGACCAGTTATGACATTGCGATGTTGATGCAGAGGAATAATGAAGTCATGACGACGTGACGAGCCAAATATGAGATGAGACGCTGCCGAGTGCAGACGCGATGAGTCATCACTGGCTGCTTGAAGTTGGCTGCGTACGTCGCTCGTTTGAATTGTGCGGCAGACACGCTGCGCGTCGAGACGCGTCGCGTATTGCCGCTATAGCACATTTACTGACGATGTTAGTGTCAGAACGGGGAAATCGTCATAGTAGATGCCTAAACGATAGTAAAACGACAAAATAAGAGTATTACAAGCACAATTAGTGATAAGTAATAAACTTATGCGCAGTTTTAGCTGCACGTCTCGGCTGAACACGCGGATTGACTGCTGGAGGTGTTGTGGCAGTCGAACTTTCCGGTGTTGGTAGATTCCTGATGACATCTGCGAAGGCTGCACGAACTTCCAGCGGGTAGAGATGAGATAACGACCTAGCTAAAGTCTTACCGTTGGCCATACGGACGTCGGCTGTGCGAGCACAATTGTCCTTGCCGTAGTGAATTTTAACGATAACACCATAGGGACATTGGCCACGGGATAGCTTCTCGTCATAGACGAGTACTACATCACCTACCTCTGAAGTACTTTTCGAGTACTTCGCTTGCCGAATTCGAACCTGGTGTCTGTCCCGTAACGCGGCCAGGTAGTCGGAGTGCCACAGATCCCAAAATGCATTGAGAACGCGGATTGTCTCTTTGTACCATCTCGTTAAGCGATGAGACGCGTCGTCCAAATCGTCCAACGTTGGCTCAAACGGCGGTAGTTGAATCTCCACTTCCGGAGAAATGAAGTCTATCGGCCGGAGTACGTGGGCAAACGGAGTACCTTGCCTGAAAGGAATTATAGGACGCGAATTCATGATCGCTTCGATCTCTGAAATCGCTATTTCAAGATGGCTAAGCGGCAGAATCGCGCGGCCTACAGATTTTTTGAAGGCACTTTTAAATAGCGCGACCATACGTTCATAAAAACCACCTTTCCATGGGGACAGAGGTGTAATGAACTTCCAGGTTATTCGATGATCCACGCAGAAATCCCAAATTGGTTGCCAGTTCTTCTTGGCGTAGATAACCTTCGTGATCGCGTCTTCTCCAGCATGAAATGTCGTGGAGTTATCGCTATAAACAATCTTCGGAGTACCACGTCGAGCTAGAAAGCGTCGGAAAGCTAAAATAACCTCTTGAGCGGTATTATCGAGTACAAGTTCCAGGTGCACAGCACGCGTGGACATACAAGTGAAAAGACATACCCACACCTTCCTCGTCTGCTGCAGAGGTTCTCTGCAGACAAGCGGACCAAGGTAGTCAACGCCGACGTTTTGGAAAGGTTTGGAACGCGTAACGCGTTCTCGCGGTAGAGGAGGCATCTCCGGATACCGGTAGGCATATCCATTAAATCTCTTGCAGGTAACACATGTTTGCATGACCTTAGGAACAGTAGTACGAGAGGATGGAAGGAAGAATTGCTTACGCAAGTTCACCATGGTGCTGTGAGCACCTGAGTGACGCGATTTCACGTGGTAATACATGATCACGAGATGCGTAAGTTGATGAGATGGTACAAACAGCATGGGAGCGGTCTCGAACGGTCCGACACGAGCAGGACACCGAATAACGCCGTCGATTGCTCGACTGGCATTGAAACGGTAAAGGTATAGCCGCTCCGACTGAGGTTCACTCTCGCGATAATGCGCGAGAACGAGCATTTTCTTAGCGGTGTGGACGTCTGAAACCTCAATTTGCCCATACGGGGTAATAGAAGCGACAAGCGGCAATTTTCGAACCAGCTTTACGCGCAAATTGAGCGAAACGCGGTCGAAAATTCTGCGCCTGATAAAACGAAGTATATAGATGGTAATATACACAAGCTTCATATACCGGTTGGTAACCAAAAATGGCAAAACTGATCGGAACTTACCCTCCGCGATGACATTCACCTCAGAATACTCCTTTTGGACATCTTCACCACTAGTAGGCGGAATAGTGAAGTCCAAATCGTCGTCCGGCCATTCCTCTAACGGGGTAAGCAGAAAGGGAGGGCCAGTCCACCACATGTGATTTTGGGCATCCCTTGACGCGAGACCGCGAGTAGCGCAGTCTGCGGGGTTGTTGTTGGATGCCACATAGTGGAATTTCACCGTGATGGTCCGGCTTTCAAACTCCGCAACGGCGTCTCGTATAGACTTGACCCTGTTTCCAACGAAGGTCTTGAATGGCTTGGTGGAGTAGATCCAGTGCAGGACGATCTGAGAGTCTGAGAAGAAATGGATTACGCTGATAGGCAGCTCGAGATGTTTTACCAAATACTTGGCCAAATTGACGCTGATTAGAGCTGCGAGAAGCTCTGCTCGTGGAATGGTCATCGGCTTGATGTCGTTGAGCCGCGATTTTGCCATAACCAGACGGGATGTTGTTGAATCCGATGAACGGCAGACCAAATAGGCACAGCAGGCATAGAGACGCTGGGAGGCGTCTCCAAACACGCAAAGCTCTAAAGAACGCGGCAAATTAGACGTAGGTAAAACTAACCGTGGTATTGGTGGCAGGCGATGTTGAAGATCCTGTAAAAGAGTCTTCCATCGCTGAAGATCCGCTTGGTCCAGCGGGGTATCCCAACCCAACTGTTTGATCCATAGATCTTGTAGAAACACCTTGAATGGCGCTAAAAACGGTGTAAGCAAACCAAGTGGGTCATATGTAGACGCGAGCGCACGCAGAGCGGTACGCTTGGTACTTACCTCCATTTTCGTAGTCCTGATATCAATAGACAAGGCATCTCTTCTACACATCCATGGTATACCTAGCAAACTTACCTTCGTTCTATCAGCGACTCGGTCTTGTATGGGTATCGAAGAATTGACAGCTTCTGAATTGCACAAGAACTCGCGAAGGTTCATGTGCATGCTGTCGAAAACGGCTTTGGCAAGCTGATATTTTTGCTTAGCCTCTTCTTGTGAAGCAGCTCCGAGGATGACGTTGTCGACGTAAGTGTTCTTCTCGATTTCGTCATTCAACGGGGTCGCGGAAAGTCGTAGGTAGAATTGAATTGACGCAGCAAGTAGGAACGGCGATGCGTTGACACCAAACGGAATGCGAGTATAACGCAAAAAACGTAAGTTGTGAGGTGATGGAGGTTTTGAAGGGTCTTTTAGCCATAGAAACCTTGTCGCATCCCGTTGTGAATGCTGAAGATGGATTTGATGGAAAGCTTTCTCCACGTCCGCGATTAGCAGATAACGATGTAGTCGAGCACGCAGCGAAATTCTCGTAAGTTCCGGAAGGAGTGTAGGTCCTTGGTGCAAGCAGTCGTTGAGACTGTGCGTACCGGTGCATTTCGATGAAGCATCGAAAACAACGCGGAGCTTCGTAGTCGACGGAGATTCCTTGTAAACCGCCTGGTGCGGGATGTGATAGACGCGGGAATTGTCGAAGACGTTTTCTTGAACTTCCTCAACGATTCCGGCGGTGATGTGATCCTCGATCGTCTGCGCATATCGGCTCCAAGCTTCGGGCTTCTTGCTGAGGCTCTGAAATTGCGCCAAAAGGCGACTATATGCTACCTGTTTGTTATCCGCCAGATCTGGAAACCGTGTTTTCCACGGGAATTGAACATACAAAACATTGTTATCAAAATAGGAAGTATTATAAAACTTTTGAAGGATTTCTTTGTCCAACTTACAGTCCGCCTTGGGGTCGTGATCGTCAAAAATTCCTATTGAGTCGAGCGACCAAAGGCGCTGGACTGCTGCGTCGTCGTCAAGATCGGGGTCTCGGACGGGGTGGATAACGGGGGCTTCCAGGCTTGCTGGAGGCGCTGCCGAAAATCCTGGCTACCTGAAACAACTGTACCGAAACGCGAATGACTCAAAACCATACCTGAGGGCAGGCATATGGGAGTGTCAGCTGAGACGATGTCCCAGAAGTGGTCGATACCGATGAGGATATCTGGTAGCACAGGTTCCGATCCACACGATGGTAGTCCGAGTTCGTGACGCTGGATAAATTCCACGTCATTGTCGCTGAGGCACGGTGGATGTTGTGCAAACGTGAGAACGTCCTTGGTGGTGGGTTCGACGCTGAAATACCTGTCAAGCAAGTCGACCAAACTTACCTGGACGATACCAGAAACTTCAGTTGTTTGACAACCGCCAAAACCGACGAAAGTACGCGGTTTGCTATCAGTCGACTGCAATCCCAAACGCTGTGCTGTGCCAGAGCAGATAAAACTTTTCTGCGCGCCGGAATCAAGGAGTAAGATTACATCCTCGAGTCGTGCGGTAACGCAGTTCATGGCTCTGGCTGTGACGAGCATAAGCGAAGGGTGGGATTTACGCGGTACAACTGTAGGTGATCCAATATTGCTGATAGTACTGTAGAGCATCTGAAGCTGTTCAGCTTCATCGTCCGACGGAAGCACATGGTATTGTGCTGGATACGAATTGCGGCGCAAATTTGGAAAATTTGAGCGCTCCCTGACGGGAGAGTGAATCGAAACGCGATTGGGAGATTGCGGGCGAGTACCGTACGGATGGTTAGACTGATACGACCTACCAGACTGATACCGATCTCGCGATGGGGAGCGAGATGGACTGCTCCTTGACCTTTCACGTGTCCTGTCGTCTCGTCGAACGGGACTTCTCGAGGAATATCGATCGCTTGGAGAACGGTGACGTTGGCGGTCTCGGCTTCGACGGTCGCTGTGCTCATAGCGCTCACTGGAGGAAACGCGCCGGTCACGAGGACCTTGCGTGTCATGACGGCAAAGGAGAACGTGGTGATCTCCTCCACATACACGGCACGCGGAAGAGTTGCAGTCACGCAAACGGTGACTGCCACCAAGGCACTTCCAACAGAGATCGCGAAGTTGAACGATGTTGCGGCGAACCGATACTGGAACATCTAAATAGCATTGCATAGAACGATGGTTAGGTGACTTACAAAAACAACATTCCACAGGACTGTTACGTCCCGTGGGCGACTTAGAACGCGATGTTGAGCGTTGCGGGTGCTGAATATTCACAGAAATACTGTCCGAAAGGGCTACGGAGTCGTCGTATTTCTCCTTGGATGCGATGATGCGGTCCAGTTTCTGCATCACCTGGTCCATGTCGAAATCTGCGTCGGACTGGAACTCCAAGTCGTGAAGCTTCTGCCGGATCTCCGCAGGAAACTTGTTCTTGACGGCATTAAGAACGGGAAGAACGTTCCGAAAGTTTTCGTACTTGTTGAGTCCCTGCAAAATACCTTTAACGCGGAACCAAGTTTTACGCAGATCAGTGCCCACGTTGGACGCGGGTGGGATCTGCTGCAACTGCTGGTGCAAAGTAACACGCGTTTTGTGCGGACGATCGTAGCGAGCCTTGAAGGCCTTGACCAAGGCATAGTAGTCGCACTCGTCCGGATCCAAATCCTGGAGAACCACTTGAGCTTCATCTTTCAACAGATTCTGCAAATATAGGAATTTGTGTGCGGGCGCAATGGCAGAGTTGTTATGAACCGCAATTTCGAACGCGCACCAAAACCGACGAAACTGGGTTATATCGCCACTGAACGGCTCGAGCGTGAGCTTGGCGAGCTGCAACAATGAGTGAATATGGTTGTTGCTGAGGGGGCGTGGCACACCCTCCCATACCACCTGGGAAACCAGTGGGATATAAAAACGCGGTGTTTGGTGGCTGCGAAAACGCAGAAATTGCGGGCTGCTGATTGACGCTGGGCGTTGCGGCGACGTGCTCATTTGACTCCTCTCGAACCGCGGTATTGAGCGTCACATCGGTCATCGCTGTCTGACGGCAGCTCTCGATCAGCATGTTGGTAGTATTTAGGTTCTCATTGAGGGTAGTCATGAGGGACTGAGCCTCGAGCAGTACGTCATCAACGCGGGACTCGTGCACGAAATTGGCATATGCATCCCCATCCTCGGAAGGATTCGAGGATTCTCCGACGTAGCTGAGCAGAAGTTGGCGTCTTTCCTGAACATGACGCAGAGCAACACGGATGGCGGCCAAATGCGACTCGATCGCTTGTTTGCGATCCTCCAGACATCTTCGCTTGTCCTCCACGCGAGTGTCGAACGGCTGCAATAGATGAGTGGGGATCGTACCTTTGGCCACTTCCAACGCGATTATTGCCCTGGTCAGATCAGTCTTCAGAATACCAATTGATGTCATGATGGCTGAACGTTTACAGGTGGTAGACTGCGATTCCAAGTCTGCAAAGAGTGAAGAGTGAGTGTTGTGCTGTGTCGCAGGGTAGCCCTGGCCATAGGCGCCCTACGACAGAGAAAGCGCAAACTTTAAGCGACGCTGGCCTTGCAAAAACTGCGACATAAACAAGAGTGGAATGATATATCTACCCAGAAAATGTGAACCATGAGCAAGCAATTGTGACATAATAGTATGTGGGTGTTGGGAACGGAGACCATGAAGAATAATTGTGAGACGGACTAATTGAACGGTGGCGTTACTAGGGGTTATTGTGTTGCGAAAGACCTGACGCGGGCCTCCTCACAGCTTTCGGCTGCACCTGCTCCCTTGACGCGTCCATGGCCATCAGCATCCCTCCTTGTCCCCCACCGGTGCGTGCCACCCGGAGCGGCGGAGGGGGAGAGACGCGACCACAGGGAGGGGGTGGGCTCTGTCCCAAACGCCAGGTCCCCTTGTAACGCTCTGACACCCTAACTTACCTAGCACTACCTAGCGCTGCATAGCCGCTACGCAATTACCTAGACCTATGCCGGGATAAGGGGGCGCACGCGGGTTCGATCACGCCAGCCAAACGCAGGTTTCCCCACGCCTGACTGCGGCTGTATGCACCATGTCGCGACGGTTGCCGTCCTCCACTCCGTGTCTGCTTTATCCATCCTGCAGCATCGGTCGTCACGGAGGGGGTCGGCCGCTAGTCCGACACAACTGAACCAGAGGACTTACGCGGCGCCCCTTGCTTAAGCCTGCCACGCGGATGAATATGTAGTATTTTACATTGTCTCACATGGGATAGGCCCTACAGCCTCTGACCACGCCCACAACGATACGACGCCACACTAGCACACAGAACGACAGTTTCACCATCGTATATCAGATCACACTTCCCGCTATACTCGCGGTTATGATGCAATAGTCAATAAATACAGTGTTTACGCAATACCATACTTTCATACAGAACAAGACACTCTTTGCTGGAACTTCTTTACGTGACCTGAAATAAACATTATACACGCAGTCGACCCCACTACTCCCGTGGGACGCAGACCTCGCCCAGTTAGCTACGAGGTGGGTGTGGAGCCAACAACGACCCCCGTTCATAGCGAGGCATGCGAGCCGACGTGTGTCAGGCACTCGCAGAGGCCAAGCCAGAGGAAACGGGGTTTACCTGAGATGTTTGGAGTTGTAGTCGTCGGCAGGAGTCGTTGTCGTTGACGCAGCTGGAGCTCTTCTTCTTGCGACCTCGCACGTCCACTCGACCATCAGGCGTTGACAGGAGTTGGAGTTGCAGGCAGGCCGCCACTGCATTGGAGAACCATCGGGCAGGAGAAGTCGAGAGCAGCCGCCGCACACCGTCGTCGCACGCACACCAGAATGAGGATGCCCGGCGCAATCGATAGGCGGGGCGCCGAGTTGTTTACGATTATCGGCATACGGTAGGAGTCGTGGCGGGACCAGGCGTGGAGACGCCAGGCGCGGCCTTTAAGGATTTAAGTCGTACGGAAGTCACGACAGTCGCCATAAAAGATGCTTGTCTTGTTTTCCTCTCTAAACTCTTTTCTGGGCTTAGAGTAGTAGGACCTATGAGAAAAAATTGCGAAAAAACCCTATTTCGGGCCGAATATGAAGCCGGAACTTTCTTGTCTTTTGATGGTGGACGAGCCCACTCCACATCATTGGCAGCGATGATCTCTGATATCGAGAACATCAGCTGGCTTGAAAATGAATTTCAATCAATGAACATTCGATGATCTCTGATATCAAGAACATCAGCTGCCTTGAAATTGAATTTCAATCAATGAACATTATCCTTCGCACCCATCTAGTCAAAAACAGTAACTGGAGTGCTTGCTTTCATTTGTCAACTCTTTTCATTACGTAAATTTGCACTTATCTCCCACTCTGAATGTCGATGATTTTTGACCGCTCGGCATGAGGCTGCGATCTTTTTTTTGCGGCGCTGTGCACGTGTGCACAAACCAGCCACTTTGGGCCCTAGAAACTCTAATTCTAGCCCGCTTTACACCGCGCTACCTTCATAGTTTTTCAGCTGTTTTCTATCTAAGCTGATTTTTATAGTTTTTTGGATAACGTTTTTCATCGCGACCACTGCCTTTAGAGCAATCTCTCCGTTGAGCACGAATAATATCTCGTAAAGGACTGAATAGGCTGCGATGTTTCACAGAGCTGGATTTCATTGATTTTTTTCTGTTTTTTGCAAATTTTATCAGAAAACAGAAACAGAAGGCCGAAAACTTCCAGAAAACAGAAATCAGAAAACAGAAAACATAAATTTCCGCCCACCCCTGGTCCGGGCAGAATTTCGATTTCGAGAAATACCGCTGAATCAGTGCGCATGCTACAGGTAGTCCCGAGGAACATGCGAGAACTGCGTGAAAACCGGTTTTTTTTTCAAGTTGTTCCAGCCACTTCCGTCAACCGTTATGTCAGAAAAGTGTGTCCATCAACAATGTGTTACCCATCATCCATGCATTCATGAAAATTGCAGTGTAAATATCGGTCATTCTGGCAATGGCTATCATGTTGTGAGTACCGTAATTCCTGACTTGAAGACTTTTCCACAGAAGTAAGGAATCAGAGTTAGTGAAACGTTCAGACTATGTTCAGCTAGGCCAGCCCAATCTATCTAACCTGAATTTCGGGGGTGTCAAAATTTGACCGGAATTTTGTCTTTATTACGTAGTGATTGTTTCCCCCTGGCGGAAGAGGTATGCATACTTGCTGGAATATCTGATAGGCAGATAGTGAGCGCCATATATCTCCTTCTGACATAGTCATTTACAACAGAAATAAGTTTAAAAACTCACTGAATTGATTGGATGTGAAGCGCGTCGTTCCGATACGGTGACTGGCCGTGGAACACGCGGTTCCTTAGGTGTTAGGCACCTCTCAGAGCTTGATCGCCGAGCGACGCGATGAGATGATAACCATGAGCATCGATCGGGATCGCGGATGTCGATCTGTATTCAGAGCATGTCATCGCGGCGATCAGCGATGGAATTGTGAAATAGGCCTCAAAGGCAGTGGTCGCGATAAAAAGTGATTGTTTTTTCCTCTCTAAACCCTTTTCTGGGTTTAGAGTAGTGGCACCAATGAGAAAAAATCGCGAAAAACGCTGCTTCGGGCCAAATTTGAACTTTACGTATATTCTTTAACACATGAGCTTTACATACGCTGTAATATAATTTATTGAAGCCTGAACTCTTGTCTTTTGATGGTGGACGAGCCCACTCCACATCATCAACAGCGATGATCTCTGATATCAAGAACATCAGCTGGCTTGAAATTGAATTTCAATCAATGAACATCATCCATTGGACTCATCTAGTCAAAAACATTGACTGAAGTGCCTTGCTTTCATTGGTCAACTTTTTTCATTAAGTAATATTGCATTTATCTCTAACAGTGAATGTCGATGACTTTTGACTACTGGGCATGAGCCTGCGATCTTTTTTTTGCACCTGTGCACGTGTGCACGAACTAGCATCTTTGGGCCCTAGAAACTCTGATTTCAACCCGTTTTTCACCGCGCTACCTTCATAATTTTTCAGCTGTTTTCTATCTAAGCTAATTTTTATAGTTTTTTAGACAACGTTATTCATCGCGACCACTGCCTTCAAAGGCAGTGGTTTTCAAAGGCATTTTTCACGTTACTCTTCTCCCCGTTCACAACTAATTTTGACTGCTCAGACGTTTTTATTCACTGACTTCTATAAATCGTGCTTACATACATGCGAACTGTAAGTTTATCAATATCTGTGCGTAGGAAAAGACAAAAATCGTTCTAATTCATTCGGTAATGAAAGTAGAACGATGTTGGTTAGTTATGGAGTTGTCAGTTACAACACAAACAGCGGTGTCATTACCACAGTAGGAGTGAAGCTACTTTGGGATATCATGAAACAAAAGTAGGAACGGTAGGTTACGGAAAGGGGAAGTATTGGAGAGAGAGGGGGGGGGAA
This sequence comes from Aplectana chamaeleonis, assembly GCA_029168955.1. Lineage (NCBI taxonomy): Eukaryota > Metazoa > Nematoda > Chromadorea > Rhabditida > Cosmocercidae > Aplectana > Aplectana chamaeleonis. Next base: position 91,551 of record JAPDOI010000291.1, read on the forward strand.
GAAATGTCGCTTCTGTGCATGTGTACACTTGATTGTCGTTGATTAGTTCAGAGGCGTGCCAAAGACACTGCGAGGTTTTAGTGACTTCTTGACTTATACACAATTGAGCTAGAGTTTTTTCGTAATTTTGTGTGAATTGGGCACCCCAATCACCTGAGGGTCCCGTTCCGTAGGAAAATGGCATTATTTTCCGGGCCCCAATAGATCATTGGGGACCGAGAAGTCCGGAATGCTCTTGAGGCAGCGTACATACAGGCTATAAAAGGGCGAAATGCACATGTTTCCTACGCGTGCTGGTACGGAGCGGAGGTTAGAGACAGTGAGAGAGCGGAGGGCAGACGGAGGCTGAGGCATCGCGCGCCGCTCGGGCCTCGAATGATGTGAATTACGACGTTTTATAGAGGGTACGTTTCACGATTGCGAAAAATTGATGTTCTTCGAGAACACACGATGTGCTAAGGCCTGCTTACGCTCGCTCTCGCGCACTCACTCCCGCTCTCGCTTGCTAGCGCACGCCCTCACTCGCTCACGCCCTCTTCGAGCGAGATGTAGCAAGTTCCAGGAGTATAACTTCAATTTTGAAGCACCAAGTCTCGAAAATTGTTCATACCTAATGGTTTCGTATCCCCTAGACCCACGGCTGTCACAACGAAGAAAACAAGAGCTGCCAACGAGTCGAGTCGAGAGACTGATCAACAGGTCAAACGTTAAGAATCGAATCAACAGGAGGCAGGAGATGATTATCGGTGTCCCTCATAATATCGGGTACCCATCAGTGTTGGGGAGCGTTGAGGAGCGCAAAGGAGCGAGAGCGGGCGTTTCCGCCACTTATGGACGGAGCCTGAGGGACGATAGCGTTGCAGGCGAGGCCGGATTGTCAGTGAGAATGTGTCAGTGTGACATCTTCTATGGTTTCCGTTTTCGATTTAGTCTGACGCATGGACCAGGCGACTGGCCGTGCGGATTGGCGGCCTCACTGGAGAATGAGGTTTCGATTCGCGCTGGGTGATCCAACGTCGTAACCCCGTCCATTCATCAGACTAAAATGATTAAGCGAACTCTACAATGCAAAAAAATATTCCAGGTGGAATCATGGAGTGTGCAGACGATGAAGTGCTGATTGGCACCACATGTTTCCGCACAAGGCAGGAGACTGAGTTTGAAAAAGCGGAGACACTGTGTACAGTGGGAGGTGCTTTGGTTGGCAATAGTCTTCATATAATAATGAACACTCATGAACAAAAGTGGATTGCAGGTGAGTCTTTTTTGCATTACAAACAAAAAACCTAAAGCATTTGCTCAGCACGTTCGCAAAGTCACTTCTTAAAACAAGTTTAGCTAGATAAGAAGAATCACACATACACAACCCTGCCCTTTGTCATGAAACATTCTCGCTTCTGGTGCACCTTTTCTACGTAGTGTTTTCATGTATACCCTTTATTTCCCCGTTATACCCGTATTATCACAATTGTAGATGCGGATCGTTTATTTTTCCCCGAAAAAAAATTGGCTATGAAAATCAAGAATCATTCTCAAAACCGCACCACTTCTATTATAGTGATATAGACAACTGCGGGTACAGGGTAAGTGAAATTTAAAAGGGAAGTCCTGTCAGTCACCCTGGTCAATCCGGATGAAATGTGCTTCTCTAGAACCGTTTTCGACGTAGAATCCGATTACGATCTTCGCAGCTGCATAAACCCAAAAAGTTATAGGCGTTTTTTCCGTCAAGTTTTCGTACCTATTGTACCTTCCAAAACGCGCATTGTTCCTTGGAAAATCCGGAAACGGACCTCATAATTGTGTTCAGCGCCCAAAACTTCCCCTAAGCAAAGTTTGGGGAAAGGCCCATTTTCCAAAATTTACGCAGACGATAGCGTTTTGGGCTCAGACGAATTTTCGGTTGGGCGTTTATTTATCCCAATTTCACGGCTCTGAAAGTGTTCAAAAATTTTTCCAGATTTGACCTAAAATTTACCTAGGTGTGTTATCTTGGGCACTGATGGGGATGGGCACTGATGATGCACTGATGGCACTGATGGGCACTGATGATGCACGCGCCTTGGGCATAAGCTGTGAATGTAGGGAAGAATTGACGAAGGGAAGAAAAAAAGTTGAATTGATCGGAAACCATCGCTCATCTCACAATCTCGAGCATTCATTTGTTCACGTCGGTGGGCGTGGAAAGTGCATCTGGGGTGTGACGAGCTGACGGATGTCCAACTTTGGGGCCGTAGGGGACCGTTCCGAGCTCATTTTTCTCAGCTTTCTCAACGTTTGGGTTCTGTTAGGCCCCGCAGCTGCCGATCTCCACCAAAAAATCAGACATGGTTTTTGTCGTGGACACTGCCTTTAAGATTCCATAGTTGCTTTCCGCGCGTCACGCGCGGTGAGAAATTTTATAGTCCACCGCCCGTCCCGCGCAGGACGCGCTGGCCGCGCTTGCGACGAGGGCTACGAAAGATGTCTCAAAGTTCAATCGCGGTAGCGTCCCATATAGAGTAGTTAGCGGCATATCGATTAGGTTGTGGTTTCACACCGCCTTCAGAGACATTCGCGCTGGATAGTGGAGCGTGATAGCTCACGGTCGCCTCGCGATCGTACTCTGCGCTTAGAGGGCCTTGGAGTCCGATTGCGCCGCAGCCCGATTGCTGGCTGTGCGACGCAACCGACTGAAAACCAGGACGCACTACTCTTTGACTGCCGCGGGATAAACCCACGCAGAGACGCTTTTTATTGCGTTCATAACGTGAAAACGCACCATTATTCTGGATTATTGCCAACATGTATGTGATAGGTTTGGGAGCGCGTATGAGATAGTCGCAAGAGGCGCGATTGTCACGCACATGGTCGAGTGGCCACTCCCCGCTCAAGGTCAACTAAGACTTCTATTCTTCCTGAATCGGCCGGTAGGAGACTTGTCTGAGAGGATATGAACACTGAGTTGAACATCGGCTAGCTCCCGCAAGTCACTGGATAGGCCCCATTCGCATTAGAAACCCTCTAAAAACTCTAAACACACTTTATTCTTTATCCTTTGAATGCTATGTGCTATATGCTGAAACGTATTATGTCCGCACGCATAAGTGTTGTTCAAATATTTTTTTGAGGTTTTCTCTCATGGTTTCGATTCCAATTACAACATAAGACTACGTTACGACCAGGGATGTGCGGAAAAATATTTTTGGAAACAGATAACAGAAAACAGAAAATCTTGTTTGACAGAAAACAGCAAAAAAATCCCCAAAAATGGGCAGAAAACAGAAAATTTTCATTTTTAAAACCATTAAAGTGTTCAGCGTATACTGTTTGAAAATTTTCACAACATTGAACTTTTTGTAATGAATTTTTTAGTTAATCTTTTCTTCTTTCGTTGATTTTTCAGAGCTTTTCGGTCACAGCAAGAAATATAAACGCCCAAGAAAGGCATATTTTGAGTGTGAGGAGATGAGAAATGTTACTCTAACCTTCCTTTCCCCAGGCACTAAAGTCTTGATTACTCTATCAGAAGCTCAATATGTATGTGCAAGAGGTGCGTAGATGCAGTCAAAGCGAACTTTGCCTTCCCTAGAGCACATATTTTGACACTGATTGTGGGATGACTGCTGGTTTGAACACTGTACTACGGGTGCGCCCGAAGAGGCACTCTGATATGGGAGGAGCCTGAGAGCGCATGGCGCGCGCACCTTCTCGTGGACGAGTCTCTTTTACATCGCGAAGCGTTTATCTTGAATATTCCAGAAATGATTAGCCACCCTCATTAGATTTCATCTCCACCAGATGATTACTATTTCTCCCATTCGTTTCTCTTATCCACGAGAAGCTGTCCACGAGAAGGTACGCGGGCCATGCGCTCTGGGCCCTCGCCCATATCGGAGTGCCTCTTTTCCCTCCCCCCTGTACTACTCCTTAGAGCCTAAAACGTGTTCGTTCCGCGCGGCTGCGCCGTTAGAGTATAAATGACCTGACGCTCCGTTCGCACAATCGTTGAGAGCCTCTCGTACCTTAGTGGCAGAATCATCATCTGCCTCATAGCCTCACCATCGATTTCTTGGCGCTTCATCTTAACTGAATTCTGTACCAGCCTGCGGTGCACTGAGTTAAAACACGTGTTTAGAGTTTGCGCGCATGACACAGTTGGGGCTAACATTACCCCGCTCCACTGAAGCGGGTGCGCTGGAGAATTCTTAGTCTCTGCCAACGTGTAGCAATTATTCATACTCAAGCCACGCGCCAGTGCGGGTATGAATAGTGGACATTAAGTAGTATTAGTGACTCATTATTGTTAGTATACAATAACATCGCAGTTTTCGCGTCAATTGACTGCATCGCGTACCATCTGAGGGATTCGTCAACGGTCAACCTCTGGGTAAGGATATCCACCAAAAGATGTAGACAAGAAATCGGCTTCCCGAATCTTTATTGGGGTGCGCAGCGCATTAGACGTCGTATTCTTAGGCTGCCGTCATAGTCGGTGGATCTACTGAGTCCCACCCGGTCGATACGCACCGAATTCGTGGGAAACGGGTGCAAAAAAATCAACCCACTGAGTCCGACTGCGACCGTCTGATGCAAACCGCAATCTCCCCGGTCGATACTGATACTTCTCATGCATACAAGGGCGGGGCCAATGCACCGACTGAGTCCGACTGAGTCCCACCAGAATCATCCTCACCCCACCCGGTCGATATAGGTGTTTCTCACGTGATTTGGGTGCATTTTTTCGGCCGACTGCGACCTGCCGAGCCCCACCGCATCTCGACTCTCGTCGTCTGCGCTCTGCCCCACGTACTGCTGCCACTGACTATCGATTGCATGTTTCGCAGAGGAACCGGTTGGCGCTTGGGGCAACCGGACTCAGTCGGACTCAGCAGGTTTTTCCACCCCGGACTCATACGGACTCAGCAGGTTTTTCGACGAAGTCTGACGAGGGCCTTAGAGGCTTGAATTGTTCTCGCGCTTACTTAGTGGCTTGTCCAGTCGACTTCCCAGCGAGTGCCTTCATCTCCCTAAATAAATCTGTTACCAATTAAAGGATCCCGGAGGTGTAGCTGGGTTGATTCACCTCGGCAAGGATCGAACCCGATCATGTATAGGCTATAAAACGGCGAAATTCACTTGGTTCCTACGCGTGCTGGTGCAGAGAGGAGGTTAGAGACAATGAGGGAGCCTGGGCAGACGGAGACCGAGGCAACGCGCGCCGCTCGCGCCTTGGATGATGTGAATTTCGACGTTTTATAGAGGGTACAGCGAACAGCAGCGCTTCCTCCCACCATGCCACATGCGCCCTAATGAATAAGCACAACAGCGAGATAAGTGTCTAGAATGTGGGAACTGCAGAGAGCCTAGGTGAAGTCCACCCTCAACTCATTGGCTTAGCTTCGATAAAAGCGGCCACTTTTTTTCCAGGGCAATCCTGCTAAAAATCGCAATGCACCTTTTTTCTGTTTTCTGCCCGATTTTCGCCTATTTTCACAGAAAACAGAAAAAATTGTCGAAAATGGGCAGAAAACAGAAAATTCCGCACACCCCTGGTTACGACGTCCTTTATTACATATTCATAAATGACCCAAAAATCTGCCTCATAGTTTCAGAAATAAAGCGGAATAAAAGTGTTTAGCGACGAAGGCATGCAGAAATCCAGGCTAAATTAACCCCTAGACTGTCGGCTTACCTTCGAACAATTCGGCCTCTTGTATCTTGTGCAATCCTGCTGTGATTCGCGGTTCACGATTTTTTCTGTTTACTGCCAAAGTCTGCTCAATTTTACAGAAAACAGGAAAAAAATTAACTGATTCCAATGTAACAGGTTTTTTAAAAACACATAACAGCGAATCAAGCGAAACGGTTTTCAGCGTTTTATTCAAATTTCCATCTTCTATGGATCAAAAACGACGAAAAGAAGCTCTCGTCCTTGAGAACTGTAGATCGCGGCAAGGAATTTGCAGGTATGTCAAGACCAGCTCTCGATTTGTCGTGTAGTCAGCTTTGAGGAGCAAAGAAGCTACACTTTCATAGGCGAAGTGGATGTGCCCTCTTACTCAGACAGTCGGGGCTTAGTACGTCGACACAATACCGTTAGTACACCAGGGCAAACCTGGCATACAAACGCTCGTTGTGTGCAAGAGCTGCTGTTTGCGGCAGCATATCCTGCCAACGTATGCTGGCATACTAACGCTCGTTGTGTGCAAGAGCTGCTGGTTGCGGCAGCATATCCTGCCAACATATGCTGGCGTACTAACGCTCATTATCGACAGAATTTGAACTGCCACCGTCCTTACCGGTGTTGGATATAATTCTTGTCACGGCCAGCAGCAAGGAGAACATCCTCGCCGCGGTCCGCAACCAGGAGGCTTCCCTCGCGATGGGCGATGGGGATGACCCCCTCAGCGTTCCCAAAATCAACTTCCGAACAGTGACGCAAGGTCACCCCATCGGACTGGCCTCAAACGGTCAACTGCCCCCTCAGCGAGACTGGCCGCCTTATATACCCGCCGCCGTCGTACAAGGGGATGCTGCAATGTTTATTCGTATTAGACAAATCAATGGAATAGTGTCAGCAGACACTAGGAGAGAGTGGCTGGCAATAGCACGCGTGCCACGATAAACAAAGCGTTAGTACGCCAGCACAAGCAGCAGGAGCTCCTGGTCGTTGCCAGCATATCCTGCTGTTACTAGCAGCTACAGCACAGGTGCTGCCGATCCCTTTGTGCCGGCGTACTAACGGTATTGTGCCGACGTACTAAGCCCCGACTGTCCGAGTAGAGATCAATACGCATGAATCTACAAAAAAAGTTCATCAACGGTTGAGCGACAGGGGTTGTGCTGGAAGGAGAAAAGTTTCGTGCACATTGATCTCCAATCAGTTCTTTCCACTTCCTGTACAAGTGCAACTTTTCATAAACTGTTTCATAACAGGGTGCTCGAGTAGAAATGAAATTTCGGCGCTGGTTTTAAAGTTCAATACAAAAAAAGCATCAGCATTTAATTCCATGAACTTTTCCCCTTTTCAAAGAGTAGCACATCGGCAATGTTCACTCCGTAACTGTACGGCTTTCCTGCAGATTTGAGTCGACTACGTGTCAAATAATTTGATAGCAGTCTTCGCACTGTGCGCGCCAGATTTGCCCTGTCATTGAGTATTATCACCTAAGACTTTTCAACTCCTCAGACAATGGGGTGGACCTACGGCGGACAAGTTGCGTACCGACAGCGGGATGGGCGACGTTTGGAACGCAATTTGCACGCGGTCGGCACGCAAATTAGCGCGGTCGATACGCACCGTCACGCGGTCAGTACGGAATACCACGCGATTAGTACGTATAGCCGCGCGGTCGGTACGTCTTGCCACGCGGTCAGTACGCATTGTCGCGCCCTCGGTACGCACTGCCACGCGATCAGTACGCATCGCCACGCGGTCGGTAGGCATTGCCACGCGGTCAGTACGAACGCTTTTCGGATACTAACAACAGTGGAAACGCATTGTGACGCGGTCGGTACGTATCGCCGCGCGGTTGGTACGTCTTGCAGCGCGGTCAGTACGTATTGTCGCGCGGTCGGTACGCAACGCAAAGCGGTCGGCCCGCAAAGTCGCGCGGACGGTACGCATCGCCACGCAATCGGTACGAACGCTTTTCGGATGCTAACAGCGGTCGGTACGAATTTTCACGCAGTCAGTACGCATTGCCACGCGATAGGTACGCGAGCTAATGCGGGCAGTACGCACTGTCACGTGGCCGGTAGGCAATGCCACGCGGTCGGTACGCAATGCCACGCGGTTGATATGTACTGCCCCGCGGTCGGTACACATCGTCACGAGGATGGCACGCACTGCCACGCGGTCTGCACGCATTGCCACGCGATCGGTACGCAAGTTAACTCGGTCGGTGCGCACTGCCACGTGGATGCCACGCGGTAGGTATGACATAAGTACGCGGTCGGTCTGAATGCTGCATATACATAGTATTACCCGCGCTTAGTACGCATTCACACGCGGCAGACCCAATCTCAGCACTCATGTAATATAGACTCCTTTCAAAGACTGGACCGCGGTCACTGCGCATGCACACGCGGCAGATATGCATTGCTTCCTTCTAAATTACAAGCTGTTGTGACGCATCGAAGCAATGGGTTCGTGACAGGAATGGTTCTTGTCATGACTGTGTATATCTGGTCACGACTGAAGTGAAAGTAAGCAAGAGTTGGGGGGGGGTAGTGATGGTGGTGTAAAAACTCACAAACAAGGTGAAAAGACTCAAGAGGGCGGGATTTCTAACTCCAAATGACGATGTTTTTTAATCAATACTATTTACTGCCAAAGATAATCAATGCTTTATTAAAGGTAGACAAGAGAAAGCACGCTTCCGGATAGCTGTCTCAGAGAGTGACTAATCTCACACTTATCCGTTTCAAGCCAATCGCGTGTTTTGCTCAATATTTATTTAATATCGATCTGTAATAACTATAGTTAGCATCGGGAATCCAGCCTCGTTAGATCGCTTCACCTTGCCTGTACTTTTTTCAGAGTGAATTTCACTTATTTTCACTCCAAAGGTGGCCAGACGTTTACTTTCATTATGAAGACTCGAGAATCCTTTCATCACGAAATCTGCTTTTGAGCCCTAATGCACGTCATTTTACTGTGAACAATGGGCGTGTGCGTGCGTAATAACCACGGTTAAATCTTAAGGGTAAAAGGTTTTGTATTGCAAGGCATTTCACTATATTTCCTCGGCTTGCGATGGCAATCTTTGCATTTCAACATGTTCTGTAACTGCTCTTGCATTTCCTTCCTTCTTCCTGACTCCTCCGTTTGGACTTAAATGTGTCAATTGCGTTGTGGATGAGATCTTCGTGCGATCAAATGTTCTCGTTGATAGTAATTCTACAACTTTTTTCAATTAAGTTCGCCAACGGTTGGAACTAATTGTGCAAAGTTTTCCAGTGTCTGTTTTGCTGCAGAAAAAAAGGTTCTGTGAAATAGTTAAATGTGTCCTTAAAGGCCCAGCCCAACCTCAGGGGTAAAATTTGATATTATAGTCCGCCCACCGTGTATAGCAACCCTGCCAAGCGCGAGATCTCAATCCCATCAAATAAGCGAGAAACTGCTGGGAAAAAGTTGGGGAAAAAATATCCTGAAAACATAATCGAACGTTTTGCCCCGAATATGGAATCGGATTCTTTGCAAACGGAAAAATTGGTCTGTGTAACTATGCCCAAAGGCAGAATGTTCAAGAGCAGAGCTCTTGGTTCCCTATCCAAGGCGGTATGCGCAGTTAAGCTTTTTGGGTATTGGGGGCGGGGCCGACTTAAGAACAATAATCCCTAGAAAAAACGATGAGATCACGAAAAAAGAAGGAAAAAGGAGAATAATGAATCACTTGCTTTGGAGGCAATGTCCACCATAAACCTCATTCTCGAGGTTTCATGGTGAAACACTAAGTTGGCAGATGCTGGGGGAATAGGGTCTAAGAAATCAGCGAAAACGGGCCAGAAATCAATAAAAACGGTTTTGAAAGTTATCGCGGTGCGCCTTCTTATCCTGGTCCGCCCCCCCCCGTTCGTACGAGCTTGTGGCGCCATGCACGTCTTCCATGGCGAATTGCCAAGCAACTCCGCCGCGGCCAACCTGATAGATTCGCGCGCATTTCGCGATCAGCGCTTGGTTGCTGAGCGTTTGCGGAAACCAGCAGGGCCAGTAAGCTCGTCCACGCTCTTCTGAGCAAGTGAAGAATGTTCTACCCTAGACGGAGGGGGGGGGGCACCAGGTTTCATTCCTAGAAATGAAGAGAAGAGAGGGATTCATGTAAACGTTTCATAAACTAAAGAGCCCTTGATGCATATGAAGGAGAGAACAATAGTGCTTTGAAATCTCTCAGGGCTAAAAACTTTAACTATAGTTTGTGGTAAATTTTGAAGCAGGTCTAATTTTCTGAGTAACGATAAACCATTGCATCGAAGAAGAGTTGTGCTCCTGAATGGTACACCACGATTGATCGAAATATATCAGACGGACAAGGAAAAACCCACTGACGTCCATTCGGTGGAAGAGGCTCTTAACAACATTATAAATATCCAAATAAAGTGATAACTAAATAAATAAATAAACAAATAGATAAAGAAATAAAGAAATATATAAATAAATAAACAAATAGATGAAAAAGTAAATAAACAAACGAGTTAATAAAACGAATACAAGTAACATAATTAGGAGAAGATGAAGAAGAGGAGAAATAAAAAGTCGTTAGGGTTGCGTGGCACGAAAACAGAATGAAGAAAAAAATAAAGAGAGCAGAATGAGAAAGAATATGTAAGAATAGTAAAGAGAATAGAATAGAATAGTAAAGAATACCCCAGGCAATTTTAATTGTAGGGGCCTTTTAGTTGAGTTTATTGGTCCAGCCGGCGGAGTCGGAAGAAAAGTCGATGAGGTGGTCACTAGCGTGTCCGATGATGAGGTGATCCAGGAGGTCATAGAGATTCCAGGTGACGAAGAACTCGGTAGAGAATTCAGTTCTGGTCACTGGAAATCCAAATATTCCCCTAAATCAAGCGGAATTGTTATAGAGTTAGCCTCCCCCGTTTGATTAACTTAGTGAACATAATTACGATCTCAATTATACGTTGCCGAGATACATGCGCAACGATGAACTGAGAGTTCGCTCACTGCTCTGCTGAAAAGGATCGGACGCTCGTGAAGCTCAATAGCGATCTAACAACTATAAATGAACCGAAATATCGCTGAGTCCTGTCTGCGTGTTCCGCAATGAACGCACCCGATTGGAAAGGGTTCTGCGCTCCTCCGCAGCAGATTTTGTATCACCCACTCTTAGCAGCTCGCACCACTGTTCCGGCCAAATCGCGACAACGATTTACAGATAGGTTAATTTTCTGTTACTTGAATCTGCGCATACCATTCAGTAAATTTACCCGAGCTGTCCTAAAAGTGGATACCCATTCTCTAGCAAATTAGATTCCTGAGTAGATTTTCCTCATAGCCCAAAAAACATATGATGCACGGACAGCTCAGAGACGGCGTAATGACATCCAACCAGCGGCGCGATTCTAAGCTATGATTGTATTTTTCAAATCATCATGGTAGCACAGTTAGAAGTAGACCATTCGAGGGATGGGGCACGCTGGAATTGCAGTGTTTATTCACAGGGTGCTGTCACTTATTTTTTTGCCCAAACATAATTCAAAGGCAGCATTGATTTATCAAATCATCCAGATAGCTGACATTAGATAAGACATTAAGGATATTCAGAGGATAATTTCAAAAAGTTTAGCTTCTTGGAAAAAGTAACGATTTGGCAATGTTATAATTACAAGAGATATAGAAGTTGAGAAAATTAAAAAAAAAACGTCTTGAAATATCTTTAAAAGTGATTTGGCGCAAAATAACCAGAAGTAAGGAAAAAACTTCGAAATGTAGTGATATGACCAAAGTCGGATTTGACGGTCAATCATCGGGCCAACTTTTGATAAGTAGTGACAGACGAGAGATAGTACTTTAGAAGCTTCTCCATTAAACTTATCAAAGCTAAATCAAGCGCGCATCGGATTTGAGCGTTACGTTCACATAGCTTGACAAATGCTCATTTCCGTATTTCGGCTTCAATAAAATCTTTTACGGTTTCCGTTGAGCGCTTGATTTAGCTTTGATAAGTTTAATGGAAAAGCTTCTAATATCCTATCCCTCGTCTGTCACTACTTATCAAAAGTTGGCCTATGATTGACCGTCAAATCCGACTTTGGTCATATCACTACATTTCGAAGTTTTTTCCTTACTTCTGGTTATTTTGCGCCAAATCATTTTTAAGATATTTCAAGACGTTTTTTGAATTTTTTCACCTTCTATATTTCTTGTAATTATAACATTGCCGAATCGTTACTTTTTCCAGGTAGCTAAACTTTCGGAAATTTCATATATTTCTCCCAGAGGTTTCCTTTTTGACCTGAATTTTGCTTAGTGATTCTAATTTTGGAGAGGCGAAACCTACGGCTACAGTTTATCCTTCGTTGAATAATGAAATCGATACGAATCGGTGTTGTCGGGCGACTATGGCTCCTGATAATTGTGACTCGCAACCATAAAAAAACGACCCTTGCTTTCCCACTGGGGTCCCAAGCATTTTCTACAGCGTCCTGCGCATTCCCACTTAGGGGCCCGCAATTTTCTGCGGCAACCTGCGCATTCCCTCTGGGGGTCCGCACACTTTCTGTGGCGTCCTCCGCACTCCCACTGGGGCCCCGCACACTTTCTACGGCGTCCTGCGCTCATCCACTGCGTCCTGCGCACTTTTTATCGAACACCCTTTATTTAAAGGAGCAGTGAACTTCATTTGCCGAAGCTCAAAATTTCGTTCTTTACTAAGCACGTGCACTTGCGTATGAACCACACGCACGAATATACGTGGCGTACAAAACGTGTGCGTACCGAACGTGTGCGACTGCTTACTGAATGCGTTTCATTGCTTACCGACCGCGCATAATCGCTTGCCGACCGTCCACACTAGTTTTCTTGCATGCTGAGCCTCCGATAGTTGCGTCCTGAACGCGAACATTTGCGGAACGACCGCGCAAACTGACAAACTGATCTCACTTATCAATTCGCTCGCGTACTGAACGCGGACACTTGCGTACCGACCGCGCAGACTAACAAACCGACCTCACCCACCAGTTTGCCTGCGTACTGAACGCGAACGCTTGCGTACTGAATGCGAACGCTTGCGTACTGACCGCGCAGACTGACAAACTGATCTCACTCATCAATTCGCTTGCGTACTGAACGCGGACACTTGCGTACCGACCGCGCAGACTAACAAACCGAACTCACCCACCAATTCGCTTGCGTACTCAAAGCGGGCGATTGCGTACTGAACGCGAACACTTGCGTACCGACCGAGCAGACTGACAAACCGATCTGACCAACCAGTTTGCCTGCGTACTGAACGCGGGTGATTGCGTGCTGAACGCGAACAATTGCGTACGGACCGCGAAAACTTATACAAAACGATCTCATCGTCCAGTTTTCGTGCGTGCTGAACGCGCACAGTTGCGTACCAAACACGACCACTTGCGTACTGACTGCGTGTGCTCACGTACTGACCGCAGCGAAAAGTCATATTCCGTATTGACCGCGCGCAAAGATGAATGCTCGCGGTCAGTACGTTTCTATGGAATTCCGCGAGCGGTTGGTACGCAGCACAGGCGTATAGACCGCGTGCACTAATTCGTTTGCGCGGTCAGTACGCAAATGCGCGCGTTTGGCACGAAATGCTTTTTTTGTGCGCGGTCAGTACGATAGTGACACGCAATTGGTACGAAACACGATTTTTCGCCCGCGGTCGGTCCACCCCATTGTCTGAGTCCATGATACTGGAGCGCATGCTTGGTGCTGCAGGTGTTCCTCATAAGTGAGTGCCTGACTAGATTTCACATTGTCCAAATACACGAGACCTGTGAGATTCCGCCGAATAGTAAGCGTACAGCTTGTGGGGAAAGTTCTTGCACTCAGATAATGTTCCGTAAAAACGGTCGAATATCAAAACATCCTCCTTTCGCTCAAGTACAGGCTGTGAGTCTCTTAGGGAGCTTGTCTATGACGACGCACAGATAGTCGACTCCAATATCCTCCCATTCCTCCTTGGAACTCCGACCTAGAGAGTTCAAATTTGGGTGACGCTTAGCACATGCCTTTGACTCCATAACTGACCACATAGAGTAGTTCATGGGGTTGAGGTCTGGACTATGAGGTGGCCACTCCTTCTCCGAGTTGAACCCGTAAGGTTGTTTTCGCACCACCTCTCTAAGAACTTAGCTTTATGGGCTAGTGCAGAGTCTTGCTGATAGGCCCGATTTCGATTTCCAACGTGTTATTCAGCCCACGGGAGAACTTTTTGCTTAAAGATGTCTTCCAGGTAGTTTTTGCTGTTTACTTTGACGCCGCTCTCCCTGAAATCAGTGCCATTCTGCCTTCAGCGGCGCACTGAAAACCATCAGTGATGATGGGTGCCAAGGGCTACGAACGATGCGTCCTCGATCGTTGGCCTCTCAGAGTCCTCGTGCATTTTCCCTATACTTTTGGTGGTTCACGATTTGGTATGTTGTAAACAAGCACACATCAGGGAAAAGGGTGTCGCGTTGAAGTGCCTCGGAGAAGCGTTTCAGCAACGTCTTGCATCTCAGCAGTCTAATCTTCTCCAAATTCTCAGTAAGTTGGCGTGCTTCTACCATTTTCCTAGGACGATGGTGCAGCTCATCAATCATGATACTCCAGGCAAAATGAACAAAGAGTGACCTCAGCAGCAATCTTTGTCATTGACCTTCTTAGTCACGGCGTATCCTTTTCCTAACCGCTTCTACAAGGTTTGGTGTACTTGCAGCCCTCGGTACCCCGCTACGCCATAATTTCAGTGGCCTTAACGATACTTGAAATATTGAGACGCCTTGTGATTTCTGAAGACAGACATTCCGACAAATGTAGAGCGAGCATCGATGTCCTTTGATCTTTGCGCATCAGCATTCTATAAAACAAGCTTTTCACGACCGGTAACCGTCAAAACGTTTCGATAATGACTCACCTAACCCAAACCAGCGCGATTTAAATTTTTTGATGGTTTTTTGTTTTATATATTTGCTGAGATAGGGTAGTGCAAGAACTTTTCCTCACCCTGTAAACTCTTTCTCATGCATAGTTAACCCTGGGGAGCGCGTTTCGGTTCCTCGTTGGAGGAGAGGGAATCACATAAGATCAGAAAACGTCTTTGCACGATATGTCTTCTTGTTTGAATCTACGCTGAGGCGTCTATTGGATTTCATTAGTCGTGTAGACAGAGAATTCTCAAAGAAAGCTCTCAGACCACGCATTTGATTGCGAGGCTCTCTAGGGAAAAAAGAATGAGGAATTTCAGATCTCTCCGGTCTGACTGTGCCTGTCGTGGGGTTTCTGTTTCTCGTACTAGAAAGATCAACAGGGAAAACGCTATTTCAGACCACAGCACAGCTTCCACGGGACTACTGTTTTATTACACGTAACACGTACGTATACGAAACATTACGAAACATACGAAACACGATACGTAACATTGAGGCATCAAGCTTTGCCAACTATCTCCACTTGGTTCAAACATTGGATAGAGAACAAAAACCGAACGCGGCTTTCTGCGCGGGAGCTGCCTTCAAGGCAGGTTGCGGTGGCCGAGTAACATTTGTAATCTTGGTCCACAAGCTGTACGAGCCCCCTTACCCCGTTGTGCCCAGGCGCAACAGGTGAACCCTGCTCCAATTGCTTGACAGACGACTAGATGTTGATTGACAGCGTTTTAACCTCGTTAGAAGTCGTACAACCCACGTGCTCGTTTTCCATACTCATAACTTCTTAAGCGAATTTCTTACCAAACACTTACGAGTAGGAGGAAGAGCTTAGGCGCATTCAGTCGGTGATTGATAAGCGCTATGAGCTAATGTGAAATCGCCTCGCGCGACTACTTGAGAATCGCGTCTCTATCCGCACACCCTTGACGTCACTCTTTCTATTCAAGAATACACCACGCACTCAATGCCTGAAAACATGCGACGCTCTGGTTAGTCATAGGGGTAGGGTTGACATACTTTGAGCGTTTTACCCCTATAATTTTTTCATTGTATGGAGTATTAATAACTCGCTTCGAGACAGCATGAAATTTCCATACAGTAGGATAGCATGTTAAACGAAGAGTAGCTCATAAGATTCAGTTAGAAGATGACGACACCATTTGTAGAACCCTCGATTAGATGCTAGCATATCGGGTGCCTCTCATGTCTTCTAGTACCTTTCATGTCTGAACACTTTTGTTATTGTATTTTTAGGAAAGATGTTGAACAACCCAGAGGCTCGCGTCGTGGAAACTAATAACCTTAAGATGGGCTTCGTTATTGTGACTCAAAAAGGAGGTGTCGCAAATTTGCGACCAGGCACTATTGCCCCAATGAACACAAACACAAAACTTGCACCTCTTTGCTCTCGGAGAGCGAAACCAACTCCAGAATGTACGTTTCGTTTTTTTTTTTATTCCATTTACAACTGTTCACGATCAGTTTTAGCAAAACTGCCTTTCAATTTGCTGCTGAAGCACTTGACTGCTATATTGCGGGGTTGACTTCTCTAGAGCTTGAAGACCAAATTGTATTCCCCACCGAATGTTGCCTACTCTTCAATGTCAGTATGTTAAATTGTGTGAGATGTAGATTGTGTGAGAGGTGGCTAATCGAAATATTGAAGGAGAGATTGTTGAGGTTCCTCATTTTTGGTTAAAGGCAGGGTCCGGGCAGAATTTCGATTTTGAGATTACCCGCTAAATCGGTGCTCTTGCTACAGGTAGTCCTAAGGGACATGCAAAACTGCGTAAAAAATCGGTCTTCTTCAAGTTATTCCAGCCACTTCCGTTAGCCGATGATCCAGAAAAGTCAGAAAAGTGTGACCATCGTCCATATTTTAGCGGTTGTCCACGCATTCTTCAAAAGTGCTGTGTAATTATCGGTCATTTCAGCCATGGTAATCATGCTGTGAATACCGTGATCCCTGACTTTGAAGCTGTTTTCTCCAGAACTAAGGGTTCAGAGTTCGCGAAACATTCAGACGGTGTTCAGCTAGGCCAGCCCGATCTATTTAAAGGCAGGCTCGGGCAGGATTTCGATTTTGAGATTTCCCACTAAATCGGTGCTCTTGCTACAGGTAGTCCCAAGAAACATGCGAAAACTGCGTAAAAACCGGTCTTCTTCAAGTTATTCCAGCCACTTCCGCTCGCCGATGATCCAGAAAAGTCAGAAAAGTGTGGCCATCGTCCATATTTTAGCGGCTGTCCAGGCATTCTTCAAAACTGCTGTGTAATTATCGGTCGTTCCAGCTGTATATACCGTAATCTCTGACTTTGAAGCTGTTTTCTCCAGAATTAAGGACTCAGAGGTCGTGAAACGTTCAGACGATGTTCATCTAGGCCAGCCCAATCTTTTTAACCCAAATTTCGGTACTGTCAAAATTTGACCGGACCTTGCCTTTAACCCAAATTTCGGTAGTTTCAAAATTTGACCAGACCTTGCCTTTGAGTCGGGGGTGGAGTTTAGAATGAATCAGTATGTGGATCACCAGGACGAAGCCTAGCCTGAAACTAGAATGCATGCCTGAGGAAACGGTTAAGCTCCCAAGTCATGCATATGGAGTCAAGAACTAAACTAAACGATCACTCGGTTGTTCTTTATCGATTGAGACCAAGAATATATTTTTTCTCCTGGTGAATGGATTCTTGTGAAAGTTTAATCAGAGTTCGTTGACTGGCAATTCACATTAATGTTCAAATGATCAAAAAGCATGGTGTGTTACTAAACCATACAGAATCGACTTCTATCAAGCCAGCATTTTATACCATATCCCTAAGAGCTTCACTTCTAGAAAGCGATAGAGGTAGAATCTGGCCAATGTTTTCATGAACGATACGCACTCGCTCTTCCTTCGATTGTCTGACCTTGTGGCCAATATTTTTGCATCTGACAAAAATCTGACAGAAAATTTCGCTAGGGATGATGGGTTGGCCGACATTTATCCACGTTATTGCGTCACCTTATAGAGCCATTCCTTCACAATGGTAAGCGACGGTTCTGAACCGTCATCGTATAGGAATATGTGACTACACTCAAAATTCTGAGGGTCTTGTATAGTATATAACCCAAGGTTTCTCAAATATTTTCTCCAAGATGGACTGAATGTCGACTACAATCAAAGAGTCACGAGCTCTTGCGATAACTGACCGATATTCGGACAAGAGCGCAATAAGATGTATCTGTCATGCAGTGCTTCAGTCGACTTGGAGTGACTTGTTGGATTAGGGCTCCATAAAGTTGAAACTCTCGAAAGAGAGAAGCGTGCACTGTTCTAAGTAGCAACGAAACGTCTGTCGTCATGTATTCGCCAGCTCCAGGCATGTAGATGAGGAGTCATTCATGAGGCTCCGTATTGAAGCGTGTGTGCTGGACAACAATGGCTTGACTGTGGAGTGTAAATTCTCCACTTGTGGTATTCGTTGGTTGAAGCGAGACCAATATTGTTAAAACCTCTTTATTTAGCTGACGTTTCGGCGATTTTCGCCTTCGTCGGAGCCTGTAAAAAACCAAATCAAGATCTACGAAACCACCCTATTAAACCACATTTCATTCTACAGAGGATTCACACGGAAATGAACCAAACATTTATCGCTCCAGCGGCTGGAGAGGTTCGGTTTCGCTCGGCACTCCTTGTGATTACAAATGTTCCTGGTTCGTTACGCACATTCAGCAGTATCTAAGGCATTTAAGAGCAATGCTCCGAAGCGCACAGCCGCGAGCCGTCGGAAAATACCGCGCTCCAAAGCCAAACCGAGCTACGTGGGCAAAGAAAACTTCAAAACCACCGCCGAAGATACCCCCTCTCCCTACCGCGGTCGCACCCCTTCTGGTTGAACAATACTAGTTGGGAATCGAACTTTTTCGAACCACTGAAGGTTTACGCACCCACACATGGGTTCCACCCGTCCGGAGGTCTTAATGCAAACCTGGCTGGAGGTTTCTTATCCGTAAAATGTAGACCCCTGCCGGCATCTGCTATTTGACAGTGCTATCAGTCATTGTTCTTACAGAAACTCCATCAAAATATGCCGACTTTTAATAGGGGATCTTGCGAGGCGATCTGTGTCACAACTTTAATTACTTCTTTCTCAATACAGATGTTGTTGCTCTGCATCGACGAGCAAGTCATAACTACACTTCCGGGGCTAATCAGTCGGATAGGTATACCTTGTGTATCTTGCAGTAATTGTTTTGAATGGAAGTGCAGTAATTACTTCTTTATAAAAATTAGGTTGAAAAATACATTTAAAAATTTTGATCGCAGAAACTGAAATTTTTTTCAGAATCTGGGGTGGACGTAAAAGTTTTTGTCTTTTTTCAAGAATTTTGATCTCCGAGCGGGGTACGTAGCGTCGTCGAGTTCTTGAACAACGGTCTGCCTGACCCTGGAAGCAATTGAAACGCCCTTTTTTGAAATCTCCGTACCCATATAGGCAATTTCACTCACGGGTCATTTATGTACTGTCACAGACCTACCCTTTACTTCCCCCCAGCTCGCACTAAGTTTGGCTGCAGTTTGGAATGCGAACGGAGTGTGCGCTGCGGCTCGAAGAACAGTTACTGCTGTGGGTGCCCGTTTGTGGCAAGCTAGCCAGGTGGCCATCAATCGATGCTACACGAAATTCCTTCGTCGCGATCAGGGATGTGCGGGAAAAAAGTTTTGGAAACAGAAAATCCAATTTGACAGAAAACAGAGAACAGAGAAAAATTTCCAAAAACGGGCAGAAAACAGAAAACAGAGAAAAGAAAATTTTCAAAAATCAATAAAAAGTACACTCTATGAGTTCTTCCACAACATTAAATTTTTATACATTTTTAGGTTATAAACGTTTTTCCGCCTAATTTTGAAAATCCAACAATTGGCCAGAGTGATGAATAAAGACGCCCAAAAAACGCAGATTATCAGCTCGGAGACGACAATTTTCTCTCCAATCATCTTTTCCTCAGACAATAGCAGCTAGATTGCTTGATCAGAAGCTCAATATGTATGTGCAAGATTACGTAGATGCAGTGACAGCGAGTTTACCCTTCCCTAATTCACTTATTTTTATACTGATTGTGGGATACTCATTAATTCCTGGTTGTCACTTCAAGCCCAGAACTCGTTCCTGCTCTGACATTCTCTTGGGAGTCGTCTCGGTGAAAAAAAAGAGTCGCCTCGTGACATCGAGGCAACTCCCGCCAAATCGGCTGTGGCGTAGCCTCATTACGGTGAAATTTTAGCCCCAGCTGGGAAAAAAGTGAGGCGACTCTAATGACTACCCGATGGGGAGCTGTCTCGCCTCACTCTCGCCTCACATTCTTCTCACACTACGAACTCGGTGGTGAAATTGTCGCCTCACATTCTTCTCAAACTGAGATTTTGTCGTGGAATCGCGAATTTTTCCTTCATCATACGCACATATCGCTTCGCATTCCTCTCAGAGGAGAGAATTTATTGCAGATCATTGTTTATTGATCGAAATCATAACTTCAATTAATACAGCAGCGGCGGAGTGACTACGATAGCAACAAGTGATAGCAGAACACCTTCAAAAACAATAACAATTGTTTATCTTTAACAAAGAATTAAGAGAATAATAACAGAAAATTTCGCACACCCCGACTGCGATGTGAGCACATCGCAGGAGCGTTTTGCTAAGCAAACTCCTACAGCATCAAACAACAGTGGAAGAAAACAATTTTATACGATTTCTGATTTTTTGTTGCCGAACTGTTGCGCGGCGTCGCTGTAGAAGACAGGGTTAACGATAAAACGGTTTTTGTTCTACCCTCATGAGAAGGTAGACCTGGCCATCAAAAAAGAAAAATCGAGAAATCCAGATGCTCCCAAATTCATTGAGTTACATAACCGGACAACTTTTAAAAAACAAACATTTGCGAAAACGAAACAACACCGAAAAAGAGTACAAAAACTTGTGGGATTCTGCTCTTCCAGATATGTGCATGTTTGAGTGAGGACGCAAAAAGGAGTGGAAGTATGATTTGCTTGAGCGCGATGCGATTTTGTGTCCGACGTACATCGCAGAAAAAATAACTTCGCGCGCGATTTCGGTAGGGCGATATTCCCCCTAACAATCATAACAAAGTAATTGCAAAGCAATAACACAAAAAAACAACCTAAGTGCGCGCCGAGTTGGGCAAAAAAAACGGGCCTGCTATTCCAAACAGAACTCGCCATTACATCACCGCGGCGCCTTCCGCGTTAATGCTGTCGGTCTCCAAGCAGATCACCATTCGCTTTTGAAATGACACATGAGTTGAGAATTTCCAATTTTTTGAGTTCTATGAGAACTGAGAAATCCTTACCTTGCGTAGAGTCAGATCAGACAGCCCTTGAACGTCTCCCATTTTGACGAGCCTCAGCCTATGTATAGCCGCGTCAAATTGATCTTTATGCCAGAGTAGTATATAACGCTGGAAAGGAAAAATAACCTATACAGAATAGTTACGACGAAGAAAAAATGCGCGGCGAGGATCGCTACGCAAACATTCAGTGAGAGGAAGGAAGAGAGTTGTGAACGAACGAGCATAAGATAGCTGAGAAAGAAATCCTACCAAATTATTAATTTTTTTCGTGTAAAAAACTATCAAACACAAATTGGAATTATACGTAAATGAATCCCGATAGATTCAGCACTCTGGCTTTCACCGAAAAATCACTAATCTATGTAGATTTCTGACTTTATCAGAGATGCAACAGTGATTGACAGGAAAATCGCGACCAATCTGACGGTTTACAAGAATCTTGTGCAATACCGGAAATCCTAGTAGATTGCGGTAGTAAACCGAAAGTATACAAGATATTTACCAACAATTCTGGGAGAAATTCCACCAGAAAGATGTGGAAAAGCTTTCGCATTTTCAGGAGTCAGGTAGAATTTTTACGCTGAGGATGCGAAATCATAACACGAACCACTACATGAAATTATTCAAACGAATATAAGATTCGAAAAGATAAGGAAAAGTTGAGAACGGAAAACTAGAGCTGTGAAAGTAGAATTATTGGAAAGCTGGTTAAAGGAGCATTGAAGCCGTATCAATTGTTTTTGTTCGGGAGTGGCGTTCGAAGAAAAGGCGCGAGCTGAGAAAACTTTTTTCTAGAAGTCGCCTCACATTTTCACCACTTTTCACCCCTATTTCCCACTTTTTTCGACCATGTCTTCGGCTCAAAGTGGGGAAAATGTAGAGCAGCCAAAAAAAAGTATCCCTGACCGGTCCCGCCCTGCGAGGCGACTCCCACTCAGGCAATCGCGAGGTCGGTGGAAGGTTAAAACGCCCCTTTCCGAATGAAATTGATCCGATGCGGCCGATCGGCGGAGGTTTCGGCATGACTCATAACTGCCGAAGTTTTCGTGGTGATGTCTCATATGTGGCGGAGTTTTCGGGGCAACGTGTTGCAGTGTGAGCACTGTTTTTCTCTAGTACTCTCTCGTGTAGAGCGCGGAATCGGTAGCCCACAATGTATACGCTGCACTGGAATGTGACGTATTTGTGCGTATCACGGTTGACAGCTCGGGAGATCGACGCTTTGGCGGGCGTCGGTGGCAGGTTGACAGGTCAACTGGGCTGCCCCTCAACCTGCCACCGACGCCCGCGACTGCAGGAGTGGTAGAGGGTGGTCGGTGGGAGGTGATTGGGCGAAACTTTCGGTGTAAACACGTGGGTGTAACGTCAAACTGAGTGGTCGGTGGGAGGTGATAAGGCAGAGCTTTCGCTGTGAACGGGTCAAGGATGACGTGGCTTTGTAGGGTCGGTGGGAGGTTGACACGCGGAGTTTTTGGCATGAAGGGGGGAGTTTTCGGGCCTTGCCCGCCTCTTTTTTCGTTTCGAGCGGGAGCACGCTACCTGTTCAACTCCTCTTAACCGGCCACCGACCCCCGCGAGTGTGTGAGCAGGCGAATGTCAAAGTGCTGTGACAAAAAGGGCAAACTAGCCTCCCGTTGTCACCTCGAAGCCAAATTTCGTCACAGTTTGCCCTTTCTGTTAGGACCTCGAGGTGACGCGGCTTATTTCGCAACATTTAACATGTTCTGATGTGGTGAGACCGCGACAAGCCAATCGTAGGCGTCACAGACGGCGAGAGTCAGGCAGAGAGTGGGAGGGCGCAGACAGTCAGACCTTCTGGAAAATTTGATGAATTTTTCCTAATTTATGTCTCTCCTTTCTTCTTTTTTATGATGTGTGTTTTCGTCTCCTGTTTTGTTATATTAGTCGTAGAGTTAATCGCAGTAGCTGAGGAATTGATTTAATGGGGTGTTCTCCATCGTGATTTCACATTGTATGCACTACACTTCGACTGAATTGAACTATTTGAAAAAATCATTCGACTGAAAAATTCGCTTCTGATTATCCGAAAATTTCAATATTCGAGAAACGTACATTCCGGAAAGACTGGAAAAGTCGAACATTCAAAAAATTCAAATTTTCGAATTATTCAAGAATTCCCATTTTCCGATTTCTCCTAAAACCCGAATATTCGAAAATTTACATAAACAATCGAATAAATTCGAAAGTCGACTTCTTCTAATAAACAGGCTGTCCAGAACATTCCATTGCTCCATTAGCAAATTGTGCGTCAAGTTCAAATCAAATTCATTTCGAATATCCGACTTATCGACTATAGTCGTATATCGGACTTCTTCGAATATTCGACTTCTCGACCGTAGTCGGATATCGCACTTTCCCGAATATTCGACTTTACCACTGTAGTCGGATATAACTTTTTTTCGAAAATTTGACTTTTCGACTGTAGTCAGATATCGCACCTTTTCGAATATTCGACTTTTCCACTGTAGTCGGATATAACACTTCTTCGAATACTCGACATTTCGACCGTAGTCGGATATCGCGCCTTTCCGAATATTCGACTTTTCGACTGTAGTCGGATATAACACTTTTTCGAAAATTTGACTTTTCGACTGTAGTCAGATATCGCACCTTTTTGAATATTCGACTTTTCCTTTGTAGTCGGATATACCACTTTTTCGAATATTCGACTCTTAGGCTATAGTCGGATATCGCACTTTTTCGAATAACCGACTTTTCGAATTAAAAGTGGACTTTTTTATCCGACTGAAACAGTCGGATACTCATCCGACTACTCGATTCGGAACAAGTATAGTGCGTACTGACGCATATTGCCGATCTATTCCGAAATTTTGTAATATTTTGCAAATACTTGCAACTGGAGTTGAATGATGAGAAGCAATTGTTTGCATTTTTTGACGCATATACGTACCGATTCGTATATTTTCGATATAGCTAATCGTTTGTGAATACTTTGTTTGCTTCCCTATTCAACAGTTTCATTTAAACACACGATGAAAATCGAATTCCAGCTTTTGAGTTCAGTCGGACAAGTGGGTCATAACAATGCCACTCAGGAAGTTTGGAGTTTCGAAGTCGCCTCTGAATGAAGATTCGTTTACATCACAAGAGCTTCCTGGGTTTGGGGGGCCGGCCTTGGGATCGATCCATTGTTACAAGGAACAAAGCTCCGTGGTCACTACCGGCGATCGTGCGTTGACGCGTCGTAGGACGCAATAAACACGACACTCGATTTCACGTTCGACGTCGATCGAAAGCAGCTGACAGCATTGGACGCAGCAGGTTAAAGGCAGCAGACACGCTCAAAATGGTATCGATTTTATGACATAAATCACAGGTTTGGACCTGGATGTATTGGGAACTGACGAAAAAACGGACGAAAACTGTGTGCAAATAGAGGAATAACGGTTATTTTGTTATCAGGTGAAAGTGGACGAGTTTTACGGCGCGCGGTTGAAAAAGCGAATATTATCAACGAAACGGTTGAGATAGAGATGCCGATATACTATTACAGCCTGTACTGGAACGTTAACCTCGTTGGAAGCATCAAAAACCAGCGAAAGGGACCGTATTAGTACTCTCAATCTGGACGAGTTTGTATTTTGGGGCAGGGTTGCAGAAATTTTTCGATTTGCATTGCTAAAATTTTGTAGTTTTGACTCGTCTTTGACGCTCCCAACGGCGTGAGCATCCTACTAGGAGCCATGCGACTCCAGAAAAGTACTTATCTCAACAACTTTTTCGAGCGCGTCTGCTGCCTTCAAGAACCCTTTTTCATTTCGTTCGAGAAAAAATGATCGCGCGTCTGAATGGCGTCCTACGTGAATTGCCTCCAACGCTGCGCCTAGGAACGAATCGTAAAACTGTTCCTTGCATTCTTCGCGCAACTATCCCGAATAGATGTCGACGGGAACTTCAAATTTGTTTTGAGCTTCCTTGAAATGGGTTTTTCTTGAAAAGTTGACGTTTTTTGAGGGGACTTTTCGCAACCTTTAGTCGCTATAGGGATATAACAACACGAAAATGTCAAAAACCCAAGTATGGTTTTCATGGTGTACGATGCCTTTAATCCGAAAAAAAGAGAAGGAAGGTGTTAGCTATGATAATTTTTTTTTCAAAAAGTAAAGGAGAAGGCAAAAGCCTTCGCTTTTTGACTGACTCAAAAAGCCGAGTGACAAATTCGATCACTGATTCGACAGCCGATCAAAAAAGTTTATTTATTCGCGAATTCAAATGAAAAACTTCGACTATATTCAAAAAGTTCCAATTTCCGAATAATCCAAAAACCGAATATTTGAAAAGTACCAAAGTTCGAATAATTCAGAAAACCGAATTCTTGAAAAAGGCCGATTTCCGAATTATTCGAAAACCGAATTTGTATAAAAGTGACGAGAGTCGGATATTTGAGTCCGGCGTAGTCGATTTACTCTGTCTGTAGACTTTCACCGTATCAGATAAGCGCCGAAGACCGCTACATAGATAGCGGAAGAAAGTGAAAAACTTTGAAGTCTACGAACATAATTTGGGGTTTCAAAGCTGCAGTAACTTAAAGGCAGGGTCCGGGCAGAATTTCGATTCTGAGATTTTCATTGAATCTGTGCTCATGGTACAGGTAGTCCGAAAGAACATGCGAAAACTGCGTTAAAACCCGTCTACTTCAAGTTATTCCAGCAACTTCCGTTAGCCGATGATCCAGAAAAGTCAGGAGAGTGTGGCCATCGTCCATATTTCACCGGTTGTTCACGCATTCTTCAAAAGTGCTGTGTAATTATCGGTCATTCCAGCCATGATTGTCATGCTGTGAATACCGTAATCCCTGACTTTCAGACTGTTTTCTCTAGAAATACGGACTCAGAGTGTGTAAAAAATTTGGACGGTGTCCAGCTAGACCAGCCCAATCTATCTAACCCGAATTTTGGTGGTGTCAAATCTGACCGGACCTTGCCTTTAAGTTCTAAGATAGAAACCCGAAAAAAATCCTAGTTTTAGGAAACTACGCTCCCTACCGTTCAAGACCTTTGCACCCCTGGGAAATGCCTTCGAAGAAAAATTCCTTGGTGTGGGTCTGCGAAAATTTTTGCGTTTTTTTCATTTCTTAGGCATGGGCCCAGCTGTGGTCCCACAGTGATTTTCAGAGAAGAACCCTCACCTATAAAATTTTTTAAACGCACTCTCCAGTGCGAGGAAGGTTTCAGACGATCGTCGGGAGGGCAGTTCCATGTTTCTAAAGTGCTGCTATACTCAAGCGTCGCGCGAAAGACTGTAACAGACTTTTCTCTATAACAGAGCGCGAAATGGGTAACTTCTGGTCATACCACTTGACCCATCGCTTTCATCTTGGGAGAAAACATGGAAACTCTTTCTAATATCTGAAACCTCAATCCAACTTACGATACTCCTATTTTGAAGGTGTTGCTATGATTATGCATCGCAGTGTACTTCGGATGAGTGAAAAATCAATTTTCCAAGTTTTTTTATCGTGCTATTGTAATAAATGTTCATGATAGAATGATCGGTTAAAGAGCGGCATATCGTATAGTGTGAACGCTAAAATAAGGGAGAAGAAATTGGTCGTTGTCACCTGGAGGTTACCAGCAGGTCGTGGGCGGAGTTATGCCCCACGACACCCTCACGACCTCCAGGTAACATGACAGGGACCTCGAGGTGATATGGGTTCATGTCACCTTGAGTTCTCTGGAATGTCACCTGGAGGTCGTGAGGATGTGGTGGAGCATGACTCCGCCCCACGACCTGCTGGAGACCTCCAGGTGACAACGGGGAATTCCTGAGTAACTGCTGAGTAAACAGTGTTCTACTCCTCAGCGCCCGAAAGTCACGCGCGTAACGGGCGGCTGTGCCTCTCGAGGTTAAATGGCCTGACACGCCCCACCGTGGTGGGGTCGCTCGTACCTCTGTGGGAGTTTTTTGATCTGCTTCATAGCCCACCATCAATTTCATCGCGCTTCAACTTTTCGAAATTCCGCATCGTCCTGCGTTGCAATGAGTCAAAATACGCACTCGGAAATTGCGTGTATGGTACAGTTGGGGCCCAACTTTTCCCGGCTCTACTAAAGTGGTGGCGCTGGAATACTCATAGTCTGTGCTCACGTGTAGAAGTAGTTATACTCTGAAGGCGGGCCAGTGCGTTATGAATAGCGGGCGTTAAGTAGGATTGATTGCTCGTTATTGTTAGTACACAATAACATAATCTTCGCACCATTTGACTGCACCGCGTACCTTCTAAGGGATTCATCAACGGCGAACTTCTTGGCAACGGTAACCACTGTAAGATAAAGATGAGAGCCCGGTTTCTTGAATCTCTTTTGGGATGCGCAGCGCATTGATCGTCGTATTCGTAAAGGCTTGAATGCTTCTTGGGGTTATTTAGTGACTTGTTGGCGAGCCGACTTTACAGTCAGTATGTTAGTCTCACCACATGAATCTGGTACCAACTCAAGGACCTTGCGAGCAGCAGCGGCTCCTGCCACCACGCCACAAGCGCTAGAATAAATATAAGTATAGCGAGTAAAAGTGTTTGGTGTGTAGGAACTGTAGAACACCCAGGTTACATTAACCCTCAATCTTTTGGCTTACCTTTGATGAAATCGGCCTTTGGCCGCGAGGGCAATCCTGCTACGAATCGCGGTTCACGTTTTTCTCTGTTTTCTGCCGAATTTTGTCTATATTTACAGAAAACAGGAAAAAATGGCCAAAAATGGGCAGAAAACAGAAAATTCCGCACATCCCTGGTCGCGATCATATGTTTTGCCTAGGCGACGAGCGATGTCGGTGCTCTCTTTATTTTCTGCTCGTCTACTTTTCTGATTTCATTATCCTGTGCTGCTATGTTCGGTCTCTGCCGATCTGTGCCCTCATTTAGTGTTATTCATTTTTTTATTTACTTTGATCCTTTTGTTCACCCACTTATTCAGTAATTCATTTTGGCCTTCATTCATTATTCATTATTTTATTAATGAAGGAATTTATATTTTTGTTTTCTTACACATTCATTTAATCATCTGAAATTATTATTTGTTGATGTACTCATTTATTTATTGCCCTAGTCGTGTATCCATTCGATTATTCCGTTTGTTGCTAATTTATTCATCTACTGCTGAACAACAATATAGTCCAAACAATTTGATAGATATCGTTTGAAAATTACATGTAGGAACACTCTTTCCAGCTGTATTTTCTTAGCGTTTTAATAATTATATTATATGGAAGGCTGCTACTGACCACAAAACGGTAATTTCTTGTGAAAAATCAACGAGTAGTTAGATATTGATAATTTCGAATAGAATTCCTTGTTCTCAATCGAGTGATTCGGGTGTTATTTTTTTGATTCTCTACCTCGACTTGGGAACAATTTATTTGAGCTAGATTGCTTTTAGAACTCTATTATCTAACCTGTTTTCACTTCGTTACCTGTTCTTGCACTTGAAAATTCTCAGGGCTAGTGCATACTTCGCCCGACGCGCGACAGCGACAGTGCATATCAGCAATATCGGCTTCTGATGTTTTTGAATATTTGATGCCTTATCATGGCATGGTATATGATCACAAGTTATCAAAAGGTAGCTGAGTTGAACGCGAAACTCAGATGTCAGGCAGGACTCGAACCTGCATTGCACGCTTTCCGGGCTACTTCGTTCGATTTGTATAACAATCACAATGTCGTGTCGCTTGTCGCGCGAAGTATGCACTATACCTTAGTCTACCACCACCGCACATCATTCCGTTTTCGCTGACGTTTCCGAGTTTAGCAGCGGTTGTCACGATTACCAGAAACGTGAACCCCTTGCTATACCCTCGAGAACGGTGGTGAATAATTAGGGATTGTTTGAAACTCAAGTAGAGAATGCAAAAAAAACCTGAAATCAGCCGAATGAAAACAAGAAATCCTACTAGGGTTTGCTGATCGCTTTTCATTAATAATTTAGGGTATTTTATCGCTTTCTGGTATTTAGCATAAATTTTGAAACATCAAAGAAATTTAATTGGGAAAAGTGGCTCTATATGTAATCTTCGAAAAATACCCATCATTCTTTATAATATGAGAAGTTGCTGAGTAATAAATGAATAAAAAATGTTAACAAGATAATCAAATCATACAATGAGACAGTAAGTGAATAAACAAGCAAAATTAATAGATTCGAATGATCAACTTAATGTGTAAGAGAACAAAAATATGTATTCCCAAATAAATGAAGTGGTAAGTATATGGATATTGAATGAAGACAAAAATAAATAAGTGAATGGAAATAATTCAATAAATAGTGAATTCTTACTCCTAGAACAATGAAAATAGAAAAAAAGATCGTAACTGTGGGCACAGATTAGCAGAGACCGAACATAGCGGTGTAGAATAATGAAATCAGAAGAGTAGTCGAGCAGAAAATGAAGAGAGCACCGAAATTGCTCGTTACCTAGGCAAAACATATGATCGCGACGGACGAAATTCGTGTTGCATCGATTAATGGTCACCTGGCTGACGCCCCACAAACGGCCACCCACAGCACGAACTGTTCTTCGAGCCGCAGCGCACACGCGGTTCGCATTTAAAACTGCAGCGAAAACTAGTGCGATCTGTGGGGAAGTAGAGGGTACAGCGGCGGAAACATGGTTTTCCAAATCTTCGTGGTGCGGGTGAAGCGGTCCCTAGTTAGTTATATAGTCATTTCGGTTCTGAGTTAAAACGCTGAGGTGAGTTTGTAGTTTGCTTTTCCATCACAGTGCCAACTATTTGACTTACTTGACTTAATCGGTGGGCTTTCGCCTGACGCGGTCATTCCGCATCTTCACCGAAGTGTGCCGTCCTAGTGGTCAGCCGTGTTCATTTTTCACGGTCTTCAGCCACAATTTGAACACATTCCATCCAGCTGTCACTATTCCATTTCCTGCGAAACGAAACATCGCGCCTGAACTGTCTTTCGATGCCGAGTGACTTCAAATCCTCTTTAACCACATCCGTCCAGAACTTTGCCTACGCCCAGGTGGCCGTTTCCAGACAGGATTTGGAAGCATTCTTAAAGCGTGTTGTACGAGACGATCCGGCGTTCTTCTTAGTATATGCCCGAGCAGTCGAAGTCGACTTTCCATTGCTGCTTGAGATGGCGTTAGGAGATGCTGGCACCTCCCTCGTGTCAAGCGTTTATGTAATGCGTCGATTTCCTTGTAAAGGTCTTCGTTATGGCATACACGCGGCCAGAAATGTCCAAGCAAACGCCTAAAAAGCTTCCTCTCCGTGCAATCCAACCTTTCCATCTGCGTCTTCGGTGCTGCCCACGTCTCCGATCCGTACATCATGATAGGGCGAATAGCGGATAGGTAGACGCGCAACTTGACTTCGTTCGCGATGGTGGTAGACCACAAACACTTGGTTAGAGAATTAAATGCAGACGTAGCTTTCGCACATCGTTGTCGAATATCCGCTGCATAACTACCATCGTTCTTCAGCAAACAGCCCAAATAACAGAAATCGTCCACCAGTTCGATACATTGTCCGTCCACACAAACTCCCGTTGAAGGCCTCTGAGAGACCCACATCTGCTTGCATTTGTCGGGACGAAGACGAAGTCCATAGGCTGCGGCATACTTCGAAACGAGGTTCACAATCCTTAGCAGTTTTGCGTTGTTTTCAGCGAATAACACGATGTCGTCGGCGTACTCCAGGTCGACAAGGGAGCATCCTGATGGTGTTAGGATCACATCCGCAGGAAACTGTTCTGCAACACTACGCATGACGTCATCAACGGCGAAGTTGAAAAGAAAAGGTCCTGCAACGGCTCCTTGCCTTACTCCTGTTTTCACCTCGAAAGCTGACGTAAATCCGACAGGTGTACGAACTGCTGCTGTTGTTCCTTTGTTCATGTCCTCGATTAACCGAACATACGTTTCCGGGACTCCATCTGCTCGCAGAGCATTGAGCAATCGATCACGATGAGGAGAGTCGAACGCGGCTTCAAAGTCTAAAAAAGCAAGCTGTATTGGCTTCGAATACCGCTGCCACGATTCAATTACTCTTCTCACGACGAACACATGGTCGATGGTCGATCTTCCAGGTCGTTTACCGGCTTGTTCATCTCTGGTCGTTCTTTCACGGTGTCTGATAAGTCGCTCGAGAATGATACGTTCTAAAACTTTGTACATGACACGAAGTAGAGAGATTCCTCTGTAGTTCTTAGGATCCGTGACGGATAGCTTCTTGTGAAGAGGTACGATGATCGCATGTCTCCACGAATCGGGTATCCTTTCGCTCATCCATATGGCACGGATGGTGTTGGTTATTTGACGAATTCCAGACGGAGGAAGAGCTTTCAGCATTTCAGCAGTGATGTTGTCATCTCCACCTGCCTTTCCATTCTTCATTCTCCGGACACAATCCAAACCTTCAGACTCAGTCGGTGGTTCCTCACTGACATCGTAATGTGCTCTCTGAACATGCGGGAGCTTAGGTACTGATGGCGCTGGAAGATTCAGTAGTGAACTGAAGTAATCCTTCCATATTGGCAGCGTTCCATCACCAACTGCAACTCCATTGGTAGTGTTCAAGGCAGGAGAACATCTCTTCATCTTCCCGCTATACTGTCGCAGAAACGTGTAGGCTTTCCTCGGATTTTCTCCTCCCAAGCCTTCTCGAACTCCTTAGCTTTACACGTCCACTCTCGTTCGTGGTCACTTTGAAGCTGCCGACGCAACTTCCTCAGACGCTTTTCCTCCACGAAGTTTCCTGCAGTTCGGAGAGCACATACTTTGTTGTAGGTAGATGTTGTTTCTTCTAAGACGTAGGTGAACTTCTTGTTAGGCTGTACAACCGGGAGTGCCTCTTTCGAAGCGTCCTGGATGCACTTTACAAAAGAATCCGCGTCGCAAAGTTTCTTCTTAGTCTGTACTCCGATGTGAATAGAAACACGTTGTCGAAAATTCCTTCTGCACTCTTCATCTCTGAGACTTGTCTTGTCAATCCTCTGGAGAGGCTGAGCCCCTCGCTTCCTCTTATGAATCCTCGCGGGGAAGTTCAACAGAACAGGACGGTGATCCGAATCGAATGCGACATCCCACACAGCTCTAGATCTTCGAATGTCCGATACTGGAATATTCCTCGTCAGGACATAGTCAAGCTGTAGTTTCAAAGTTGTCATCTTCCGCTTCTGCTGCTCTTCTGAAGATAGCTGGGTTGGTCCCTGCCACGTAAGCTGATGGCAGCGATGATTCCTCTTGAATGTCGATGCAATAATCAGACCACTGCGTTCACAAAAGTCGACAAGGCGGTAGCCATTGTCCGATGTTTGCTCCACTGGGTAGAACCATCTACCGAGTACTTCGGATTCCTGATCAAGTCCCATCTTCGCATTTGCGTCAATCCCCACGACAACAGCATGTTGACAAGGTATCCTGGCCAGCAACGTGTTGAGTTTCTCATAAAACGCATCCTTCGAATTGTCTTCGGCGGTTCCAGTGGGCGCATGAGCACTCACTATCCACGGATTGAATCCTCTGTGATCCCGCAATCGTACGAATGCATTCCGGCACGACGTTGAGCCGAACTCATCGACCATACCATTGAAATCCTTCCTTACAGCTATTGCACAGCCTCCCACTCTCCTATTGTCAGCGTTACCGCAGTAGATGGTGTACTCTCCGACGCTGATGACGGGTCTATCCTTGAGGCTGGTTTCTTGCAAAGCAGCAAACGGTACATGGAAATAGCTCAGAAGTCTGGATAGCGCAGTTTTTTGTGCCAACTATATTGTGCCAACTATATTGTACCTTTACTGATTTTAGTCTGTTTGAAAGCCATCTAACTAGGGAACCTCGCATGGCTATCCCCAGCATTAGAAAGATACTAAAAGTTTTCTGGTCGAGCCGGACCTGCTCTTTCCGAATCTAAAATAAGATTCAGCTGCAATTATCTGAAAATCAAGTTACAGACTGTGGAAGTTTGTATTCCTTTGAGCTGGCCTGAACGCCACGCTTGCTTACCTTTTATTAATTACGCTAATAATCGCTTGCACAGGCTATTTGACGTGCTAAATTTGGGAACGGGGTCAGTTCTCTGGTTATCGAAAAATAACATGCTAGGGTTTACCGATTTACTGACTCGAAGAGTCCACGAGCTCAAACTCTTTGTTAGAGTGTCTTAAAATTTCGCTACGGGGATCGTTTGAGGGGCAAATCACGAAACTGTGGTTCATTTGCCGCAGTTAGGTGGATTTCGCCAGATTCGGCTCAAGGTTTCCCAAATGGAGGAAATGCAGGTGGCTAAATGACACTTTTCACGATAAGCACACGCTCTCTCACGCACAGAGTGAGTAAAATATTTATGGTACATTTCTCTAGTATGGTCTCAGATCGATATAAGACCTAGTAGGTGTAATTTCAGATCTCCAGAAATTGGCGGAGCGTTATAAAACGGCTGGTATCGCATCGTTCTTTTACACAAGTGATAAGAAAATGAAAACACCATTTACTGTTTTGCGTGGCTTGCATACGTTGGAAATAAAGGACAGATATAGTGTTGGCATAGATCGACTTCATGAAGCTTGCAAGGTAAGTGTATTCACTAGTATTTGTCTATGAGATCCTGTTGCCAATTATCCGGTACCAGCATTTCAAATTTGATTAACATTTCTCTTTGACACAACTGCTTTAGTCACTCTCTCGTAATCAGTGAGAAATTACTAATGAGCAGGTTTATACCCGCCACCTCATGGTTCTAAATAAGCTACAGTTCCGCTCGTGAGAACTATAGGAAACATGCCCAGTCTGGCTCACGTGTAATCGGCTCTGCGTACCCGATTTTGCTCCTGGCGAGTCGTTGTACTTTTTCTATTTCCAAAAGTTTAGCTTCTTGGCAAAATTAATGATTTGGCAATGTTATAACTACAAGAAATATAGAATTTAACAAAATAAAAAAAAAACAACTCGAAATATGTTTGAAAATGATTTGGCACAAAATAACCAGAAGTAATGAAAAACTGGGAAATGTAGTGAAATGACCAAAACCGGGTTTGGCGGTCATTCGTAGGCCAACTTTTGATAAGTGTGTAGTGACTGACGAGCGATTACATTTTACAAGATAATGCGTAAAACTTATCAAAGCGAAATCAAGCGCGCATCGGATTTGAGCGTTACGCTCATATAGCTTGACCTATGCTGATTTCCGTATTACAGCTACAATGAAATGTTTCAAGGTTTCCGTTGCGCGCTTGATTTCGCTTTGATAAGTTTTACGGATTATCTTGTAAAATGTAATCGCTCGTCAGTCACTACATACTTATCAAAAGTTAGCCTACGAATGACCGCCAAATCCGGTTTTGATCATTTCACTACATTTCCCAGTTTTTCATTACTTCTGGTTATTTTGTGCCAAATCATTTTCAAACATTCTTCGAGTTGTTTTTTTATTTTGTTAAATTCTATATTTCTTGTAGTTATAACATTGCCAAATCATTACTTTTGCCAGGAAGCTAAACTTTTGAAAATTTCAAATATTTTTCCCTAAGGTTCCCTTTATGACCTGATTTTTGCTTAGCGATTTTGGAGAGGCAAAACCTTTTATGAAAGCTTTTGCCTACGGTAAATAATTAAATCATTACCGATCGGTGTGGTCGGACGAATATAACTCCCAAAAATTGTGACCAGCAGACATAAAAAAACGACTCTCCGTACACGTTTTACGGCACCGTGCGCACTTCCAGTGGGGTCCCGTCCACTTTTTGCGGCGTCATGCGCTTTCCCACTGGGTCCCGCACACTTTGTTTGGCGTCCTGTGCACTCCCACTTTTGGGCCGCACACTTTCTGCGGCGTTCGGCGCACTCTCATTCCGGTCTCACACACTTTCTACGGCGTCCTGCGCACTTCCACTGTGGTCCCGTACATTTTTACAGCGCCCTCCGCACTCCCACTGGGGCCCGCACACTTTCTACGGCGTCCTGCGCACTTCCACTTGGGTCTCGCACACTTTCTACGGCGTACGGCACACTCTCATTCCGGTCGCACACCCTTTCTGCGGCGTCCTGCTCACTCCCACTGTGGTCCCGTACATTTTACAGCGTCCTGCACCTCCCACTGTGGTCCCGTA
Source organism: Aplectana chamaeleonis (assembly GCA_029168955.1). Classification (NCBI taxonomy): domain Eukaryota; kingdom Metazoa; phylum Nematoda; class Chromadorea; order Rhabditida; family Cosmocercidae; genus Aplectana; species Aplectana chamaeleonis. The sequence continues at coordinate 126,608 of JAPDOI010000291.1, forward strand.
CATTTTTACAGCGTCCTGCGCTCTCCCACTGGGGCCCGCACACTTTTTACGGCGTCCTGCGCCTTCCCGTTGGGGGCTCGCGCACTTTCTGCTGCGCCCTGCGCACTCCTCAAACCTTATTCACACCAACCGTCTCAAGGAGGAAACAATCCTGGGCAGAAGCCTATCATTAGCTGTGCTGATTTTCATTAGTTCATTTTTGAAGTTCAGTGAGCGTCGGATGGTTTACAATAACACGTTTACATGTTTTTACCCGTCTTTGCCCTCAATTTTGAGGTTCCGCTAAAATTGAGCTTCCAGCTCCAACATTGAATAGAAGCTAGCTGCATTCATTTCCAGTCTCCTGCCAAAAAATTACTTCCTAGCTAAATTTTAAGTGTTGCAACAAGATCGTGAATGCCGTCTGAAAAAAAGGAGATTAACAGTTTTTCGACCAAAAACACTTGGTTTTCTCCACTTTCTCCGGTGCCAAAAAACCATCCCACAAGGATCATCCCTTGTGATCCTAACGGAAGGTGGGAGTGACCCCGCCACCACTGTTCGCAGTGGGGTCCACCCCACTGCAAACCGTGGGGAGATGGGCCCATACTTGGGTACCACCTCCCCTCTCCCCCAGCCGTGGTGATATCCCCTCGGCGACAAAAACTATCCTCCGGTATCCGGTGGATCTTCTGGAAAGTGACTGAGGCCACCTTCCAGGTCCGGCTCCGAAGAACCGACTGAGGCACACGGTTAGTTGAGGAGCCTTTTATACCAGCAGCATTGTTAATACCTTTGTCTAAACATGTCTATGTTCATACGCGTCTTGACATGGTACACGTAAAACAGGTTTTAACTTGCCTCAATAGGCCAGAGCCCAAATTTAACAGGATATATCCTGAGTGAGAATTTTGTGCCGGTGGCAAATTATAATCCTATCTTTCTGCGGCGTCCTGCGCACTCCTCAAGTCCTATTTACACCAACCATCTCAAAGAGAGAACCATCTTGGCCGGAAGCCTATCATTAGCTGTGTTGATTTTCATTAGTTCATTTTTAAAGTTCAGTGAGCGTCGGATGGTTTGCAATAACATGTTTACATGTTTTTACCCGTCTTGACCCTCAATATTTAGGTTCCGCTAAAATTGAGTTTTCAACTCCAAAGTTGAATGGGAGCTAGCTGCATCCATTTCTAGCCTCCTGCCAAAAAATTAGATTCCTAGCTCAATTTTAAATACTGCAACAAGATCGTGAACGCCGTCTGAAAAAAGGAGATTAACAGTTTTTTGACCAAAATCACGTGGTTTTCGCCATTTTTCTCGAGCGCCAGGAAACCATTTCAAACCATTTTTTGGTGCGTACACAAACTTTTTACGCTCTCTCCAATGGAGAAAAAACCACATCTCCACAGTTACTCTGTACGCCGATTTCGTAATCGCAGAGTTGCGCTTGGGCGAGTTAAAGCCAAATCTGGTGCGCGCTTCGCGCGCACCACAATTACATTGTAAGTTATGAGAGCTCGATCACTGCTGCTGTTAACCAAGTGGCCAGTTGCGGGCGTTGATCAAGACGAAATATGTAGTGTGAAGACGATACTCAGGCAATTACGACCTGCCCGCTTCTGAGATTTTGCGAGCTCGGAGCTCTAAGGTTATTGGTATACTTCAGCGACAGCCGGTGGCCGGCGAAGGCTTTGTCGCCGCTGCATAAAAAACACGCGCTTTTGCTCACGTACATTTCTGCATACGCGCAACTGCAGACCAATTGATGGATACCAATTTTCTTCGTAATATTGTTTGTCTGGAAGAAGTTGCATAAGGAACACTTTTTTTCGATGGAAACATGTCTATAGGAAGTTTATGAACCACAAATATCCATTGTGACAAGGTGCACACCCACGCCGCTTCGCGGCGTACTTGTAGGCGTCTATTCTGACGCATAAAATAATCGAGTCATTGCCAAATGAGAACTTAGTTATTATTGTTCCAAGAAACCCAATCCGGTCCCACACACTTTCCACTGCGTCGGCGCACCTACAGTCGGGTCCAACACACTTTTCTCGGCGCTCGGCGCACTCACAGTGCAGTCCCACACACTTTTCTCGACGCTCGACGCACTCCCAGTTGGGTCCAACACACTTTGGCCGGCACTCGGCGCACTCACATTTGGGTCCAGCACACTCTTCTCGGGGCTCGGCGCACTCACATTTGTGTCCAACACACTTTTCTCGGGGCTCGGCGCACTCTCAGTTGGGTCCCACACACTTTCCCGGCGCTCGGCACACTCCCTGCTGGGTCCCACACACTTTTCTCGGAGCTCGGCGCACTCCTAGTTGGGTCCAATGCACTTTTCCCGGCGCTCGGCGCACTCCCAGTTGGGTCCCGTACACTTTCGCCGGCGCTCGGCACACTCCCAGTTGGGTCCCACACACTTTTCTCGGGGCTCGGCACACTCCTAGTTGGGTCCAACACACTTTTCCCGGTGCTCGGCGCACTCCCAGTTGGGTCTCGTACACTTTCGCAGGCGCTCGGCGCACTCCCAGTTGGGTCCCACACACTTTTCCCGGCGCTCAGCGCTCTCCACGTTGGGTTGAACACACTTTTCTCGGCGCTCGGCGCACTCCCGGTTGGTTCCCACACACTTTTATCCGCGCCAGGAGTACCCGCAGTTGGGTTCCACACACTTTTCCCGGCGCTCGGCGCACTCACATTTGGGTCCAACACACTTTTCCGGCGCTTGACGCATTTCCAGTTGGGTCCAACACACTTTTCTCGACGCTCGGCGCACTCACTTTTGGGTCCCACACGTTTTTCTCGAAGCTCGGAGCCTTCCTAGTTGGGTACAACTCACTTTTCCCGGCGCTCGGCGCACTCCCATTTGGGTCCCGTACACTTTCTCCGGCGCTCGGAGCACTCCTAGATGGGTCCAACACACATATCTCGCCGCTCGGGGCACTCCCAGTTGGGTCCGACACATTTTTCCCGTCCCTTACACTTTTCCCGGCGCTCGGCGCACTCACATTTGGGTCCCGTACACTTTCGGCGGCCCTCGGCTCTCTCCCAGTTGGGTCCCACACACTTTTCCCGGCGCTCGGCGCACTCACATTTGGGTCCAACACACATTTATCGGCGCTCGGCGCACTCCCTGTTGGTACCGTACACTTTATACGGCGCTCAGTGCACACTCCAATTAAAGAAAAATACTCTCTTTTTCCGTTGTTGTATGTTTGTTTTAAGCAGTAATAGAATTATAAGATTTGTAGAAATTTTTCGAAAATTATACCATATAAACCATATAGTCGTCAGAATGAAATGGTGTTATATATGCGATGGCAAAGAATATTTTTAGATATGAATTGTTTCGCCCCTGTCTTCAGACAATTCATATCTCTAGCTACCCCGGGGCTCTTCAGTGAAGAAGGTAGCTAGGAAATTTTTGTATAGTTTGGACAAACTAAGAGAATGGTAATACAAATTTAATGTTATAATCATATTAGTAATTTCGATTTGATTTATACAAAAGCTGATAGAAGCTACTGTGTCGTTATCCTCCGAGAGCTCGTCAAGCTAGGAACAAAGTTCCAGGGACTCCCCCTCATCCTCGGATAACAATTATTTTCGAACTAAGTTTTGACTTCAGCATAATTTAAAGTTCAATTTAGATTGGATTCTCAAGATGACATTCAGGAAAAAATAGGAAAAGTAGCATAGGTGAGGAACAGAAAAAAAAAATTAAAAAAAGAGAGGCAGAAAGTCAGAAAAAAAGGAAAAAGAAGAAAGAAGGAGGACAGAAGAAAGAGGACAGAAGAAAGATAAAAGAAGAGAAAGGAAAAAGAAAGAAGAAAGAAGAAAGAAGAAAGAAGAAAGAAGAAAGAAGAAAGAAGAAAGAAGAAAGAAGAAAGAAGAAAGAAGAAAGAAGAAAGAAGAAAGAAGAAAGAAGAAAGAAGAAAGAAGAAAGAAGAAAGAAGAAAGAAGAAAGAAAAGAAAGAAGAAAGAAGAAAGAAGAAAGAAGAAAGAAGAAAGAAGAAAGAAGAAAGAAGAAAGAAGAAAGAAGAAAGAAGAAAGAAGAAAGAAGAAAGAAGAAAGAAGAAAGAAGGAAGAAGGAAGAAGGAAGAAGAAAGAAGAAAGAAGAAAGAAGGAAGAAGAAAGAAGGAAGAAGAAAGAAGAAGAAGAAGAAAGAAGAAAGAAGAAAGAAGAAAGAAGAAAGAAGAAAGAAGAAAGAAGAAAGAAGAAAGAAGAAAGAAGAAAGAAGAAAGAAGAAAGAAGAAAGAAGAAAGAAGAAAGAAGAAAGAAGAAAGAAGAAAGAAGAAAGAAGAAAGAAGAAAGAAGAAAGAAGAAAGAAGAAAGAAGAAAGAAGAAAGAAGAAAGAAGAAAGAAGAAAGAAGAAAGAAGAAAGAAGAAAGAAGAAAGAAGAAAGAAGAAAGAAGAAAGAAGAAAGAAGAAAGAGGAAAGAGGAAAGAGGAAAGAGGAAAGAGGAAAGAGGAAAGAGGAAAGAGGAAAGAGGAAAGGAGAAAGGAGGAAGAAAGAAGAAAGAAGAAAGAAGAAAGAAGAAAGAAGAATGAAGAATGAAGAATGAAGAATGAAGAATGAAGAAAGAAGAAAGAAAGAACGGAAGAAGAAAGAAGAAAGAAAGAAAGAACGGACGAAAGAAAGGGAGAATGAAAGAAAGAAAGGGAGAAAGAGAGGAAGAAAGAAAAGAGATAAAGAGAGAAACGTAGACAAACAGAGAGAAAGAGAAGAAGAGAGAAAAATTGAAAGAAAGAAAAAGAGAAAGAGAAAGAAGGAAAGAGGGAAAAACAAACAAACAAACAATCGAACCCACCAAACAATCGCAAAGTGGAAAGGAAGTTCCACTAGTATAGGTGGGGTAGCCACCATATCGCCATGATATTGAAAAAATGAACCATACTGTTTTGCCTCAAACTGATTGTTTTGATAAATTTGATAGTGTGAAAATTTGGAGTTGATAATATCAGAAAATTTGTCTGACCATGTTATGTAATTGTTTGAATTTGTTGTATAATCCATACTTCAGTAATATGAATGTGTTTCTATTTATACATTTCAGAATATTGTTATGTATGATATGTTCAGGGTAACAGTTTTTGTTTAGTAAATTTTTCAACATTATGACTCGTTTTATAAAGTCGGGTAACAGACTTGATGTACATGCGATTCTTAAAACTTCTGTGTAAATGACAGAAGACTTAATTCTGATTGAAATGTTGGATTGAAAATGGGGGAATCTTATGACTTTGAAATCAAAGTTGTCTGTTTTATTGAAAGGCTTGGATATAATAGCATTATTTACTATTTTCAAATCTAAATCCAGGTAGCTGCAGTGGTATTCGTTGAAATGAGTTCTTTCTAAATTCAAAGTGTTTTTGTATATGATCTAAAGTTTGTTATAAATATGGTTTTCGTCAGAATTATGTATTACCAGAAGATCATCCATATATCTGAAAGGATAAAATGTTCTACTGTGAGAAATGCAATCGATTGAATATTCATATTCGAAAATGGATAATGTTAAGTCGGCTAACAAAGGGCTGAAATTACCTCCTTGTGGTACACCATTGATTTGTTTATAAATTATTTGTCCAAAACTGCAGAAACTGTTTTAGAGTAAATAATCAGTAAAATATAATAAATCTGTTGTGGTATAGTATCTGTAATTAGAACGAGTGGTTTCGTTGGTGTAGAAAATATTTTTGTGCCCATTGAAGGCAATGTATTTTTTATCAGCGTTGTTGAAACAAATGTGTAGCAACTTCTGAACATTCTGGACTATTGTGTTATGTGGCAGATTTGTAAACATATTAGTGAAATCTGCCGAAAATAGTTTTTTGTTATCCATTTGTATGTCCACAAGCTTGTTGCCTATATTAATATCGTCAATTGACCAATACTCGATGAAATTTCGATTTCGATTTCTCACAGCTTTACAATATTTTTTGAAATGATTTTTGATGAATGTGAATATAGTTTTCAATTCAACCGCCAAAGGCTTGTTAATACCGTTGCAATCTCCTGTTATAAATCTGAACTTAGTAGGATTTTTATGTAGCTTTGGTAGAGCATAAATGAGTGGTATATTAGGATTTGGGAATGTTTTTATCTTCATATTGTTGAAAAGTAATGTATACCTATTAGAAAGAACATCAGGTGTTTCTGTGTCATATTTTGCGTATGTCTCATTATTATCCCTTATGTTCAGTAAGTTGTATTCGTAAACAATACCCATTTCTTTAGATATTGTTTGTAGATAGTATTTTTTGCAAATAAAACTGTAATTGTTACCAGCTTTATCAAGTGGACATATCACAAACTTATCCTTTAGTTCCGCTAAATGATTCCTATCGAAATTACACATATATTCTTCATTTAAATTTCTGTGATACAAAAGCGGCTTGAATTTGTTTTTCATTTTAGTTCGGAGCCAGGTGCTTATGTTATTTAAAACTTCTGCGTTATTAATTCTATATTTGTTTACAATTTTTTGTTCGTGGTTCCCAATGAAAGCATCTATCCATGTGTAGATGTCTCGCTTTGTCGTTCTATAGTTTTGAATATATGTATTTTGTGCCAAAACTTAGGAGTTTCCGTAGCCCATGATCTTGAACGATAGTAAGATCTCCACTAACTATATGTCCATGATTGATGTCGATAAATTTTGTGTATGCGGATTCGTTACACACACAGTCCTGTCAAAGAGATGTTGTGAGATCTTCGAGATTTAGTGTTCTCAGAAGGAGATTATAATTAAGAATTTGTTTCGAAAATGGGGGTAAGTATTTATATACGATTCAGGAAGGTATGTATGGAATATTAGTGTTATTTCTGATTTTATTGCTAATGTAGTCATTATTGATAAGTTTGTTGATGTTGACATTATCCAAAATTCTGTGAATGTAATTTATATCCACATTTAAGTAATATTTACGTACAGCAGGTTCTCTGCTTGCAGTATTACTAAAATGGAATTTGCAAAGAATGCATATGAGAATATGCCTGTTGTTATCATTTATTTTCAAGAGAAACTCGTTATTGTAACATAGGGAACTTAATTCGGTTAGCACTTTCTTCTTTAAACTGTGTAAATATCTATACATATCTAAAACATTACTGCAGTTATTTATGAATGATAAAAAATCATTAATGTCCAAGTTTTGTTTATTATTTTTATTCCTCCTAGGACCGTTTCTTGTTCGTTGCTTTATTATGTGCAACGCATAATAAGGGTGATTATTCTTGTGTCTAAGAGGGTTTGTTATATCAGATACGTTTCCATAACTTTTAATATTATCGTTGAGTCCTAAAGGATACGCAGTGTTAAGTAATTTGATCCAGAACAGTTCTTTATCTGCAAGTACTGCTTTGTCACAGTTGTTGGGGAGTGAGTCTAAAGTACAAACAGATATGGTGGAATTTCTGCATGTAGATTTGAAATGATCATATAAATAATTATTGATGTCTTGCTTTCGTATATGAAATAAATGTTCTTTTATCCTGCATTTTAATTTTCTTGTTGTAATTCCAACATATTGGTAGTTGCAGTTATCACATGTCAAGCAGTAAACTACGTTTTCATTATTGCAATTATGATTCTCTGTTGAATAAGTATTTATTTTTAATCTGGAGTTATTTGAGAAAATGTAAGCACTGTGGTCCATAATATTGCAAATTGTACAATTAGGATTACAGTTGGTTGCAGTGTTGCTATTACCGAAGTTGATTATGAAATTAACATTATTCTCCTTGCTTCTTTGAAAAGTAGTATTTGCATAATAATTTAAAGGAGAAAAACTGTTGCTCGATTGAGTTGCAGACCATTTGTTAGGTTACAAGGCCGGCCCAGACCAAGTACCTTTTGTGTGGGATGAGGTGTCTGGTGGGGCTGCCACCTAGGTCACCGCCAACATAAATATGTTACCTAAAATGCACTAATGCGTATTATTATTATTGGAATAGATAAAGGAGTATGTGACCTTTCCAGCTGGGTTCCAAAGTCATCACCCCAAACCCCAAGTTGTGTCCAACACACTTTTCTCGGCGCCAGAAGCACCCCCAGTTGGGTCCAACACTTTTTTCTCGGCGCTCGGCGCGCTCCCAGTTGGGTCCAACACACTTTTCCCGGCGCTTGGCGCACTCCCATTTGGGTCCCCCACACTTTTCACGGCGCTCGGCACTTTCCTATTAGGGTCCGACACACTTTTCCCGGCGCTGTGCGCACTTCCACTTGGGTCCAACACACTTTTCTCGGCGCTCAGCGCACTCCTAGTTGGGTCCAACACACTTTTCTCGGCGCTCGACGCACTCCCATTTAGGCCCCACACACTTTTCACGGCGCTCGGCACTTTCCCAGTTGGGTCCAACACACTTTTCCCGGCGCTGTGCGCCCTCACATTTGGGTCCAGCACACATTTCTCGGCGCTCGGCGCCTTCCCAGTTGGGACCACACACTTTCCACGGCGCTCGGCGCACTCCCAGTTGGGTCCCACACACTTTTCCCGGCGCTCGGCGCACTCCCACTTGGGTCCCGTACACTTTCTCCGGCGCTCGGCGCACTCCTATTTGGGTCCAACTCACTTTTTCCGGCGCTCGGCGCACTCCCATTTGGGTCCCGTACACTTTCTCCGGCGCTCGGCCCACTCCCAGTTGGGTCCGACACATTTTTCTCGTCCCGTACACTTTCCCCGGCGCTCAGCGCTCTCCACGTTGGGTCCAACACACTTTTCTCGACGCTCCGCCCCCTCCCAGTTGGCTCCACCACGCTTTTCCGCCGCTCTGCGCACTCCCAATTGGGTCCAACACTTTTTTCTCGCCGCTCTGGGCACTCCCAGTTGGGTCCGACACATTTTTCCCGTCCCGTACACTTTCCCCGGCGCTCAGCGCTCTCCACGTTGGATCGAACACACTTTTCTTGGCGCTCGGCGCACTCCCGGTTGGTTCCCACACACTTTTCTCCGCGCCAGGAGCACCCCCAGTTGGGTTCCACACACTTTTCCCGGCGCTCGGCGCACTCACATTTGGGTCCCGTACACTTTCGCCGGCGCTCGGCGCCTTCCCAGTTGGGACCCACACACTTTCCCCGGCGCTCGGCGCACTCCCAGTTGGGTCCCACACACTTTTCCCGGCGCTCGGCGCCTTCCCAGGTTGGACCCACACACTTTCCACGGCGCTCGGCGCACTCCCAGTTGGGTCCCACACACTTTTCCCGGCGCTCGGCGCACTCCCACTTGGGTCCCGTACACTTTCTCCGGCGCTCGGCGCACTCCTATTTGGGTCCAACTCACTTTTTCCGGCGCTCGGCGCACTCCCATTTGGGTCCCGTACACTTTCTCCGGCGCTCGGCGCACTCCCAGTTGGGTCCGACCCATTTTTCTCGTCCCGTACACTTTCCCCGGCGCTCAGCGCTCTCCACGTTGGGTCCGACACACTTTTCTCGACGCTCCGCACACTCCCAGTTGGGTCCAACACACTTTTCCGGCGCTCTGCGCACTCCCAATTAAGTCCAACACTTTTTTCTCGCCGCTCTGGGCACTCCCAGTTGGGTCCGACACATTTTTCCCGTCCCGTACACTTTCCCCGGCGCTCAGCGCTCTCCACGTTGGATCGAACACACTTTTCTCGGCGCTCGGCGCACTCCCGGTTGGTTCCCACACACTTTTCTCCGCGCCAGGAGCACCACCAGGTGGGTTCCACACACTTTTCCCGGCGCTCGGCGCACTCACATTTGGGTCCCGTACACTTTCGCCGGCGCTCGGCGCACTCCCAGTTGGGTCCCACACACTTTTCCCGGCGCTCGGCGCACTCACATTTGGGTCCAACACACATTTATCGGCGCTCGGCGCACTCCCAGTTGGGTCCCACACACTTTTCCCGGCGCTCGGCGAACTCACAGTGGAGTCCCACACACTTTTCTCGACGCTCGGCGCACTCACTTTTGGGTCCAACACACATTTATCGGCGCTCGGCGCACTCCCTGTTGGTACCGTACACTTTATACGGCGCTCAGTGCACTCCAAGTTGGGTCCAACACACTTTTCTCGGCGCCAGAAGCACCCACAGTTGGGTCCAACACACTTTTCTCGGCGCTCGGCGCGCTCCCAGTTGGGTCCAACACACTTTTCCCGGCGCTTGGCGCACTCCCATTTGGGTCCCACACACTTTTCACGGCGCTCGGCACTTTCCCATTTGGGTCCAACACACTTTTCCCGGCGCTGTGCGCACTCCCACTTGGGTCCAACACACTTTTATCGGCGCTCAGCGCACTACTAGTTGGGTGCAACACACTTTTCCCGGCGCTCGACGCACTCCCATTTAGGCCCCACACACTTTTCACGGCGCTCGGCACTTTCCCAGTTGGGTCCAACACACTTTTCCCGGCGCTGTGCGCACTCACATTTGGGTCCAGCACACATTTCTCGGCGCTCGGCGCCTTTCCAGTTGGGACCCACACACTTTCCCCGGCGCTCGGCGCACTCCCAGTTGGGTCCCACACACTTTTCCCGGCGCTCCGCGCACTCACATTTGGGTCCAGAACAGTTTCTCCGGCTCTCGGCGCACTCCCAGTTGGGTCCGACACATTTTTCCCGTCCCGTACACTTTCTTCGGCGCTCAGCGCTCTCCACGTTGGGTCCGACACACTTTTCTCGACGCTCCGCACACTCCCTGTTTTGTCCAACACACTTTTCTCCGCGCCAGGAGCACCCGCAGTTGGGTTCCACACACTTTTCCCGTCGCTCGGCGCACTCACATTTGGGTCCCGTACACTTTCGCCGGCGCTCGGCGCACTACCAGTTGGGTCCCACACACTTTTCCCGACGCTCGGCGCACTCACATTTGGGTCCGACACACATTTATCGGCGCTCGGCGCACTCCCAGTTGGGTCCCACACACTTTTCCCGGCGCTGTGCGCACTCACATTTGGGTCCAGCACACATTTCTCGGCGCTCGGCGCCTTCCCAGTTGGGAACCACACACTTTCCCCGGCGCTCGGCGCACTCCCAGTTGGGTCCCACACACTTTTCCCGGCGCTCGGCGAACTCACAGTGGAGTCTCACACACTTTTCTCGACGCTCGGTGCACTCACTTTTGGGTCCAACACACATTTATCGGCGCTCAGTGCACTCCAAGTTGGGTCCAACACACTTTTCTCGGGGCCAGAAGCACCCCCAGTTGGGTCCAACACACTTTTCTCGGCGCTCGGCGCTCCCAGTTGGGTCCAACACACTTTTCCAGGCGCTGTGCGCACTCCCACTTGGGTCCAACACGCTTTTCTCGGTGCTCAGCGCACTCCTAGTTGGGTCCACCACACTTTTCCCGGCGCTCGACGCACTCCCATTTAGGCCCCACACACTTTTCACGGCGCTGGGCACTTTCCCAGTTTGGTCCGACACACTTTTCCCGGCGCTGTGCGCACTCCCAGTTGGGTCCCACACACTTTTCCCGGCTCTCGGCGCACTCCCATTTGGGTCCGACACACTTTTCTCGGCGCTCCGCACACTCCCAGTTGGGTCCAGCACACTTTTCCGGCGCTTTGCGCACTCACGCTTGGGTCCAATACACTTTTCTCGCCGCTCGAGACACTCCCAGTTGGGTCCGACACACTTTTCTCCGCGCCAGGAGCACCCCCAGTTGGGTCCCACACACTTTTCCCGGCGCTGTGCGCACTCACATTTGGGTCCAGCACACATTTCTCGGCGCTCGGCGCCTTCCCAGTTGGGACCCACACACTTTCCCCGGCGCTCGGCGCACTCCCAGTTGGGTCCCACACACTTTTCCCGGCGCTCGGCGAACTCACAGTGGAGTCCCACACACTTTTCTCGACGCTCGGTGCACTCACATTTGGGTCCCGTACACTTTCGCCGGCGCTCGGCGCACTCCCAGTTTGGTCCCACACACTTTTCCCGGCGCTCGGCGCACTCCCTGTTGGTACCGTACACTTTATACGGCGCTCAGTGCACTCCAAGTTGGGTCCAACACACTTTTCTCGGCGCCAGAAGCACCCCCAGTTGGGTCCAACACACTTTTCTCGGCGCTCGGCGCGCTCCCAGTTGGGTCCAACACACTTTTCCCGGCGCTTGGCGCACTCCCATTTGGGTCCCACACACTTTTCACGGCGCTCGGCACTTTCCCATTTGGGTCCAACACACTTTTCCCGGCGCTGTGCGCACTCCCACTTGGGTCCAACACACTTTTCTCGGCGCTCAGCGCACTCCTAGTTGGGTGCAACACACTTTTCCCGGCGCTCGACGCACTCCCATTTAGGCCCCACACACTTTTCACGGCGCTCGGCACTTTCCCAGTTGGGTCCAACACACTTTTCCCGGTGCTGTGCGCACTCACATTTGGGTCCAGCACACATTTCTCGGCGCTCGGCGCCTTCCCAGTTGGGACCCACACACTTTCCCCGGCGCTCGGCGCACTCCCAGTTGGGTCCCACACACTTTTTCCGGCGCTCGGCGCACTCCCATTTGGGTCCCGTACACTTTCTCCGGCTCTCGGCGCACTCCCAGTTGGGTCCGACACATTTTTCCCGTCCCGTACACTTTCTTCGGCGCTCAGCGCTCTCCACGTTGGGTCCGACACACTTTTCTCGACGCTCCGCACACTCCCTGTTTTGTCCAACACACTTTTCTCCGCGCCAGGAGCACCCGCAGTTGGGTTCCACACACTTTTCCCGTCGCTCGGCGCACTCACATTTGGGTCCCGTACACTTTCGCCGGCGCTCGGCGCACTACCAGTTGGGTCCCACACACTTTTCCCGACGCTCGGCGCACTCACATTTGGGTCCGACACACATTTATCGGCGCTCGGCGCACTCCCAGTTGGGTCCCACACTTTTCCCGGCGCTGTGCGCACTCACATTTGGGTCCAGCACACATTCTCGGCGCTCGGCGCCTTCCCAGTTGGGAACCACACACTTTCCCCGGCGCTCGGCGCACTCCAGTTGGGTCCCACACACTTTTCCCGGCGCTCGGCGAACTCACAGTGGAGTCTCACACACTTTTCTCGACGCTCGGTGCACTCACTTTTGGGTCCAACACACATTTATCGGCGCTCAGTGCACTCAAGTTGGGTCCAACACACTTTTCTCGGGGCCAGAAGCACCCCCAGTTGGGTCCAACACACTCTTCTCGGCGCTCGGCGCTCCCAGTTGGGTCCAACACACTTTTCCAGGCGCTGTGCGCACTCCCACTTGGGTCCAACACGCTTTTCTCGGTGCTCAGCGCACTCCTAGTTGGGTCCACCACACTTTTCCCGGCGCTCGACGCACTCCCATTTAGGCCCCACACACTTTTCACGGCGCTGGGCACTTTCCCAGTTTGGTCCGACACACTTTTCCCGGCGCTGTGCGCACTCCCAGTTGGGTCCCACACACTTTTCCCGGCTCTCGGCGCACTCCCATTTGGGTCCGACACACTTTTCTCGGCGCTCCGCACACTCCCAGTTGGGTCCAGCACACTTTTCCGGCGCTTTGCGCACTCACGCTTGGGTCCAATACACTTTTCTCGCCGCTCGAGACACTCCCAGTTGGGTCCGACACACTTTTCTCCGCGCCAGGAGCACCCCCAGTTGGGTCCACACACTTTTTTCCCGGCGCTGTGCGCACTCACGTTTGGGTCCAGCACACATTTCTCGGCGCTCGGCGCCTTTCCAGTTGGGACCCACACACTTTCCCCGGCGCTCGGCGCACTCCCAGTTGGGTGCCACACAATTTTCCCGGCGCTCGGCGCACTCACAGTGGAGTCCCACACACTTTTCTCGACGCTCGGTGCACTCACATTTGGGTCCCGTGCACTTTCCCCGGCGCTCGGCGCACTCCCATTTGGGTACAACACACTTTTCCCGGCGCTCGGCGCACTCACATTTGGGTCCCGTGCACTTTCCCCGGCGCTCAGCGCACTCCCAGTTGGGTTCCATACACTTTTCCGCGCTGTGCGCACTCCCACTTGGGTCCAACACACTTTTCTCGGCGCTCAGCGCACTCCTAGTTGGGTGCAACACACTTTTCCCGGCGCTCGACGCACTCCCATTTAGGCCCCACACACTTTTCACGGCGCTCAGCACTTTCCCAGTTGGGTCCAACACACTTTTCCCGGCGCTGTGCGCACTCACATTTGGGTCCAGCACACATTTCTCGGCGCTCGGCGCACTCCCAGTTGGGTCCGACACACTTTTCTCGGCGCTCCGCACACTCCCAGTTGGGTCCAGCACACTTTTCCGGCGCTTTGCGCACTCACGCTTGGGTCCAATACACTTTTCTCGCCGCTCGGGACACTCCCAGTTGGGTCCGACACACTTTTCTCCGCGCCAGGAGCACCCGCAGTTGGGTTCCACACACTTTTCCCGTCGCTCGGCGCACTCACATTTGGGTCCCGTACACTTTCGACGGCGCTCGGCGCACTCCCAGTTGGGTCCCACACACTTTTCCCGACGCTCGGCGCACTCACATTTGGGTCCGACACACATTTATCGGCGCTCGGCGCACTCCCAGTTGGGTCCCACACACTTTTCTCGGCGCTGTGCGCACTCCCACTTGGGTCCAACACACTTTTATCGGCGCTCAGCGCACTCCTAGTTGGGTGCAACACACTTTCCCCGGCGCTCGACGCACTCCCATTTAGGCCCCACACACTTTTCACGGCGCTCGGCACTTTCCCAGTTGGGTCCAACACACTTTTCCCGGCGCTGTGCGCACTCACATTTGGGTCCAGCACACATTTCTCGGCGCTCGGCGCCTTTCCAGTTGGGACCCACACACTTTTCCCGGCGCTCGGCGCACTCCCACTTGGGTCCCGTACACTTTCTCCGGCGCTCGGCGCACTCCTATTTGGGTCCAACTCACTTTCTCCGGCGCTCGGCGCACTCCTATTTGGGTCCAACTCACTTTTTCCGGCGCTCGGCGCACTCCCATTTTGGTCCCGTACACTTTCTCCGGCTCTCGGCGCACTCCCAGTTGGGTCCGACACATTTTTCCCGTCCCGTACACTTTCCCCGGCGCTCAGCGCTCTCCACGTTGGGTCCGACACACTTTTCTCGACGCTCCGCACACTCCCTGTTTTGTCCAACACACTTTTCTCCGCGCCAGGAGCACCCGCAGTTGGGTTCCACACACTTTTCCCGTCGCTCGGCGCACTCACATTTGGGTCCCGTACACTTTCGCCGGCGCTCGGCGCACTCCCAGTTGGGTCCCACACACTTTTCCCGACGCTCGGCGCACTCACATTTGGGTCCGACACACATTTATCGGCGCTCGGCGCACTCCCAGTTGGGTCCCACACACTTTTCCCGGCGCTGTGCGCACTCACATTTGGGTCCAGCGCACATTTCTCGGCGCTCGGCGCCTTTCCAGTTGGGACCCACACACTTTCCCCGGCGCTCGGCGCACTCCCAGTTGGGTCCCACACACTTTTCCCGGCGCTCGGCGAACTCACAGTGGAGTCCCACACACTTTTCTCGACGCTCGGTGCACTCACTTTTGGGTCCAACACACATTTATCGGCGCTCAGTGCACTCCAAGTTGGGTCCAACACACTTTTCTCGGCGCCAGGAGCACCCCCAGTTGGGTCCAACACACTTTTCTCGGCGCTCGGCGCGCTCCCAGTTGGGTCCAACACACTTTTCCAGGCGCTGTGCGCACTCCCACTTGGGTCCAACACGCTTTTCTCGGTGCTCAGCGCACTCCTAGTTGGGTCCAACACACTTTTCCCGGCGCTCGACGCACTCCCATTTAGGCCCCACACACTTTTCACGGCGCTCGGCACTTTCCCAGTTTGGTCCGACACACTTTTCCCGGCGCTGTGCGCACTCCCAGTTGGGTCCCACACACTTTTCCCGGCTCTCGGCGCACTCCCACTTGGGTCCCATACACTTTCTCCGGCGCTCGGCGCACTCCTATTTGGGTCCAACTCACTTTTTCCGGCGCTCGGCGCACTCCCAGTTGGGTCCGACACACTTTTCTCGGCGCTCCGCACACTCCCAGTTGGGTCCAGCACACTTTTCCGGCGCTTTGCGCACTCACGCTTGGGTCCAATACACTTTTCTCGCCGCTCGGGACACTCCCAGTTGGGTCCGACACACTTTTCTCCGCGCCAGGAGCACCCCCAGTTGGGTCCCACACACTTTTCCCGGCGCTGTGCGCACTCACATTTGGGTCCAGCACACATTTCTCGGCGCTCGGCGCCTTCCCAGTTGGGACCCACACACTTTCCCCGGCGCTCGGCGCACTCCCAGTTGGGTCCCACACACTTTTCCCGGCGCTCGGCGAACTCACAGTGGAGTCCCACACACTTTTCTCGACGCTCGGTGCACTCACATTTGGGTCCCGTACACTTTCGCCGGCGCTCGGCGCACTCCCAGTTTGGTCCCACACACTTTTCCCGGCGCTCGGCGCACTCACATTTGGGTCCCGTACACTTTCGCCGGCGCTCGGCGCACTCCCAGTTGGGTCCCACACACTTTTCCCGGCGCTGTGCGCACTCCCACTTGGGTCCAACACACTTTTCTCGGCGCTCAGCGCACTCCTAGTTGGGTGCAACACACTTTTCCCGGCGCTCGACGCACTCCCATTTAGGCCCCACACACTTTTCACGGCGCTCGGCACTTTCCCAGTTGGGTCCAACACACTTTTCCCGGCGCTGTGCGCACTCACATTTGGGTCCAGCACACATTTCTCGGCGCTCGGCGCACTCCCAGTTGGGTCCGACACACTTTTCTCGGCGCTCCGCACACTCCCAGTTGGGTCCAGCACACTTTTCCGGCGCTTTGCGCACTCACGCTTGGGTCCAATACACTTTTCTCGCCGCTCGGGACACTCCCAGTTGGGTCCGACACACTTTTCTCCGCGCCAGGAGCACCCGCAGTTGGGTTCCACACACTTTTCCCGTCGCTCGGCGCACTCACATTTGGGTCCCGTACACTTTCGACGGCGCTCGGCGCACTCCCAGTTGGGTCCCACACACTTTTCCCGACGCTCGGCGCACTCACATTTGGGTCCGACACACATTTATCGGCGCTCGGCGCACTCCCAGTTGGGTCCCACACACTTTTCCCGGCGCTGTGCGCACTCCCACTTGGGTCCAACACACTTTTCTCGGCGCTCAGCGCACTCCTAGTTGGGTGCAACACACTTTTCCCGGCGCTCGACGCACTCCCATTTAGGCCCCACACACTTTTCACGGCGCTCGGCACTTTCCCAGTTGGGTCCAACACACTTTTCCCGGCGCTGTGCGCACTCACATTTGGGTCCAGCACACATTTCTCGGCGCTCGGCGCCTTCCCAGTTGGGACCCACACACTTTCCCCGGCGCTCGGCGCACTCCCAGTTGGGTCCCACACACTTTTCCCGGCGCTCGGCGCACTCCCACTTGGGTCCCGTACACTTTCTCCGGCGCTCGGCGCACTCCTATTTGGGTCCAACTCACTTTTTCCGGCGCTCGGCGCACTCCCATTTGGGTCCCGTACACTTTCTCCGGCGCTCGGCGCACTCCCAGTTGGGTCCGACACATTTTTCCCGTCCCGTACACTTTCCCCGGCGCTCAGCGCTCTCCACGTTGGGTCCGACACACTTTTCTCGACGCTCCGCACACTCCCTGTTTTGTCCGACACACTTTTCTCCGCGCCAGGAGCACCCGCAGTTGGGTTCCACACACTTTTCCCGTCGCTCGGCGCACTCACATTTGGGTCCCGTACACTTTCGCCGGCGCTCGGCGCACTCCCAGTTGGGTCCCACACACTTTTCCCGCCGATCGGCGCACTCACATTTGGGTCCGACACACATTTATCGGCGCTCGGCGCACTCCCAGTTGGGTCCCACACACTTTTCCCGGCGCTCGGCGAACTCACAGTGGAGTCCCACACACTTTTCTCGACGCTCGGTGCACTCACTTTTGGGTCCAACACACATTTATCGGCGCTCAGTGCACTCCAAGTTGGGTCCAACACACTTTTCTCGGCGCCAGGAGCACCCCCAGTTGGGTCCAACACACTTTTCTCGGCGCTCGGCGCGCTCCTATTTGGGTCCAACTCACTTTTTCCGGCGCTCGGCGCACTCCCAGTTGGGTCCGACACACTTTTCTCGGCGCTCCGCACACTCCCAGTTGGGTCCAGCACACTTTTCCGGCGCTTTGCGCACTCACGCTTGGGTCCAATACACTTTTCTCGGCGCTCGTCACTTTCCCAGTTGGGTCCAACACACTTTTCCGGCGCTCGGCGCACTCACATTTGGGTCCAGCACACATTTCTCGGCGCTCGGCGCACTCCCAGTTGGGTCCGACACACTTTTCTCGGCGCTCCGCACACTCCCAGTTGGGTCCAACACACTTTTCCGGCGCTCGGCGCACTCACGTTGGGTCCAATACACTTTTTCTCGCCGCTCGGCGCACTCCCAGTTGGGTCCGACACACTTTTCTCCGCGCTCGGAGCACCCGCAGTTGGGTTCAACACACTTTTCCGTTGCTCGGCGCACTCACATTTGGGTCCCGTACACTTTCTCGGCGCTCGGCGCACTCCCAGTTGGGTCCCACACACTTTTCCGACGCTCGGCGAACTCACATTTGGGTCCGACACATTTATCGGCGCTCGGCGCACTCCCAGTTGGGTCCCACACACTTTTCCCGGCGCTGTGCGCACTCCCACTTGGGTCCAACACACTTTTCTCGGCGCTCAGCGCACTCCTAGTTGGGTGCAACACACTTTTCCCGGCGCTCGACGCACTCCCATTTAGGCCCCACACACTTTTCACGGCGCTCGGCAATTTTCCCCAGTTGGGTCCAACACACTTTCCCGGCGCTCGGCGCACTCACATTTGGGTCCAGCACACTTTTCGGCGCTCGGCGCACTCCCAGTTGGGTCCCACACACTTTCTCGGCGCTCGGCGCACTCCCAGTTGGGTCCCACACACTTTCTCGGCGCTGTGCGCACTCCCACTTGGGTCCAACAAACTTCTCTCGGTGCTCGGCGCACTCCTATTTGGGTCCAACTCACTTTTTCCGGCGCTCGGCGCACTCCCATTTGGGTCCCGTACACTTTCTCCGGCGCTCGGCGCACTCCTATTTGGGTCCAACACATTTTCCGCTCGGCGCACGTACACTTTCCCCGGCGCTCAGCGCTCTCCACGTTGGGTCCGACACACTTTTCTCGACGCTCCGCACACTCCCTGTTTTGTCCAACACACTTTTCTCCGCGCCAGGAGCACCCGCAGTTGGGTTCCACACACTTTTCCCGTCGCTCGGCGCACTCACATTTGGGTCCCGTACACTTTCGCCGGCGCTCGGCGCACTCCCAGTTGGGTCCCACACACTTTTCCCGACGCTCGGCGCACTCACATTTGGGTCCGACACACATTTATCGGCGCTCGGCGCACTCCCAGTTGGGTCCCACACACTTTTCCCGGCGCTCGGCGAACTCACAGTGGAGTCCCACACACTTTTCTCGACGCTCGGCGCACTCACTTTTGGGTCCAACACACATTTATCGGCGCTCAGTGCACTCCAAGTTGGGTCCAACACACTTTTCTCGGCGCTCGGAGCACTCCCAGTTGGGTCCAACACACTTTTCTCGGCGCTCGGCGCACTCCCAGTTGGGTCCAACACACTTTTCCAGCGCTGTGCGCACTCCCACTCTGGGTCCAACACACTTTTCTCGGTGCTCAGCGCACTCCCAGTTGGGTCCAACACACTTTTCCCGGCGCTCGACGCACTCCCATTTAGGCCCCACACACTTTTTTTGGCGCTCGGCACTTTCCCAGTTTGGTCCGACACACTTTTCCCGGCGCTGTGCGCACTCCCAGTTGGGTCCCACACACTTTTCCCGGCTCTCGGCGCCTTCCCAGTTGGGACCCACACACTTTCCCCGGCGCTCGGCGCACTCCCAGTTGGGTCCCACACACTTTTCTCGGCGCTCGGCGCACTCCCACTTGGGTCCCGTACACTTTCTCCGGCGCTCGGCGCACTCCTATTTGGGTCCAACTCACTTTTTCCGGCGCTCGGCGCACTCCCATTTTGGTCCCGTACACTTTCTTCGGCTCTCGGCGCACTCCCAGTTGGGTCCGACACATTTTTCCCGTCCCGTACACTTTCCCCGGCGCTCAGCGCTCTCCACGTTGGGTCCGACACACTTTTCTCGACGCTCCGCACACTCCCTGTTTTGTCCAACACACTTTTCTCCGCGCCAGGAGCACCCGCAGTTGGGTTCCACACACTTTTCCCGTCGCTCGGCGCACTCACATTTGCGTCCCGTACACTTTCGCCGGCGCTCGGCGCACTCCCAGTTGGGTCCCACCCTTTTCCAGACGCTCGGCGCACTCACATTTGGGTCCGACACACATTTATCGGCGCTCGGCGCACTCCAGTTGGGTCCCACACACTTTTCTCGGCGCTCGGTGCACTCACTTTTGGGTCCAACACACTTTTATCGGCGCTCAGTGCACTCCCAGTTGGGTCCAACACACTTTTCTCGGCGCTCGGCGCACTCCAGTTGGGTCCAACACACTTTCTCGGCGCTCGGCGCACTCCCAGTTGGGTCCAACACACTTTTCTCGGCGCTCGGCGCACTCCCACTTGGGTCCAACACACTTTTCTCGGTGCTCAGCGCACTCCCAGTTGGGTCCAACACACTTTTCCCGGCGCTCGACGCACTCACAGTGGAGTCCCACACACTTTTCTCGACGCTCGGTGCACTCACTTTTGGGTCCAACACACATTTATCGGCGCTCAGTGCACTCCAAGTTGGGTCCAACACACTTTTCTCGGCGCCAGGAGCACCCCAGTTGGGTCCAACACACTTTTCTCGGCGCTCGGCGCGCTCCCAGTTGGGTCCAACACACTTTTCGGCGCTCGGCGCACTCCCAGTTGGGTCCAACACGCTTTTCTCGGTGCTCAGCGCACTCCCAGTTGGGTCCAACACACTTTTCCCGGCGCTCGACGCACTCCCATTTAGGCCCCACACACTTTTTTGGCGCTCGGCACTTTCCCAGTTTGGTCCGACACACTTTTCCCGGCGCTGTGCGCACTCCCAGTTGGGTCCCACACACTTTTCCCGGCTCTCGGCGCCTTCCCAGTTGGGACCCACACACTTTCCCCGGCGCTCGGCGCACTCCCAGTTGGGTCCACACTTTTCTCGGCGCTCGGCGCCCTCCCACTTGGGTCCCGTACCCTTTCTCCGGCGCTCGGCGCACTCCTATTTGGGTCCAACTCACTTTTTCCGGCGCTCGGCGCACTCCCATTTTGGTCCCGTACACTTTCTTCGGCTCTCGGCGCACTCCCAGTTGGGTCCGGACACATTTTTCCCGTCCCGTACACTTTCCCCGGCGCTCAGCGCTCTCCGTTGGGTCCGACACACTTTTCTCGACGCTCCGCACACTCCCGGTTTTGTCAACACACTTTTCTCCGCGCCAGGAGCACCCGCAGTTGGGTCCACACACTTTTCCGGCGCTCGGCGCACTCACATTTGGGTCCCGTACACTTTCGCCGGCGCTCGGCGCACTCCCAGTTGGGTCCCACACACTTTTCCCGACGCTCGGCGCACTCACATTTGGGTCCGACACACATTTATCGGCGCTCGGCGCACTCCCAGTTGGGTCCCACACACTTTTCCCGGCGCTCGGCGAACTCACAGTGGAGTCCCACACACTTTTCTCGCCGCTCGGTGCACTCACTTTTGGGTCCAACACACATTTATCGGCGCTCAGTGCACTCCAAGTTGGGTCCAACACACTTTTCTCGGCGCCAGAAGCACCCCAGTTGGGTCCAACACACTTTTCTCGGCGCTCGGCGCGCTCCCAGTTGGGTCCAACACACTTTTCCAGGCGCTGTGCGCACTCCCACTTGGGTCCAACACGCTTTTCTCGGTGCTCAGCGCACTCCTAGTTGGGTCCAACACACTTTTCCCGGCGCTCGACGCACTCACAGTGGAGTCCCACACACTTTTCTCGACGCTCGGCGCACTCACTTTTGGGTCCAACACACATTTATCGGCGCTCAGCGCACTCCAGTTGGGTCCAACACACTTTTCTCGGCGCTCTGCGCACTCCCAGCTGGGTCCCGCACACTTTTCTCGGCGCTCGGCGTACTCCCAGATGGGTCCAACACACTTTTCTCGGCGCTCGGCGCACTCCCAGTTGGGTCCAACACACTTTTCTCGGCGCTTAGCGCACTCCCAGTTGGGTCCAACAGACTTTCCCCGGGCCTCGACGCACTCCCATTTGGGTCCACACACTTTTCTCGGCGCTCGGCACTTTCCCAGTTGGGTCCGACACACTTTTCCCGGCGCTGTGCGCACTCCCAGTTGGGTCCCACACACTTTTTCCCGGCGCTCGGCGCACTCCCAGTTGGGTCCCACACACTTTCCCCGGCGCTCGGCGCACTCCCATTTGGTTCCCACACACCTTTCTGGGTGCTCGGCGCACTCCCAGTTGGGTCCCGTACACTTTCTCCGGCGCTCGGCTCACTCCTAGTTGGGTTCAACACACTTTTCCCGGCGCTCGGCGCACTCCCAGTTGGGTCCATACACTTTCTCGGCGCTCGGCGCACTCCCAGTTGGGTCCGACACATTTTTCCCGTCCCGTACACTTTCCTCGGCGCTCAGCGCACTCCACGTTGGGTCCGACACACTTTTCTCGACGCTCGGCGCACTCCCTGTTGGGTCCAACACACTTTCTCCGCGCTCAGGCGCACCCGCAGTTGGGTTCCACACACTTTTCCCGGCGCTCGGCGCACTCCCATTTGGGTCCCGTACACTTTCGCCGGCGCTCGGCGCACTCCCAGTTGGGTCCCACACACTTTTCTCGGCGCTCGGCGCACTCACATTTGGGTCCGACACACTTTATCGGCGCTCGGCGCACTCCCAGTTGGGTCCCACACACTTTTCCCGGCGCTCGGCGAACTCCCAGTTGGGTCCCACACACTTTCTCGGCGCTCGGCGCACTCACTTTTGGGTCCAACACACATTTCTCGGCGCTCAGTGCACTCCAGTTGGGTCCAACACACTTTTCTCGGCGCTCGGAGCACTCCCAGTTGGGTCCAACTCACTTTTCTCGGCGCTCGGCGCGCTCCCAGTTGGGTCCAACACACTTTTCCCGGCGCTGTGCGCACTCCCAGTTGGGTCCAACACACTTTTCCCGGCGCTCGACGCACTCCCAGTTGGGTCCAACACACTTTTCCCGGCGCTCGGCGCACTCACAGTGGAGTCCCACACACTTTTCTCGACGCTCGGCGCACTCAGTTGGGTCCAACACACATTTATCGGCGCTCAGTGCACTCCAAGTTGGGTCCAACACACTTTTCTCGGCGCCAGGCGCACTCCCAGTTGGGTCCAACACACTTTTCTCGGCGCTCGGCGCACTCCCAGTTGGGTCCAACACACTTTTCCCGGCGCTCGGCGCACTCCCATTGGGTCCAACACGCTTTTCTCGGCGCTCAGCGCACTCCTAGTTGGGTCCAACACACTTTTCCCGGCGCTCGACGCACTCCCATTTAGGCCCCACACACTTTTTTGGCGCTCGGCACTTTCCCAGTTTGGTCCGACACACTTTTCCGGCGCTCGGCGCACTCCCAGTTGGGTCCCACACACTTTTCCCGGCGCTCGGCGCCTTCCCAGTTGGGACCCACACACTTTCCCGGCGCTCGGCGCACTCCCATTTGGTTCCCACACACCTTTCTGGGTGCTCGGCGCACTCCCAGTTGGGTCCCGTACACTTTCTCCGGCGCTCGGCGCACTCCAGTTGGGTCCAACACACTTTTCCGGCGCTCGGCGCACTCATTTGGGTCCCGTACACTTTCTTCGGCGCTCGGCGCACTCCCAGTTGGGTCCGACACACTTTTCTCGGCGCTCGGCACTCCCAGTTGGGTCCACACTTTCCCCGGCGCTCAGCGCACTCCACGTTGGGTCCGACACACTTTTCTCGGCGCTCCGCACACTCCCAGTTGGGTCCAACACACTTTTCTCGGCGCCAGAAGCACCCCCAGTTGGGTTCCACACACTTTTCCCGGCGCTCGGCGCACTCACTTTTGGGTCCCACACTTTCGCCGGCGCTCGGCGCACTCCCAGTTGGGTCCCACACACTTTTCCCGACGCTCGGCGCACTCACATTTGGGTCCAACACACATTTATCGGCGCTCGGCGCACTCCCTGTTGGGTCCCACACACTTTTCCCGGCGCTCGGCGAACTCACAGTGGAGTCCCACACACTTTTCTCGACGCTCGGTGCACTCACTTTTGGGTCCAACACACATTTATCGGCGCTCAGTGCACTCCAAGTTGGGTACAACACACTTTTCTCGGCGCCAGATGCACCCCCAGTTGGGTCCCACACACTTTTCCCGCCGCTCGGCGAACTCACAGTGGAGTCCCACACACTTTTCTCGACGCTGTGCGCACTCCCACTTGGGTCCAACACGCTTTTCTCGGTGCTCAGCGCACTCCTAGTTGGGTCCAACACACTTTTCCCGGCGCTCGACGCACTCCCATTTAGGCCCCACACACTTTTCACGGCGCTCGGCACTTTCCCAGTTTGGTCCGACACACTTTTCCCGGCGCTGTGCGCACTCCCAGTTGGGTCCCACACACTTTTCCCGGCTCTCGGCGCACTCCCACTTGGGTCCCATACACTTTCTCCGGCGCTCGGCTCACTCCTATTTGGGTCCAACTCACTTTTTCCGGCGCTCGGCGCACTCCCAGTTGGGTCCGACACACTTTTCTCGGCGCTCTGCACACTCCCAGTTGGGTCCAGCACACTTTTCCGGCGCTTTGCGCACTCACGCTTGGGTCCAATACACTTTTCTCGCCGCTCGGGACACTCCCAGTTGGGTCCGACACACTTTTCTCCGCGCTCAGCGCACTCCCAGTTGGGTTCCACACACTTTTCTCGGCGCTCGGCGCACTCCCAGTTGGGTCCCACACACTTTCGCCGGCGCTCGGCGCACTCCCATTTGGGTACAACACACTTTTCCCGGCGCTCGGCGCACTCACATTTGGGTCCCGTGCACTTTCCCCGGCGCTCAGCGCACTCCCAGTTGGGTTCCATACACTTTTCCCGGCGCTCGGCGCACTCACGTTCGGGTCCAACACACATTTATCGGCGCTCGGCGCATTTCCAGTTGGGTCCAACACACTTTTCTCGACGCACGGCGCACTCACTTTTGGGTCCCACACGCTTTTCTCGAAGCTCGGAGCACTCCTAGTTGGGTCCAACTCACTTTTCCCGGCGCTGGGCGCACCCCCAGTTGGGTCCCGTACACTTTCTCCGGCGCTCGGCGCACTCCTAGTTGGGTCCAACACACATATCTCGGCGCTCGGCGCACTCCCAGTTGGGTCCGACACACTTTTCTCGGCGCTCAGCGCACTCCCAGTTGGGTCCAACACACTTTTCCGGCGCTCTGCGCACTCACACTTGGGTCCAATACACTTTTCTCGCCGCTCGGCGCACTCCCAGTTGGGTCCGACACATTTTCCCGTCCCGTCCACACACTTTCTCGGCGCTCAGCGCTCTCCACGTTGGGTCGAACACACTTTTCTCGGCGCTCGGCGCACTCCCGGTTGGTTCCGACACACTTTTCTCCGCGCCAGGAGCACCCGCAGTTGGGTTCCACACACTTTTCCCGGCGCTCGGCGCACTCACATTTGGGTCCCGTACACTTTCGCCGGCGCTCGGCGCACTCCCAGTTGGGTCCCACACACTTTTCCCGGCGCTCGGCGCACTCACATTTGGGTCCAACACACATTTATCGGCGCTCGGCGCACTCCCAGTTGGGTCCCACACACTTTTCCCGGCGCTCGGCGAACCCACAGTGGAGTCCCACACGCTTTTCTCGACGCTCGGCGCACTCACTTTTGGGTCCAACACACATTTATCGGCGCTCGGCGCACTCCCTGTTGGTACCGTACACTTTATACGGCGCTCAGTGCACTCCAAGTTGGGTCCAACACACTTTTCTCGGCGCCAGAAGCACCCCCAGTTGGGTCCAACACACTTTTCTCGGCGCTCGGCGCGCTCCCAGTTGGGTCCAACACACTTTTCCCGGCGCTTGGCGCACTCCCATTTGGGTCCAACACGCTTTTCTCGGTGCTCAGCGCACTCCTAGTTGGGTCCAACACACTTTTCCCGGCGCTCGACGCACTCCCATTTAGGCCCCACACACTTTTTTTGGCGCTCGGCACTTTCCCAGTTTGGTCCGACACACTTTTCCCGGCGCTGTGCGCACTCCCAGTTGGGTCCCACACACTTTTCCCGGCTCTCGGCGCCTTCCCAGTTGGGACCCACACACTTTCCCCGGCGCTCGGCGCACTCCCAGTTGGGTCCCACACACTTTTCCCGGCGCTCGGCGCACTCCCACGTGGGTCCCGTACACTTTCTCCGGCGCTCGGCGCACTCCTATTTGGGTCGCGTACACTTTTCTCGGCGCTCGGCGCACTCCCAGTTGGGTCAATACACTTTTCTTCGGTGCTCAACGCACTCCCAGTTGGGTCCATACACATTTTTCCCCGCCGGCGCTCAGCGCTCTCCACGTTGGGTCCCACACACTTTTCTCGGCGCTCGGCGCACTCCCAGTTGGGTCCAACACACTTTTCTCCGCGCCAGAGCACCCGCAGTTGGGTTCCACACACTTTTCTCGGCGCTCGGCGCACTCACATTGGGTCCCGTACACTTTCGCCGGCGCTCGGCGCACTCCCAGTTGGGTCCCACACACTTTTCCCGACGCTCGGCGCACTCACATTTGGGTCCGACACACATTTATCGGCGCTCGGCGCACTCCCAGTTGGGTCCCACACACTTTTCTCGGCGCTCGGCGCACTCCCAGTGGAGTCCCACACACTTTTCCCGGCGCTCGGCGCACTCACATTTGGGTCCAACACACATTTATCGGCGCTCAGTGCACTCCAAGTTGGGTCCAACACACTTTTCTCGGCGCCAGAAGCACCCCCAGTTGGGTCCGACACACTTTTCACGGCGCTCGGCGCGCTCCCAGTTGGGTCCAACACACTTTTCCAGGCGCTGTGCGCACTCCCACTTGGGTCCAACACGCTTTTCTCGGTGCTCAGCGCACTCCTAGTTGGGTCCAACACACTTTTCCCGGCGCTCGACGCACTCCCATTTAGGCCCCACACACTTTTCACGGCGCTCGGCACTTTCCCAGTTTTGTCCGACACACTTTTCCCGGCGCTGTGCGCACTCCCAGTTGGGTCCCACACACTTTTCCCGGCTCTCGGCGCACTCCCACTTGGGTCCCATACACTTTCTCCGGCGCTCAGCGCACTCCTATTTGGGTCCAACTCACTTTTTCCGGCGCTCGGCGCACTCCCAGTTGGGTCCGACACACTTTTCTCGGCGCTCCGCACACTCTAGTTGGGTCCAACACACTTTTCTCGGCGCTCGGCGCACTCACGCTGGGTCCAATACACTTTTCTCGCCGCTCGGGACACTCCCAGTTGGGTCCGACACACTTTTCTCCGCGCCAGGAGCACCCCCAGTTGGGTTCCACACACTTTTCCCGGCGCTCGGCGCACTCACATTTGGGTCCCGTACACTTTCGCCGGCGCTCGGCGCACTCCCAGTTTGGTCCCACACACTTTTCCCGGCGCTCGGCGCACTCACATTTGGGTCCCGTACACTTTTCCCGGCGCTCGGCGCACTCCCAGTTTGGGTCCACACACTTTTCCCGGCGCTCGGCGCACTCCCAGTTCGGGTCCAACACACATTTATCGGCGCTCGGCGCATTTCCAGTTGGGTCCAACACACTTTTCTCGACGCACGGCGCACTCACTTTGGGTCCCACACGCTTTTCTCGAAGCTCGGCGCACTCCCAGTTGGGTCCAACACACTTTTCCCGGCGCTCGGCGCACTCCCATTTGGGTCCCGTACACTTTCTCCGGCGCTCGGCGCACTCCTAGTTGGGTCCAACACACATATCTCGCCGCTCGGCGCACTCCAGTTGGGTCCGACACACTTTTCTCGGCGCTCCGCACACTCCCAGTTGGGTCCAACACACTTTTCCGGCGCTCTGCGCACTCACAGTTGGGTCCAATACACTTTTCTCGCCGCTCGGGGCACTCCCAGTTGGGTCGACACACTTTTCCCGGCGCTCGGCGCACTCCTAGTTGGGTCCAACACAATTTTCTCCGGCGCTCGGCGCACTCCACGTTGGGTCGAACATACTTTTCTCGGCGCTCGGCGCACTCCCGGTTGGGTCCCACACACTTTTCTCCGCGCTCGGCGCACCCGCAGTTGGGTTCCACACACACTTTTCCCGGCGCTCGGCGCACTCACAGTTGGGTCCACACACTTTCGCCGGCGCTCGGCGCACTCCCAGTTGGGTCCCACACACTTTTCTCGGCGCTCGGCGCACTCACATTTGGGTCCAACACACATTTATCGGCGCTCGGCGCACTCCCAGTTGGGTCCCGACACTTTCCGGCGCTCGGCGCACTCCCAGTTTGGTCCCACACACTTTTCCCGGCGCTCGGCGCACTCACGTTCGGGTCCAACACACATTTATCGGCGCTCGGCACGCTCCCAGTTCGTACCGTACACTTTATACGGCGCTCAGTGCACTCCAAGTTGGGTCCAACACACTTTTCTCGGCGCTCGGCGTACTCCCAGTTGGGTCCCGTACAGTTTACCCGGCGCTCGGCGCACTCCCAGTTGGGTCCAACACACTTTTCCCGGCGCTCGGCGCACTCCCATTGGGTCCAACACGCTTTTCTCGGCGCTCAGCGCACTCCCAGTTGGGTCCAACACACTTTTCCCGGCGCTCGGCGCACTCCCAGTTGGGTCCCACACACTTTTTTGGCGCTCGGCACTTTCCCAGTTTGGGTCCGACACACTTTTCTAAGCGCCAGGAGCACCCCCAGTTGGGTTCCACACACTTTTCCCGCCGCTCGGCGCACTCCCAGTTGGGTCCGACACACTTTTCTCGGCGCTCCGCACACTCCCAGTTGGGTCCCACACTTTTCCCGGCGCTCGGCGCACTCCCAGTTGGGTCCAACACACTTTCTCCGGCGCTCGGCGCACTCCCATTTGGGTCCCACACACTTTTCTCCGGCGCTCGGCGCACTCCCAGTTGGGTCCGACACACTTTTCTCGGCGCTCGGCACTCCCAGTTGGGTCCACACACTTCCCCGGCGCTCAGCGCTCTCCACGTTGGGTCGAACACACTTTTCCCGTCGCTCGGCGCACTCACATTTGGTTCCCGTACACTTTCGCCGGCGCTCGGCGCACTCCCAGTTGGGTCGCACACACTTTTCCCGGCGCTCGGCGCACTCACATTTGGGTCCAACACATTTATCGGCGCTCGGCGCACTCCCAGTTGGGTCCCACACTTTTCCCGGCGCTCGGCGCACTCCCAGTTGGGTCCCACACACTTTTCTCGGCGCTCGGTGCACTCACTTTTGGGTCCAACACACATTTCTCGGCGCTCAGTGCACTCCCAGTTGGGTCCAACACACTTTTCTCGGCGCTCGGCGCACTCCCAGTTGGGTCCAACACACTTTTCTCGGCGCTCGGCGCACTCCCAGTTGGGTCCAACACACTTTTCCGGCGCTCAGCGCACTCCCACTTGGGTCCAACACACTTTTCTCGGCGCTCAGCGCACTCCTAGTTGGGTCCAACACACTTTCGCCGGCGCTCGACGCACTCCCATTTAGGCCCCACACACTTTTCACGGCGCTCGGCACTTTCCCAGTTTGGTCCGACACACTTTTCCCGGCGCTGTGCGCACTCCCAGTTGGGTCCCACACACTTTTCCCGGCGCTCGGCGCACTCCCACTTGGGTCCCATACACTTTCTCCGGCGCTCGGCGCACTCCTATTTGGGTCCAACTCACTTTTTCCGGCGCTCGGCGCACTCCCAGTTGGGTCCGACACACTTTTCTCGGCGCTCCGCACACTCCCAGTTGGGTCCAGCACACTTTTCCGGCGCTTTGCGCACTCACGCTTGGGTCCAATACACTTTTCTCGCCGCTCGGGACACTCCCAGTTGGGTCCGACACACTTTTCTCCGCGCCAGGAGCACCCCCAGTTGGGTTCCACACACTTTTCCCGGCGCTCGGCGCACTCACATTTGGGTCCCGTACACTTTCGCCGGCGCTCGGCGCACTCCCAGTTTGGTCCCACACACTTTTCCCGGCGCTCGGCGCACTCACATTTGGGTCCCGTACACTTTCGCCGGCGCTCGGCGCACTCCCAGTTTGGTCCCACACACTTTTCCCGGCGCTCGGCGCACTCACGTTCGGGTCCAACACACATTTATCGGCGCTCGGCGCATTTCCAGTTGGGTCCAACACACTTTTCTCGACGCACGGCGCACTCACTTTTGGGTCCCACACGCTTTTCTCGAAGCTCGGAGCACTCCTAGTTGGGTCCAACTCACTTTTCCCGGCGCTCGGCGCACTCCCATTTGGGTCCCGTACACTTTCTCCGGCGCTCGGCGCACTCCTAGTTGGGTCCAACACACATATCTCGCCGCTCGGCGCACTCCCAGTTGGGTCCGACACACTTTTCTCGGCGCTCCGCACACTCCCAGTTGGGTCCAACACACTTTTCCGGCGCTCTGCGCACTCACACTTGGGTCCAATACACTTTTCTCGCCGCTCGGGGCACTCCCAGTTGGGTCCGACACATTTTTCCCGTCCCGTACACTTTCCCCGGCGCTCAGCGCTCTCCACGTTGGGTCGAACACACTTTTCTCGGCGCTCGGCGCACTCCCGGTTGGTTCCCACACACTTTTCTCCGCGCCAGGAGCACCCGCAGTTGGGTTCCACACACTTTTCCCGGCGCTCGGCGCACTCACATTTGGGTCCCGTACACTTTCGCCGGCGCTCGGCGCACTCCCAGTTGGTGTCCCACACACTTTTCCCGGTGCTCGGCGCACTCACATTTGGGTCCAACACGCTTTTCTCGACGCTCGGCGCACTCACTTTTGGGTCCAACACACATTTATCGGCGCTCGGCGCACTCCCTGTTGGTACCGTACACTTTATACGGCGCTCAGTGCACTCCAAGTTGGGTCCAACACACTTTTCTCGGCGCCAGAAGCACCCCCAGTTGGGTCCAACACACTTTTCTCGGCGCTCGGCGCGCTCCCAGTTGGGTCCAACACACTTTTCCCGGCGCTTGGCGCACTCCCATTTGGGTCCCACACACTTTTCACGGCGCTCGGCGCACTCCCAGTTGGGTCCGACACATTTTTCTCGGCGCTCGCGCACTCCTAGTCCAACACACTTTCCCCGGCGCTCAGCGCTCTCCACGTTGGGTCCGACACACTTTTCTCGACGCTCCGCACACTCCCAGTTGGGTCCAACACACTTTTCCGGCGCTCTGCGCACTCCCAATTAAGTCCAACACTTTTTTCTCGCCGCTCTGGGCACTCCCAGTTGGGTCCGACACATTTTTCCCGTCCCGTACACTTTCCCCGGCGCTCAGCGCACTCCCAGTTGGGTCGAACACACTTTTCTCGGCGCTCGGCGCACTCCCAGTTGGGTCCCACACACTTTTCTCCGCGCTCGGCGCACCACCAGGTGGGTTCCACACACTTTTCCCGGCGCTCGGCGCGCTTACAGATGGGTCCCGTACACTTTCGCCGGCGCTCGGCGCACTCCCAGTTGGGTCCCACACACCTTTCCCGGCGCTCGGCACACTCCCAGTTGGGTCCAACACACATTTATCGGCGCTCGGCGCACTCCCAGTTGGGTCCCACACACTTTTCCCGGCGCTCGTCGAACTCACAGTGGAGTCCCACACACTTTTCTCGACGCTCGGCGCACTCACTTTTGGGTCCAACACACATTTGTCGGCGCTCGGCGCACTCCCTTTTGGTACCGTACACTTTATACGGCGCTCAGTGCACTCCAAGTTGGGTCCAACACACTTTTCTCGGCGCCAGAAGCACCCACAGTTGGGTCCAACACACTTTTCTCGGCGCTTGGCGCACTCCCATTTGGGTCCCACACACTTTTCACGGCGCTCGGCACTTTCCCATTTGGGTCCAACACACTTTTCCCGGCGCTGTGCGCACTCCCACTTGGGTCCAGCACACATTTCTCGGCGCTCGGCGCACTCCCAGTTGGGTCCCACACACTTTTCCCGGCGCTCGGCGCACTCCAGTTGGGTCCAACACACTTTCTCCGGCGCTCGGCGCACTCCTAGTTTTGTCCAACACACTTCTTCCTGCGCTCGGCGCACTCCCAGTTGGGTCCACACACTTTCTCGGCGCTCGGCGCACTCCCAGTTGGGTCCCACACACTTTCTCGGCGCTCGGCGCACTCCCGGTTGGGTCCACACTTTTCTCGGCGCTCAGCGCACTCCAGTTGGGTCCGACACACTTTTCTCGGCGCTCGGCGCACTCCCAGTTGGGTCCAACACACTTTTCCGGCGCTCGGCGCACTCCCAGTTGGGTCCAACACACTTTTCTCGGCGCTCGGCGCACTCCCAGTTGGGTCCAACACACTTTCCCGGCGCTCGACGCACTCCCAGTTGGGTCCACACACTTTTCTCGGCGCTCGGCGCACTCCAGTTGGGTCCGACACACTTTTCTCGGCGCTCGGCGCACTCCCAGTTGGGTCCACACTTTTCTCGGCGCTCGGCGCACTCCCAGTTGGGTCCCACACACTTTCTCGGCGCTCGGCGCACTCCCAGTTGGGTCCAACACACTTTTCCGGCGCTCGGCGCACTCCCAGTTGGGTCCGACACACTTTTCTCGGGGCTCGGCACACTCCCAGTTGGGTCCCACACACTTTTCTCGGGGCTCGGCACCCTCCCAGTTGGGTCCACACACTTTTCTCGCCGCTCGGGCACTCCCAGTTGGGTCCGACACACTTTTCTCGGCGCTCGGCGCACTCCCAGTTGGGTCCAACACACTTTTCTCGGCGCTCGGCGCTCCCAGTTGGGTCCAACACACTTTTCTCGGCGCTCGGCGCACTCCCAGTTGGGTCCCACACACTTTTCTCGGCGCTCGGCGCACTCCCAGTTGGGTCCAACACACTTTCTCGGCGCTCGGCGCACTCCCAGTTGGGTCCAACACACTTTTCTCGGCGCTCGGCGCACTCCCAGTTGGGTCCCACACTTTCTCGGCGCTCGGCGCACTCCCAGTTGGGTCCACACACTTTCTCGGCGCTCAGCGCACTCCCAGTTGGGTCCACACACTTTTCTCGGCGCTCGGCGCACTCCCAGTTGGGTCCCACACACTTTTCTCCGCGCTCAGGAGCACCCGCAGTTGGGTCCACACACTTTTCCCGGCGCTCGGCGCACTCCCAGTTGGGTCCCGTACACTTTCGCCGGCGCTCGGCGCACTCATTTTTGGGTCCCACACACTTTTCCCGGCGCTCGGCGCACTCCCAGTTGGGTCCAACACACTTTTCTCGACGCTTGGCGCACTCACTTTTGGGTCCCACACACTTTTCTCGGCGCTCCGCGCACTCCCAGTTGGGTCCCACACACTTTTCTCGGCGCTCTGCGCACTCCCAGTTGGGTCCAACACACTTTTCTTGGCGCTCGGCACCCCCAGTTGGGTCCAACACACTTTTCTCGGCGCTCGGCGCACTCCCAGTTGGGTCCCACACACTTTTCTCGGCGCTCAGCGCACTCCCAGTTGGGTCCCACACTTTTCCCGGCGCTCGGCGCACTCCCAGTTGGGTCCACACACTTTTTCTGGCGCTCGGCGCCCTTCCAGTTGGATCCCACACACTTTTCCCGGCGCTCGGCGCACTCCGGTTGGGCGCCACACATTTTTCTCGGCGCTCGGCGCACCCCAGTTGGGTCCAACACACTTTTCTCGGCGCTCGGCGCACTCCCAGTTGGGTCCACACACTTTCTCGGCGCTCGGCACTCCAGTTGGGTCACACACACTTTTCCCGGCGCTCTCGGCGCACTCCCATTTGGGTCCCACACTTTCTCCCGGCGCTCGGCGCTCTCCAGTTGGGTCCCACACTTTTCTCGGCGCTCGGCGCACTCCCAGTTGGGTCCCACACACTTTTTCCGGCGCTCGGCGCACTCCCAGTTGGGTCCACACACTTTTCCCGGCGCTCGGCGCACTCACATTTGGGTCCCACACACTTTCGCCGGCGCTCGGCGCACTCCCAGTTGGGTCCCACACACTTTTCCCGGCGCTCGGCGCACTCCCAGTTGGGTCCACACACTTTTCTCGGCGCTCGGCGCACTCCCGGTTGGGTCCCACACACTTTCTCGGCGCTCGTCGCACTCCCAGTTGGGTCCACACACTTTTCTCGGCGCTCGGCGCACTCACATTTGGGTCCAACACACATTTCTCGGCGCTCGGCGCACTCCCAGTTGGGTCCAACACACTTTCTCGGCGCTCGGCGCACTCCCAGTTGGGTCCACACACTTTTCTCGGCGCTCGGCGCACTCCTAGTTGGGTCCAACACACGTTTCTCGGCGCTCGGCGCATTCCCAGTTGGGACCCGTACACTTTCACCGGAGCTCAGCGCACTCCAAGTTGGGTCCAACACACTTTACCCGGCGCCTCACGCATTCCCATTTGGGTCCAGTACACTTTTTCCGGCGCTCAGCGCACTCCCAGTTGGGTTCCATACACTTTTTTCGGCGCTCGGCGCACTCCCAGTTGGGTCCAGTATACTTTTTCCGGCGCTCAGCGCACTCCCAGTTGGGTCCAGTACACTTTTTCCGGCGCTCAGCGCACTCCCAGTTGGGTTCCATACACTTCTTTCGGCGCTCGGTGCACTCCCAGTTGGGTCCAACACACTTTTCTCGGCGCTCGGCGCACTCCCAGTTGGGTCCACACTTTCCTCGGCGCTCAGCGCTCTCCACGTTGGGTCCCACGCACATTTCTCGGCGCCCGCCGCACTCCCAGTTGGGACCCGTACACTTTCACCGGAGCTCAGCGCACTCCAAGTTTGGTCCAACACACTTTTCTCGGCGCTCAGCGCACTCCCATTTGGGTCCAACACACTTTTCCCGGCGCTCGGCGCACTCCCATTTGGGTCCAACACACTTTTCGCGGCGCTCGGCACTCCCAGTTGGGTCCGACACACTTTTCCCGGCGCTCGGCGCACTCCCAGTTGGGTCCACACACTTTTCTCGGCGCTCGGCGCACTCCCAGTTGGGTCCCACACACTTTCTCCGGCGCTCGGCGCACTCCAGTTGGGTCCAACACACTTTTCTCGGCGCTCGGCGCACTCCAGTTGGGTCCGACACACTTTTCTCGGCGCTCCGCACACTCCCAGTTGGGTCCAGCACACTTTTCCCGGTGCTCGGCGCACTCACATTTGGGTCCAACACGCTTTTCTCGACGCTCGGCGCACTCACTTTTGGGTCCGACACACTTTTCTCGACGCTCCGCACACTCCCAGTTGGGTCCAACACACATATCTCGCCGCTCGGCGCACTCCCAGTTGGGTCCGACACACTTTCGCCGGCGCTCGGCGCACTCCCAGTTGGGTCCACACACTTTTCTCGGCGCTCGGCGCACTCCCAGTTGGGTCCCACACACTTTCGCCGGCGCTCGGCGCACTCCCAGTTGGGTCCCACACACTTTTCTCGGCGCTCGGCGCACTCACGATTGGGTCCAACACACATTTATCGGCGCTCGGCGCACTCCCAGTTGGGTCCACACACTTTTCTCGGCGCTCGGCGCACTCACAGTTGGGTCCAACACACTTTTCTCGGCGCTCGGCGCACTCCCAGTTGGGTCCACACACTTTTCTCGGCGCTCGGCGCACTCCCCGTACACTTTCCCCGGCGCTCAGCGCTCTCCACGTTGGGTCCGACACACTTTTCTCGACGCTCCGCACACTCCCGGTTGGTTCCCACACACTTTTCTCCGCGCCAGGAGCACCCGCAGTTGGGTTCCACACACTTTTCTCGGTGCTCAGCGCCCTCCTAGTTGGGTCCAACACACTTTTCCCGGCGCTCGACGCACTCCCATTTAGGCCCCACACACTTTTCATGGCGCTCGGCACTTTCCCAGTTGGGTCCGACACACTTTTCCCGGCGCTCGGCGCACTCCCAGTTGGGTCCAACACACATTTCTCGGCGCTCGGCGCACTCCCAGTTGGGTCCCGTACACTTTCTCGGCGCTAGGCGCACTCCCAGTTGGGTCCAACACCCCTTTCTCGGCGCTCGGCGCACTCCCAGTTGGGTCCAGCGCACTTTCCCCGACGATCGGCGCACTCCCAGTTGGGTACACACACTTTTCTCGGCGCTAAGCGCACTACCAGTTGGGTCCCACACACTTTTTCCGGCGCTCGGCGCACTCCCAGTTGGGTCCAGCGCACTTTCCCCGACGCTCGGCGCACTCCCAGTTGGGTCCAACGCACTTTTCCAGGCGCTCGGTGCACTCCCAGCGGGTCCCGTACACTTACTTCGGCGCTCGGCAAACTACCAGTTGGATCCAACACACTTTTCTCGGCGCTCGGCACTCCAGTTGGGTCCAACACACTTTTCTCGGCGCTCGGCGCACTCCCAGTTGGGTCCGCACACTTTCTCACCGCTCGGCGCACTCCCAGTTGGGTCCCACACACTTTCTCGGCGCTCGGCGCACTCCCAGTTGGGTCCCACACACTTTTCTCGGCGCTCGGCGCACTCCCAGTTGGGTCCACACACTTTTCTCGGCGCTCGGCGCACTCCCAGTTGGGTCCCACACACTTTCTCGGCGCTCGGCGCACTCCCAGTTGGGTCCCACACACTTTTCTCGGCGCTCGGCGCACTCCCGGTTGGGTCCACACACTTTCTCGGCGCTCAGCGCACTCCCAGTTGGGTACACACTTTTCTCGGCGCTCGGCGCACTCCCAGTTGGGTCCAACACACTTTTCTCGGCGCTCGGCGCACTCCCAGTTGGGTCCCACACACTTTTCTCGGCGCTCGGCGCACTCCCAGTTGGGTCCCACACTTTCTCGGCGCTCGGCACTCCCAGTTGGGTCCAACACACTTTCTCGGCGCTCGGCGCACTCCCAGTTGGGTCCCACACACTTTTATCGGCGCTCAGCGCACTCCAGTTGGGTCCCACACACTTTTCTCGGCGCTCGGCGCACTCCCAGTTGGGTCCCACACACTTTTCTCGGCGCTCGGCGCACTCCCAGTTGGGTCCACACACTTTTCTCGGCGCTCGGCGCACTCCCAGTTGGGTCCAGCACACATTTCTCGGCGCTCGGCGCCTTTCAGTTGGGTCCCACACACTTTCTCGGCGCTCGGCGCACTCCCAGTTGGGTCCCGTACACTTTTCTCGGCGCTCGGCGCACTCCCAGTTGGGTCCAACACACTTTTCCGGCGCTCGGCGCACTCCCATTTGGGTCCCGTACACTTTCTCGGCGCTCGGCGCACTCCCAGTTGGGTCACACACTTTCTCCGCTCGGCGCATCGATTGGGTCCACACACTTTCTCGGCGCTCAGCGCACTCCACGTTGGGTCCACACACTTTCTCGGCGCTCGGCGCACTCCCAGTTGGGTCCACACACTTTTCTCGGCGCTCGGCGCACTCCCGGTTGGGTCCCACACTTTTCTCGGCGCTCAGCGCACTACCAGTTGGGTCCCACACACTTTTTTCGGCGCTCGGCGCACTCACATTTGGGTCCACACACTTTTCTCGGCGCTCGGCGCACTCCCAGTTGGGTCCGACACACTTTTCTCGGCGCTCGGCGCACTCCCAGTTGGGTCCACACACTTTTCTCGGCGCTCGGCGCACTCCCAGTTGGGTCCCATACACTTTCTCCGGCGCTCGGCGCACTCCCAGTTGGGTCCAACACACTTTTCTCGGCGCTCGGCGCACTCCCAGTTGGGTCCCACACTTTTCTCGGCGCTCGGCGCACTCCCAGTTGGGTCCACACACTTTTCTCGGCGCTCGGCGCACTCCCAGTTGGGTCCAATACACTTTTCTCGGCGCTCGGCGCACTCCCAGTTGGGTCCACACACTTTTCTCGGCGCTCGGCGCACTCCCGTTGGGTCCACACACTTTTCTCGGCGCTCGGCGCACTCCCAGTTGGGTCCCACACACTTTCGCCGGCGCTCGGCGCACTCCCAGTTGGGTCCACACACTTTTCTCGGCGCACGGCGCCTTCCCAGTTGGGTCCAACACACTTTTCTCGGCGCTCAGCGCACTCCCATTCGGGTTCCGTACACTTTCCTCGGCGCTCAGCGCACTCCCAGTTGGGTCCAACACACTTTTCTCGGCGCTCGGCGCACTCCCAGTTGGGTCCACACACTTTTCTCGGCGCTCGGCGCACTCCCAGTTGGGTCCACACACTTTTCTCGGCGCTCGGCGCACTCCCAGTTGGGTCCCACACACTTTTCCCGGCGCTCGGCGCACTCCCAGTTGGGTCCGACACACTTTTCTCGGCGCTCCGCACACTCCCAGTTGGGTCCAACACACATTTATCGGCGCTCGGCGCACTCCCAGTTGGGTCCGACACACTTTTCCCGGCGCTCGTCGAACTCACAGTGGGTCCCGCACACTTTTCTCGGCGCTCGGCGCACTCCCAGTTGGGTCCAACACACTTTTCTCGGCGCTCGGCGCACTCCCAGTTGGGTCCACGTACACTTTCTCGGCGCTCAGCGCACTCCCAGTTGGGTCCAACACACTTTTCTCGGCGCTCGGCGCACTCCCAGTTGGGTCCAACACACTTTTCTCGGCGCTCGGCGCACTCCCAGTTGGGTCCACACACTTTTCTCGGCGCTCGGCGCACTCCCAGTTGGGTCCCACACACTTTTCTCGGCGCTCGGCGCACTCCAGTTGGGTCCAACACACTTTTCTCGGCGCTCAGCGCACTCCAGTTGGGTCCAACACACTTTTCCCGGCGCTCGGCGCACTCCCATTGGGTCCACACACTTTTCTCGGCGCTCGGCACTTTCCCAGTTGGGTCCAACACACTTTTCCCGGCGCTGTGCGCACTCACATTTGGGTCCAGCCCACATTTCTCGGTGCTCGGCGCCTTTCCAGTTGGGACCCACACACTTTCCCCGGCGCTCGGCGCACTCCCACTTGGGTCCCGTACACTTTCTCCGGCGCTCGGCGCACTCCTATTTGGGTCCAACTCACTTTTTCCGGCGCTCGGCGCACTCCAGTTGGGTCCCACACACTTTCCTCGGCGCTCAGCGCATTCGCAGTTGGGTCCCACACACTTTTCTCGGCGCTCGGCGCACTCCAGTTGGGTCCACACACTTTCTCCGGCGCTCGGCGCTTTCCACGTTGGGTCCGACACACTTTTCACGGCGCTCGGCGCGCTCCCAGTTGGGTCCAACACACTTTTCCAGGCGCTGTGCGCACTCCCACTTGGGTCCAACACGCTTTTCTCGGTGCTCAGCGCACTCCCATTTGGGTCCCGTACACTTTCTCCGGCGCTCGGCGCACTCCCATTTGGGTCCACACACTTTTCTCGGCGCTCGGCGCACTCCCAGTTGGGTCCGACACACTTTTCCCGGCGCTCGGCGCACTCCCAGTTGGGTCCACACACTTTTCTCGGCGCTCGGCGCACTCCCAGTTGGGTCCCACACACTTTCTCCGGCGCTCGGCGCACTCCAGTTGGGTCCAACACACTTTTCTCGGCGCTCGGCGCACTCCCAGTTGGGTCCGACACACTTTTTCTCGGCGCTCAGCGCACTCCCAGTTGGGTCCAGCACACTTTTCTCGGCGCTCGGCGCACTCACGTTGGGTCCAATACACTTTTCTCGGCGCTCGGCGCACTCCCAGTTGGGTCCACACACTTTTCTCGGCGCTCGGCGCACTCCCAGTTGGGTCCACACACTTTTCTCGGCGCTCGGCGCACTCCATTTGGGTCCAACACACTTTCGCCGGCGCTCGGCGCACTCCCAGTTGGGTCCACACACTTTTCCCGGCGCTCGGCGCACTCCCATTTGGGTCCCACACACTTTCTCGGCGCTCGGCGCACTCCCAGTTGGGTCCACACACTTTTCTCGGCGCTCGGCGCACTCAGTTGGGTCCCACACACATTTCTCGGCGCTCGGCGCACTCCCAGTTGGGTCAACACACTTTTCTCGGCGCTCGGCGCACTCCCAGTTGGGTCCACACACTTTTCTCGGCGCTCGGCGCACTCCCAGTTGGGTCCCACACACTTTCTCGGCGCTCGGCGCACTCCCAGTTGGGTCCCACACACTTTTCTCGGCGCTCGGCGCACTCCCAGTTGGGTCAACACACTTTTCTCGGCGCTCGGCGCACTCCGGTTGGGTCCGACACACTTTTCTCGGCGCTCGGCGCACCCGCAGTTGGGTTCCACACACTTTTCTGGGCGCTTGGCGCGCTCACATTTGGGTCCCACACTTTCGCCGGCGCTCGGCGCACTCCCAGTTGGGTCCAACACACATTTCTCGGCGCTCGGCGCACTCCCAGTTGGGTCCAACACACTTTTCTCGGCGCTCGGCGCACTCAGTTGGGTCCCACACACTTTTCTCGGCGCTCGGCGCACTCCCAGTTGGGTCCCACACTTTTCTCGGCGCTCGGCGCACTCCCAGTTGGGTCCACACACTTTTCTCGGCGCTCGGCGCACTCCCAGTTGGGTCCGTACACTTTCCCCGGCGCTCAGCGCACTCCACGTTGGGTCCGACACTTTTCTCGGCGCTCGGCGCACTCCCAGTTGGGTCCGACACACTTTTCTCCGCGCTCGGCGCACTCCCAGTTGGGTCCCACACTTTTCTCGGCGCTCGGCGCTCCCAGTTGGGTCCACACACTTTCTCGGCGCTCGGCGCACTCCCAGTTGGGTCCACACACTTTTCTCGGCGCTCGGCGCACTCCCAGTTGGGTCCAACACACATTTCTCGGCGCTCGGCGCACTCCCAGTTGGGTCCACACACTTTTCTCGGCGCTCGGCGCACTCCCAGTTGGGTCCACACACTTTCTCGGCGCTCGGCGCACTCCCAGTTGGGTCCACACACTTTTCTCGGCGCTCGGCGCACTCCCAGTTGGGTCCGTACACTTTTCTCGGCGCTCGGCGCACTCCCAGTTGGGTCCAACACACTTTTCTCGGCGCTCGGCGCACTCCCAGTTGGGTCCAACACACTTTTCTCGGCGCTCGGCGCACTCCCAGTTGGGTCCAACACACTTTTCTCGGCGCTCGGCGCACTCCCAGTTGGGTCCCACACACTTTTCTCGGCGCTCGGCGCACTCCCAGTTGGGTCCCACACACTTTTCTCGGCGCTCGGCGCACTCCCAGTTGGGTTCCACACTTTTCTCGGCGCTCAGCGCACTCCCAGTTGGGTCCCACACACTTTTCTCGGCGCTCGGCGCACTCCCAGTTGGGTCCACACACTTTTCTCGGCGCTCGGCGCACTCCCAGTTGGGTCCAACACTTTTTCTCGGCGCTCAGCGCACTCCCAGTTGGGTCCCACACACTTTCTCGGCGCTCGGCGCACTCCAGTTGGGTCCACACACTTTTCTCGGCGCTCGGCGCACTCCCATTTGGGTCCCACACACTTTTCTCGGCGCTCGGCGCACTCCCAGTTGGGTCAACACACTTTTCTCGGCGCTCGGCGCACTCCCAGTTGGGTCCACACACTTTCGCCGGCGCTCGGCGCACTCCCAGTTGGGTCCCACACACTTTTCTCGGCGCTCGGCGCACTCCCAGTTGGGTCCAACACACTTTTCTCGGCGCTCGGCGCACTCCCAGTTGGGTCCAACACACTTTCTCGGCGCTCGGCGCACTCCCAGTTGGGTCCAACACACTTTTCTCGGCGCTCGGCGCACTCCCAGTTGGGTCCCACACTTTTCCCGGCGCTCGGCGCACTCCCAGTTGGGTCCACACACTTTTCTCGGCGCTCGGCGCACTCCCAGTTGGGTCCGACACACTTTTCTCGGCGCTCGGCGCACTCCCAGTTGGGTCCCACACACTTTTCTCGGCGCTCGGCGCACTCCCAGTTGGGTCCCACACACTTTTCTCGGCGCTCGGCGCACTCCCAGTTGGGTCCCACACACTTTTCTCGGCGCTCGGCGCACTCCCAGTTGGGTCCAACACACTTTCTCGGCGCTCAGCGCACTCCCAGTTGGGTCCACACACTTTTCTCGGCGCTCGGCGCACTCCCAGTTGGGTCCAACACACTTTCTCGGCGCTCGGCGCACTCCCATTGGGTCCACACACTTTTCCCGGCGCTCGGCGCACTCCCAGTTGGGTCCACACACTTTTCTCGGCGCTCGGCACTCCCAGTTGGGTCCAACACACTTTTCTCGGCGCTCGGCGCACTCCAGTTGGGTCCAACACACTTTTCCCGACGCTCGGCGCACTCCCAGTTGGGTCCACACACTTTTCCCGGCGCTCGGCGCACTCAGTTGGGTCCACACACTTTTCTCGGCGCTCGGCGCACTCCCAGTTGGGTCCAACACACACTTTTCTCGGCGCTCGGCGCACTCCCAGTTGGGTCCCGTACACTTTTCTCGGCGCTCAGCGCACTCCCAGTTGGGTCCAACACACTTTTCTCGGCGCTCGGCGCACCCCAGTTGGGTCCAACACACTTTTCTCGGCGCTCGGCGCACTCCCAGTTGGCCCCAACACCCTTTTCCTCACGCCCGGCGCCCCCTCAGTTGGGTCCCACGCACTGTCTCGGCGCTCGGCGCACTCCCAGTTGGGTCCGACACACTTTTCTCGGCGCTCGGCGCACTCCCAGTTGGGTCCACACTTTTCTCGGCGCTCAGCGCACTCCACGTTGGGTCCGACACACTTTTCTCGGCGCTCGGCGCACTCCCAGTTGGGTCCAACACACTTTTCTCGGCGCTCTGCGCACTCCCAGTTGGGTCCAACACTTTTCTCGGCGCTCTGCGCACTCCCAGTTGGGTCCACACA
Organism: Aplectana chamaeleonis; assembly: GCA_029168955.1. Lineage (NCBI taxonomy): Eukaryota > Metazoa > Nematoda > Chromadorea > Rhabditida > Cosmocercidae > Aplectana > Aplectana chamaeleonis. Next base: position 169,336 of record JAPDOI010000291.1, read on the forward strand.
CTTTCCCGGCGCTCAGCGCACTCCCAGTTGGGTCCCACACTTTCTCGGCGCTCGGCGCACTCACATTTGGGTCCCACACACTTTTCTTGGCGCTCGACGCTTTCCCAGTTGGGTCCAACACACTTTTCTTGGCGCCCGGCGCAGTCCCATTTTGGTCCCACACACTTTTCTCGGCGCTCGGCGCACTCCCAGTTGGGTCCACACACTTTTCTCGGCGCTCGGCGCACTCCCAGTTGGGTCCAACACACTTTTCTCGGCGCTCGGCGCACTCCAGTTGGGTCCAACACACTTTCTCGGCGCTCGGCGCACTCCCAGTTGGGTCCACACACACTTTTCTCGGCGCTCGGCGCACTCCCAGTTGGGTCCAACACACTTTTCTCGGCGCTCGGCGCACTCCCAGTTGGGTCCACACACTTTTCTCGGCGCTCGGCACTTTCCCAGTTGGGTCCACACACTTTTCCCGGCGCTCGGCGCACTCCCAGTTGGGTCCCACACTTTTCTCGGCGCTCGGCGCACTCCCAGTTGGGTCCCACACACTTTCTCCGGCGCTCGGCGCACTCCCAGTTGGGTCCAACACACTTTTTCCGGCGCTCGGCGCACTCCCAGTTGGGTCCGACACACTTTTCTCGGCGCTCGGCGCACTCCCAGTTGGGTCCACACACTTTTCTCGGCGCTCGGCGCACTCACGCTTGGGTCCAATACACTTTTCTCGGCGCTCGGCACTCCCAGTTGGGTCCCACACACTTTTCTCGGCGCTCGGCGCACTCCCGGTTGGGTCCACACACTTTCCCGGCGCTCGGCGCACTCCCAGTTAGGTCCCACACACTTTTCTCGGCGCTCGGCACTTTCCCAGTTGGGTCCAACACACTTTTCTCGGCGCTCGGCGCACTCACAGTTGGGTCCAACACACTTTTCTCGGCGCTCGGCGCACTCCAGTTGGGTCCCACACACTTTTCTCGGCGCTCGGCGCACTCACAGTTGGGTCCACACACTTTTCTCGGCGCTCGGCGCACTCCCAGTTGGGTCCAACACACATTTCTCGGCGCTCGGCGCACTCCAGTTGGGTCCCGTACACTTTTTCTCGGCGCTCAGCGCACTCCCAGTTGGGTCCACACACTTTTCTCGGCGCTCGGCGCACTCCCAGTTGGGTCCACACACTTTTCTCGGCGCTCGGCGCACTCCCAGTTGGGTCCAACACACTTTTCTCGGCGCTCGGCGCACTCCCATTTGGGTCCACACACTTTTCTCGGCGCTCGGCGCACTCAGTTGGGTCCCACACACTTTTCTCGGCGCTCGGCGCACTCCCAGTTGGGTCCCACACACTTTTCTCGGCGCTCAGCGCACTCCAGTTGGGTCCGACACACTTTTCTCGGCGCTCGGCGCACTCCCAGTTGGGTCCAACACACTTTTCCGGCGCTCGGCGCACTCCCAGTTGGGTCCAACACTTTTCTCGGCGCTCGGCACTCCCAGTTGGGTCCACACACTTTCTCGGCGCTCGGCGCACTCCCAGTTGGGTCCACACACTTTTCCCGGCGCTCGGCGCACTCCCATTTGGGTCCACACACACTTTTCTCGGCGCTCGGCGCACTCCCAGTTGGGTCCAACACACTTTTCTCGGCGCTCGGCGCACTCCCAGTTGGGTCCCGTACACTTTCGCCGGCGCTCGGCGCACTCCCAGTTGGGTCCACACACTTTTCTCGGCGCTCGGCGCACTCCCAGTTGGGTCCACACACTTTTCCCGGCGCTCGGCGCCCTCCCAGTTGGGTCCCACACACATTTCTCGGCGCTCGGCGCACTCCCAGTTGTGTCCCACACACTTTTCCCGGCGCTCGGCGCACTCCCAGTTAGGTCCCACACACTTTTCCCGGCGCTCGGCGCACTCCCAGTTAGGTCCCACACATTTTCTCGGCGCTCGGCGCACTCCCAGTTGGGTCCGACACACTTTTCCCGGCGCTCGGCGCACTCCCAGTTGGGTCCCACACATTTTTCTCGGCGCTCGGCGCACTCCCATTTGGGTCCCACACTTTCTCCGGCGCTTGGCGCACTCCCAGTCGGGTCCACACCCTTTTCCCGGCGCTCGGCGCACTCCCAGTTGGGTCCCGTACACTTTCGCCGGCGCTCGGCGCACTCCCAGTTGGGTCCAACACACTTTTCTCGGCGCTCGGCGCACTCCCAGTTGGGTCCCACACATTTCTCGGCGCTCGGCGCACTCCAGTTGGGTCCAACACACTTTTCTCGGCGCTCGGCGCACTCCCAGTTGGGTCCAACACACTTTTCCCGGCGCTCGGCGCACTCCCAGTTGGGTCCACACACTTTTCTCGGCGCTCGGCGCACTCCCAGTTGGGTCCCACACACTTTTCTCGGGGCTCGGCGCATTCCGGTTGGTCCCACACACTTTTCTCGGCGCTCGGCGCACTCCCAGTTGGGTCCCACACACTTTTCTTCGGCGCTCAGCGCACTCCCAGTTGGGTCCCACACACTTTTCTCGGCGCTCGGCGCACTCCCAGTTGGGTCCCGTACACTTTCGCCGGCGCTCAGCGCACTCCCAGTTGGGTCCCACACACATTTCTCGGCGCACTCCGGTTGGGTCCCACACACTTTTCTCGGCGCTCGGCGCACTCCCAGTTGGGTCCCACACACTTTTCCCGACGCTCGGCGCACTCCCAGTTGGGTCACACACACTTTTCTCGGCGCTCGGCGCACTCCCAGTTGGGTCCACACACTTTTCTCGGCGCTCGGCGCACTCCTGTTGGTCCCACACTTTTCTCGGGGCTCGGCGCACTCCTAGTTGGGTCCAACACACATTTCTCGGCGCTCAGCGCACTCCCAGTTGGGTCAAACACACTTTTCTTGGCGCTCGGCGCACTCCCAGTTGGGTCCCGCACACTGTTCTCGACGCTCAGCGCACTCCCAGTTGGGTCCCACACACTTTTCTCGGCGCTCGGCGCACTCCTAGGTGGGTCCGACACATTTTCTCGTCCGTACACTTTCCCCGGCGCTCGGCGCACTCCACGTTGGGTCCGACACACTTTTCTCGGCGCTCGGCGCACTCCCGGTTGGGTCCAACACACTTTTCCGGCGCTCGGCGCACTCCCAGTTGGGTCCAACACTTTTTCTCGGCGCTCGGCGCACTCCCAGTTGGGTCCGACACACTTTTCCCGGCGCTCGGCGCACTCCCAGTTGGGTCCCACACACTTTCTCGGCGCTCGGCGCACTCCCAGTTGGGTCCACACACTTTTCTCGGCGCTCGGCACTCCCAGTTGGGTCCAACACACTTTTCCCGGCGCTCGGCGCACTCCCAGTTGGGTCCCGTACACTTTCGCCGGCGCTCGGCGCACTCCCAGTTGGGTCATACACACTTTTCTCGGCGCTCGGCGCTCCCAGTTGGGTCCAACACACATTTCTCGGCGCTCGGCGCACTCCCAGTTGGGTCCAACACACTTTTCCGGCGCTCGGCGCACTCCCAGTTGGGTCCCACACACTTTTCTCGGCGCTCGGCGCACTCCCAGTTGGGTCCAACACACTTTTCTCGGCGCTCGGCGCACTCCATTTGGGTCCCACACACTTTTCTCGGCGCTCGGCACTTTCCCAGTTGGGTCCACACACTTTTTCTCGGCGCTCGGCGCACTCCCAGTTGGGTCCCACACACTTTCCCGGCGCTCGGCGCACTCCCAGTTGGGTCCCATACACTTTCTCCGGCGCTCGGCGCACTCCCAGTTGGGTCCAACACACTTTTTCCGGCGCTCGGCGCACTCCCAGTTGGGTCCGACACACTTTTCTCGGCGCTCGGCGCACTCCCAGTTGGGTCCAACACACTTTTCTCGGCGCTCGGCGCACTCACTTTGGGTCCAATACACTTTTCTCGGCGCTCGGCGCACTCCCAGTTGGGTCCGACACACTTTCTCGGCGCTCGGCGCACTCCCAGTTGGGTCCACACACTTTTCTCGGCGCTCGGCGCACTCCCATTTGGGTCCACACACTTTTCTCGGCGCTCGGCGCACTCCCAGTTGGGTCCCACACACTTTTCTCGGCGCTCGGCGCACTCCCAGTTGGGTCCAACACACTTTTCCCGGCGCTCGGCGCACTCCCATTTGGGTCCACACACTTTTCTCGGCGCTCGGCGCACTCCCAGTTGGGTCCCACACATTTCTCGGCGCTCGGCGCACTCCCAGTTGGGTCCCACACTTTCTCGGCGCTCAGCGCTCCACGTTGGGTCCGACACACTTTTCTCGGCGCTCGGCGCACTCCCAGTTGGGTCCAACACACTTTTCTCGGCGCTCGGCGCACTCCCAGTTGGGTCCAACACTTTTCTCGCCGCTCTGGGCACTCCCAGTTGGGTCCGACACACTTTTCCGGCGCTCGGCGCACTACCAGTTGGGTCCCACACACTTTTCTCGGCGCTCGGCGCACTCACATTTGGGTCCCACACACTTTTCTCGGGGCTCGGCGCACTCCCAGTTGGGTCAAACACACTTTTCCCGGCGCTCGGCGCACTCCCAGTTGGGTCCCGTACACTTTCGCCGGCGCTCGGCGCACTCCCAGTTGGGTCCCACACACTTTTCTTGGCGCTCGGCGCACTCCCGGTTGGGTCCAACACACTTTTCTCGGGGCTCGGCGCACTCCCAGTTGGGTCAAACACACTTTTCCCGGCGCTCGGCGCACTCCCAGTTGGGTCAATACACTTTTCTCGGCGCTCGGCGCACTCCCAGTTGGGTCCAACACACTTTTCCCGGCGCTCGGCGCACTCCCATTTAGGTCCACACACTTTTCTCGGCGCTCGGCACTTTCCCAGTTGGGTCCAACACCCTTTTCTCGGCGCCCTCCCAGATGGGTCCCACACACTTTTACCGGCGCTCGGCGCACTCCCAGTTGTGTCCCGTACACTTTCGCCGGCGCTCGGCGCGCTCCTATTTGGGTCCAACACACTTTTTTGCGGCGCTTGACGCATTTCCAGTTGGGTCCAACACACATTTCTCGGCGCTCGGCACACTCCCAGTTGGGTCCAGCACACTTTTCCGGCGCTCGGCGCACTCCAGTTGGGTCCAATACACTTTTCTCGGCGCTCGGCGCACTCCCAGTTGGGTCCGACACACTTTTCGCCGCGCCAGGCGCACTCCCAGTTGGGTTCCACACACTTTTCTCGGCGCTCGGCGCACTCCCATTTGGGTCCCACACTTTTCTCGGCGCTCGGCGCACTCCCAGTTGGGTCCACACACTTTTTCCCGGCGCTCGGCGCACTCCAGTTGGGTCCAACACACATTTCTCGGCGCTCGACGCACTCCCAGTTGGGTCCAACACACTTTTCCGGCGCTCTGCGCACTCACACTTGGGTCCAATACACTTTTCTCGGCGCTCGGCGCACTCCCAGTTGGGTCCACACACTTTTCTCGGCGCTCGGCGCACTCCAGTTGGGTCCCACACACTTTTCTCGGCGCTCAGCGCTCTCCACGTTGGGTCGAACACACTTTTCTTGGCGCACGGCGCAATCCCGGTTGGTTCCCACACACTTTTCTCGGTGCCAGGAGCACTCCAAGTTGGGTTCCACACACTTTTCTCGGCGCTCGGCGCACTCACATTTGGGTCCCGTACACTTTTCTCGGCGCTCGGCGCACTCCCAGTTGGGTCCAACACACATTTCTCGGCGCTCGGCGCACTCCCAGTTGGGTCCACACACTTTTTCTCGGCGCTCGGCGCACTCCCAGTTGGGTCCAACACACTTTTCCGGCGCTCGGCGCACTCCCTGGGTCCAACACACTTTTCTCGGCGCTCGGCGCACTCCCAGTTGGGTCCACACACTTTTCTCGGCGCTCTCGCGCACTCCCAGTTGGGTCCCACACTTTCCCCGGCGCTCAGCGCACTCCACGTTGGGTCGAACACACTTTTCTCGGCGCTCGGCGCACTCCCAGTTGGGTCCGACACACTTTTCTCCGCGCTCGCGCACTCGCAGTTGGGTTCCACACACTTTTCCCGGCGCTCGGCGCGCTCATATTTGGGTCCCACACACTTTCCCCGGCGCTTGGCGCACTCCTAGTTTGGTCCAACACACTTCTCCCTGCGCTCGGCGCACTCCTATTTGGGTCCAACACACATTTCTCGGCGCTGGGCGCACTCTCAGTTGGGTCCCACACACTTTTCCCGGCGCTCGGCGCGCTCCCAGCGGAGTCCCACACACATTTCTCGACGCTCGGCGCACTCCCAGTTGGTTCCACACACTTTTCCCGGCTCTCGGCGCACTCCCTGTTGGTACCGTACACTTTTTCTCGGCGCTCAGTGCACTCCCAGTTGGGTCCAACACACTTTTCTCGGCGCTCGGTGCACTCCCAGTTGGGTCTTACACACTTTTTTCGGGGCTCGGTGCACTCACATTTGGGTCGAACACACTTTTCCCGGCGCTCGGCGCACTCCCATTTGGGTCCCACACACTTTTCACGGCGCTCGGCGCACCCCCAGTTGGGTCCAACACACTTTTCCCGGCGCTCAGCGCACTCCCATTTGGGTCCCACACACTTTCTCGGCGCTCAGCGCACTCCACGTTGGGTCCGACACACTTTTCTCGACGCTCGGCGCACTCCCAGTTGGGTCCAACACACTTTTCCGGCGCTCGGCGCACTCCCAGTTGGGTCCAACACTTTTTCTCGGCGCTCTGGGCACTCCCAGTTGGGTCCGACACACTTTTCCGGCGCTCGGCGCACTCCCAGTTGGGTCCCACACTTTCCCCGGCGCTCGACGCACTCCCATTTGGGTCCACACACTTTTCTCGGCGCTCGGCACTTTCCCAGTTGGGTCCAACACACTTTTCTCGGCGCTGTGCGCACTCACGTTTGGGTCCAGCACACTTTCTCGGCGCTTGGCGCATTTCCATTTGGGTCACACACACTTTCCCCGGCGCTCGGCGCACTCCCAGTTGGGTCCACACACTTTTCTCGGCGCTCGGCGCACTCCCATTTGGGTCCCACACACTTTCTCGGCGCTCGGCGCACTCTAGTTGGGTCCAACACGCTTTTCTCGGTGCTCAGCGCACTCCCATTTGGGTCCCGTACACTTTCTCCGGCGCTCGGCGCTTTCCACGTTGGGTCCGACACACTTTTCACGGCGCTCGGCGCGCTCCCAGTTGGGTCCAACACACTTTCTCGGCGCTCAGCGCTCTCCACGTTGGGTCCGACACACTTTTCTCGGCGCTCCGCACACTCCTGTTGGGTCCACACACTTTTCTCCGCGCCAGGAGCACCCGCAGTTGGGTTCCACACACTTTTCCCGGCGCTCGGCGCACTCCATTTGGGTCCCGTACACTTTCGCCGGCGCTCGGCGCACTCCCAGTTGGGTCCCACACACTTTTCCCGGCGCTCGGCGCACTCACATTTGGGTCCGACACACATTTCTCGGCGCTCGGCGCACTCCCAGTTGGGTCCCACACACACTTTTCCCCGGCGCTCGGCGCACTCCCAGTTGGGTCCACACACTTTTCTCGGCGCTCGGCGCACTCACTTTGGGTCCAACACACATTTCTCGGCGCTCGGCGCACTCCAGTTGGGTCCCGTACACTTTCTCGGCGCTCAGTGCACTCCCAGTTGAGTCCAACACACTTTTCCCGGCGCTCGGCGCACTCCCAGTTGGGTCCAACACACTTTTTCTCGGCGCACTCCCAGTTGGGTCCAACACACTTTTCCCGGCGTTTGGCGCACTCCCATTTGGGTCCCACCCACAATTCTCGGCGCTCGGCACTTTTCCAGTTGGGTCCAACACACTTTTCCGGGGCTCGGCGCACTCCCAGTTGGGTCCCACACACTTTTCCCGGCTCTCAGCGCACTCCCACTTGGGTCCCATACACTTTCTCCGGCGCTCGGCGCACTCCCAGTTGGGTCCGACACACTTTTCTCGGCGCTCCGCACACTCCCAGTTGGGTCCAACACACTTTCTCGGCGCTCGGCGCACTCCCAGTTGGGTCCACACTTTCTCGGCGCTCGGCGCACTCCCAGTTGGGTCCCACACACTTTTCGGCGCTCGGCACTCCCAGTTGGGTCCACACACTTTCCCCGGCGCTCGGCGCTCTCCACGTTGGGTCGAACACACTTTTCTCGGCGCTCGGCGCACTCCCGGTTGGTTCCACACACTTTTCTCCGCGCTCGGCGCACTCCCAGTTGGGTCCCACACACTTTTACCGGCGCTCGGCGCACTCACATTTGGGTCCAACACATTTATCGGCGCTCGGCGCACTCCCAGTTGGGTCCCACACACTTTTCCCGGCGCTCGGCGCACTCACAGTGGAGTCCACACACTTTTCTCGACGCTCGGCGCACTCACTTTTGGGTCCAACACACTTTTATCGGCGCTCGGCGCACTCCCAGTTGGTACCGTACACTTTATACGGCGCTCAGTGCACTCCAAGTTGGGTCCAGCACACTTTTCTCGGCGCTCGGCGCACTCCCAGTTGGGTCCCGTACACTTTTCTCGGCGCTCGGCGCACTCCCAGTTGGGTCAACACACTTTTCCGGCGCTCGGCGCACTCCCATTTGGGTCCCACACGCTTTTCACGGCGCTCGGCACTTTCCCAGTTGGGTCCAACACACTTTTCCCGGCGCTGTGCGCACTCCCACTTGGGTCCAACACACTTTTCCCGGCGCTCGGCGCACTCCCATTTGGGTCCCACACACTTTTCACGGCGCTCGGCACTTTCCCAGTTGGGTCCAACACACTTTTCCCGGCGCTCAGCGCACTCTAGTTGGGTCCAGCCCACACTTTCTCGGCGCTCGGCGCACTCCCAGTTGGGTCCACACACTTTCCCGGCGCTCGGCGCACTCCCAGTTGGGTCCCACACACTTTTCTCGGCGCTCGGCGCACTCCCAGTTGGGTCCAACACACTTTTTCCGGCGCTCGGCGCACTCCCAGTTGGGTCCCACACACTTTCTCGGCGCTCGGCACTCTCCATTTGGGTCCACACACTTTTTCCGGCGCTCGGCGCACTCCCAGTTGGGTCCGACACACTTTTCCCGGCGCTCCGCACACTCCTAGTTGGGTCCAACACACTTTTCACGGCGCTCGGCACTTTCCCAGTTGGGTCCGACACACTTTTCCCGGCGCTATGCGCACTCCCATTTGGGTCCCATACACTTTCTCCGGCGCTCGGCGCACTCCCAGTTGGGTCCGACACACTTTTCCCGGCGCTCCGCACACTCCCAGTTGGGTCCAACACACTTTTCCCGGCGCTGTGCGAACTCCCACTTGGTTCCAACACACTTTTCTCGGTGCTCAGCGCACTCCTAGTTGGGTCCGACACACTTTTCCCGGCGCTCCGCACACTCCCAGTTGGGTCCAACACACTTTTCCCGGCGCTGTGCGAACTCCCACTTGGTTCCAACACACTTTTCTCGGCGCTCGGCGCACTCCCAGTTGGGTCCCACACACTTTTCTCGGCGCTCGGCGCACTCACATTTGGGTCCAACACACTTTCTCGGCGCTCGGCGCACTCCCAGTTGGGTCCCACACTTTTCTCGGCGCTCGGCGCACTCCCAGTTGGGTCCAACACACTTTTCTCGGCGCTCGGCGCACTCCATTTGGGTCCACACACTTTTCTCGGCGCTCGGCGCACTCCCAGTTGGGTCCCACACACTTTTCTCGGCGCTCGGCGCACTCCCAGTTGGGTCCAACACACTTTTCTCGGCGCTCGGCGCACTCCCAGTTGGGTCCCACACACTTTTCTCGGCGCTCGGCGCACTCCCATTTGGGTCCAACACACTTTTCTCGGCTCTCGGCGCACTCCCAGTTGGGTCCAGTACACCTTTCCCGGTGCTCGGCGCACTCCCATTTGGGTCCAACACTTTTCTCGGCTCTCGGCGCACTCCCAGTTGGGTCGAGTACACTTTTACCGGCGCTCGGCGCACTCCCAGTTGGGTCCACACACTTTTCTCGGCGCTCGGCGCACTCCCAGTTGGGTCCAACACACTTTCTCGGCGCTCGGCGCACTCCCAGTTTGGTCCCACACACTTTTCTCGGCGCTCGGCGCACTCACATTTGGCTCCCGTACACTTTCGCCGCCGCTCGGCGCACTCCCAGTTTGGTCCCACACACCTTTCCCGGCGCTCGGCGCACTCCCAGTTTGGTCCCACACACTTTTCCCGGCGCTCGGCGCTCTCACGTTCGGGTCCAACACACATTTATCGGCGCTCGGCGCATTTCCAGTTGGGTCCAACACACTTTTCCGGCGCTCTGCGCACTCACACTTGGGTCCAATACACTTTTCTCGCCGCTCGGGGCACTCCTAGTTGGGTCCAACACACTTTTCCCGGCGCTCGACGCACTCCCATTTAGGCCCCACACACTTTTCACGGCGCTCGGCACTTTCCCAGTTTGGTCCGACACACTTTTCCCGGCGCTGTGCGCACTCCCAGTTGGGTCCCACACACTTTTCCCGGCTCTCGGCGCACTCCCACTTGGGTCCCATACACTTTCTCCGGCGCTCGGCGCACTCCTATTTGGGTCCAACACACTTTTCTCGGCGCTCGGCGCACTCCCAGTTGGGTCCGACACACTTTTCTCGGCGCTCGGCGCACTCCCAGTTGGGTCCAGCACACTTTTACGGCGCTCGGCGCACTCACGCTTGGGTCCAATACACTTTTCTCGCCGCTCGGCGCACTCCCACTTGGGTCCGACACACTTTTCTCGGCGCTCGGCGCACTCCCAGTTGGGTCCCACACACTTTTCGGCGCTCGGCGCACTCCCATTTGGGTCCCACACACTTTTCTCGGCGCTCGGCGCACTCCCAGTTGGGTCCCACACACTTTTCCCGGCGCTCGGCGCACTCACAGTTGGGTCCCGTACACTTTCTCGGCGCTCGGCGCACTCCTATTTGGGTCCAACACACTTTTCCGGCGCTCGGCGCACTCCCAGTTGGGTCCCACACACTTTCCTCGGCGCTATGCGCACTCCCATTGGGTCCCACACTTTTCTCGGCGCTCGGCGCACTCCCAGTTGGGTCCACACACTTTCCCGGCGCTCAGCGCTCTCCACGTTGGGTCCGACACACTTTTCTCGGCGCTCGGCGCTCCCAGTTGGGTCCAACACACTTTTCTCCGCGCTGTGCGCACTCCCAGTTGGGTCCAACACACTTTTCTCGGCGCTCAGCGCACTCTAGTTGGGTCCAACACACTTTTCCCGGCGCTGTGCGCACTCCCAGTTGGGTCCCACACACTTTTCACGGCGCTCGGCACTTTCCCAGTTTGGTCCGACACACTTTTCCCGGCGCTGTGCGCACTCCCAGTTGGGTCCCACACACTTTTCCCGGCGCTCGGCGCACTCCCACTTGGGTCCCATACACTTTCTCCGGCGCTCAGCGCACTCCTATTTGGGTCCAACTCACTTTTTCCGGCGCTCGGCGCACTCCCAGTTGGGTCCGACACACTTTTCTCGGCGCTCCGCACACTCCCAGTTGGGTCCAGCACACCTTTACGGCGCTTTGCGCACTCACGCTTGGGTCCAATACACTTTTCTCGCCGCTCGGGACACTCCCAGTTGGGTCCGACACACTTTTCTCCGCGCCAGGAGCACCCCCAGTTGGGTTCCACACACTTTTCCCGGCGCTCGGCGCACTCACATTTGGGTCCCGTACACTTTCGCCGGCGCTCGGCGCACTCCCAGTTTGGTCCCCCACACTTTTCCCGGCGCTCGGCGCACTCACATTTGGGTCCCGTACACTTTTCCCGGCGCTCGGCGCACTCACGTTCGGGTCCAACACACATTTATCGGCGCTCGGCGCATTTCCAGTTGGGTCCAACACACTTTTCTCGGCGCTCGGCGCACTCCCTTTGGGTCCCACACGCTTTTCTCGGCGCTCGGCGCACTCCCAGTTGGGTCCAACACACTTTTCCCGGCGCTCGGCGCACTCCCATTGGGTCCCGTACACTTTCTCCGGCGCTCGGCGCACTCCTAGTTGGGTCCAACACACTTTTCTTGGCGCTCGGCGCACTCCCAGTTGGGTCCGACACACTTTTCTCGGCGCTCCGCGCACTCCCAGTTGGGTCCAACACACTTTTTCCGGCGCTCGGCGCACTCCCATTGGGTCCAATACACTTTTCTCGCCGCTCGGGGCACTCCCAGTTGGGTCCGACACATTTTTCCCGTCCCGTACACTTTCCCCGGCGCTCAGCGCTCTCCACGTTGGGTCGAACACACTTTTCTCGGCGCTCGGCGCACTCCCGGTTGGTTCCGACACACTTTTCTCCGCGCCAGGAGCACCCGCAGTTGGGTTCCACACACTTTTCCCGGCGCTCGGCGCGCTCACATTTGGGTCCCGTACACTTTCGCCGGCGCTCGGCGCACTCCTAGTTGGGTCCAACACACATATCTCGCCGCTCGGCGCACTCCCAGTTGGGTCCAACACACATTTATCGGCGCTCGGCGCACTCCCAGTTGGGTCCCACACACTTTTCCCGGCGCTCGGCGAACCCACAGTGGAGTCCCACACGCTTTTCTCGACGCTCGGCGCACTCACTTTTGGGTCCAACACACATTTATCGGCGCTCGGCGCACTCCCTGTTGGTACCGTACACTTTATACGGCGCTCAGTGCACTCCAAGTTGGGTCCAACACACTTTTCTCGGCGCCAGAAGCACCCCCAGTTGGGTCCAACACACTTTTCTCGGCGCTCGGCGCGCTCCCAGTTGGGTCCAACACACTTTTCCCGGCGCTTGGGGCACTCCCATTTGGGTCCCACACACTTTTCACGGCGCTCGGCGCACTCCCAGTTGGGTCCGACACATTTTTCTCGTCCCGTACACTTTCCCCGGCGCTCAGCGCTCTCCACGTTGGGTCCGACACACTTTTCTCGACGCTCCGCACACTCCCAGTTGGGTCCAACACACTTTTCCCGGCGCTGTGCGCACTCACGTTTGGGTCCAGCACACATTTCTCGGCGCTCGGCGCCTTTCCAGTTAGGACCCACACACTTTCCCCGGCGCTCGGCGCACTCCCAGTTGGGTCCCACACACTTTTCCCGGCGCTCGGCGCACTCCCATTTGGGTCCCACACACTTTTCACGGCGCTCGGCACTTTCCCAGTTGGGTCCAACACACTTTTCCCGGCGCTCGGCGCACTCACATTTGGGTCCAGCACACATTTATCGGCGCGCGGCGCACTCCCACTTGGGGCCCCCACACTTTTCCCCGGCGCTCGGCGCACTCCCAGTTGGGTCCCACACACTTTTTCGGCGCTCGGCGCACTCCCATTTGGGTCCCGTACACTTTTCTCGGCGCTCGGCGCACTCCCAGTTGGGTCCCACACACTTTCTCGGCGCTCGGCGCACTCCCAGTTGGGTCCCACACACTTTCTCGGCGCTCGGCGCACTCTCAGTTGGGTCCCACACACTTTCCCCGGCGCTCGGCGCACTCCCAGTTGGGTCCCACACACTGTCTCGGCGCTCGGCGCACTCCCAGTTGGGTCCAACACACTTTTCCTGACGCTCGGCGCACTCCCAGTTGGGTCCAACACACTTTTCTCGGCGCTCGGCGCACTCCCAGTTGGGTCCACACACTTTTCTCGGCGCTCGGCGCACTCCCAGTTGGGTCCCACACACTTTTCCCGGCGCTCGGCGCACTCCCAGTTGGGTCCGACACACACTTTCCCGGCGCTCAGCGCACTCCACGTTGGGTCCACACACTTTTCTCGGCGCTCGGCGCACTCCCAGTTGGGTCCAACACACTTTTCCCGGCGCTCGGCGCACTCACGTTTGGGTCCAACACACTTTTCTCGGCGCTCGGCGCACTTTCCAGTTGGGTCCCACACACACTTTCCCGGCGCTCGGCGCACTCCCAGTTGGGTCCCACACACTTTTTCCGGCGCTTGACGCATTTCCAGATGGGTCAAACGCACTTTTCTCGGCGCTCGACGCACTCACTTTTAGGTCTGACACACTTTTCTCGGCGCTCGGCACACTCCCAGTTGGGTCCGACACAATTTTCCGGCGCTCGGCACACTCACATTTGGGTCCCACACACTTTTCTCGGCGCTCGGCGCGCTCCCAGCGGGGTCCCACACACTTTTCCCGGCGCTTGGCGCACTTCCAGTTGGGTCCAACACACTTTTCCCGGCGCTCGGCGCACTCCCATTTAGGTCCCACACACTTTTCACGGCGCTCGGCACTTTCCCAGTTGGGTCCAACACACTTTCTCCGGCGCTGTGCGCACTCCCAGTTGGGTCCAACACACTCTTCTGGGCGCTCGGCGCACTCCCATTTGGGTCCAACACACTTTTCTGGGCGCTCGGCGCACTCCCATTTGGGTACAACACACTTTTCCCGGCGCTCGGCGCACTCACATTTGGGTCCCGTGCACTTTCCCCGGCGCTCAGCGCACTCCCAGTTGGGTTCCATACACTTTTCCCTGCGCTCGGCGCACTCACATTTGGGTCCAACACACATTTCTCGGCGCTCGGCGCACTCGCAGTTGGGTCCTACGCACTTTTCCCGGCGCTGGGCGCACTCACATTTGGGTCCCGCACACTTTTCTCGGTGCTCGGCGCACTCCTAGTTGGGTACAACACACATTTCTCGGCGCTCGGCGCACTCCCAGTTGGGACCCGTACACTTTCACCGGAGCTCAGCGCACTCCAAGTTGGGTCCAACACACTTTACCCGGCGCTCGGCGCACTCACATTTATGTCCTACGCACTTTTTTCGGCGCTCGGCGCACTCCCACTTGGGTCCAACACACCTTTCTCGGCGCTCGGCGCACTCACATTTGGTTCCTACGCACTTTTCTCGGCGCTCTGTGCACTCCCAGTTGGGTCCAACACATTTTTCCGCGTCCCGTACACTTTCCAACACACTTTCTCGGCGCTCAGCGCTCTCCACGTTGGGTCCGACACACTTTTCTCGGCGCTCCGCACACTCCCAGTTGGGTCCAACACACTTTTCCGGCGCTCTGCGCACTCACATTTGGGTCCAATACACTTTTCTCACCGCTCGGGGCACTCCCAGTTGGGTCCGACACATTTTTCCCGTCCCGTACACTTTCCCCGGCGCTCGACGCACTCCCATTTAGGCCCCACACACTTTTCACGGCGCTCGGCACTTTCCCAGTTGGGTCCAACACACTTTTCCCGGCGCTCGGCGCACTCCCAGTTGGGTCCAACACACTTTTCCCGGCGCTCGGCGCACTCCCACTTGGGTCCCGTACACTTTCTCCGGCGCTCGGCGCACTCCTATTTGGGTCCAACTCACTTTTTCCGGCGCTCGGCGCACTCCCATTTGGGTCCCGTACACTTTCTCCGGCGCTCGGCGCACTCCTATTTGGGTCCAACTCACTTTTTCCGGCGCTCGGCGCACTCCCATTTGGGTCCCGTACACTTTCTCCGGCGCTCGGGGCACTCCCAGTTGGGTCCGACACATTTTTCCCGTCCCGTACACTTTCCCCGGCGCTCAGCGCTCTCCACGTTGGGTCGAACACACTTTTCTCGGCGCTCGGCGCACTCCCGGTTGGTTCCCACACACTTTCGCCGGCGCTCGGCGCACTCCCGGTTGGTTCCCACACACTTTTCCCATCGCTCGGCGCACTCACATTTGGTTCCCGTACACTTTCGCCGGCGCTCGGCGCACTCCCAGTTGGGTCCCACACACTTTTCCCGCCGCTCGGCGCACTCACATTTGGGTCCAACACACATTTATCGGCGCTCGGCGCACTCCCAGTTGGGTCCCACACACTTTTCCCGGCGCTCGGCGAACTCACAGTGGAGTCCCACACACTTTTCTCGACGCTCGGCGCACTCACTTTAGGTCCAACACACATTTATCGGCGCTCGGCGCACTCCCTGTTGGTACCGTACACTTTATACGGCGCTCAGTGCACTCCAAGTTGGGTCCAACACACTTTTCTCGGCGCCAGAAGCACCCCCAGTTGGGTCCAACACACTTTTCCCGGCGCTCGGCGCACTCCCATTTGGGTCCCACACACTTTTCACGGCGCTCGGCACTTTCCCAGTTGGGTCCAACACACTTTCCCCGGCGCTGTGCGCACTCCCACTTGGGTCCAACACACTTTTCTCGGTGCTCAGAAGCACCCCCAGTTGGGTCCAACACACTTTTCCCGGCGCTCGACGCACTCCCATTTAGGCCCCACACACTTTTCACGGCGCTCGGCACTTTCCCAGTTGGGTCCGACACACTTTCTCCGGCGCTCGGCGCACTCCTATTTGGGTCCAACTCACTTTTTCCGGCGCTCGGCGCACTCCCAGTTGGGTCCGACACACTTCCTCCGGCGCTCGGCGCACTCCTATTTGGGTCCAACTCACTTTTTCCGGCGCTCGGCGCACTCCCAGTTGGGTCCGACACACTTTTCTCGGCGCTCCGCACACTCCCAGTTGGGTCCAACACACTTTTCCGGCGCTCTGCGCACTCACATTTGGGTCCAATACACTTTTCTCGCCGCTCGGGGCACTCCCAGTTGGGTCCGACACATTTTTCCCGTCCCGTACACTTTCCCCAGCGCTGAGCGCTCTCCACGTTGGATCGAACACACTTTTCTCGGCGCTCGACGCACTCCCGGTTGTTTCCCACACACTTTTCTCCGCGCCAGGAGCACCCCAGTTGGGTTCCACACACTTTTTCCGGCGCTCGGCGCACTCACATTTGGGTCCCGTACACTTTTGCCGGCGCTCGGCGCACTCCCAGTTTGGTCCCACACACTTTTCCCGGCGCTCGGCGCACTCCCACTTGGGTCCCATACACTTTTCCGGCGCTCGGCGCACTCCTATTTGGGTCCAACTCACTTTTTCCGGCGCTCGGCGCACTCCCAGTTGGGTCCGACACACTTTTCTCGGCGCTCCGCACACTCCCAGTTGGGTCCAACACACTTCCGGCGCTCTGCGCACTCACGCTTGGGTCCAATACACTTTTCTCGCCGCTCGGGGCACTCCCAGTTGGGTCCGACACATTTTTCCCGTCCCGTACACTTTCCCCGGCGCTGAGCGCTCTCCACGTTGGATCGAACCCACTTTTCTCGGCGCTCGGCGCACTCCCGGTTGGTTCCACACACTTTTCTCCGCGCCAGGAGCACCCCCAGTTGGGTTCCACACACTTTTCCCGGCGCTCGGCGCACTCACATTTGGGTCCCGTACAATTTCGCCGGCGCTCGGCGCACTCCCAGTTGGGCCCCACACACTTTTCCCGGCGCTCGGCGCACTCACGTTCGGGTCCAACACACATTTCTCGGCGCTCGGCGCACTCCCAGTTGGGTCCAACACACTTTTCTCGGCGCTCGGCGCACTCACTTTGGGTCCACACACTTTCTCGGCGCTCGGCGCACTCTAGTTGGGTCCAACACACTTTTCCCGGCGCTCGGCGCACTCCCATTGGGTCCCGTACACTTTCTCCGGCGCTCGGCGCACTCCCAGTTGGGTCCAACACACTTTTCTCGGCGCTCGGCGCACTCCCAGTTGGGTCCGACACACTTTTCTCGGCGCTCAGCGCACTCCCAGTTGGGTCCAACACACTTTTCCGGCGCTCGGCGCACTCCCATTTGGGTCCAACACACTTTTCTCGGCGCTCGGCACTTTCCCAGTTGGGTCCGACACATTTTCCCGTCCCGTACTCTTTCCCCGGCGCTCAGCGCTCTCAACGTTGGGATCGAACACACTTTTCTCGGCGCTCGGCGCACTCCCGGTTGGTTCCCACACACTTTTTCCGCGTCGGCGCACTCCCAGTTGGGTCCCACACACTTTTCACGGCGCTCGGCACTTTCCCAGTTGGGTCCAACACACTTTTCCCGGCGCTCGGCGCACTCACATTTGGGTCCAATACACTTTTCTCGCCGCTCGGGGCACTCCCAGTTGGGTCCGACACATTTTTCCCGTCCCGTACACTTTCCCCGGCGCTGAGCGCTCTCCACGTTGGATCGAACACACTTTTCTCGGCGCTCGACGCACTCCCGGTTGTTTCCCACACACTTTTCTCCGCGTCAGGAGCACCCCAGTTGGGTTCCACACACTTTTACCGGCGCTCGGCGCACTCACATTTGGGTCCCGTACACTTTCGCCGGCGCTCGGCGCACTCCCAGTTTGGTCCCACACACTTTTCCCGGCGCTCGGCGCACTCACGTTCGGGTCCAACACACATTTATCGGCGCTCGGCGCATTTCCAGTTGGGTCCAACACACTTTTCTCGACGCTCGGCGCACTCACTTTTGGGTCCCACACGCTTTTCTCGAAGCTCGGAGCACTCCTAGTTGGGTCCAACTCACTTTTCCCGGCGCTCGGCGCACTCCCATTTGGGTCCCGTACACTTTCTCCGGCGCTCGGCGCACTCCTAGTTGGGTCCAACACACATATCTCGCCGCTCGGCGCACTCCCAGTTGGGTCCGACACACTTTTCTCGGCGCTCCGCACACTCCCAGTTGGGTCCAACACACTTTTCCGGCGCTCTGCGCACTCACACTTGGGTCCAATACACTTTTCTCGCCGCTCGGGGCACTCCCAGTTGGGTCCGACACATTTTTCCCGTCCCGTACTCTTTCCCCGGCGCTCAGCGCTCTCAACGTTGGATCGAACACACTTTTCTCGGCGCTCGGCGCACTCCCGGTTGGTTCCCACACACTTTTTTCCGCGCCAGGAGCACCCCCATTTAGGCCCCACACACTTTTCACGGCGCTCGGCACTTTCCCAGTTGGGTCCAACACACTTTTCCCGGCGCTCGGCGCACTCACATTTGGGTCCCGTACACTTTCGCCGGCGCTCGGCGCACTCCCAGTTGGGTCCCACACACTTTTCCCGGCGCTCGGCGCACTCATATTTGGGTCCAGCACACATTTCTCGGCGCTCGGCGCCTTCCCAGTTGGGACCCACACACTTTTCCCTGCGCTCGGCGCACTCCTATTTGGGTCCAACTCACTTTTTCCGGCGCTCGGCGCACTCCCATTTGTGTCCCGTACACTTTCTCCGGCGCTCGGCGCACTCCCAGTTGGGTCCGACACATTTTTCCCGTCCCGTACACTTTCCCCGGCGCTCAGCGCTCTCCACGTTGGGTCCGACACACTTTTCTCGACGCTCCGCACACTCCCGGTTGGTTCCCACACACTTTTCTCCGCGCCAGGAGCACCCACAGTTGGGTTCCACACACTTTTCCCATCGCTCGGCGCACTCACATTTGGTTCCCGTACACTTTCGCCGGCGCTCGGCGCACTCCCAGTTGGGTCCCACACACTTTTCCCGCCGCTCGGCGCACTCACATTTGGGTCCAACACACATTTATCGGCGCTCGGCGCACTCCCAGTTGGGTCCCACACACTTTTCCCGGCGCTCGGCGAACTCACAGTGGAGTCCCACACACTTTTCTCGACGCTCGGCGCACTCACTTTTGGGTCCAACACACATTTATCGGCGCTCGGCGCACTCCCTGTTGGGTCCAACACACTTTTCCCGGCGCTCGGCGCACTCCCATTTGGGTCCCACACACTTTTCACGGCGCTCGGCACTTTCCCAGTTGGGTCCAACACACTTTTCCCGGCGCTGTGCGCACTCCCACTTGGGTCCAACACGCTTTTCTCGGTGCTCAGCGCACTCCTAGTTGGGTCCAACACACTTTTCCCGGCGCTCGACGCACTCCCATTTAGGCCCCACACACTTTTCACGGCGCTCGGCACTTTCCCAGTTTGGTCCGACACACTTTTCCCGGCGCTGTGCGCACTCCCAGTTGGGTCCCACACACTTTTCCCGGCTCTCGGCGCACTCCCACTTGGGTCCCATACACTTTCTCCGGCGCTCGGCGCACTCCTATTTGGGTCCAACTCACTTTTTCCGGCGCTCGGCGCACTCCCAGTTGGGTCCGACACACTTTTCTCGGCGCTCCGCACACTCCCAGTTGGGTCCAACACACTTCCGGCGCTCTGCGCACTCACGCTTGGGTCCAATACACTTTTCTCGCCGCTCGGGGCACTCCCAGTTGGGTCCGACACATTTTTCCCGTCCCGTACACTTTCCACGGCGCTGAGCGCTCTCCACGTTGGATCGAACACACTTTTCTCGGCGCTCGACGCACTCCCGGTTGGTTCCCACACACTTTTCTCCGCGCCAGGAGCACCCCCAGTTGGGTTCCCTCACACTTTTACCGGCGCTCGGCGCACTCACATTTGGGTCCCGTACACTTTCGCCGGCGCTCGGCGCACTCCCAGTTTGGTCCCACACACTTTTCCCGGCGCTCGGCGCACTCACTTTCGGGTCCAACACACTTTTATCGGCGCTCGGCGCATTTCCAGTTGAGTCCAACACACTTTTCTCGACGCACGGCGCACTCACTTTTGGGTCCCACACGCTTTTCTCGAAGCTCGGAGCACTCCTAGTTGGGTCCAACTCACTTTTCCCGGCGCTCGGCGCACTCCCATTTGGGTCCCGTACACTTTCTCCGGCGCTCGGCGCACTCCTAGTTGGGTCCAACACACATATCTCGCCGCTCGCCGCACTCCCAGTTGGGTCCGACACACTTTTCTCGGCGCTCCGCACACTCCCAGTTGGGTCCAACACACTTTTCCGGCGCTCTGCGCACTCACATTTGGGTCCAATACACTTTTCTCGCCGCTCGGGGCACTCCCAGTTGGGTCCGACACCTTTTTCCCGTCCCGTACTCTTTCCCCGGCGCTCAGCGCTCTCCACGTTGGATCGAACACACTTTTCTCGGCGCTCGGCGCACTCCCGGTTTGTTCCCACACACTTTTCTCCGCGCCAGGAGCACCCCCAGTTTGGTTCCACACACTTTTCCCGGCGCTCGGCGCACTCACATTTGGGTCCCGTAAACTTTCGCCGGCGCTCGGCGCACTCCCAGTTTGGTCCCACACACTTTTCCTGGCGCTCGGCGCACTCACGTTCGGGTCCAACACATATTTATCGGCGCTCGGCGCATTTCCAGTTGGGCCCAACACACTTTTCTCGACGCACGGCGCACTCACTTTTGGGTCCCACACACTTTTCCCGGCTCTCGGCGCACTCCCACTTGGGTCCCATACACTTTCTCCGGCGCTCGGCGCACTCCTATTTGGGTCCAACTCACTTTTTCCGGCGCTCGGCGCACTCCCAGTTGGGTCCGACACACTTTTCTCGGCGCTCCGCACACTCCCAGTTGGGTCCAGCACACTTTTCCGGCGCTTTGCGCACTCACGCTTGGGTCCAATACACTTTTCTCGCCGCTCTGGGCACTCCCAGTTGGGTCCGACACATTTTTCCCGTCCCGTACACTTTCCCCGGCGCTCAGCGCTCTCCACGTTGGATCGAACACACTTTTCTTGGCGCTCGGCGCACTCCCGGTTGGTTCCCACACACTTTTCTCCGCGCCAGGAGCACCCCCAGTTGGGTTCCACACACTTTTCCCGGCGCTCGGCGCACTCACATTTGGGTCCCGTACACATTCGCCGGCGCTCGGCGCACTCCCAGTTGGGCCCCACACACTTTTCCCGGCGCTCGGCGCACTCACGTTCGGGTCCAACACACATTTATCGGCGCTCGGCGCATTTCCAGTTGGGTCCAACACACTTTTCTCGACGCTCGGCGCACTCACTTTTGGGTCCCACACGCTTTTCTCGAAGCTCGGAGCACTCCTAGTTGGGTCCAACTCACTTTTCCCGGCGCTCGGCGCACTCCCAGTTGGGTCCGACACATTTTTCCCGTCCCGTCCTCTTTCCCCGGCGCTCAGCGCTCTCCACGTTGGATCGAACACACTTTTCTCGGCGCTCGGCGCACTCCCGGTTGGTTCCCACACACTTTTCTCCGCGCCAGGAGCACCCGCAGTTGGGTTCCACACACTTTTCCCGTCGCCCGGCGCACTCACATTTGGGTCCCGTACACTTTCGCCGGCGCTCGGCGCACTCCCGGTTGGTTCCCACACACTTTTCTCCGCGCCAGGAGCACCCGCAGTTGGGTTCCACACACTTTTCCCGTCGCCCGGCGCACTCCCGGTTGGTTCCCACACACTTTTTTCCGCGCCAGGAGCACCCCCATTTAGGCCCCACACACTTTTCACGGCGCTCGGCACTTTCCCAGTTGGGTCCAACACACTTTTCCCGGCGCTCGGCGCACTCACATTTGGGTCCCGTGCACTTTCCCCTGCGCTCAGCGCACTCCCAGTTGGGTTCCATACACTTTTTCCGGATGCTCAGCGCACTCCCAGTTGGGTCCAGCACATTTCTCGGCGCTCGGCGCACTCCCATTTGGGTCCCGTACACTTTCTCCGGCGCTCGGCGCACTCCTATTTGGGTCCAACTCACTTTTTCCGGCGCTCGGCGCACTCCCATTTGGGTCCCGTACACTTTCTCCGGCGCTCGGGGCACTCCCAGTTGGGTCCGACACATTTTTCCCGTCCCGTACACTTTCCCCGGCGCTCAGCGCTCTCCACGTTGGGTCGAACACACTTTTCTCGGCGCTCGGCGCACTCCCGGTTGGTTCCCACACACTTTTCTCCGCGCCAGGAGCACCCGCAGTTGGGTTCCACACACTTTTCCCGGCGCTCGGCGCACTCACATTTGGGTCCCGTACACTTTCGCCGGCGCTCGGCGCACTCCCAGTTGGGTCCCACACACTTTTCCAGACGCTCGGCGCACTCACATTTGGGTCCGACACACATTTATCGGCGCTCGGCGCACTCCCAGTTGGGTCCCACACACTTTTCCCGGCGCTCGGCGAACTCCCAGTTGGGTCCCACACACTTTTCTCGACGCTCGGCGCACTCACTTTGGGTCCAACACACTTTTCTCGGCGCTCGGCGCACTCCTGTTGGGTCCAACACACTTTTCCCGGCGCTCGGCGCACTCCCATTTGGGTCCCACACACTTTTCACGGCGCTCGGCACTTTCCCAGTTGGGTCCAACACACTTTTCCCGGCGCTGTGCGCACTCCCACTTGGGTCCAACACACTTTTCTCGGTGCTCAGCGCACTCCTAGTTGGGTCCAACACACTTTTCCCGGCGCTGTGCGCACTCCCAGTTGGGTCCCACACACTTTTCCCGGCTCTCGGCGCACTCCCACTTGGGTCCCATACACTTTCTCCGGCGCTCAGCGCACTCCTAGTTGGGTCCAACACACATATCTCGCCGCTCGGCGCACTCCCAGTTGGGTCCGACACACTTTTCTCGGCGCTCCGCACACTCCCAGTTGGGTCCAACACACTTTTCCGGCGCTCTGCGCACTCACACTTGGGTCCAATACACTTTTCTCGCCGCTCGGGGCACTCCCAGTTGGGTCCGACACATTTTTCCCCCGTCCCGTACACTTTTCCCCGGCGCTCAGCGCTCTCCACGTTGGATCGAACACACTTTTCTCGGCGCTCGGCGCACTCCCGGTTGGTTCCCACACACACTTTTCTCCGCGCCAGGAGCACCCGCAGTTGGGTTCCACACACTTTTCCCGGCGCTCGGCGCACTCACATTTGGGTCCCGTACACTTTCGCCGGCGCTCGGCGCACTCCCAGTTGGGTCCCACACACTTTTCTCCGCGCTCGGCGCACCCGCAGTTGGGTTCCACACACTTTTCCCGGCGCTCGGCGCACTCACATTTGGGTCCCGTCCACTTTTTTCCGCGCCAGGAGCACCCCCATTTAGGCCCCACACACTTTTCACGGCGCTCGGCACTTTCCCAGCTGGGTCCCACACACTTTTCCCGGCGCTCGGCGCACTCACATTTGGGTCCAACACACTTTTCCCGGCGCTCGGCGCTTTCCCAGTTGGGTCCCACACACTTCTCCCGAAGCTCGGCGCACTCACAATTGGGTCCAACACACTTTTCTCGGCCCTCAGCGCACTCACTTTGGGTCCAACACACTTTCTCCGGCGCTCGGCGCACTCCCAGTTGGGTCCAACACACTTTTCCGGCGCTCGGCGCACTCCCATTTGGGTCCCACACACTTTTCACGGCGCTCGGCACTTTCCCAGTTGGGTCCACACACTTTTCCCGGCGCTGTGCGCACTCACACTTGGGTCCAACACACTTTTCTCGGCGCTCAGCGCACTCCCAGTTGGGTCCAACACACTTTTCCCGGCGCTCGGCGCACTCCCATTTGGGTCCCACACACTTTTCACGGCGCTCGGCACTTTCCCAGTTGGGTCCGACACACTTTTCTCCGGCGCTCGGCGCACTCCCAGTTGGGTCCCACACACTTTTCCCGGCGCTCGGCGCACTCCCAGTTGGGTCCCATACACTTTCTCCGGCGCTCGGCGCACTCCCATTTGGGTCCAACACACTTTTCTCGGCGCTCGGCGCACTCCCAGTTGGGTCCGACACACTTTCTCGGCGCTCGGCACACTCCCAGTTGGGTCCAACACACTTTTCCGGCGCTCTGCGCACTCACTTGGGTCCAATACACTTTTCTCGCCGCTCGGGGCACTCCCAGTTGGGTCCGACACATTTTCCCGTCCCGTACACTTTCCCCGGCGCTCAGCGCTCTCCACGTTGGGTCGAACACACTTTTCTCGGCGCTCGGCGCACTCCCGGTTGGTTCCCACACACTTTTCTCCGCGCCAGGAGCACCCGCAGTTGGGTTCCACACACTTTTCCCGGCGCTCGGCGCACTCACATTTGGGTCCCGTACACTTTCGCCGGCGCTCGGCGCACTCACGTTCGGGTCCAACACACTTTTCTCGGCGCTCGGCGCGCTCCCAGTTGGGTCCAACACACTTTTCCCGGCGCTCGGCGCACTCCCAGTTGCGTCCACCACACTTTTCCCCGCGCTCGGCGCCCTCCCATTTGGGTCCCACACACTTTTCACGGCGCTCGGCACTTTCCCAGTTGGGTCCAACACACTTTCTTGGGCGCTCGGCGCACTCCCAGTTGGGTCCCGTGCACTTTCCCCGGCGCTCAGCGCACTCCCAGTTGGGTTCCATACACTTTTTCCGGATGCTCAGCGCACTCCCAGTTGGGTCCAGCACACATTTCTCGGCGCTCGGCGCACTCCCAGTTGGGTCCCACACACTTTTCCCGGCGCTCGGCGCACTCCAGTTGGGTCCAACTCACTTTTTCCGGCGCTCGGCGCACTCCCATTTGGGTCCCGTACACTTTCTCCGGCGCTCGGCGCACTCCCAGTTGGGTCCGACACATTTTTCCCGTCCCGTACACTTTCCCCGGCGCTCAGCGCTCTCCACGTTGGGTCCGACACACTTTTCCCGTCGCTCGGCGCACTCCCAGTTGGGTCCGACACACTTTTCTCCGCGCCAGGAGCACCCCCAGTTGGGTTCCACACACTTTTCCCGCCGCTCGGCGCACTCCCAGTTGGGTCCCGTACACTTTCGCCGGCGCTCGGCGCACTCCCAGTTGGGTCCCACACACTTTTCCAGACGCTCGGCGCACTCACATTTGGGTCCCACACACATTTATCGTCGCTCGGCGCACTCCCAGTTGGGTCCCACACACTTTTCCCGGCGCCCGGCGCACTCCCAGTTTTGTCCCACACACTTTTCCCAGCGCTCGGCGCACTACCAGTTGGGTCCAACACACTTTCTCCGGCGCTCGGCGCACTCCTGTTGGGTCCAACACACTTTTCCCGGCGCTCGGCGCACTCCCATTTGGGTCCCACACACTTTTCACGGCGCTCGGCACTTTCCCAGTTGGGTCCAACACACTTTTCCGGCGCTCTGCGCACTCACACTTGGGTCCAATACACTTTTCTCGCCGCTCGGGGCACTCCCAGTTGGGTCCGACACATTTTTCCCGTCCCGTACACTTTCCCCGGCGCTCAGCGCTCTCCACGTTGGGTCGAACACACTTTTCTCGGCGCTCGGCGCACTCCCGGTTGGTTCCCACACACTTTTCTCCGCGCCAGGAGCACCCGCAGTTGGGTTCCACACACTTTTCCCGGCGCTCGGCGCACTCACATTTGGGTCCCGTACACTTTCGCCGGCGCTCGGCGCACTCACGTTCGGGTCCAACACACTTTTCTCGGCGCTCGGCGCGCTCCCAGTTGGGTCCAACACACTTTTCCCGCCGCTCGGCGCACTCCCATTTGGGTCCCACACACTTTTCTCGCCGCACTCCCATTTGGGTCCCACACACTTTTCTCGGCGCTCGGCGCACTCCCAGTTGGGTCAAACACACTTTTCCCGGCGCTCGGCGCACTCCCAGTTGGGTCCCGTACACTTTCGCCGGCGCTCAGCGCACTCCCAGTTGGGTCCCACACACTTTTTCGGCGCTCGGCGCATTCCTATTTGGGTCCAACTCACTTTTTCCGGCGCTCGGCGCCCTCCCACTTGGGTCCCGTACACTTTCTCCGGCGCTCGGCGCACTCCTATTTGGGTCCAACTCACTTTTTCCGGCGCTCGGCGCACTCCCATTTGGGTCCCGTACACTTTCTCCGGCGCTCGGCGCACTCCCAGTTGGGTCCGACACATTTTTCCCGTCCCGTACACTTTCCCCGGCGCTCAGCGCTCTCCACGTTGGGTCCGACACACTTTTCTCGACGCTCCGCACACTCCCTGTTTTGTCCGACACACTTTTCTCCGCGCCAGGAGCACCCGCAGTTGGGTTCCACACACTTTTCCAGTCGCTCGGCGCACTCACATTTGCGTCCCGTACACTTTCGCCGGCGCTCGGCGCACTCCCAGTTGGGTCCCACACACTTTTCCAGACGCTCGGCGCACTCACATTTGGGTCCGACACACATTTATCGGCGCTCGGCGCACTCCCAGTTGGGTCCCACACACTTTTCCCGGCGCTCGGCGAACTCACAGTGGAGTCCCACACTTTTCCCGGCGCTCGGCGCACTCACATTTGGGTCCCGTACACTTTCGCCGGCGCTCGGCGCACTCCCAGTTGGGTCCCACACACTTTTCCCGCCGCTCGGCGCACTCCCATTTGGGTCCCACACACTTTTCACGGCGCTCGGCACTTTCCCAGTTGGGTCCAACACACTTTTCCCGGCGCTGTGCGCACTCCCACTTGGGTCCAACACACTTTTCTCGGTGCTCAGCGCACTCCTAGTTGGGTCCAACACACTTTTCCCGGCGCTCGACGCACTCCCATTTAGGCCCCACACACTTTTCACGGCGCTCGGCACTTTCCCAGTTGGGTCCGACACACTTTTCCCGGCGCTATGCGCACTCCCAGTTGGGTCCCACACACTTTTCCCGGCGCTCGGCGCACTCCCACTTGGGTCCCATACACTTTCTCCGGCGCTCGGCGCATTCCTATTTGGGTCCAACTCACTTTTTCCGGCGCTCGGCGCACTCCCAGTTGGGTCCGACACACTTTTCCCGGCGCTCCGCACACTCCCAGTTGGGTCCAACATACTTTTCCGGCGCTCTGCGCACTCACACTTGGGTCCAATACACTTTTCTCGCCGCTCGGGGCACTCCCAGTTGGGTCCGACACATTTTTCCCGTCCCGTACACTTTCTCCGGCGCTCAGCGCTCTCCACGTTGGGTCCAACACACTTTTCTCGGCGCTCGGTGCACTCCCGGTTGGTTCCCACACACTTTTCTCCGCGCCAGGAGCACCCGCAGTTGGGTTCCACACACTTTTCCCGGCGCTCGGCGCACTCACATTTGGGTCCCGTACACTTTCGCCGGCGCTCGGCGCACTCCCAGTTGGGCCCCACACACTTTTCCCGGCGCTCGGCGCACTCACGTTCGGGTCCAACACACATTTATCGGCGCTCGGCGCATTTCCAGTTGGGTCCAACACACATATCTCGCCGCTCGCCGCACCCCCGTTGGGTCCGACACACTTTTCTCGGCGCTCCGCACACTCCCAGTTGGGTCCAACACACTTTTCTCGGCGCTCAGCGCACTCCCATTTGGGTCCCGTACACTTTCCCCGGCGCTCGGCGCACTCACGTTCGGGTCCAACACACTTTTCTTGGCGCTCAGCGCACTCCTAGTTGGGTCCAACACGCTTTTCTCGGCGCTCGGCGCACTCCCAGTTGGGCCCAACACACTTTTCTCGCCACTCGCGCACTCACATTTGGGTCCAACACACTTTTCTCGGCGCTCAGCGCACTTCTAGTTGGGTCCCGACACTTTCTCGGCGCTCAGCGCTCTCTAAGTTGGGTCGAACACATATTTTTCGCCGCTCGGCGCACTCCCAGTTGGGTCATACACACTTTTCTCGGCGCTCGGCACATTCCCAGTTGGGTCCGACACACTTTTCCCGGCGCTCGACACACTCATATTTGGGTTCTACGCACTTTTCCCGGCGCTCGGCGCACTTCCAGTTGGGTCCCACACACTTTTTCCGGCGCTCGGCGCCCCCCCAGTTGGGTCCAACACACTTTTCTCGGCGCTCGGCGCACTCCCAGTTGGGTCCAACACACATTTATCGGCGCTCGGCGCACTCCCAGTTGGGTCCCACACACTTTTCCCGGCGCTCGGCGAACTCACAGTGGAGTCCCACACACTTTTCTCGACGCTCGGCGCACTCACTTTTGGGTCCAACACACATTTATCGGCGCTCGGCGCACTCCCTGTTGGTACCGTACACTTTATACGGCGCTCAGTGCACTCCAAGTTGGGTCCAACACACTTTTCTCGGCGCCAGAAGCACCCCCAGTTGGGTCCAACACACTTTTCTCGGCGCTCGGCGCGCTCCCAGTTGGGTCCAACACACTTTTCCCGGCGCTCGGCGCACTCCCATTTGGGTCCCACACACTTTTCACGGCGCTCGGCACTTTCCCAGTTGGGTCCAACACACTTTTCCCGGCGCTGTGCGCACTCCCACTTGGGTCCAACACACTTTTCTCGGTGCTCAGCGCACTCCTAGTTGGGTCCAACACACTTTTCCCGGCGCTCGACGCACTCCCATTTAGGCCCCACACACTTTTCACGGCGCTCGGCACTTTCCCAGTTGGGTCCGACACACTTTTCCCGGCGCTCGGCGCACTCACATTTGGGTCCCGTACACTTTCGCCGGCGCTCGGCGCACTCCCAGTTGGGTCCCATACACTTTCTCCGGCGCTCGGCGCATTCCTATTTGGGTCCAACTCACTTTTTCCGGCGCTCGGCGCACTCCCAGTTGGGTCCGACACACTTTTCCCGGCGCTCCGCACACTCCCAGTTGGGTCCAACATACTTTTCCGGCGCTGTGCGCACTCACACTTGGGTCCAATACACTTTTCTCGCCGCTCGGGGCACTCCCAGTTGGGTCCGACACATTTTTCCCGTCCCGTACACTTTCTCCGGCGCTCAGCGCTCTCCACGTTGGGTCCAACACACTTTTCTCGGCGCTCGGTGCACTCCCGGTTGGTTCCCACACACTTTTCTCCGCGCCAGGAGCACCCGCAGTTGGGTTCCACACACTTTTCCCGGCGCTCGGCGCACTCACATTTGGGTCCCGTACACTTTCGCCGGCGCTCGGCGCACTCCCAGTTGGGTCCGACACACTTTTCCCGGCGCTGCGCACACTCCCAGTTGGGTCCAACATACTTTTCCGGCGCTCTGCGCACTCACACTTGGGTCCAATACACTTTTCTCGCCGCTCGGGGCACTCCCAGTTGGGTCCCACACACTTTCTCGGCGCTCGGCGCACTCCCAGTTGGGTCCACACACTTTTCTCGGCGCTCGGCGCACTCCAGTTGGGTCCAACACACTTTTCGCCGGCGCTCGGCGCACTCACGTTCGGGTCCAACACACTTTTCTCGGCGCTCGGCGCGCTCCCAGTTGGGTCCAACACACTTTTCCCGGCGCTCGGCGCACTCCCATTTGGGTCCCACACACTTTTCACGGCGCTCGGCACCCCAGTTGGGTCCAACACTTTTCGCCGGCGCTCGGCGCACTCCCAGTTGGGTCCCACACACTTTTCCCGGCGCTCGGCGCACTCACATTTGGGTCCAACACACATTTCTCGGCGCTCGGCGCACTCCCAGTTGGGTCACACACACTTTTCCCTGCGCTCGGCGCACTCACAGTTGGGTCCCACACACTTTTCTCGACGCTCGGCGCACTCACTTTTGGGTCCAACACACATTTATCGGCGCTCGGCGCACTCCCTGTTGGTACCGTACACTTTATACGGCGCTCGGCGCGCTCCCAGTTGGGTCCAACACACTTTTCCCGGCGCTCGGCGCACTCACGTTCGGGTCCAACACACTTTTCTCGGCGCTCGGCGCGCTCCCAGTTGGGTCCAACACACTTTTCCCGCCGCTCGGCGCACTCCCATTTGGGTCCCACACACTTTTCACGGCGCTCGGCACTTTCCCAGTTGGGTCCAACACACTTTTCCCGGCGCTGTGCGCACTCCCACTTGGGTCCAACAAACTTTTCTCGGTGCTCAGCGCACTCCTAGTTGGGTCCAACACACTTTTCCCGGCGCTCGACGCACTCCCATTCAGGCCCCACACACTTTTCACGGCGCTCGGCACTCTCCCAGTTGGGTCCGACACACTTTTCCCGGCGCTATGCGCACTCCCAGTTGGGTCCCATACACTTTCTCCGGCGCTCGGCGCACTCCCAGTTGGGTCCCATACACTTTCTCCGGCGCTCGGCGCATTCCTATTTGGGTCCAACTCACTTTTTCCGGCGCTCGGCGCACTCCCAGTTGGGTCCGACACACTTTTCCCGGCGCTCCGCACACTCCCAGTTGGGTCCAACACACTTTTCCCGGCGCTGTGCGAACTCCCACTTGGTTCCAACACACTTTTCTCGGTGCTCAGCGCACTCCCAGTTGGGCCCGACACATTTTTCCCGTCCCGTACAATTTCCCCGGCGCTCAGCGCTCTCCACGTTGGGTCGAACACACTTTTCTCGGCGCTCGGCGCACTCCCGGTTGGTTCCCACACACTTTTCTCCGCGCCAGGAGCACCCGCAGTTGGGTTCCACACACTTTTCCCGGCGCTCGGCGCACTCCCAGTTGGGTCCCGTACACTTTCGCCGGCGCTCGACGCACTCACATTTGGGTCCCACACACTTCTCCCTGCGCTCGGCGCACTCACATTTGGGTCCAACACACATTTCTCGGCGCTGGGCGCACTCTCAGTTGGGTCCCACACACTTTTCCCGGCGCTCGGCGCGCTCACTTTTGGGTCCCACACGCTTTTCTCGGCGCTCTGCGCACTCTCAGTTGGGTCCCACACACTTTTCCCGGCGCTCGGAGCACTCCTAGTTGGGTCCAACTCACTTTTCCCGGCGCTCGGCGCACTCCCAGTTGGGTCCAACACACTTTTCTCGGCGCTCGGCGCGCTCCCAGTTGGGTCCAACACACTTTTCCCGCCGCTCGGCGCACTCCCATTTGGGTCCCACACACTTTTCACGGCGCTCGGCACTTTCCCAGTTGGGTCCCACACACTTTTCCCGGCGCTTGGCGCACTCCTAGTTTGGTCCAACACACTTCTCCCTTCGCTCGGCGCACTCACATTTGGGTCCAACACACATTTCTCGGCGCTGGGCGCACTCTCAGTTGGGTCCCACACACTCCTCCCTGCGCTCGGCGCGCTCCCAGCGGAGTCCCACACACATTTCTCGACGCTCGGCGCACTCACTTTTGGGTCCAACACACTTTATCGGCGCTCGGCGCACTCCTGTTGGTACCGTACACTTTATACGGCGCTCGGCACTCCAAGTTGGGTCCAACACACTTTCTCGGCGCCAGAAGCACCCCCAGTGGGATCCAACACACTTTTCTCGGCGCTCGGCGCGCTCCCAGTTGGGTCCAACACACTTTTCCCGGCGCTCGGCGCACTCCCATTTGGGTCCCACACACT
Source organism: Aplectana chamaeleonis (assembly GCA_029168955.1). Taxonomy (NCBI): domain Eukaryota; kingdom Metazoa; phylum Nematoda; class Chromadorea; order Rhabditida; family Cosmocercidae; genus Aplectana; species Aplectana chamaeleonis. The sequence continues at coordinate 200,972 of JAPDOI010000291.1, forward strand.
TTTCACGGCGCTCGGCACTTTCCCAGTTGGGTCCAACACACTTTTCCCGGCGCTGTGCGCACTCCCACTTGGGTCCAACACACTTTTCTCGGTGCTCAGCGCACTCCTAGTTGGGTCCAACACACTTTTCCCGGCGCTCGACGCACTCCCATTTAGGCCCCACACACTTTTCACGGCGCTCGGCACTTTCCCAGTTGGGTCCGACACACTTTTCCCGGCGCTATGCGCACTCCCAGTTGAGTCCTACACAATTTCTCCGGCACTCGACGGTTTACCAGCTGGGTCCCACACACTTTCTCCGGCGCTCGGCGCAGTCCTATTTGGGTCCAACTCACTTTTTCCGGCGCTCGGCGCACTCCCAGTTGGGTCCGACACACTTTTCTCGGCGCTCCGCACACTCCCAGTTGGGTCCAACACACTTCCGGCGCTCTGCGCACTCACACTTGGGTCCAATACACTTTTCTCGCCGCTCGGGGCACTCCCAGTTGGGTCCGACACATTTTTCCCGTCCCGTACACTTTCTCCGGCGCTCAGCGCTCTCCACGTTGGGTCCAACACACTTTTCTCGGCGCTCGGTGCACTCCCGGTTGGTTCCCACACACTTTTCTCCGCGCCAGGAGCACCCGCAGTTGGGTTCCACACACTTTTCCCGGCGCTCGGCGCACTCACATTTGGGTCCCGTACACTTTCGCCGGCGCTCGGCGCACTCCCAGTTGGGTCCCACACACTTTTCCCGGCGCTCGGCGCACTCACATTTGGGTCCAGCACACATTTCTCGGCGCTCGGCGCCTTCCCAGCTGGGACCCACACACTTTTCCCGGCGCTCGGCGCACTCACTTTTGGGTCCCACACGCTTTTCTCGAAGCTCGGAGCACTCCTAGTTGGGTCCAACTCACTTTTCCCGGCGCTCGGCGCACTCCCATTTGGGTCCCGTACACTTTTCCCGGCGCTCGGCGCACTCACATTTGGGTCCAACACACATTTATCGGCGCTCGGCGCACTCCCAGTTGGGTCCCACACACTTTCTTCGGCGCTCGGCGCGCTCCTAGTTGGGTCCAACACACTTTTCTTGGCGCTCGGCGCACTCACTTTTGGGTCCCACACACTTTTCCCGGCGCTCGGCGCACTCCCAGTTGGGTCCCGTACACTTTCGCCGGCGCTCAGCGCACTCCTAGTTGGATCCATCACACTTTTCTCGGCGCTCCGCGCACTCCCAGTTGGGTCGTACACACTTTCTCGGCGCTCGGCGCGCTCCCAGTTGGGTCCAACACACTTTTCCCGGCGCTCGGCGCACTCCCATTTGGGTCCCACACACTTTTCACGGCGCTCGGCACTTTCCCAGTTGGGTCCAACACACTTTTCCCGGCGCTCGGCGCACTCCCATTTGGGTCCCGTACACTTTTCCCGGCGCTCGGCGCACTCACATTTGGGTCCAACACACATTTATCGGCGCTCGGCGCACTCCCAGTTGGGTCCCACACACTTTTCCCGGCGCTCGGCGAACTCACAGTGGAGTCCCACACACTTTTCTCGACGCTCGGCGCACTCACTTTTGGGTCCAACACACATTTATCGGCGATCGGCGCACTCCCTGTTGGTACCGTACACTTTATACGGCGCTGAGTGCACTCCAAGTTGGGTCCAACACACTTTTCTCGTCGCCAGAAGCACCCCCAGTTGGGTCCAACACACTTTTCTCGGCGCTCGGCGCGCTCCCAGTTGGGTCCAACACACTTTTCCCGGCGCTCGGCGCACTCCCATTTGGGTCCCACACACTTTTCACGGCGCTCGGCACTTTCCCAGTTGGGTCCAACACACTTTTCCCGGCGCTGTGCGCACTCCCACTTGGGTCCCTCACACTTTTCCCGACGCTCGGCGCACTCACCTTTGGGTCCAACACACATTTAGCCGCGCTCGGCGCACTCCCAGTTGGGTCCCACACACTTTTCCCGGCGCTCGGCGAACTCACAGTTGGGTCCCACACACTTTTCCGGCGCTCGGCGCACTCACTTTGGGTCCAACACACTTTATCGGCGCTCGGCGCACTCCCTGTTGGGTCCGTACACTTTCTCGGCGCTCAGCGCACTTCTAGTTGGGTCCAACACACTTTTCTCGCCGCTCTGCGCACTCCCAGTTGGGTCCAACACACTTTTCTCGGCGCTCGGCGCACTCCCAGTTGGGTCCCACACACTTTTCTCGACGCTGTGCGCACTCCCACTTGGGTCCAACACACTTTTCTCGGTGCTCAGCGCACTCCTAGTTGGGTCCAACACACTTTTCCCGGCGCTCGACGCACTCCCATTCAGGCCCCACACACTTTTCACGGCGCTCGGCACTCTCCCAGTTGGGTCCGACACACTTTTCCCGGCGCTATGCGCACTCCCAGTTGGGTCCCATACACTTTCTCCGGCGCTCGGCGCATTCCTATTTGGGTCCAACTCACTTTTTCCGGCGCTCGGCGCACTCCCAGTTGGGTCCGACACACTTTTCCCGGCGCTCCGCACACTCCCAGTTGGGTCCAACATACTTTTCCGGCGCTCTGCGCACTCACACTTGGGTCCAATACACTTTTCTCGCCGCTCGGGGCACTCCCAGTTGGGTCCGACACATTTTTCCCGTCCCGTACACTTTCCCCGGCGCTCAGCGCTCTCCACGTTGGGTCGAACACACTTTTCTCGGCGCTCGGCGCACTCCCGGTTGGTTCCCACACACTTTTCTCCGCGCCAGGAGCACCCGCAGTTGGGTTCCACACACTTTTCCCGGCGCTCGGCGCACTCACATTTGGGTCCCGTACACTTTCGCCGGCGCTCGGCGCACTCCCAGTTGGGTCCCACACACTTTTCCCGGCGCTCGGCGCACTCACATTTGGGTCCAGCACACATTTCTCGGCGCTCGGCGCACTCCCGATTGGGTCCCACACGCTTTCCCGGCGCTCGGCGCACTCCCGATTGGGTCCAACACACTTTTCCCGGCGCTCGGCGCACTCACATTTGGGTCCCACACACTTTTCTCGGGGCTCGGCGCACTCCTAGTTGGGTCCAGCACACATTTCTCGGCGCTCGGCGCACTCCTATTTGGGTCCAACTCACTTTTTCCGGCGCTCGGCGCACTCCCATTTGGGTCCCGTACACTTTCTCCGGCGCTCGGCGCACTCCTATTTGGGTCCAACTCACTTTTTCCGGCGCTCGGCGCACTCCCATTTGGGTCCGACACACTTTTCTCGGCGCTCCGCACACTCCCAGTTGGGTCCAACACACTTTTCCGGCGCTCTGCGCACTCACACTTGGGTCCAATACACTTTTCTCGCCGCTCGGGGCACTCCCAGTTGGGTCCGACACATTTTTCCCGTCCCGTACACTTTCCCCGGCGCTCAGCGCTCTCCACGTTGGGTCGAACACACTTTTCTCGGCGCTCGGCGCACTCCCGGTTGGTTCCCACACACTTTTCTCCGCGCCAGGAGCACCCGCAGTTGGGTTCCACACACTTTTCCCGGCGCTCGGCGCACTCACATTTGGGTCCCGTACACTTTCGCCGGCGCTCGGCGCACTCCCAGTTGGGTCCCACACACTTTTCCCGGCGCTCGGCGCACTCACATTTGGGTCCAACACACATTTATCGGCGCTCGGCGCACTCCCAGTTGGGTCCCACACACTTTTCCCGGCGCTCGGCGCACTCCCAGTTGGGTCCCGTACACTTTCTCCGGCGCTCGGCGCACTCCTATTGGGTCCAACACACTTTTCCGGCGCTCGGCGCACTCCCATTTGGGTCCCACACACTTTTCACGGCGCTCGGCACTTTCCCAGTTTGGTCCGACACACTTTTCCTGGCGCTGTGCGCACTCCCAGTTGGGTCCCACACACTTTTCCCGGCGCTCGGCGAACTCACAGTGGAGTCCCACACACTTTTCTCGACGCTCGGCGCACTCACTTTAGGTCCAACACACATTTATCGGCGCTCGGCGCACTCCCTGTTGGTACCGTACACTTTATACGGCGTTCAGTGCACTCCAAGTTGGGTCCAACACACTTTTCTCGGCGCCAGAAGCACCCCCAGTTGGGTCCAACACACTTTTCTCGGCGCTCGGCGCGCTCCCAGTTGGGTCCAACACACTTTTCCCGGCGCTCGGCGCACTCCCATTTGGGTCCCACACACTTTTCACGGCGCTCAGCGCACTCCTAGTTGGGTCCAACACACTTTTCCCGGCGCTCGACGCACTCCCATTTAGGCCCCACACACTTTTCACGGCGCTCGGCACTTTCCCAGTTTGGTCCGACACACTTTTCCTGGCGCTGTGCGCACTCCCAGTTGGGTCCCACACACTTTTCCCGGCGCTCGGCGCACTCCCACTTGGGTCCCATACACTTTCTCCGGCGCTCGGCGCACTCCTATTTGGGTCCAACTCACTTTTTCCGGCGCTCGGCGCACTCCCAGTTGGGTCCGACACACTTTTCCCGGCGCTCCGCACACTCCCAGTTGGGTCCAACATACTTTTCCGGCGCTCTGCGCACTCACACTTGGGTCCAATACACTTTTCTCGCCGCTCGGGGCACTCCCAGTTGGGTCCGACACATTTTTCCCGTCCCGTACACTTTCCCCGGCGCTCAGCGCTCTCCACGTTGGGTCGAACACACTTTTCTCGGCGCTCGGCGCACTCCCGGTTGGTTCCCACACACTTTTCTCCGCGCCAGGAGCACCCGCAGTTGGGTTCCACACACTTTTCCCGGCGCTCGGCGCACTCACATTTGGGTCCCGTACACTTTCGCCGGCGCTCGGCGCACTCCCAGTTGGGTCCCACACACTTTTCCCGGCGCTCGGCGCACTCACATTTGGGTCCAGCACACATTTCTCGGCGCTCGGCGCCTTCCCAGTTGGTACCCACACACTTTCCCCGGCGCTCGGCGCACTCCCAGTTGGGTCCCACACTTTCTCCGGCGCTCGGCGCACTCCTATTTGGGTCCCGTACACTTCCTCCGGCGCTCGGCGCACTCCCAGTTGGGTCCGACACATTTTTCCCGTCCCGTACACTTTCCCCGGCGCTCAGCGCTCTCCACGTTGGGTCCGACACACTTTTCTCGACGCTCCGCACACTCCCTGTTGGGTCCAACACACGTTTCCGGCGCTCTGCGCACTCCCAATTGGGTCCAACACTTTTTTCTCGCCGCTCTGGGCACTCCCAGTTGGGTCCGACACATTTTTCCCGTCCCGTACACTTTCCCCGGCGCTCAGCGCTCTCCACGTTGGATCAAACACACTTTTCTCGGCGCTCGGCGCACTCACTTTTGGGTCCCACACGCTTTTCTCGAAGCTCGGAGCACTCCTAGTTGGGTCCAACTCACTTTTCCCGGCGCTCGGCGCACTCCCATTTGGGTCCCGTACACTTTCTCCGGCGCTCGGCGCACTCCTAGTTGGGTCCAACACACATATCTCGCCGCTCGCCGCACTCCCAGTTGGGTCCGACACACTTTTCTCGGCGCTCCGCACACCCCCAGTTGGGTCCAACACACTTTTCCGGCGCTCTGCGCACTCACATTTGGGTCCAATACACTTTTCTCGCCTCTCGGGGCACTCCCAGTTGGGTCCGACACATTTTTCCCGTCCCGTACACTTTCCCCGGCGCTCAGCGCTCTCCACGTTGGGTCGAACACACTTTTCTCGGCGCTCGGCGCACTCCCGGTTGGTTCCCACACACTTTTCTCCGCGTCAGGAGCACCCACAGTTGGGTTCCACACATTTTTCCCGTCGCTCGGCGCACTCACATTTGGGTCCAACATACATTTATCGGCACTCGGCGCACTCCCAGTTGGGTCCCACACACTTTTCCCGGCGCTCGGCGAACTCACAGTGGAGTCCCACACACTTTTCTCGACGCTCGGCGCACTCACTTTTGGGTCCAACACACATTTATCGGCGATCGGCGCACTCCCTGTTGGTACCGTACACTTTTCACGGCGCTCGGCACTTTCCCAGTTGGGTCCAACACACTTTTCCCGGCGCTATGCGCACTCCCACTTGGGTCCAACACACTTTTCTCGGCGCTCAGAGCACTCCAAGTTGGGTCCAACACACTTTTCTGGGCGCCAGAAGCACCCCCAGTTGGGTCCAACACACTTTTCTCGGCGCTCGGCGCGCTCCCAGTTGGGTCCAACACACTTTTCCCGGCGCTCGGCGCACTCCCATTTGGGTCCCACACACTTTTCACGGCGCTCGGCACTTTCCCAGTTGGGTCCAACACACTTTTCCCGGCGCTGTGCGCACTCCCATCTGGGTCCAACACACTTTTCTCGGTGCTCAGCGCACTCCTAGTTGGGTCCAACACACTTTTCCCGGCGCTCGACGCACTCCCATTTAGGCCCCACACACTTTTCACGGCGCTCGGCACTTTCCCAGTTGGGTCCGACACACTTTTCCCGGCGCTGTGCGCACTCCCAGTTGGGTCCCACACACTTTCTCCGGCGCTCGGCGCACTCCTATTTGGGTCCAACTCACTTTTTCCGGCGCTCGGCGCACTCCCAGTTGGGTCCGACACACTTTTCTCGGCGCTCCGCACACTCCCAGTTGGGTCCAACACACTTTTCCGGCGCTCTGCGCACTCACACTTGGGTCCAATACACTTTTCTCGCCGCTCGGGGCACTCCCAGTTGGGTCCGACACATTTTTCCCGTCCCGTACACTTTCCCCGGCGCTCAGCGCTCTCCACGTTGGGTCGAACACACTTTTCTCGGCGCTCGGCGCACTCCCGGTTGGTTCCCACACACTTTTCACGGCGCTCGGCTCTTTCCCAGTTGGGTCCGACACACTTTTCCCGGCGCTGTGCGCACTCCCAGTTGGGTCCAACTCACTTTTTCCGGCGCTCGGCGCACTCCCAGTTGGGACCCACACACTTTTCCCGGCGCTCGGCGCACTCACATTTGGGTCCAACACACATTTATCGGCGCTCGGCGCACTCCCAGTTGGGTCCCACACACTTTTCCCGGCGCTCGGCGAACTCACAGTGGAGTCCCACACACTTTTCTCGACGCTCGGCGCACTCACTTTTGGGTCCAACACACATTTATCGGCGCTCGGCGCACTCCCTCTGGGTACCGTACACTTTATACGGCGCTCAGTGCACTCCAAGTTGGGTCCAACACACTTTTCTCGGCGCCAGAAGCACCCCCAGTTGGGTCCAACACACTTTTCTCGGCGCTCGGCGCGCTCCCAGTTGGGTTCAGCACACTTTTCACGGCGCTTGGCGCACTCCCATTTGGGTCCCACACACTTTTCACGGCGCTCGGCACTTTCCCATTTGGGTCCAACACACATTTCTCGGCGCTCGGCGCCTTCCCAGTTGGGACCCACACACTTTTCCCTGCGCTCGGCGCACTCCCACTTGGGTCCCGTACACTTTCTCCGGCGCTCGGCGCACTCCTATTTGGGTCCCGTACACTTTCTCCGGCGCTCGGCGCACTCCCAGTTGGGTCCGACACATTTTTCCCGTCCCGTACACTTTCCCCGGCGCTCAGCGCTCTCCACGTTGGGTCCGACACACTTTTCTCGACGCTCCGCACACTCCCTGTTGGGTCCAACACACGTTTCCGGCGCTCTGCGCACTCCCAATTGGGTCCAACACTTTTTTCTCGCCGCTCTGGGCACTCCCAGTTGGGTCCGACACATTTTTCCCGTCCCGTACACTTTCCCCGGCGCTCAGCGCTCTCCACGTTGGATCAAACACACTTTTCTCGGCGCTCGGCGCACTCACTTTTGGGTCCCACACGCTTTTCTCGAAGCTCGGAGCACTCCTAGTTGGGTCCAACTCACTTTTCCCGGCGCTCGGCGCACTCCCATTTGGGTCCCGTACACTTTCTCCGGCGCTCGGCGCACTCCCAGTTGGGTCCCACACACTTTTCCCGGCGCTCGGCGCACTCATATTTGGGTCCAGCACACATTTCTCGGCGCTCGGCGCCTTCCCAGTTGGGACCCACACACTTTTCCCTGCGCTCGGCGCACTCCCACTTGGGTCCCGTACACTTTCTCCGGCGCTCGGCGCACTCCTATTTGGGTCCCGTACACTTTCTCCGGCGCTCGGCGCACTCCCAGTTGGGTCCGACACATTTTTCCCGTCCCGTACACTTTCCCCGGCGCTCAGCGCTCTCCACGTTGGGTCCGACACACTTTTCTCGACGCTCCGCACACCCCCTGTTGGGTCCAACACACTTTTCCCTGCGCTCGGCGCACTCCCACTTGGGTCCCGTACACTTTCTCCGGCGCTCGGCGCACTCCCAGTTGGGTCCCACACACTTTTCCCGGCGCTCGGCGCACTCATATTTGGGTCCAGCACACATTTCTCGGCGCTCGGCGCCTTCCCAGTTGGGACCCACACACTTTTCCCTGCGCTCGGCGCACTCCCACTTGGGTCCCGTACACTTTCTCCGGCGCTCGGCGCACTCCCACTTGGGTCCCGTACACTTTCTCCGGCGCTCGGCGCACTCCTATTTGGGTCCCGTACACTTTCTCCGGCGCTCGGCGCACTCCCAGTTGGGTCCCACACACTTTTCCCGGCGCTCGGCGCACTCCTAGTTGGGTCCAACACACATATCTCGCCGCTCGCCGCACTCCCGGTTGGGTCCGACACACTTTTCTCGGCGCTCCGCACACTCCCAGTTGGGTCCAACACACTTTTCCGGCGCTCTGCGCACTCACATTTGGGTCCAATACACTTTTCTCGCCCCTCGGGGCACTCCCAGTTGGGTCCGACACATTTTTCCCGTCCCGTACACTTTCCCCGGCGCTCAGCGCTCTCCACGTTGGGTCGAACACACTTTTCTCGGCGCTCGGCGCACTCCCGGTTGGTTCCCACACACTTTTCTCCGCGCCAGGAGCACCCGCAGTTGGGTTCCACACACTTTTCCCGGCGCTCGGCGCACTCACATTTGGGTCCCGTACACTTTCGCCGGCGCTCGGCGCACTCCCAGTTGGGTCCCACACACTTTTCCCGGCGCTCGGCGCACTCACATTTGGGTCCAGCACACATTTCTCGGCGCTCGGCGCCTTCCCAGTTGGGACCCACACACTTTCCCCGGCGCTCGGCGCACTCCCAGTTGGGTCCCACACACTTTTCCCGGCGCTCGGCGCACTCCCACTTGGGTCCCGTACACTTCCTCCGGCGCTCGGCGCACTCTCAGTTGGGTCCGACACATTTTTCCCGTCCCGTACACTTTCCCCGGCGCTCAGCGCTCTCCACGTTGGGTCCGACACACTTTTCACGGCGCTCGGCGCGCTCCCAGTTGGGTCCAACACACTTTTCCAGGCGCTGTGCGCACTCCCACTTGGGTCCCGTACACTTTCTCCGGCGCTCGGCGCACTCCAGTTGGGTCCCACACACTTTTCCCGGCGCTCGGCGCACTCATATTTGGGTCCAGCACACATTTCTCGGCGCTCGGCGCCTTCCCAGTTGGGTCCCACACACTTTTCCCGGCGCTCGGCGCACTCCCATTTGGGTCCCGTACACTTTCTCCGGCGCTCGGCGCACTCCAGTTGGGTCCGTACACTTTCTCCGGCGCTCGGCGCACTCCTATTTGGGTCCCGTACACTTTCTCCGGCGCTCGGCGCACTCCCAGTTGGGTCCCACACACTTTTCCCGGCGCTCGGCGCACTCCTAGTTGGGTCCAACACACATATCTCGCCGCTCGCCGCACTCCCGGTTGGGTCCGACACACTTTTCTCGGCGCTCCGCACACTCCCAGTTGGGTCCAACACACTTTTCCGGCGCTCTGCGCACTCACATTTGGGTCCAATACACTTTTCTCGCCCCTCGGGGCACTCCCAGTTGGGTCCGACACATTTTTCCCGTCCCGTACACTTTCCCCGGCGCTCAGCGCTCTCCACGTTGGGTCGAACACACTTTTCTCGGCGCTCGGCGCACTCCCGGTTGGTTCCCACACACTTTTCTCCGCGCCAGGAGCACCCGCAGTTGGGTTCCACACACTTTTCCCGGCGCTCGGCGCACTCACATTTGGGTCCCGTACACTTTCGCCGGCGCTCGGCGCACTCCCAGTTGGGTCCCACACACTTTTCCCGGCGCTCGGCGCACTCATATTTGGGTCCAGCACACATTTCTCGGCGCTCGGCGCCTTCCCAGTTGGGACCCACACACTTTTCCCTGCGCTCGGCGCACTCCCACTTGGGTCCCGTACACTTTCTCCGGCGCTCGGCGCACTCCTATTTGGGTCCCGTACACTTTCTCCGGCGCTCGGCGCACTCCCAGTTGGGTCCGACACATTTTTCCCGTCCCGTACACTTTCCCCGGCGCTCAGCGCTCTCCACGTTGGGTCCGACACACTTTTCTCGACGCTCCGCACACTCCCTGTTGGGTCCAACACACGTTTCCGGCGCTCTGCGCACTCCCAATTGGGTCCAACACTTTTTTCTCGCCGCTCTGGGCACTCCCAGTTGGGTCCGACACATTTTTCCCGTCCCGTACACTTTCCCCGGCGCTCGACGCACTCCCATTTAGGCCCCACACACTTTTCACGGCGCTCGGCGCACTCACATTTGGGTCCAGCACACATTTCTCGGCGCTCGGCACACTCCCAGTTGGGTCCAACACACTTTTCCCGGCGCTCGGCGCACTCCCACTTGGGTCCCGTACACTTCCTCCGGCGCTCGGCGCACTCCTATTTGGGTCCAACTCACTTTTCTCGGCGCTCGGCGCGCTCCCAGTTGGGTCCAACGCACTTTTCCCGGCGCTCCGCACACTCCCAGTTGGGTCCAACACACTTTTCCGGCGCTCTGCGCACTCACACTTGGGTCCAATACACTTTTCTCGCCGCTCGGGGCACTCCCAGTTGGGTCCGACACATTTTTCCCGTCCCGTACACTTTCCCCGGCGCTCAGCGCTCTCCACGTTGGGTCGAACACACTTTTCTCGGCGCTCGGCGCACTCCCGGTTGGTTCCCACACACTTTTCTCCGCGCCAGGAGCACCCGCAGTTGGGTTCCACACACTTTTCCCGGCGCTCGGCGCACTCACATTTGGGTCCAACACACATTTATCGGCGCTCGGCGCACTCCCAGTTGGGTCCCACACACTTTTCCCGGCGCTCGGCGAACTCACAGTGGAGTCCCACACACTTTTCTCGACGCTCGGCGCACTCACTTTTGGGTCCAACACACATTTATCGGCGATCGGCGCACTCCCTGTTGGTACCGTACACTTTGTACGGCGCTCGGCACTTTCCCAGTTGGGTCCAACACACTTTTCCGGCGCTCGGCGCACTCCCAGTTGGGTCCAACACACTTTTCTCGGCGCTGAGTGCACTCCAAGTTGGGTCCAACACACTTTTCTCGTCGCCAGAAGCACCCCCAGTTGGGTCCAACACACTTTTCTCGGCGCTCGGCGCGCTCCCAGTTGGGTCCAACACACTTTTCCCGGCGCTCGGCGCACTCCCATTTGGGTCCCACACACTTTTCACGGCGCTCGGCACTTTCCCAGTTGGGTCCAACACACTTTTCCCGGCGCTGTGCGCACTCCCACTTGGGTCCAACACACTTTTCTCGGCGCTCAGTGCACTCCAAGTTGGGTCCAACACACTTTTCTCGGCGCTCGGCGCACTGCCGCTCGGGTCCAACACACTTTTCTCGGCGCTCGGCGCGCTCCCAGTTGGGTCCAACACACTTTTCCCGGCGCTCGGCGCACTCCCATTTGGGTCCCACACACTTTTCACGGCGCTCGGCACTTTCCCAGTTGGGTCCAACACACTTTTCCCGGCGCTGTGCGCACTCCCACTTGGGTCCCTCACACTTTTCCCGACGCTCGGCGCACTCACCTTTGGGTCCAACACACATTTAGCCGCGCTCGGCGCACTCCCAGTTGGGTCCCACACACTTTTCCCGGCGCTCGGCGAACTCACAGTGGAGTCCCACACACTTTTCTCGACGCTCGGCGCACTCACTTTTGGGTCCAACACACATTTATCGGCGCTCGGCGCACTCCCTGTTGGTACCGTACACTTTATACGGCGCTCAGTGCACTCCAAGTTGGGTCCAACACACTTTTCTCGGCGCCAGAAGCACCCCCAGTTGGGTCCAACACACTTTTCTCGGCGCTCGGCGCGCTCCCAGTTGGGTCCAACACACTTTTCCCGCCGCTCGGCGCACTCCCATTTGGGTCCCACACACTTTTCACGGCGCTCGGCACTTTCCCAGTTGGGTCCAACACACTTTTCCCGGCGCTGTGCGCACTCCCACTTGGTTCCAACACACTTTTCCCGGCGCTCGACGCACTCCCATTTAGGCCCCACACACTTTTCACGGCGCTCGGCGCACTCCCACTTGGGTCCCATACACTTTCTCCGGCGCTCGGCGCACTCCTATTTGGGTCCAACTCACTTTTTCCGGCGCTCGGCGCACCCCAGTTGGGTCCTACACACTTTTCCGGCGCTCTGCGCACTCACACTTGGGTCCAATACACTTTTCTCGCCGCTCGGGGCACTCCCAGTTGGGTCCGACACATTTTTCCCGTCCCGTACACTTTTACCGGCGCTCGGCGCCCTCCCATTTGGGTCCCACACACTTTTCACGGCGCTCGGCACTTTCCCAGTTGGGTCCAACACACTTTCCCCGGCGCTGTGCGCACTCCCACTTGGGTCCAACACACTTTTCTCGGTGCTCAGCGCACTCCTAGTTGGGTCCAACACACTTTTCCCGGCGCTCGACGCACTCCCATTTAGGCCCCACACACTTTTCACGGCGCTCGGCACTCTCCCAGTTTGGTCCGACACACTTTTCCCGGCGCTGTGCGCACTCCCAGTTGGGTCCCACACACTTTTCCCGGCGCTCGGCGCACTCCCACTTGGGTCCCATACACTTTCTCCGGCGCTCGGCGCACTCCTATTTGGGTCCAACTCACTTTTTCCGGCGCTCGGCGCACCCCAGTTGGGTCCTACACACTTTTCCCGGCGCTCCGCACACTCCCAGTTGGGTCCAACACACTTTTCCGGCGCTCTGCGCACTCACACTTGGGTCCAATACACTTTTCTCGCCGCTCGCCGCACTCCCAGTTGGGTCCGACACACTTTCTCGGCGCTCCGCACACTCCCAGTTGGGTCCAACACACTTTTCCGGCGCTCTGCGCACTCACATTTGGGTCCAATACACTTTTCTCACCGCTCGGGGCACTCCCAGTTGGGTCCGACACATTTTTCCCGTCCCGTACACTTTCCCCGGCGCTCAGCGCTCTCCACGTTGGGTCGAACACACTTTTCTCGGCGCTCGGCGCACTCCCGGTTGGTTCCCACACACTTTTCTCCGCGCCAGGAGCACCCACAGTTGGGTCCCACACACTTTTCCCGTCGCTCGGCGCACTCACATTTGGGTCCAACACACATTCATCGGCACTCGGCGCACTCCCAGTTGGGTCCCACACACTTTTCCCGGCGCTCGGCGAACTCACAGTGGAGTCCCACACACTTTTCTCGACGCTCGGCGCACTCACTTTTGGGTCCAACACACATTTATCGGCGATCGGCGCACTCCCTGTTGGTACCGTACACTTTTCACGGCGCTCGGCACTTTCCCAGTTGGGTCCAACACACTTTTCCCGGCGCTGTGCGCACTCCCACTTGGGTCCAACACACTTTTCTCGGCGCTCAGTGCACTCCAAGTTGGGTCCAACACACTTTTCTCGGCGCCAGAAGCACCCCCAGTGGGATCCAACACACTTTTCTCGGCGCTCGGCGCGCTCCCAGTTGGGTCCAACACACTTTTCCCGGCGCTCGGCGCACTCCCATTTGGGTCCCACACACTTTTCACGGCGCTCGGCACTTTCCCAGTTGGGTCCAACACACTTTTCCCGGCGCTGTGCGCACTCCCACTTGGGTCCAACACACTTTTCTCGGTGCTCAGCGCACTCCTAGTTGGGTCCAACACACTTTTCCCGGCGCTCGACGCACTCCCATTTAGGCCCCACACACTTTTCACGGCGCTCGGCACTTTCCCAGTTGGGTCCGACACACTTTTCCCGGCGCTATGCGCACTCCCAGTTGGGTCCCATACACTTTCTCCGGCGCTCGGCGCATTCCTATTTGGGTCCAACTCACTTTTTCCGGCGCTCGGCGCACTCCCAGTTGGGTCCGACACACTTTTCTCGGCGCTCCGCACACTCCCAGTTGGGTCCAACACACTTTTCCGGCGCTCTGCGCACTCACACTTGGGTCCAATACACTTTTCTCGCCGCTCGGGGCACTCCCAGTTGGGTCCGACACATTTTTCCGTCCCGTACACTTTCCCCGGCGCTCAGCGCTCTCCACATTGGGTCGAACACACTTTTCTCGGCGCTCGGCGCACTCCCGGTTGGTTCCACACACTTTTCACGGCGCTCGGCGCACCCGCAGTTGGGTCCGACACACTTTTCCCGGCGCTGTGCGCACTCCCAGTTGGGTCCAACTCACTTTTTCCGGCGCTCGGCGCACTCCCAGTTGGGACCCACACACTTTTCCCGGCGCTCGGCGCACTCACATTTGGGTCCAACACACATTTATCGGCGCTCGGCGCACTCCCAGTTGGGTCCCACACACTTTTCCCGGCGCTCGGCGAACTCACAGTGGAGTCCCACACACTTTTCTCGACGCTCGGCGCACTCACTTTTGGGTCCCATACACTTTCTCCGGCGCTCGGCGCACTCCTATTTGGGTCCAACTCACTTTTTCCGGCGCTCGGCGCACCCCAGTTGGGTCCGACACACTTTTCCCGGCGCTCGGCGCACTCCCACTTGGGTCCCATACACTTTCTCCGGCGCTCGGCGCACTCCTATTTGGGTCCAACTCACTTTTTCCGGCGCTCGGCGCACCCCAGTTGGGTCCAACACACTTTTCCCGGCGCTCCGCACACTCCCAGTTGGGTCCAACACACTTTTCCGGCGCTCTGCGCACTCACACTTGGGTCCAATACACTTTTCTCGCCGCTCGGGGCACTCCCAGTTGGGTCCGACACATTTTTCCCGTCCCGTACACTTTCCCCGGCGCTCAGCGCTCTCCACGTTGGGTCGAACACACTTTTCTCGGCGCTCGGCGCACTCCCGGTTGGTTCCCACACACTTTTCTCCGCGCCAGGAGCACCCGCAGTTGGGTTCCACACACTTTTCCCGGCGCTCGGCGCACTCACATTTGGGTCCCGTACACTTTCGCCGGCGCTCGGCGCACTCCCAGTTGGGTCCCACACACTTTTCCCGGCGCTCGGCGCACTCACGTTTGGTTCCAGCACACATTTCTCGGCGCTCGGCGCCTTTCCAGTTAGGACCCACACACTTTCCCCGGCGCTCGGCGCACTCCCAGTTGGGTCCCACACACTTTTCCCGGCGCTCCGCGCACTCACATTTGGGTCCCGTACACTTTCGCCGGCGCTCGGCGCACTCCCAGTTGGGTCCGACACATTTTTCCCGTCCCGTACACTTTCCCCGGCGCTCAGCGCTCTCCACGTTGGGTCCGACACACTTTTCTCGGCGCTCCGCACACTCCCAGTTGGGTCCAACACACTTTTCCGGCGCTCTGCGCACTCCCAATTGGGTCCAACACTTTTTTCTCGCCGCTCTGGGCACTCCCAGTTGGGTCCGACACATTTTTCCCGTCCCGTACACTTTCCCCGGCACTCAGCGCTCTCCACGTTGGGTCCAACACACTTTTCTCGGCGCTTGGAGCACTCACATTTTGGTCCGACACACTTTCTCCGGCGCTCGGCGCAATCCCAGTTGGGTCCAACACACTTTTCCCGGCGCTCGGCGCATTCCCATTTGGGTCCCGTACACTATCTCCGGCGCTCGGCGCACTCCTAGTTGGGTCCAACACACTTTCTCCGGCGCTCGGCGCACTCCTATTTGTGTCCAACTCACTTTTTCCGGCGCTCGGCGCACTCCCAGTTGGGTCCCACACACTTTTCCCGGCGCTCTGCGCACTCACACTTGGGTCCAATACACTTTTCTCGCCGCTCGGGGCACTCCCAGTTGGGTCCGACACATTTTTCCCGTCCCGTACACTTTCCCCGGCGCTCAGCGCTCTCCACGTTGGGTCGAACACACTTTTCTCGGCGCTCGGCGCACTCCCGGTTGGTTCCCACACACTTTTCTCCGCGCCAGGAGCACCCACAGTTGGGTTCCACACACTTTTCCCGTCGCTCGGCGCACTCACATTTGGGTCCAACACACATTTATCGGCACTCGGCGCACTCCCAGTTGGGTCCGACGTACTTTTCCCGGCGCTCGGCGAACTCACAGTGGAGTCCCACACACTTTTCTCGACGCTCGGCGCACTCACTTTTGGGTCCAACACACATTTATCGGCGATCGGCGCACTCCCTGTTGGTACCGTACACTTTTCACGGCGCTCGGCACTTTCCCAGTTGGGTCCAACACACTTTTCCCGGCGCTGTGCGCACTCCCACTTGGGTCCAACACACTTTTCTCGGCGCTCAGTGCACTCCAAGTTGGGTCCAACACACGTTTCTCGGCGCCAGAAGCACCCCCAGTTGGGTCCAACACACTTTTCTCGGCGCTCGGCGCGCTCCCAGTTGGGTCCAACACACTTTTCCCGCCGCTCGGCGCACTCCCATTTGGGTCCCACACACTTTTCACGGCGCTCGGCACTTTCCCAGTTGGGTCCAACACACTTTTCCCGGCGCTGTGCGCACTCCCACTTGGTTCCAACACACTTTTCCCGGCGCTGTGCGCACTCCCACTTGGTTCCAACACACTTTTCCCGGCGCTCGACGCACTCCCATTTAGGCCCCACACACTTTTCACGGCGCTCGGCACTTTCCCAGTTGGGTCCGACACACTTTTCCCGGCGCTATGCGCACTCCCAGTTGGGTCCCATACACTTTCTCCGGCGCTCGGCGCATTCCTATTTGGGTCCAACTCACTTTTTCCGGCGCTCGGCGCACTCCCAGTTGGGTCCGACACACTTTTCCCGGCGCTCCGCACACTCCCAGTTGGGTCCAACATACTTTTCCGGCGCTGTGCGCACTCACACTTGGGTCCAATACACTTTTCTCGCCGCTCGGGGCACTCCCAGTTGGGTCCGACACATTTTTCCCGTCCCGTACACTTTCTCCGGCGCTCAGCGCTCTCCACGTTGGGTCGAACACACTTTTCTCGGCGCTCGGCGCACTCCCGGTTGGTTCCCACACACTTTTCACGGCGCTCGGCTCTTTCCCAGTTGGGTCCGACACACTTTTCCCGGCGCTGTGCGCACTCCCAGTTGGGTCCAACTCACTTTTTCCGGCGCTCGGCGCACTCCCAGTTGGGTCCGACACACTTTTCTCGGCGCTCCGCACACTCCCAGTTGGGTCCAACACACTTTTCCGGCGCTCTGCGCACTCACATTTGGGTCCAATACACTTTTCTCGCCCCTCGGGGCACTTCCAGTTGGGTCCGACTCATTTTTCCCGTCCCGTACACTTTCCCCGGCGCTCAGCGCTCTCCACGTTGGGTCGAACACACTTTTCTCGGCGCTCGGCGCACTCCCGGTTGGTTCCCACACACTTTTCTCGGCGCCAGGAGCACCTCCAATCGGGTCCTACACACTTTTCCCGGCGCTCGGCGCACTCCCAGTTGGGTCCAACACACTTCTACCGGCGCTCGGCGCACTCCCAGTTGAGTCCCATACACTTTTCCCGGTGCTCGGCGCACTCCCAGTTGGGTCCAACACACATTTCTCGGCGCTCGGAGCACTCCCATTGGGTCCACACACTTTTCTCGCGCTCGGGCACTCCCAGTTGGGTCCAACACACTTTTCCCGGCGCTCGGCGCACTCCCATTTGGGTCCAACACACTTTCTCGGCGCTCGGCGCACTCCAGTTGGGTCCAACACACTTTTCTCGGCGCTCGGCACTCCCAGTTGGGTCCAACACACTTTTCCCGGCGCTCGGCGCACTCCCAGTTGGGTCCAACACACTTTTCCGGCGCTCGGCGCACTCCCAGTTGGGTCCAACACACTTTTCCGGCGCTCTGCGCACTCACATTTGGGTCCAATACACTTTTCTCACCGCTCGGAGCACTCCCAGTTGGGTCCGACACATTTTTCCCGTCCCGTACACTTTCCCCGGCGCTCAGCGCTCTCCACGTTGGGTCGAACACACTTTTCTCGGCGCTCGGCGCACTCCCGGTTGGTTCCCACACTTTTCTCCGCGCTCGGCGCCCCCCCATTTGGGTACAACACACTTTTCCCGGCGCTCGGCGCACTCACATTTGGGTCCCGTGCACTTTCCCCGGCGCTCAGCGCACTCCCAGTTGGGTTCCATACACTTTTTCCGGATGCTCAGCGCACTCCCAGTTGGGTTCCATACACTTTTTCCGGAGTTGGGTCCAACACACATTTCTCGGCGCTCGGCGCACTCCCACTTGGGTTCAACACACACACTTTCTCGGCGCTCAGCGCACTCCACGTTGGGTCCAACACACTTTTCTCGGCGCTCGGCGCACTCCCAGTTGGGTCCACACACTTTTCCGGCGCTCGGCACTCCCAGTTGGGTCCAACACACTTTTCTCGGCGCTCAGCGCACTCCCAGTTGGGACCCACACACTTTCCCGGCGCTCGGCGCACTCACATTTGGGTCCAACACACATTTATCGGCGCTCGGCGCACTCCCAGTTGGGTCCCACACACTTTTCACGGCGCTCGGCACTTTCCCAGTTGAGTCCAACACACTTTTCCCGGCGCTGTGCGCACTCCCACTTGGGTCCAACACGCTTTTCTCGGCGCTCGGAGCACTCCTAGTTGGGTCCAACTCACTTTTCCCGGCGCTCGGCGCACTCCCATTTGGGTCCCGTACACTTTTCACGGCGCTCGGCACTTTCCCAGTTGGGTCCGACACAATTTTACCGGCGCTATGCGCACTCCCAGTTGGGTCCCATACACTCTCTCCGGCGCTCGGCGCATTCCTATTTGGGTCCAACTCACTTTTTCCGGCGCTCGGCGCACTCCCAGTTGGGTCCGACACACTTTTCCCGGCGCTCCGCACACTCCCAGTTGGGTCCAACATACTTTTCCGGCGCTCTGCGCACTCACACTTGGGTCCAATACACTTTTCTCGCCGCTCGGGGCACTCCCAGTTGGGTCCGACACATTTTTCCCGTCCCGTACACTTTTACCGGCGCTCAGCGCAATCCAAGTTGGATCCAACACACTTTTCTCGGCGCTCAGCGCACTCCCGGTTGGTTCCCAAACACTTTTCTCGGCGCCAGGAGCACCCCCAATCGGGTCCTACACACTTTTCCCGGCGCTCGGCGCACTCCCAGTTGGGTCCAACACACTTTCCCCAGCGCACGGCGCAGTCCCAGTTGGGTCCCACACACTTTTCCCGGCGCTCGGCGCACTCACAGTTGGCTTCAACACACTTTCTCGGCGCTCGGTGCACTATCAATTGGGTCCAACACACTTTTCCCGGCGCTCGGCGCACTTTCAGTTGGGTCCCGTACAACCTCTCCGGCGCTCGGCGCACTCCCAGTTGGGTTCAACACACTTTTCCTGGCGCTCGGCGCACTCCCAGTTGGGTCCGACACATTTTCCCGTTCCGTACACTTTCCCCGGCGCTCAGCGCACTCCCACGTTGGGTCCAACACACTTTTCTCGGCGCTCGGCGCACCCCAGTTGGGTCCAACACACTTTTCCGGCGCTCGGCGCACTCCCATTTGGGTCCCACACTTTCTCGGCGCTCGGCGCACTCCCAGTTGGGTCCAACACACTTTTCCCGGCGCTGTGCGCACTCCCACTTGGGTCCAACACACTTTTCCCGGCGCTCGGCGCACTCCCATTTGGGTCCCACACACTTTTCACGGCGCTCGGCACTTTCCCAGTTGGGTCCAACACACTTTTCCCGGAGCTGTGCGCACTCCCACTTGGGTCCAACACACATTTCTCGGCGCTCAGCGCACTCCTAGTTGGGTCCAACACACTTTTCCCGGCGCTCGACGCACTCCCATTTAGGCCCCACACACTTTTCACGGCGCTCGGCACTTTCCCAGTTGGGTCCAACACACTTTTCCGGCGCTCTGCGCACTCACATTTGGGTCCAATACACTTTTCTCGCCGCTCGGGGCACTCCCAGTTGGGTTCGACACATTTTTCCCGTCCCGTACACTTTCCCCGGCGCTCAGCGCTCTCCACGTTGGGTCGAACACACTTTTCTCGGCGCTCGGCGCACTCCCGGTTGGTTCCCACACACTTTTCCCATCGCTCGGCGCACTCACATTTGGTTCCCGTACACTTTCGCCGGCGCTCGGCGCACTCACATTTGGGTCCAACACACATTTATCGGCGCTCGGCGCACTCCCAGTTGGGTCCCACACACTTTTCCCGGCGCTCGGCGAACTCACAGTGGAGTCCCACACACTTTTCTCGACGCTCGGCGCACTCACTTTTGGGTCCAACACACATTTATCGGCGATCGGCGCACTCCCTGTTGGTACCGTACACTTTATACGGCGCTCAGTGCACTCCAAGTTGGGTTCAACACACTTTTCTCGGCGCCAGAAGCACCCCCAGTTGGGTCCAACACACTTTTCTCGGCGCTCGGCGCGCTCCCAGTTGGGTCCCACACACTTTTCACGGCGCTCGGCACTTTCCCAGTTGGGTCCAACACACTTTCTCGGCGCTCGGCGCTCCCAGTTGGGTCCAACCCACTTTTCTCGGCGCTCGGCGCGCTCCCAGTTGGGTCCCACACACTTTTCACGGCGCTCGGCACTTTCCCAGTTGGGTCCAACACACTTTTCCCGGCGCTGTGCGCACTCCCACTTGGGTCCAACACACTTTTCTCGGTGCTCAGCGCACTCCTAGTTGGGTCCAACACACTTTTCCCGGCGCTCGACGCACTCCCATTTAGGCCCACTTTTCACGGCGCTCGGCACTTTCCCAGTTGGGTCCGACACACTTTTCCCGGCGCTATGCGCACTCCCAGTTGGGTCCCACACACTTTCTCCGGCGCTCGGCGCACTCCTATTTGGGTCCAACTCACTTTTTCCGGCGCTCGACGCACTCCCAGTTGGGCCCGACACACTTTTCTCGGCGCTCCGCACACTCCCAGTTGGGTCCAACACACTTTTCCGGCGCTCTGCGCACTCACACTTGGGTCCAATACACTTTTCTCGCCGCTCGGGGCACTCCCAGTTGGGTCCGACACATTTTTCCGTCCCGTACACTTTCCCCGGCGCTCAGCGCTCTCCACGTTGGGTCGAACACACTTTTCTCGGCGCTCGGCGCACTCCCGGTTGGTTCCCACACACTTTTCACGGCGCTCGGCACTTTCCCAGTTGGGTCCGACACACTTTTCCCGGCGCTGTGCGCACTCCCAGTTGGGTCCCACACACTTTCTCCGGCGCTCGGCGCACTCCCAGTTGGGTCCCACACACTTTTCCCGGCGCTCGGCGCACTCACATTCGGGTCCAACACACATTTATCGGCTCTCGGCGCACTCCCAGTTGGGTCCCACACACTTTTCCCGGCGCTCGGCGAACTCACAGTGGAGTCCCACACACTTTTGTCGACGCTCGGCGCACTCACTTTTGGGTCCAACACACATTTATCGGCGCTCGGCGCACTCCCTGTTGGTACCGTACACTTTATACGGCGCTCAGTGCACTCCAAGTTGGGTCCAACACACTTTTCTCGGCGCCAGAAGCACCCCCAGTTGGGTCCAACACACTTTTCTCGGCGCTCGGCGTGCTCCCAGTTGGGTTCAGCACACTTCTCCCGGCGCTTGGCGCACTCCTAGTTGGGTCCCACACACTTTTCACGGCGCTCGGCACTTTCCCATTTGGGTCCAACACACTTTTCCCGGCGCTGTGCGCACTCCCACTTGGGTCCAACACACTTTTCCCGGCGCTCAGCGCACTCCTAGTTGGGTCCAACACACTTTTCCCGGCGCTCGACGCACTCCCATTTAGGCCCCACACACTTTTCACGGCGCTCGGCACTTTCCCAGTTGGGTCCGACACATTTTTCCCGTCCCGTACACTTTCCCCGGCGCTCAGCGCTCTCCACGTTGGGACCCACACACTTTCCCCGGCACTCGGCGCACTCCAAGTTTGGTCCCACACACTTTTCCCGGCGCTCGGCGCACTCCCATTTGGGTCCCGTACACTTTCTCCGGCGCTCGGCGCACTCCCAGTTGGGTCCGACACATTTTTCCCGTTCCGTACACTTTCCCCGGCGCTCAGCGCTCTCCACGTTGGGTCCAACACACTTTTCTCGGCGCCAGAAGCACCCCCAGTTAGGTCCAACACACTTTTCCCGGCGCTCGGCGCACTCCCATTTGGGTCCCACACGCTTTTCACGGCGCTCGGCACTTTCCCAGTTGGGTCCAACACACTTTTCCCGGCGCTCGGCGCACTCCCATTTGGGTCCCACACACTTTTCACGGCGCTCGGCACTTTCCCAGTTGGGTCCAACACACTTTTCCCGGAGCTGTGCGCACTCCCACTTGGGTCCAACACACATTTCTCGGCGCTCAGCGCACTCCTAGTTCGGTCCAACACACTTTTCCCGGCGCTCGACGCACTCCCATTTAGGCCCCACACACTTTTCACGGCGCTCGGCACTTTCCCAGTTGGGTCCAACACACTTTTCCCGGCGCTGTGCGCACTCACATTTGGGTCCAGCACACATTTCTCGGCGCTCGGCGCCTTCCAGTTGGGACCCACACGCTTTCCCCGGCGCTCGGCGCACTCCCAGTTTGGTCCCACACACTTTTCCCGGCGCTCGGCGCACTCACTCTGGGTCCCATACACTTTCTCCGGCGCTCGGCGCATTCCTATTTGGGTCCAACTCACTTTTTCCGGCGCTCGGCGCACTCCCAGTTGGGTCCGACACACTTTTCCCGTCCCGTACAATTTCCCCGGCGCTCAGCGCTCTCCACGTTGGGTCGAACACACTTTGCTCGGCGCTCGGCGCACTCCCGGTTGGGCCGAACACACTTTTCCGGCGCTCTGCGCACTCCCAATTGGGTCCAACACTTTTTTCTCGCCGCTCTGGGCACTCCCAGTTGGGTCCGACACATTTTTCCCGTCCCGTACACTTTCCCCGGCGCCCAGCGCTCTCCACGTTGGATCGAACACACTTTTCTCGGCGCTCGGCGCACTCCCGGTTGGTTCCCACACACTTTTCTCCGCGCCAGGAGCACCCCCAGTTGGGTTCCACACACTTTTTCCGGCGCTCGTTGTGCACTCACATTTGGGTCCAACACACTTTTCCCGGCGCTCGACGCACTCCCATTTAGGTCACACACACTTTTCACGGCGCTCGGCACTTCCCCAGTTGGGTCCAACACACTTTTCCCGGCGCTGTGCGCACCCACATTTGGGTCCAGCACACATTTCTCGGCGCTCGGCGCACTCCCAGTTGGGTCCCACACACTTTTCCCGGCGCTCGGCGCACTTACATTTGGGTCCAACACACATTTATCGGCGCTCGGCGCACTCCCATTTGGGTCCCACACACTTTTCCCGGCGCTCGGCGCACTCACAGTGGAGTCCCACACACTTTTCTCGACACTCGGCGCACCCACTTTTGGGTCCAACACACAATTATCGGCGCTCGGCGCACTCCCTGTTGGTACCTTACACTCTGTACGGCGCTCAGTGCACTCCAAGTTGGGTCCAACACACTTTTCTCGGCGCCAGAAGCACCCCCAGTTAGGTCCAACACACTTTTCCCGGCGCTCGGCGCACTCCCATTTGGGTCCCACACGCTTTTTACGGCGCTCGACACTTTCCCAGTTGGGTCCAACACACTTTTCCCGGCGCTGTGCGCACTCCCACTTGGGTCCAACACACTTTTCTCGGCGCTCAGCGCACTTCTAGTTGGGTCCAACACACTTTTCCCGGCGCTCGACGCACTCCCATTTAGGTCCCACACACTTTTCACGGCGCTCGGAACTTTCCCAGTTGGGTCCAACACACTTTTCCCGGCGCTGTGCGCACTCACGTTTGGGTCCAGCACA
This sequence comes from Aplectana chamaeleonis, assembly GCA_029168955.1. NCBI lineage: Eukaryota > Metazoa > Nematoda > Chromadorea > Rhabditida > Cosmocercidae > Aplectana > Aplectana chamaeleonis. Next base: position 224,932 of record JAPDOI010000291.1, read on the forward strand.
CATTTCTCGGCGCTCAGCGCACTCCCAGTTGGGACCCACACACTTTTCCCGGCGTTCGGCGCACTCCCAGTTGGGTCCCACACACTTTTCCCGGCGCTCGGCGCACTCCCACTTGGGTCCCGTACACTTTCTCCAACGCTCCGCACACTCCCACTTGGGTCCAACACTTTTTTCCCGCCGCTCTGGGCACTCCCACTTGGGTCCGACACATTTTTCCCGTCCCGTACACTTTCCCCGGCGCTCAGCGCTCTCCACGTTGGGTCGAACACACTTTTCTCGGCGCTTGGCGCACTCCCGGTTGGTTCCCACACACTTCTCTCCGCGCCAGGAGCACCCCCAGTTGGGTTCCACACACTTTTCCCGGCGCTTGTCGCACTCACATTTGGGTCCCGTACACTTTTCCCGGCGCTCGGCGCACTCACATTTGGGTCAAACACACATTTATCGGCGCTCGGCGCACTCGCAGTTGGGTCCCACACACTTTTTCCGGCGCTCGGCGCACTCACGGTGGGGTCCCACACACTTTTCTCGACCCTCGGCGCACTCACTTTTGGGTCCAACACACATTTATCGGCGCTCGGCGCACTCCCAGTTGGTACCGTACACTTTCTACGGCGCTTAGTGCACTCCAAGTTGGGTCCAACACACCTTTCTCGGCGTCAGAAGCACCCCCAGCTGGGTCCAACACATTTTTCGCGGCGCTCGGCGCACTCCCATTTGGGTCCCACACACTTTTCACGGCGCCAGAAGCATCTCCCAGTTAGGTCCAACACACTTTTCCCGGCGCTCTTCGCTATACATGGGCATTCGACCCGAGTTTTCGAATGAATGAATAATTCGAATACAGCCATTTCAAAAATTCCGAATAAATGAATACATTCGAAAAATGCCTTTTAAAAAATCCCGAATAAATGAATACATTCGAATAATGCCTTTTTAAAAATCCCGAAAAAATGAATTTATTCGAATAAGGCGGTTTCAAAATTCCCGAGTAAATGAATATATTCGAATAAGGCGTTTTAAAAATTCCCGAATAAATGAATATATTCGAATAAGGCGTTTTCAAAATTCCCGAATTAATAAATATGTTCGAATAAGGCGTTTTTAAAATTCCCGAATAAATGAATGTATTCGAAAAGTCGACCAACTATCCGAATATTCGGATCCTATTCGAATATTCGAATAATATTCGACATTTCGAAATCAAGGTCAATATCACCCCGGAACTTTGACTTCTGAAGAAACTACTCAGAACCTTCGGAACATCATGCGAGCAGCATAAAATGCCCTCAACATGTTTCCGACATGTTATTTCGTCTCGCGCAGCTTACAAACATGCTTCCGCAGCGGGTTTTCCAGGAAAGCAATAGGTGGTGCAATCCGGGAGCGAGCGAACGTGTTACCGTCAGGGATCGAACATATTACGGCATCGTCAAGCTGGCGATTTGAATTTTAGCTCGCTCGCTGCAATCGATTTCTCGCCAACGTTCTCACTACTAGTTCTCCCCCTCCCCCTCATAACTGCTGATGGATTTGTGCTTTCCTTGTCCTGATTTTCATGATTTTTTTGTTATGTTGTGTTATGAGCTGAGCGATTGCCACAGAACATCTCCCAATGCTGGGCGGAGTAATGCACTGTAATTCTTACAGTCATTTTGTCACAGTTTCAATAGCATCTAATATGTATTTTCTTGTCTTTCTTTATCGATTCCCCTCGTTTGAGGCACAGTCCAACCTCAGGGGTAATTTTTTTGTTATAGTCGGACCGCTGTACATGTAAGGCAACCCTCGCAAGCGCAACTCCTCAAATCGCTGAAATAAGTGAGAAAAAAAAACGAGGTAAAAGGTAATCTCGTCCCAGAAAAGAGCAAATGGGACACGCCCACCTACCGATAAGTTTTTGATATCAATATGTATAGTTAGGTCGGTGGCTTGTTTTCTCAAGAAAAAAAAACATTTAAAGTTAAACCGTGGCTGGCGCGGCGGTTTGAATCTCACCTGCGGCTGGCTGGTAACTGCTACGCGGTTTAAATTTAGATGTTTCTTCTTGAGGAAGCAAGCCACGAACCTAACCATAGGTTCACCACGCGCGATAGACTTTATCTAGAATCTTTCAGGCTGAGGAATGAGTTCCCGCACTTTTTTAAGAAATGTTACTTTCAGAATTTTGTAGCAAAATATCATATAAAATTCGAAAGCACATTTTTCCTGCATCTAATAATCGTTGCCATCTCTCGTGAAAACGGGTTACTTTTGAATTTCACATTTGAACATGTTGTGCGGTCTAGGTCTTATTATTTAAGAACGTTTATATCCTCTCTCTATGGAAGCACCAAATCGTTTATCATTGATTCCACACTTCAAATCTTTAAAGACTTCATGTCAGCACAGAAACAGGTTTAAACAAATTCTCGGAGGGAATAAACTTTGCATTTTTTCAAAAAGTTTAACTTCTGAAGTTACTCTTCTATACTCAGGTTTCAAGACACAGACTCTATTTATAAGCAATAAGAGGACTTTTCCAATCAACGATACCATTTTTGTATATTATCGACTGTTTTTCGAAAACCGGGGAAATCGATCAGAAAGAGATTTTCGGGAAACAATCGATTAGACAAAAAATAGATATATTTAAATGAGGAAATTCTTACAGTATGGTGGATCACTGGTCGAGAGAGCGCCGCGTCGAACACATGTGGCACGCACGCAAGCGAGAAGGTGATGATCCTATCACTACCTCCTCGTTTGCGTGCGTGCCCCATGTGTTCGACGCGGCGATCTCTCGAGCAGTGATCGACGATACCTAACCACGGAATTTGTGCTTTGAGGTTTCAGAGATTAAAAAAACAACGTGAGAAAATACAGAGGTTGGAATGTTTTGAAAAATAAAGCCAAATTCACTCCGTTGTAGAATTTACGAAAACCTGGTTTTGGTGCATCATCTGGTTTCGGTGTATCATCTATAACCCAGAAAGATCAAACGTTTAAAGACAGCATACACGCTCGTAAACGTAATTGAGATAATTGCGAAATCAGAATGGTATGGCTCAGAACATAACGCCCCCGCATTTTGAAGCGTCAAAAACGCCCCACGATGACGCTACACGAGTGAGAAGTTGGCCCCGCCCCTGTATCTGCCCGCCCCCTGTATTTGCGTCCTCTTCCAAAACAGGGGTGCTGGACCATTTCCACCGTCGTCGCTGTGTGTGGGTTACCTATTGCACCTATTTCACCACCCACGAACGTCGCCGACGGTGGGAATGGCCTAGCACCCCTGATCTGGAGGAGACGGCAAATACAGGGGGCGGGCAGATACAGGGGCGGGGCCAAGTTCTCACTTGTGTAGCGTCATTGTGGGGCGTTTTTAACGCTTCAAAATGCGGGGGCGTTGTGTTTTGTGCCATACCATTCTAATTTCGTAGTTATCTCATTTACGTTTACGAGCGTGTATGCTGCCTTTAAGGGGAACTGTGGACGGGACCCAAGTGGGAGTGCACAGCGCGCCGGGAAAAGTGAACGGGAGCCAAGTGGGAGTACACAGAGCGCCGGGAAACGTGGACGGGACCCGAGTGGGAGTGCGTAGAACGCCGGAAAAAAGGGGTCAGAGCTAGAGAGTGCACAGCGCGCCGGAAAAAGTGGGCGGGACTCAACTGGGAGTGCACATAGTACCGGAGAAAGCGCTTGGGACCCAACTGGGAGTGAGTAGAGCGCCAGAAAAAGTGGGCGGAACCGAACTGGGAGTAAACAGAGCGCCGGGAAAAGTGGACGGGACCCGAGTGGGAGTGGCGTAGAACGCCGGAAAAAGTGGTCGGGAAGCTAGTGAGAGTGCACAGCGCGCCGGAAAAAGTGGGCGGGACTCAACTGGGAGTGCACATAACGCCGGAGAAAGCGTTCGGGACCCGAGTGGGAGTGCGTAGAACGCCGGAATAAGTGGGCGGGACCGAAATGGGAGTAAACAGAGCGCCGGGAAAAGTGGACGGGACCCGAGTGGGAGTGGCGTAGAACGCCGGAAAAAGTGGTCGGGAAGCTAGTGAGAGTGCACAGCGCGCCGGAAAAAGTGGGCGGGACTCAACTGGGAGTGCACATAACGCCGGAGAAAGCGTTCGGGACCCGAGTGGGAGTGCGTAGAACGCCGGAATAAGTGGGCGGGACCGAAATGGGAGTAAACAGAGCGCCGGGAACAGTGGACGGGACCCGAGTGGGAGTGCGTAGAACGCCGAAAAAAGTGGTCGGGAAGCTAGTGAGAATGCACAGCGCCTAAAAAAGTGGGCGGGACCCAAATGGGAGTGCGTAGAGCGCCAGAAAAATTGGGCGGGATCGAAGTGGGAGCAAACAGAGCGCCGGGAAAAGTGGACGGGACCCGAGTGGGATTGCACAGCGCGCCGGGAAAAGTAGTCGTGGCCCAACTGGGAAGGCGTACGGGGCCGGAAAAAGTGGTCGAGACCCAAGTAGGAGTGCACAGCGCGCCGGTAAAAGTGGGCGGGACTCAACTGGAAGTGCGCAGAGCGCCAGAAAAAGTGGGCGGGACCGAACTGGGAGTAAACAGAGTGCCGGGAACAGTGGACGGGACCCGAGTGGGAGTGCTTAGAATGCCGGAAAAAGTGGTCGGGATGCTAATGAGAGTGAACAGCGCGCGGGGTAAAAAGTGGGCGGGCCCAACTGGGAATGCACAGCGCCCTACTGGGAGTGCGTAGAGCGCCGGCGGGACCGAACTGGGAGTAAACAGAGCGCCGGGAATAGTGGACGGGACCCGAGTGGGAGTGCGTAGAACGCCTCAAAAAGTTGTCGGGATGCTAGTGAGAGAGAACAGCGCGCCGGAAAAAGTGGGCGGGACCCAACTGGGAGCGCGTAGAGCGCCAGAAAAAAGGGGGCGGGACCGAACTGGGAGTAAACAGAGCGCCGGGAAAAAAAGGACGGGACCCGAGTGGGAATGCGTAGAACGCCGGAAAAAGTGGTCGCGAAGCTAGTGAGAGTGCACAGCGCGCCGGAAAAAGTGGGCGGGACCCAACTGGGAGCGCGTAGAGCGCCAGAAAAAGGGGGCGGGACCGAACTGGGAGTAAACAGAGCGCCGGGAAAAGTGGACGGGACCCGAGTGGGAGTGCGTAGAACGCCTCAAAAAGTTGTCGGGATGCTAGTGAGAGTGAACAGCGCGCCGGAAAAGTGGGCGGGACCCAACTGGGAGCGCGTAGAGCGCCAGAAAAAGGGGGCGGGACCGAACTGGGAGTAAACAGAGCGCCGGGAAAAGTGGACGGGACCCGAGTGGGAATGCGTAGAACGCCGGAAAAAGTGGTCGCGAAGCTAGTGGGAGTGCACAGCGCGCCGGAGAAAGTAGGCGGGACTCAACTGGGAGTGCACATAGCACCGGAGAAAGCGCTTGGGATCCAACTGGGAGTGAGTAGAGCGCCAGAAAAAGTGGGCGGGTCCGAACTGGGAGTAAACAGAGCGCCGGGAAAAGTGGACGGGACCCGTGTGGGAGTGCGTAGAACGCCGGAAAAAGTGGTCGGGAAGCTAGTGAGAGTGCACAGCGCGCCGGAAAAAAGTGGGCGGGACTCAACTGGGAGTGCACATAGCACCGGAGAAAGCGCTTGGGATCCAACTGGGAGTGCGTAGAGCGCCAGAAAAATTGGGCGGGACCGATGTGGGAGTAAACAGAGCGCCGGGAAAAGTGGGCGGGACCCGAGTGGGAGTGCGTAGAACGCCGGAAAAAGTGGGCGGGACCGAACTGGGAGTAAACAGAGCGCCGGAAACAGTGGACGGGACCCGAGTGGGAGTGCACAGAGCGCCAGAAAAAGTGGACGGGACCCGAGTGGGAGTGCACAGAGCGTCAGAAAAAGTGGGCGTGACCCGAGTGGGAGTGCGGAGAACGTCGGAAAAAGTGGACGGGACCCGAGTGGGGGTGCACAGAGCGCCAGAAAAAGTGGGCGGGACTCAACTGGGAGTGCACATAACGCCGGAGAAAGCGTTCGGGACCCAACTGGGAATGCACAGCGCCCAACTGGGAGTGCGTAGAGCGCCAGAAAAATTGGGCGGGATCGAAGTGGGAGTAAACAGAGCGCCAGGAAAAGTGGACGGGACCCGAGTGGGATTGCACAGCGCGCCGGGAAAAGTGGTCGTGGCCCAACTGGAAAGAGGTACGGATCCGGAAAAAGTGGTCGAGACCCAAGTAGGAGTGCGCAGAGCGCCAGAAAAAGTGGGCGGGACCGAACTGGGAGTAAACAGAGCGTCGGGAACAGTGGACGGGACCCGAGTGGGAGTGCGTAGAATGCCGGAAAAAGTGGTCGGGATGCTAATGAGAGTGAACAGCGCGCCGGAAAAAGTGGGCGGGCCCAACTGGGAGTGCGTAGAGCGCCAGAATAAGGGGGCGGGTCTGAACTGGGACTAAACAGAGCGCCGGGAAAAGTGGACGGGACCCGAGTGGGAGTGCGTAGAACGCCGGAAAAAGTGGTCGGGATGCTAGTGAGAGTGAACAGCGCGCCGGAAAAGGTGGGCGGGGCCCAACTGTGAATGCACAGCGCGCCGGGAAAAGTGGGCCGGACCCAACTGGGAGTCCACAGAGCGCCGGGAACTGTGGACGGGACCCAAGTGGGAGTACACAACGCGCCGGTAAAAGTAGGCGGGACCCAACTGGGAGTTCACATAGCGCCGGGAACTGTAGACGGGACCCAAGTGGGAGTGCACAGCGCACCGGGAAAAGTGAACGGGAGCCAAGTGGGAGTTGGCAGAGCGCCGGGGAAAGTAACGTGTGTCCTACAGTGCCGAGCAGGTGCGATGGACAGAAAGGCCATGAACGGCCTGTTTTCGGGTCTATCCCAGACGCGGGGGGGGACGGGGGGAGGCGTCCAAGACTTATTGATAGAAACGAAGAAAAACTCTGATAAATGATGCCTGCTATCCATCATTGTTCTTATAAAAGCTCTACAGAGATACTTCGTTTGGTAGCCTTACCAGTCGGTGGTTCACTTAATTTGTCTTGAATCGTGGGTGCACCCCCCCCCCGTCTAGGATAGTGCCCTGTTTTCTTCTTCCTATCTCTGAAGGAAACCTTCGGTAAAATGAAATGAAATTATCTGACTGTTTTGCTTCGCTTCGAGAGTTTCGTGATTTGGCATAAAAATAATTGTGAGAAACTTGTTAAAAGAAGTGAAATGCTTGGTGCATTTGATTTGTCATGGGATTTAGCACAGAAGAAACGCTAAAAGCTCGATGAAATGATGTACCTTTGATTTGGATGTGCGCTTTCTTACTAAAAATCGAAAAATTGAGTGTGGTTTTGGAAGGCCAAATCACGCGCGTTTTACTGAGCCCTGAAATAAATATATTCATCAAAAATGAAATAGGGTGGGAGCAACAAAATAATATTTCAAGGAGCTCAGACTTGCAAACTTTAACAATGAGCAATCAATTGTTCTCAGGGAGCGCGAGATTGGCCCTTTCAAAACCACAATCATTTTTTCAATTTTCAGTAAGAAAGCGCACATCCAAATCAGTGGCACATCATTTCATCGAGCTTTTAGTGTTTCTTCTGTGTTAAATACCATGACAAATCAAATGCACCAAGTATTTCACTTCTTTTAACGAGTTTCTCACGAATATTTTTATGCCAAATCATGAACCTCTCGAAGAGAAGCAAAACAGTCAGATAATGGCAGTGTCGCAGCTGCCCCAGCCTATTAGCTGGGTAGGCCAAGGGCGCTGTCGGTAAGCAATCTTCCGCGTTTGCAGGGTAATCATCAAACGTGCCGACACCTTTACCCCTACCCAGCACTGCCGCGTTGATGAATCCGGCCCCCGTAGTTTTGACATCCGATTTTCCACTTCGGCTTCCGAAGGTGTCGACTATCCAAAATCAAAGACGCTTCTAAATACGAGGGGCCAAAGCGCGAATCTAGGATCCTTGCGAAACCTCAAACTATCCAATGGAGAATGTCAACGGGAAACTAATTGGATGAAAATGCTTGTCAAAACTCTCTCAGCGGGTGACGAGATGTCTCACACGAAAGCCGGATATGCTTTCAAAGGGGGTCTCGAAGGCATCCAGTTTGATTCCGTCGCGAGAGTATTCATATTCTACGGAATCTTTGGTCCTGGTTGGTGATAAGAACGTGAAGACCAACCGAACATGGATCGACACGACAAGGTCGCATCACGGCTCTCGTGAGCAAAAATAATGATAACCAATAGATAAAGGGTAGAGCATAAAAGAAGTGGAGAGCGGTGTGTCTTTTCTGTGAAAAATGTAACTCGCAAGCCAGTTTCATGCTCCATGATTCGGTTCTGTTTTCACGGAATTCTGATTTTGCGACTGTGAATTCGGCCCGTCGTGGATACTGTTCCACTAACGTCGAAACTGGAGAACCTAAAGGCATTTCGGTGCGACACAAAAAGAAGGCACTGCCGCAATCCGGAGTCGGAAAATCTCCTTAGCTTAGTGTACCTAATCTGTGATGCGGTACTACTCTGTTTAGGCCTTCGATGACGGCTATGCTGTTACTCCTTTCGACTTTGAAAACCCCGACGATTTTAAGAAACTTTTGATTTCGGTGAGTATTTTCCAATAGCTCGGTAAGGTAATAGCACAATGTTGTTCTACGCACGCTCAGTCGCCTGACAGTCGATGTAATCCTTCTGTCATTCTCTTTTCCCCCGACAATTGCACAGAGCGAACCTTCGCATGCACTAAGTAGATAGAAAGATAAAAGGCAGCATGCACGCACAAAACTTTTATCTTTTCTATGGTATGAATCGAAGGCCTGAAACTGTTACTTTGGGAAATGATAAAAAAAAACCAAAAAATCGACAGAATTGAACAAAAACGGCTGCTCAGAAAAATGAAAACAAGTTACTTGTCACATAAAAGGCTGAAAGCAAGTTACACGTACAGATCGCTTAAGCTATATGCAACACATCGGTGGGATACTTCGTGAACTGTATCTCCGAGATTTCACACTTAATAGACCGCGCGCTCCACGGCCAATCACTTCAGTGAGTTTTTAAATTGATTTGTTGTTGCAGTTGCCTTTACAAAAGATATAGCGCCTAAAATCTGCTTACCTGTTATGGAAGTTGTACTAAGCATGTATATAAAAGCCGTAATTGGAAGGAATTCGATTTTCTTGAAGTAAAACGAAAAAATCGAGTTTTTTGGCGTTGGTGCGCAGTGTGGACACGCGGTCCATTAAGTGTCAACATCTAACTTAAATGCATCGTACGCGCAGAAAACCGTGTATTATTTTTTAATGTTTCTGTGTAGCTTGGCCTCTCTAGTGAATGAAAATGCCGAAGAGGCCCATGAAAAACCTTCAGTTGTGAAGAAAAGCCAATCGGAACACATTGTAGATATGAATTTGAATTTCGCGCCAAAATGGTTTTTGACGGTTTTTTGCCTTTGAAGACCTCGTCCATATAATTTTCGATGTTTTCTGCATGTGGAGTTTGTGCCGTAACTGTTTTTCTTGTTGTTCGACGGCCCTATCAACATTCTATGAAGAAGTGCTAGATGACTGGTGAGAACTGGTGGCGGATCCTCAACTTTAACCCCTTCCAACCTCATAACCCTACGTTTCTGACGCGCCGAAGCTCACCGGTGTGGGCTACCGGACTCATTCATGAAATTGAGCTTGAAAAATGGAAATTGGTTCTCAGCGCGAACGATGCCTTTAAATGGCACAAGATAAGTAGCAAGTAACTTGAATCGCCCAAGAAGGTATTCCCAAGGGGAAAATACGACGCACTCTCGGTCAGGCTAGGCTCAACTACACAAGTTTGAGGTACATGGTCTCACACCATCAATGAAGGAACCACTGGGTGGCTCGTCACTGCCCCCCCCCGCCTCCGCGATCAAAAGTTTGAATTTTTCCCATTCGTTCTATACGTTTTTTCGATTTTTTCAATATATAAAAATTTATCAAATTTTTCCTTGTTTGACGGCTAGTTCTCGGTTCAAGCGAGAGCTAAGGGTCTCAAGCTTGGGCTGTGATTAGTACCAGTGAAAAGCCCCAAAATAAACTTCACTTGCACACGATCTACGAGAAAAATTTTTTCTCGTATCTGACAGATCCAAGTCCAGAAGAGATTTTAGGCCTCTTTGACGCGAAAAATGACACCTTGATCTGCTCCTTCTCGGCTATTATGAGGTGGCAGGTTGTTATACACAAAAAGTTGTACTAGAAAATTTCGTTCATTCCTTTCCAGGAGGGTTTGCGGAAAATTTTCCTCAATGGGACAGTACCGGTTTTAGGGGTCCAAATCCCATTGTACGAATTTATGTACCCCAGTGGCTCGTTCTCGGTTCAATCAACAGCTAGGGGTCTCAAACTCGGACTGTGAATAGTACTAGAGGAAAGCTTGAAATGAACCCCACATGCACAGGATCTACGAGAAAAAAATTGTCCTCATACTTTTACTAGATATTAACAACAACCGAGAAAATTTTATTTTGGTATCAAAAAAGTAGGTTCCAAAGTGGTACAAATGTTTCAAAAATGATTTCTGTATAGGTGGAAAGACGATTTTTCTCTTTACCTTCACCACCTCTGGACTCTGATCACGTGAGAAAAAAAATTGGTACCAAAAAAGTATGGTTCAAAATGCTGCAAATTTTGCGTGCAGCCAGACAGTAGGATATGAAACGGTTTTATCTTAATAGCATATGTCACACCTCTTATTGTTTTCTACCAGTGAGGTTAAATACGTGAACTTACACGAACAGTCACCACAACAAAGCATATTGTAAACAAACTTCAAGGGGTTTTCAGAGGTAAGCAGCAGCAGAGACAAAACGACTCCAGAAACATTGGAAAACACTCTTGTCTGGGGATGCGCGAATACCCTGTTCACACATATTGTTGTTGCCATTCATCCAAAATGCATCACTCTGATATTTAAACAATCACATGGAAAATGCATGGCTATTTACATTTAACAACAAACTGCTGAATGAAAAATTTTATTCGTGTTTTCACATTTCGTGGGCCAAAAAAAAAACAAATTTGAAATGAAGGCAAATACAAGCTTGAACTTCTAATAAGAAACATGGGACACAGAATATTATTCTGAGCGGAGCATACAGTGATTTTTACTAGCACACGACCCAATTCGGCGCCCTCCCCGTGCGAGATCTGCCAAACCTCGCCCCCCCCCCTACTCCCTCACTGGGATCATCCCAGTGAGGGAGTAGGGGGGGGGGCGAGGTTTGGCAGATCGGGCTGACCCTGATGGCCATCCATGGTGGAAATATGAATGTAAGTTACATGCAACATAAGTGTAACTAAAATGTAATATAAATTTAAGTCTTACGTGATATAAATGTAAGTTATTTTTACTTATTTGATTTATTTGGTTGCAAAAATATCTTTCTAGGAAAACCTTCCGAGTCGGAATCGGAAATAGCTTTTCTTCTAGTGAGTCTTCCAATGAGGAATGGCGTTCCTCAAGGCGGAGTTTTATCTCCTATTTAGTTCGCGCTGTACTCAGCTGAGCTTCCTAGAATTTTAGAATTGTTAGGCGTGGAATGCAAAAAATTTGCCGTCAATCCTAAAAATCATCGAGTATTAGAAGGCGACGAGGATCATGGTAAAGTGCAAGCTGCTTCAATTATTTATCTGGATTGGTCTAAAACTTGAAAACTTCCTATGGCATCTGAGAACTTTGCATGAGGATCTATGGGTTCTCTGCTCCCTCCACTTATTGGCTTGGAAGCCATGCTCTGAGGTTTGTCTCTAGTGGTAAAGGCCTTGATTTCTATTATACCAACAGACTAGATTTTTCGGAACACTGGTAATTGCAGCATAAAAAAGCTATGTCACTTACCTCATCAAAACTTCAAGAGTTTGACGTTAACGGACGAGCTTCTGCTTGCTGGAGCCTACAGGAAATATATTAGACCTACTGTGGGACACGGCGACTCGGTCTTCTGTCCGATTAGAGGGAAAGACACTGGGTTGCTAGAGCAGGTTCAATATAATTCAACTCAGAGGGTATTCATAAGAGCGTTCTCTTGCTCCATTCGTAGCTTGCCCTAGTCTAAAACTCGGGCCCGTAGTAGCCCCTGCGCTGTGTTGAGCTGCCTGCACAGAGTCAGCTTATGCAGGAAAGCATGGCCGAATCGAACAAACCTCCACACGGTTAGCGATGGCAGTCCACCCTGCATGAGGAGATGGTGGCCATCCAGCTGGTCCAACGCGCTAGGGGTGCGAAGAGTATCACCTCAGCGCCTCCCTGCTAGCAGCTGCATGGGTATCACCTTCCCAGACGCCATTTCATTCTACAGAGAAGGATTCACACGGAAGTGAACCAAAAAAACGGAACTCACAGATTATACCAACCTTTTAATAGTCAGTCGCATAACAACTTTCATCGGAGTCTGTCGGACCTATTGGAGACCAATAGGTCCGACAGCCTCCGATGGAAGTTGCTATGCGACTAACTAATAAGAACCCTCAGAACCACTCTCGAAGACTTGGGACAGCCCCGACCAGACCCGCCCTCAGATCATGACCAGTTGGTCAGAATCCAAACAAATCAACGTACGGCGCCAGCTTATGGGTCCTGCCGGTTTTGTAACACATTCGTCTTTCGGTTAAAGGCAGTGGTCGCGATCAAATATGCTTGTCGTCTTTTTCCCTCTGAACCCTTTCCTGGGTCTCTAGTAGTAGGACCTAAGAGAAAAATGCGCGAAAAAACCACTGTTTTGGGCCAAATTTGAAGCCTGAACTTTCTTGTCTTTTGATGGTGGACGAGCCCACTCCACATCATCGGCATCGATGACCTCTTATATCAAGAACGTCAGCTGGTTTGAAATTGAATTTCAATCAATGAACCTTCGGATTTATGTAAACATCTAGTCAGAAACATCGACTGGAGTGCTTTCTTTCATTGCTCAACTGTTTTTATTGGGTAAATTTGCATTTATTTCGTCCTCTGAATGTCGATGATTTTTGACTGCTCGGCATGAGACTGCGATCTTTTTCGTCATCGCTGTGCACGTGTGCACGAACTGGCAACTTTGGGCCTTAGAAACTCTAATTCTAGGCCGTTTTTCACCGCGCTACCTTCATAGTTTTTCAGCTGTTTTCAACATAGGCTGATTTTTGTAGTTTTTTCGTTAACGTTTTTCATCGTGACCACTGCCTTTAACATCGGGTGTTTTTGCGGCATTCCACAAGGCTTCAAGAGTTCTGCGCGCTGAGGTTTCGCTTTCACTGCTTCCGTGTAGAACACCGCAACGGTTTGTTTTTGCTGTTTAGAAATGTTGGCCAAGAAAACTAAAAAACCAAGAATACTTTACACTTTTTGTAGACTCTCCCCATTCTACTTACCTCTTGTTCCCTTTTTGTTGGAACTTTTCTGACGCGAACCAAACTTCTTTCGCTTGGAAGACCCCTTTTTTATTGGATTTTATATAGCCTTCACCCAAACTTTAGCTAGGGGGGTGATTTAAGGAGCTGAATACGGGTATGAGGTCCGTTTCCGGATTTTCGAATGATTACTGCGCTTTTCGGAGGGTACAATAGGTATAAAAGCCAGAGCATAGATGCCTTTAACTTTTTTCAGAGTGATTCTAGGCAGCTGCGAAGCCCATATTTGGACTCTGCATCAAAAATTGATTCTAGAGTGGATTTCATTCGGAATGGCCAAATTGGCTAATAGTAGTTTCCTTGTAAGAATTTTTTTAAGCGGGGCAAACCTTTTGTGACGTCAGGTCTGACGCTTTCTTTGCAGTCTCACGAAGCACAGCAATAGGCATAATTGGATTCTTTAGAGACTTATTTGAACAGTTTTCCCGGTCTCTGAGTGTTCTGTGGGGACTTTTCCCTATCAACCTCTACTTGGTGGACTTACTTGCTAAAAACATGGAAACTAGAACACGGTTTCTTATCGTGAACACTGCCTTCAATCTTTCCAGTAAAAATCGTGCGAGTTCTCACAACCTCGTTGACGCTAATCTCGCTATTTCCATCAATGTGGAGTACATCGTCGAACCCCGAACCATTAAAAAAGAGAACCTTTATTTCCTTCAAAAAACACTTTTTTTCCGGTTGTTTCGTAATTTTCCAATACTAAAAGCTCCAAGCCTTCAATTCGTGCAAGACAATTGGTATCATTTCTGAATGTGTAGGATGCCTTCAAAATAAGACTATTTCCTCGAAATATGACCATGGATATTTGATAAGAAACCGATTCCGCATTGTTCAACTCCGCTATACCGTTCAGTCCGCAGAGTGCACGCTGATTGCGAAATCTAGCTGCGGCGCAGTTGCGAGCATCCTCAGGCAGGGATGTGGGATCATCCGTGCACCAAAGGCGAAAACCTCCCAGGGGCGGCATGCATGAACGCAGAAAACGGTGTCAGGGAGCCGCTCCGCGTGCCATGCGCGCAGCGTCGAGCAACGGGGTGGCCCCGAAAATCAGGCACCTCAATACATGACACGAAATTCGTGGCCGCCCCGTTGCTCGACGCTGCGCGCATGGCACGCGGAGCGGCTCCCTGACACCGTTCGCTGCGTTCATGCATGCCGCCCCAGGTGATCGGTGATCCCACATCCCTGTCTGAGGAAGCTCGCAAACGCGCCGCAGCTAGCTTTCGCAATCAGCGTGCGCCTTGCGGACTGAACGACAATGCGACATTTTTTAAAAGTGTCCGAAAAATAGGTGGACCTACTCTTTCGTTCAAAGCAAAAACCACTCTGCTCCTTTGCGTACGTGAGCGGAGCGAAGTAAAAGATATTGAGAGAATGTAAAATAGAATTCGGAGCAGCACACATGTGATGATTCCCTGCGAATTTCGTTTCAAAATAGATGGATTCCAATGAAATGCTCTGCAGACGTAGCTGTTTCATAATGATGTACAGCCTGCGATTCTCTTTTCTAAATTCGGAATTTGTTGATTTGCTAAAACTTGACTGAGCACTTCACTCAGAAGCGCTAGACGAACACCAGCAAAAAGCTTTTACGACCAAATCTCGACAGAAACGGGAGGCTCGGTAGGAAATTCAAATTTCAACTAACTAGGTAACCTCGTATGGTGTTCCTCCGGGTCGGAAAGCTGATGCATATTTTCTAATCAGTTCCGGCACGCTCTCTCCGATTCTGAACTTGGGTTTATGCTGCAGACGTCTGCAAAAAATGATGTAGTCTGTCAAATTTCGTCTTTCCTGCAGCTGAGCTGAACGTGACGTTTGTACATGGTTCTTGGATGAATTTGGCTAAAAAGTTCAGCGAAGTTTTACTTGACGTACTGAGCTCGAATTCCAAATGAGTTTCCTTATTTTCAAAAGATGTTGGGAATCGGTGAGGTACAGATTTGAAAATACCATAAGCCTCCAAGTGTTTTTTAAACGACTTATTTTTCTATCAAGAATGCGCATCAGTGTTTGAAAAATCCGGAAACCCTCCAACCTCACAATTGTGTTTAGCGCCCAAAACCACCCCACTGATCGAATGTTGAGTGAAGACACATTTTTCAAACATTGCGTTTTGGACGTTTTGAACTTTGTTTAGACCTCTAACAGCGGTTCAAAAGTAATGTTCCAGATTTCACTCAAAATCCTTCCAGGTGGGTTATTTGGGGCGCTGATCACGATTCTGGGTTTATATGTCGGTTTTTCAAAGTTTTCGACTTGATTCGCTCAAAGCTTCCCATCGGGGGAAAATGTGATGGCAAATCGCAACATTTGACGATTTCCGGAGTGCTACGATAGACATGGCTCAAATTATTGCTCTGGGGGTTATTTGCAGTGCTTAACACGAATTTTATTACAAATATTGTATGTGGTTAATTAATATTACTTGCTTATTATATGTGGTTTGATTGGGATAACCGCGATCGTTTTTACAACCCGATAACACTACTTTGAATAAAAAAAACATTCATGATTACATGCTGATGCATTGATTCTGCTCATTGCTCAGTATGTTCTTATTCGGTATGTTCTTCTTGCGGATTGTGTCCGTATACAGACTACAAAGCACATTCTGCTCTATATCAGTTCTTTCTTTTCTCATAAGAATCCCGAAAAGTGTTTCAAATATGCGGAGCAATAACAAGTGTTTCAGTAACTAAGGAGGAATAATCAGAACACAAGCTTTCTCCTGCAATGCCAATATGCGCGCTGAAACAGAAAACGCTGAGAATGAGGCGTGGCGAACGCGCTGTAGCGCGTGACTCTGCCGCGGAGTCTTTTCTCTGCGCTCTAGCCCATCGGCCTGAACGTCCCACACCCTTTTTCGGGTTGTCGTCTTGCGGCGCCAAACAGTGATGGGATTGAGAGAATCGGAGGGAACGACTAAGCAGCGCCATTGGTTATAGAAGTGGCGCCGACCAATAGCAGTACCTAGCCCCTCCCTCCTATTCGCCCACCCTCCTCATTGTTTGGTGCCACAAGACGACCACCCTACCTTTTAGCCAAGCTTCAAAAGCGCTTATATTTTCGTTCAGCGGTGTCCGCAGCAACATCCGATGTCAGATTCGGAGACAGCGGGCCAGAACATACCAGAAAACACTCAATAATAATAATAATAATAATAATAATAGTAATAATAATAATAATAATAATAATAATAATAATAATAATAATAATAATAATAAAAATAATAATAATAATAATAATAATAATAATAATAATAATAATAGTAATAATAAAAAATAATAATACAGTGCGTTTCATAATTATAGGACACCCTCAAATTTCACTCTAACACTTTTACCGTTAACGATGGAGCTTTGCCGCCAAAACTGTTGTGATTAGCATGAAAAATAACCATTATGGTCAACTTCCCATATTTCACGAGCTCTTCATCTTTTTTAGAACACAACGTTTCATTTTTTGGACTGTTTCATAATTATAGGACACTTTAGGTAATGTACAGGTTTCTTGCTCATACCAACGGAATAGCGATACATTCTAGCAAATATGGAATTCGCCATGCTCCATTAATGTATACAGATGTTATTGGGTCTTTCTTGAGAGTTTCTGGAGAACTCTTAAGTTGGTTCGCTCGTACTCCTCTAGAACAACACGCTTGCTCACTTCCACAGCCTAAACCTGACTATGGCCAGCATTAAATCTACGCCTCAGTGTACCTTTACGGTATTTCTTGAAGTTCTGGTTAGGAATACATGTTGGCTCTTCCAATACAGCCACGTCTTGTCTGCCCGAGTACGTCTTTCAGGACTGATGCGCTTGAACCCTCGCCCTGTCTCGCTTGCCTACGAAGATTGGCCGTAGCCTTCCACTCGAAAATAGCAAAATACACTGCGCCAGCACTTTATGGCACTTAATACAAACTATTCGAGTAGAATCCAAGGCTAGCTTACGCTTTCAAGCCTCACAGAACGCTTCGATAAACATCAGCGACACTAAAGAAGTTTCATTCAGAGGACTATCGTGGTCCTTCGGTGGTATCATGCCAGTAGCATGTTTGTCTACACCATTCACCCAAGTTGAACTTATTCTTGTTTGAACACATCATCTAGAAAGGAATCAACTCTTCAGATCAAATCAATCCTTTCCAAGAACACCGATCAGGCAGCTCAACTTCCCCGAGCCGATTGCCTTGTTAAGCTGAGCCAAATTGAACCAAGTCATCTCGTGAATCTCTCCAAACAAAGACACCTTCTTTTTCGCTGTTTATCCGATGTTGAGCTTCACAAAATTACCGTCTAATGGTTGTGCAAGGATGCTCAACCCCGAATTCTGAGTGAGTCTGGTCCTGGCCCGCGTACGCTTCATTAAGAATTCGCTTCAAATCATGACCAATGGGTCTCGTCAAACTTTCTGGTTGCGACCTCTGTCTATTTTATCCTGGCACGTCGAGCCATCAGCAAATGGCGGCCATACAAGAGTGGAAAAGTGATGTGTAAGAGGACTGCGAACAAACCAACACGATAGTCTTCTAAAAGACGTCCAGGAAGTGTCTTCAATCACCTGAATGAGGTGTAAAACAGAGACAGAGAACATATTCGCCATGAAACTGACGTTAGTTCGCTCGTATGAGCAAGAAAAATGCGGATCGTCTAAGGTGTCATGTAATTATGAAACAATCCAAAAAACGAAAAGTTGTGTTCTAAAAAAGACGAGATGCTCACGTGATCTGAAAATATGAGTATGAAGGTGATTTCTCAAGCTGATTACTATAGTTTTGACAGAAAAGCCCCATCGATAACGGTAGAAGTGTTATAGGGAAATTCGAGGGTGTCCTATATTCATGAAACGCACTGTATTAATAATAATCACTCACTCACTCATCCCGTTAGCTGGCGGCTGGCGGAGCAGGATTACCTCTCAACCAGTACTGTGGGTGCCATAGGAGCTCTTGTAGCCTGAACGATACGCTTCCATTCAGTACGGTCCGCAGCAACTATTCTAGCATTAAGGACACTGCACCGTTGGGAATTCAGATCCGCCTCGACTTGCTTCAACCACGTCTTTTACGGGGCTGCTCTCTCAACCTTCCACAGTGCAGGGCGCTCTCTCCATAACAATCTGTGCGGAAGTCGGTTTGTTTCCATTCTGCATACGTGCCCGAACCAGCGCAGCCTTCGCGTTCGAAATTGTTCTTCCATCGTGAGCTGATGGTCGCAAGTGTCTCGGATAACGTCGTTCCGTATTCGATCTCTCAAAGTTATCCCGAGGATTTGCCGCAAACACCGCGTTTGGAAGACCTCCAGCCTGCTGTGATCCGACTTCAGCAACGTCCACAACTCTGACCCGTAGAGTAGGATTGGCACTATGAGCGCGCGAAACATCCGGATCTTTGTCTTGATTGACACATTACCCTTCTTCCATGAACACCAGCCCAGCGAAGCGAAAGCAGCCGACGCCTGCCCAATCCTGCACAGTATCTCCGATGTAGCCACTACCTTTCGCTCTTGCACCACCGATCCGATGTACTTGAACTCCTTGACTTGCTAAAGTTCAGCTCCCTCGAAGAACACAGAAGCACGTAAACCGTCCGACGTCATGACTTTCACGTCTTCTCCTTATTACTACGCAGCGCATACGATTCCGCGATTTGTGCCATATCATTCAACAAAAGCGGGGCTTCCATGTCAGTATCGGTGAACACTGCGCTGTCGTCCGCAAACATCAAATCCGTGACAAAATCGTTATCGCTAAATTGTACCCCTCTTCTATTTTCCAAGGTCTTTCTCATAATAGCATCGACCACGGTATTAAAGAGGAGCGGCGAAATCACATCTCCCTGCCGGACGCCTGCATCGACTCTGAATTCTTCGGATAGCTTGTTTCCGACGCGGACACAGCTAGTTGAACCTCTATACATTTCCTGCAGAAGCATCACGATTTTTCCTAGCATATGTTCGCATTCCATCGATCTCCATAAGGCGGGCCAGTGCACGCAATCGAATGCAGACTTGAAGTCTATGAAGGTGATAACGACGCGCTTTCCACAGCGGATCCTTTCCTCCATAACTTGACGAAGTGTGAAAATTTGATCGCTGCATCCTCGACCCGGACGAAAACCTGCTTGTTCTCCGCGACAGGTACTCTCCCGATGGCGTTGAAGTCTGGACTGGATAGTTCTCGTAAATACTTTACCAACAATCGACAACAGGCTGATCCCGCGATAGTTTTTACAGTCTTTGGCATCGCCCTTCTTATGGGTAGGCACGACAATAGCCTTTTTCCAGGTAGATGGCACGCTCTCTGTCCGCCATATGCGCGTGATTACCTGATGCAACTGACGCAGTAGAACATCTCTTCCTGCCTCGATGACCTCAGCAGTGACATTGTCAACACCGGACGCCTTTCCATTTTTTAGCGACTTGATTGCCGCCTTCACTTCTTCCGCAGTGGTTTCCGAGTCAAGCGCTGTCTCCTCTGGTACCTCAACTAGAATCGGTTGGACCAGTGGACCTTGTGGTGCAACGTGAGTATAGAGTTCACTGAAGAACTGCCTCCATCGCAACAGACGCTCATCTGCTGATCGCACTAAAGACCCATCCGTGTTCCTGATGGAATCGCTCATGGGCTTGGTCTTCTTTCTGAGACGGTTGAGTGTGCTGTACAATGTGCGATAGTCGTTCCTTCCGACTGCCTCCTCCACTTCGTCTGCTACCTTATTCCAGTACGACTCCCGCTCTTTTTTCAACTTTCGACGAAGCTCCTGACACAAATGCCGATACCGTCCAAAGTCTGTTAGTTTCACTGGCTTCCGCTCGTCCACGAGACGGAGAGAATCGTCCGATATCCAGAGCTGCGTTCGCCGGCGAATAACAGGGTAGAGAGGCTCTGCGCATTCAAGAGCGACTTCAACTGTCTGCTTCTCGTGCTCGTCTACAGACAAGGCATCTTCCAGAACCGCGAACCGATTCGACAGCGCGAGTTGAAATGTTTCTTTTGTTCCTGGCGCCATCTATTGTGACCAGTCGAGTTTCTTTCTAGGGGGCTCCTCACGCCTAGGTCGTCGTAATTGAAGCTGCATTACTGTACGCAAGAGATAATGGTCGGATCCATAATCAGGCCCTCTCATGGCTCGCGCATCTTTCAATGATGATCTAAAACGTGAGTTTATCAGCACGTAGTCCAAGGTGGTCACATCTCGTCCAGTTGGATTCCTCCATGTTAACTGATGCTTCCTGGGGTGCAGGAATTGACTGTAACCATTCGCAAGCTTGTAGAACGCAGCGAAGGAGAGTAGGCGTAGCTCATTATCGTTTATTTCGTCCACGCTGAACCTGCCCAACCCTCCTTCCCAGCCTGTTCTGTCACAACCGACTCTTGCGTTGAAATCACCCGCTACAATGGTGACATCGGTTTTCGGGACAGTATTCAGCACGTCCTGGAGTTGGGTGTAGAACTCGTTCTTGTCAACGTCAGAACTTGGCTCCGTCGGTGCATAGATGAACACGACATGGGTCTTGATCGTTCCGCTCAAAACAAGAACCGCGATCCTGCCAGAAATCGGCTGAAATGAAACAACGCTTCCAGCTGCGCGACTGCCTAGCATAAATCCAACACCATTGCGATGTCCGTCATCACAGAAATAGTACAGCACCATCTTTTCGCTACTCTCCGGCACCTGAATGGTCACCGTTCCACGTCCGCTCATCCTCAGCTCGAAAAGTGCAGCAATCGATATGTTGGACCTTGACAACTCTCTTGCTATTATCTCTTTCTGACCGACGCAGTGTCCCGTTCGCACATTCCATGCTCCAATCCTCAGCTCCATCTTAGGAGTCACCAGTCATCCTCCGTTTTGGCCAGTAGTATTCTTCTCACCAACACCCTGGTTCCCTAGTGTTGGCGCATCGGCTGCCCCGGATGCGGTAGCTTCTTCGTTGTTTCCCTAGAAACTTTCCATGGTTACCACCTAAGTTTTCCAGCCCGTCGGTAGTACGGGGGCCAACCCTCCTCTTTTCTCATCCGGGCTTGGGACCGGCAATGGCGGAGTTGATAATAATAATAATAATAATAATAATAATAATAATAATAATAATAATAATAATAATAATAATAATAATAATAATAATAATAATAATAATAATAATAATAATAATAATATCAATAAAGCGAAAGAGGTTTGGTTCGCGTCAGAAACGTTCCAACAAAAAGGGAACAATAGGTAAGTAGAATAAGGAGAGTCTGCAAAAAGTGTACAATATTCTTTAAAAGTAGTTTTCTTGGCCGATACTTTTGAACAGCGAAAAGAAGCTGTTGCGGTGTTCTACACGGAAGCACTCTGTGGTTCCAAATATGGTCTTGACTACGCGAGAACCGTTAAAATGTATGTGCATGTAAGCGTAATACTTACCATCAGAATAGAAGATGATGTTGGAAAGACATATACAGATGGTTAGGTCTAGATGTAAGGAGAAGTGAAACTATAGAATACGAAAAACAGCATTAAGTAAGAGTAATCCCGAAAAATATTGTGAAACGAATGGAAGCCCTTTTCCGAAAGACACCTAACTCTTTCTCGTAAAGTACCACAACGGTTTTTTTTTTCGCTGTTTAGAAGTTTTTACCAAGAAAACTACTCTCAAAGAATCTTGCCCACTTTTCGTACACTCCTCATTCTACCTACCTATTGTTTACTTTTTGTTGGAACGTTTCTGTCGCTAACCAAACCTCTTTTGCTTGGAGGACCCCTTTTTGATAGAATTGTTTACTTTTTCTTACGAAGTATCATCCCCGGACAACCTTGAATATTTTTCAAATAGCATTGATTGCTATAATAATCAGTCAGTAACAAACTTGTCGTGCGAGCTACAAATGATGCGCTGCTCACTTTCCCCGACGTCTTGATGACGTCATCAGATGCTCTATGCGCTTTCCGCAACGTCCTGCTGACGTCATGGGATGCCCTATGTATTTGGCACGACGTCCTGATGACGTCATGTGATGCCCTATTTAGTTGGCACGACATCATGATGAAGTCACCAGGTGCCCTATGTACTTGGCACTACGTCCTGATGAAGTCATCGGACGACCTATGCGCTGTCCGCAACGTCCTGCTGACGTCATGGGATGCCCTATGTACTTGGCACGACGTCCTGATGACGTCATGAGATGCCCTATGTAGTTGGCACGACATCATGATGACGTCATCAGAAGCCCTATGTACTTGGTACGACGTCCTGATGACGTGATCAGATGCACCAAGCCCATGAGTGAAGGGAGCAGGGTACCCAACGATTCCCATGCAAACGGTTTTCTTAGGCGCTAAAGGTAATTTTCAAGTATTAGACTAATCCAAAATACTATCCAAAGCAGCTTGCACTCTACCGTGATCCTCGTCGCTTTCCAATACCCGATGAAATTTAGGATCGTCGGCAAATTATTTGTATTCGACGCCACACAGTTCCATAATACTAGGAAGCTCAGCTGAGTTCAGCGCAAACAGGATAGGGGATATGACTCGACCTTGAGGAACGCCACTAATTACTGGTCCAGTAGAAGATAAGCTATTCTCGATTTTAACATGGGAAGTTCTTTTGGAAAGATACTCTCTCAACCAAGTGACCATCAATGGATGAAACCTCAAGAATGTGACTTTATGCCACAGCATCGAGTGGTCCACTTTATCGAACGCTTTCGAAAAGTCAAAATAGGCGACATCAAAGGCTTTCTTTGCATCCATGCTCTCACTCCCGTCATTTATACACTCGAAAAGATTCGTTTCCGCGCTGGCACAAAGTAATGCTGGTTGGCGGGGATAATGTCGTTGCGTTACAGGGGTGCGTTCCAAGAACATTTCCATGGCAAAAGGCTTCCATGGAAACGTAGCAACACCGTCCTGGGAACAATCTACATTTATAATTCGTAGCCATGGGAAGCAAACTTGTCGATGGAAAGGCTATTTGTCCTCCAACGGCGTCCTGGCAACAATCTTGGAACGCACCCCAGATGATCCATCATATGTCTTTTTAATATTTTTCTGAAAATTCTACAGAACAGCGAAGTAATGCTAGTCGGTCTGTAACTCTCAACTGAACTGGCTGGCTCTTTTTTGAGAGGGGTCTTAAAGGCAAGGTCCGGTCAAATTTTGACACTATCGAAATTTGGGTTAAATAGATTGGGCTGGCCTAGCTGAACATCGTCTGAACGTTTCACGAACTCTGAGTCCTTAGTTCTGGAGAAAACAACCTCGAAGTCAGGGATTACGGTATTCATAGCATGATAATCATGGCTGGAATGACCGATAATTACACAGCACTTTTGAAGAATGCGTGAACAAGCGCTAAAATATGGACGATGGCCACACTTTTCTGACTTTTCTGGATCATCGGCTCACGGAAGTGGCTGAAATAACTTGAAGAAGACCGGTTTTTACGCAGTTTTCGCATGTACCTTGGGACTACCTGTAGCAAGAGCACCGATTTAGCGGGAAATCTCAAAATCGAAATTCTGCCCGGACCCTGCCTTCAACAAAATGCTCTCATCTGAGAGTAATTCCAGAGTCGCAATGGGGTTGATTAAAAATATAGGATAAAGACTGGCGAAAATATGAGCGGTTTTTGACAAAAACAGCAGGCACAAAATCGAGAGTAAGCGAATGGGATGAAGGGAAATCCACAAAAGTTAATATAGCAAGGCATCCTCGAACCCTGGAAGGCTGGCCATCGGAAACTCTGCAGCAGCAGCATTGTTCCTTCAATTTTTGGGTGCCTTCTTCAATAAACAACTGCTCCGCATCCACGCTTGTGATGATACAACTGCGATAAGCACCATAATAAAGTGCGTAACGACTGGTACTTGTCAATTTGTCTGACGTAATTCTTCGTTCAGGCTAATGTAAACATAGTTGTTGTACCTGGATTCAAAAAGGACTCCAAAGATGAAAACATGAAAACTTGTGTGAAAGATGGGGAGTACAAAAAAAGTCGATCAAAGTTCGAGTTCATGGTTATGGGATATGATGGCCACTACGTCGGAAGGGTGAGTGTTACTCATTATAAACACGCAGCGCAGCACCTACCCTTCAATCACATCTCGGCAGGCCATTGATATCTTAGGAACAAATCGGTGTATACTTGTCACGGTCCTCGGCCACAATTAGAACGCAATCCATCCATTGGTTGCTATTCCACTTCCTGCGGAGTAAAACATCGCGCCTGAATTGCCTTTCAATGCCGAGTGATTTCCAATTCTTCACCACACCTGTTCAAAACTTTCGCCTAGGTCCAGGCGGCCGTTTACAGACAGGATTTAGAAGCATATTCGTTGTAGCACATCCCGGCCAGAAATATCCGAGCAAACGTCTGAACAGCTTCCTCTCCGTGCAAAGCAACCTTTCCATCAGCGTCTTCGGTGCTGCCCACGTCTCCGATCCGTACATCATGATAGGGCGAATAGCGGATGAGTAGACGCGCAACTTGACTTCCTTCGCGATCGGGGTAGACCACAAACACTTGGTTAAAGAATTGAATGCAGACGTAGCTTTCGCACATCGTTGTTGAATATCCGCTGCATAACAACCATCGTTCTTCAGCAAACAGCCCAAATAACAGAAATCGTCCACCAGTTCGATACGCTGTCCGTCCACACAAACTCCTGTAGAAGGCCTCTGAGAGACCCACATCTGCTTGCATTTGTCCGGACGAAGACGAAGTCCATAGGCTGCGGCATACTTCGACACGAGGTTCACAATCCTTCAGCGAATAACGCAATGTCATCGGCGTACTCCAGGTCGACAAGGGAGCGTCCTAATGGTGTTAGGATCACGTTTGCAGGAAACATCTGGAACTGTACGCATGATGTCATCAACGGCGAAGTTGAATAAAAAAGGTCCTGCTACAGCTCCTTGCCTTACTCCTGTTTTCACCTCGAAAGCTGACGTAGACCCGACAGACGTACGAACTGCTGCTGTTGTTCCTTTGTTCATGTCCTCGATTAACCGAACATACATTTCCGGGACTCCATCTGCTCGCAGAGCATTGAGCAATCGATCACGATGAGGAGAGTCGAATGCGGCTTCAAAGTCCAAAAAAGCAAGCTGTAATGGCTTCGAATACCGCTGCCACGATTAAATTACTCTTCTCACGACGAACACTTGGTTGATGGTCGATCTTCCAGGTCGAAAACCGGCTTGTTCATCTCTGGTCGTTCTTTCACGGTGTTTGATAAGTCGCTCGAGACTGATACGTTCTAAAACCTCTTGCGTGACACAATGTAGAGAGATTCCTCTGTAGTTCTTAGGATCCGTGACGGATAGCTACTTGTGAGAAGGCAAAATGATCGCATGCCTCTACGGATCGGGTATCCTTTCGCTCATCCATATGGTACGGAAGGTGTTGGTCATATCACGAATCCCAGACGGAGGAAGAGTTTTCAGCATTTCAGCAGTGATGTTGTCATCTCCTCCTGCCTTTTCATTCTTCATTTTCCGAACACATTTCAAAACTTCAGCCTCAGTCGGCGGTTCCTCACTGACATCGTAATGTGCTCTCTGAACATGCGGGAGCTCTGGTACTGACGGCGCTGAACGATTCAGTAGTGAACTGAAGTAATCCTTCCATATTGGCAGCGTCGCATCACCAACTGCAACTCCATTGGTAGTGTTGAGGACAAGAGAACATCTCTTCATCTTGCCGCTATACTGTCGTAACAACGTGTAGGCTTTCCTCGGGTTCTTCTCCTCCCAAACCTTTTCAAACTCCTTAGCTATACACGTCCATTTTCGTTCGCGGTCACTTTGAAGTTGCCGACGCAACTTCCTCCTCAGACGCTCCTCCTCCACGAAGTTTCCTGCAGTTCTTCTTCTTAGGCTGTACAACCGGGAGTGCCTCTTTCGAAGCGTCCTGGATGCATTTGACGAAAGAGTCGGCGTCGCAAAGTTTCTTCTTAGTCCATACTCCAATATGAATAGGAACGCGTTGTCGGAATTTCCTTCTGCATTCTTTATTTCTGAGACATGTCATATCAATCCTCTGGAGAGGCTTAGCCCCTCGCTTCCTCTTATGATTCCTCGCACTGAAGTTCAACAGAACTGGACCGTGATCCAAATCGAATGCGATATCCCGCACAGCTCTAGGTCTTCGAATGTCCTATGCTGGAATATTCCTCGTCAGAACGTAGTCGAGGTGTAATTTCAAAGTTGTCATCTTCCGCTTCCGCTGCTCTTCCAGAGATAGCTAGCTGGGTTCCTGCCGCGTAAGCGGATGGCGGCGATGATTCCTCTCGAATGTCGATGCAATAATCAGACCACTGCGTTCACACAAGTCGAAAAAGCGGTAGTCATTGTCCGATGTTTGCTCCACTTCCGATTCCTGATCAAGTCCCATCTTCGCGTTTGCGTCGAGTCCCACCACAACAGCATGTTGACAAGGTATCCTGGCTAGCAACTTATTGAGTTCCTTGTAAAAGACATCCGTGGAAGTTTCTTCGTCGGTTTTGGTGGGCGCATGAGCACTCACTATCCACAGATTGAATCCTCTGTGATCCCGCACACGCACAAATGCATTCCTACACGACGTTGAGCCGAATTCCTTGACAATACCATTGTAGTCCTTCCTTACAACTATCACACAGCCTCCCACTCTCATATCATCAGCGTTACCGCAGTAGATGGCGTACTATCCGATGTTGATGACGGGTCTATCTTTGAGGCGAGTTTTCTGCAAAGCAGCAAACGGTGCATGGAAGTAGCTTAGAAAATTGGACAGCACAGATTGTTGGATATCACTCGACAATGACCGGGAATTCAGGGTGGCGAAATTGTGGCTTGTGGCCAAAGACTCCATGAACTCCCTAGATACGGATCCTAAGGTGTTATGAACCAGAGGCCTTATTGTGCCGGACGGCGACATCTTTACCTTGCCTTAAAATCATCAATATCACTCTGTTAGAAACAGTGACAAAGTTTGACAGAGCTCCGTAATCTGCCGTTCGTAATCACTCCCATGGTATGTCAATATGCGTTCGATAAGGGCCTAATGCGTAAGCTGCAATTATACCACTACCCTTTCTCTGGGCGGTGTTTACATATTGGGCAGCTCCCGCCTCTCGCGCTCCATATTCGGCCCACACAGCCAGTTCGCTCGGCCAACACACTGACACGCGGCGCAGCCGGTTACCCGACACGTTACGCGGCCGGGACACTGATGCGTGCGTCTCACTTTTTTCTCAAAAATGAGTCCTCTCAAAAATATGGCCGATCGAGGTTGGCTTGCGATGTACTGAGGACCGAGTACTGGTACACCGACACGCGACGCGGCCGGCACACCTACACGCACAGCCGCTGGCACACCGAACTCCACCTGGGCAGCCAGCGCTAAGGCGGGGCCTTCAGCGGCCCAACGCGGCTTACCGTGTCAGTACCTCAAATTGGAGTGCAACAACCGACAACACTGCTCCGTTTAAGACCTGTCTCAAGAGTACACCAATCACCTCCCTCGGAAATGACTGCTCTCAACACTCCAGAGACTGTGCGCTACAAGGCTAATCGACGCACCAGGCCACGCTCTCCATGACCAAACAATTTATTGGGATTCCGGAATAGAGGTTTTCGTTGTAACCGATAATGTATGAATTCCAAAGTGTTGGGAGTATAAAGAGCTCTAATTTGCCGACCGGAGCTTGAGTCTGCCAGCAATAATTGGGGGGAGGCCTATTTTTTCAAGGAACGACGAGAATCGAGTTCATGGCGTGGATGTGCAGTATGAAGGCGCGCTTCCATGCGTAAAACAGCGGCTGGAGAGCAGTGTGGGCACATGGTCTCTTAATTGATCAAAACATGGTTGACCACGGTTGACATGTGATGCAATGAGGAGGAAATCTCGTTGCTGACTGACTTCCAGCAAATGCCCTTCCAAACTTTCTATTCATTTAGTTTTTTTTACTACGCCCAATGGGCGCGCATCATAAAACACATAGGTCAAACAGTAAAGAAACTGACCAGCCATCATGAAGAAAAGCCCCTGTGTCTCACGGTAGTAGGTCGCACTGTGGATGGCTCCAGTGTCACTTGACTAACTTGACTTAATCAGTTGGCTTTCACCTGACGCGGCCATTCCGCATCTTCACCGAGGTGTGCTGTCCAAGTAGTCAGCCTTGCCCATTTCTCACGGTCCTCAGCCACAATTTGAACAAAATCCATCCATTGTTCGCTAATCTCCTTCCTGTGAAGTGAAACATCGCGCCTTAATTGCCTTTCAATGCCGAGTGACTTCAAATCCTCCTTCACCACATCTGTTAAAAACTCTCGCCTACGTCCAGGCGGCCGTTTCCAAACAGGACCCGAAAGCATTCTTAGAGAAAGTTGAACAAGACGATCTGGCGGTCTTCTTAAAATATGCCCAAACAGACGAAGACGACCTTCCGTTGCCGCTTGAGATGGCGTTGGGAGATGTTGGCACCTCCTTCGTGTCAAACGTAGATGTAAGGCGTCAAACTCGTTGTAGCGATCTTCGTTGTGGCACATCCGCGGCCAGAAATATCCGAGGAAACGTCTAAACAGCTTCCTCTCCGTGCAATGCAACCTTTCCATCAGCGTCTTCGGTGCTGCCCACGTCTCCGATCCGTACATCATGATAGGGCGAATAGCGGATAAGTAGACGCGCAACTTGACTTCCTTCGCGATCGGGGTAGACCACAAACA
The DNA here is from genome assembly GCA_029168955.1 of Aplectana chamaeleonis. NCBI lineage: Eukaryota > Metazoa > Nematoda > Chromadorea > Rhabditida > Cosmocercidae > Aplectana > Aplectana chamaeleonis. The sequence goes on from JAPDOI010000291.1 coordinate 253,990, forward strand.
CTTGGTTAAAGAATTGAATGCAGACGTAGCTTTCGCACATCGTTGTTGAATATCCGCTGCATAACAACCATCGTTCTTCAGCAAACAGCCCAAATAACAGAAATCGTCCACCAGTTCGATACGCTGTCCGTCCACACAAACTCCCGTAGAAGGCCTCTGAGAGACCCACATCTGCTTGCATTTGTCCGGACGAAGACGAAGTCCATAGGCTGCGGCATACTTCGACACGAGGTTCACAATCCTTCAGCGAATAACGCAATGTCATCGGCGTACTCCAGGTCGACAAGGGAGCGTCCTAATGGTGTTAGGATCACGTCCGCAGGTAACTGTTCTGCAACTCTACGCATGATGTCATCAACGGCAAATTTGAATAGGAAAGGTCCTGCTACAGCTCCTTGCCTTACTTCTGTTCTCACCTCGAAAGCTGACGTAAATCCGACAGGCGTACGAACTGCTGCTGTTGTTCCTTTGTTCATGTCCTCGATTAGTCGAACATACTTTTCCGGGACTCCATCGGCTCGCAGAGCGTGGAGCAATCGATCACGATGAGGGGAGTCGAATGCGGCTTCAAAGTCCAAAAAAGCAAGCTGTAATGGCTTCGAATACCGCTGCCACGATTAAATTACTCTTCTCACGACGAACACTTGGTTGATGGTCGATCTTCCAGGTCGAAAACCGGCTTGTTCATCTCTGGTCGTTCTTTCACGGTGTTTGATAAGTCGCTCGAGACTGATACGTTCTAAAACCTCTTGCGTGACACAAAGTAGAGAGATTCCTCTGTAGTTCTTAGGATCCGTGACGGATAGCTACTTGTGAGAAGGCAAAATGATCGCATGCCTCTACGGATCGGGTATCCTTTCGCTCATCCATATGGTACGGAAGGTGTTGGTCATATCACGAATCCCAGACGGAGGAAGAGTTTTCAGCATTTCAGCAGTGATGTTGTCATCTCCTCCTGCCTTTTCATTCTTCATTTTCCGAACACATTTCAAAACTTCAGCCTCAGTCGGCGGTTCCTCACTGACATCGTAATGTGCTCTCTGAACATGCAGGGAGCTCTGGTACTGACGGCGCTGAACGATTCAGTAGTGAACTGAAGTAATCCTTCCATATTGGCAGCGTCGCATCACCAACTGCAACTCCATTGGTAGTGTTGAGGACAAGAGAACATCTCTTCATCTTGCCGCTATACTGTCGTAACAACGTGTAGGCTTTCCTCGGGTTCTTCTCCTCCCAAACCTTTTCAAACTCCTTAGCTATACACGTCCATTTTCGTTCGCGGTCACTTTGAAGTTGCCGACGCAACTTCCTCCTCAGACGCTCCTCCTCCACGAAGTTTCCTGCAGTTCTTCTTCTTAGGCTGTACAACCGGGAGTGCCTCTTTCGAAGCGTCCTGGATGCACTTGACGAAAGAGTTCGCGTCGCAAAGTTTCTTCTTAGTCCGTGCTCCAATATGAATAGGAACGCGTTGTCGGAATTTCCTTCTGCATTCTTTATTTCTGAGACATGTCATATCAATCCTCTGGAGAGGCTTAGCCCCTCGCTTCCTCTTATGATTCCTCGCACTGAAGTTCAACAGAACTGGACCGTGATCCAAATCGAATGCGATATCCCGCACAGCTCTAGGTCTTCGAATGTCCTATACTGGAATATTCCTCGTCAGAACGTAGTCGAGGTGTAATTTCAAAGTTGTCATCTTCCGCTTCCGCTGCTCTTCCAGAGATAGCTAGCTGGGTTCCTGCCGCGTAAGCGGATGGCGGCGATGATTCCTCTCGAATGTCGATGCAATAATCAGACCACTGCGTTCACACAAGTCGAAAAAGCGGTAGTCATTGTCCGATGTTTGCTCCACTTCGGATTCCTGATCAAGTCCCATCTTCGCGTTTGCGTCGATTCCCACCACAACAGCATGTTGACAAGGTATCCTGGCTAGCAACTTATTGAGTTCCTTGTAAAAGACATCCGTGGAAGTTTCTTCGTCGGTTTTGGTGGGCGCATGAGCACTCACTATCCACAGATTGAATCCTCTGTGATCCCGCACACGCACAAATGCATTCCTACACGACGTTGAGCCGAATTCCTTGACAATACCATTGTAGTCCTTCCTTACAACTCTCACTCAGCCTCCCACTCTCATATCATCAGCGTTACCGCAGTAGATGGCGTACTATCCGATGTTGATGACGGGTCTATCTTTGAGGCGAGTTTTCTGCAAAGCAGCAAACGGTGCATGGAAGTAGCTTAGAAAATTGGACAGCACAGATTGTTGGATATCACTCGACAATGACCGGGAATTCAGGGTGGCGAAATTGTGGCTTGTGGCCAAAGACTCCATGAACTCCCTAGATACGGATCCTAAGGTGTTATGAACCAGAGGCCTTATTGTGCCGGATTTGGCGGACAGACATCTTTACCTTGCCTTAAAATCATCAATATCACTCTGTTAGAAACAGTGACAAAGTTTGACAGAGCTCCGTAATCTGCCGTTCGTAATCACTCCCATGGTATGTCAATATGCGTTCGATAAGGGCCTAATGCGTAAGCTGCAATTATACCACTACCCTTTCTCTGGGCGGTGTTTACATATTGGGCAGCTCCCGCCTCTCGCGCTCCATATTCGGCCCACACAGCCAGTTCGCTCGGCCAACACACACTGACACGCGGCGCAGCCGGTTACCCGACACGTTACGCGGCCGGGACACTGATGCGTGCGTCTCACTTTTTTCTCAAAAATGAGTCCTCTCAAAAATATGGCCCATCAAGGTTGGCTTGCGATGTACTGAGAGCCGAGTACTGAAACACCGACACGCCACGCGGCCGGCACACCTACACGCACAGCCGCTCGCACACCGAACTCCACCTGGGCAGCCAGCGCTAAGGCGGGGCCTTCAGCGGCCCAACGCGGCTTACCGTGTCAGTACCTCAAATTGGAGTGCAACAACCGACAACACTGCTCCGTTTAAGACCTGTCTCAAGAGTACACCAATCACCTCCCTCGGAAATGACTGCTCTCAACACTCCAGAGACTGTGCGCTACAAGGCTAATCGACGCACCAGGCCACGCTCTCCATGACCAAACAATTTATTGGGATTCGGAATAGAGGTTTTCGTTGTAACCGATAATGTATAATTCCAAAGTGTTGGGAGTATAAAGAGCTCTAATTTGCCGACCGGAGCTTGAGTCTGCCAGCAATAATTGGGGGGAGGCCTATTTTTTCAAGGAACGACGAGAATCGAGTTCATGGCGTGGATGAGCAGTATGAAGGCGCGCTTCCATGCGTAAAACAGCGGCTGGAGAGCAGTGTGGGCACATGGTCTCTTAATTGATCAAAACATGGTTGACCACGGTTGACATGTGATGCAATGAGGAGGAAATCTCGTTGCTGACTGACTTCCAGCAAATGCCCTTCCAAACTTTCTATTCATTTAGTTTTTTTTACTACGCCCAATGGGCGCGCATCATAAAACACATAGGTCAAACAGTAAAGAAACTGACCAGCCATCATGAGAAAAGCCCCTGTGTCTCACGGTAGTAGGTCGCACTGTGGATGGCTCAGTGTCATTTGACTTACTTGACTTAATCGGTTGGCTTTCGCCTGACGCGGTCATTCCGCATCTTCACCGAGGTGTGCCGTCCTAGTAGTCAGCCGTGTCCTTTTGTCACGGTCCTCAGCCACAATTTGAACAAAATCCATCCATTGATCACTATTCCACTTCCTGCGAAGTAAAACATCGCGCCTGAATTGCCTTTCAATGCCGAGTGATTTCAAATCCTCCTTCACCACATCCGTCCAAAACTTTCGCCTACGTCCAGGCGGCCGTTTCCAGACAGGACTTGGAAGCATCCTTAGAGCGTGTTGAACAAGACGATCTGGCGGTCTTCTTAAAATATGCCCAAACAGACGAAGACGACCTTCCGTTGCCGCTTGAGATGGCATTGGGAGATGTTGGCACCTCCTTCGTGTCAAACGTAGATGTAAGGCGTCAATCTCGTTGTAGAAATCTTCGTTGTGGCACATCCGCGGCCAGAAATATCCGAGCAAACGTCTAAACAGCTTCCTCTCCGTGCAATGCAACCTTTCCATCAGCGTCTTCGGTGCTGCCCACGTCTCCGATCCGTACATCATGATAGGGCGAATAGCGGATAAGTAGACGCGCAACTTGACTTCCTTCGCGATCGGGGTAGACCACAAACACTTGGTTAAAGAATTGAATGCAGACGTAGCTTTCGCACATCGTTGTTGAATATCCGCTGCATAACAACCATCGTTCTTCAGCAAACAGCCCAAATAACAGAAATCGTCCACCAGTTCGATACGCTGTCCGTCCACACAAACTCCCGTAGAAGGCCTCTGAGAGACCCACATCTGCTTGCATTTGTCCGGACGAAGACGAAGTCCATAGGCTGCGGCATACTTCGACACGAGGTTCACAATCCTTCAGCGAATAACGCAATGTCATCGGCGTACTCCAGGTCGACAAGGGAGCGTCCTAATGGTGTTAGGATCACGTCCGCAGGTAACTGTTCTGCAACTCTACGCATGATGTCATCAACGGCAAATTTGAATAGGAAAGGTCCTGCTACAGCTCCTTGCCTTACTTCTGTTCTCACCTCGAAAGCTGACGTAAATCCGACAGGCGTACGAACTGCTGCTGTTGTTCCTTTGTTCATGTCCTCGATTAGTCGAACATACTTTTCCGGGACTCCATCGGCTCGCAGAGCGTTGAGCAATCGACCACGATGAGGAGAGTCGAATGCGACTTCAAAGTCCAAAAAAAGCAAGCTGTAATGGCTTCGAATACTGCTGCCACGATTCGATTACTTTTCTACAGCGAACACTTGGTCGATGGTCGATCTTCCCGGCCGAAAACCGGCTTTCTCCTATCTGGTCGTTTCTTCACGATGTTTGATGAGTCGCTCGAGAATGATACGTTCTAAATCCTTGTACATGACACGAAGTAGAGAGATTCCTCTGTAGTTCTTAGGATCCGTGACGGATAGCTTCTTGTGAAGAGGTACGATGATCGCATGTCTCCACGAATCGGGTATCCTTTCGCTCATCCATATGACACGGATGGTGTTGGTCATTTCACGAATCCCAGACGAAGGAAGAGCTTTCAGCATTTCAGCAGTGATGTTGTCATCTCCACCTGCCTTTCCATTCTTCATTTTCTGGACACAATTCGAATCTTCAGCCTCAGTCGGCGGTTCCTCACTGACATCGTAATGTGCTCTCTGAACATGCGGGAGCTCTGGTACTGACGGCGCTGAACGATTGAGTAGTGAACTGAAGTAATCATTCCATAATGGCAGCGTCGCATAACCAATTGCAACTCCTTTGGTAGTGTTGAGGACAGCAGAACATCTTTTCATCTTGCCGCTATACTGTCGTAACAACGTGTAGGCTTTCCTCGGATTCTTCTCCTCCCAAGCCTTCTCAAACTCCTTAGCTCTACACGTCCATTCTCGTTCGCGGTCATTTTGAAGCTGCCGACGCAACTTCCTCTTGAGACGCTTCTCCTCCACGAAGTTTCCTGCAGTTCGGAGAGCACATACTCTGTTGTAAGTAGATGTTGTTTCCTCTGGGACGTAGGCGAGCTTCTTCCTGGGCTGTACAACCGGGAGTGCCTCTTTCGAAGCGTCCTGGATGCACTTGACAAAAGAATCCGAATCGCAAAGTTTCTTCTTAGTCCATACTCCAATATGAACAGAAACGCGTTGTCGGAGTTTCCTTCTGCATTCTTCATCCCTGAGACTTGTCGTATCAATCCTCTGGAGAGGCTTAGCCCCTCGCTTCCTCTTATGAATCCTCGCAGTGAAGTTCAACAGAACTGGACGGTGATCCGAATCGAATGCGACATCCCACACAGCTCTAGATCTTCGAATGTCCGATACTGGAATATTCCTTGTCAGAACATAGTAGAGCTGTAGTTTCAAAGTTGTCATCTTCCGCTTCCGCTGCTCTTCCAGAGATAGCTGGGTTGGTCCCTGCCACGTAAGCTGATGGCGGCGATGATTCCTCTTGAATGTTGATGCAATAATCAGACCACTGCGTTCACACAAGTCGACAAGGCGGTAGCCATTGTCCGATGTTTGCTCCACTGGGAAGAACCATTTACCGAGTACTTCGGATTCCTGATCAAGTCCCATCTTCGCGCTTGCGTCGATTACCACCACAACAGCATGTTGACAAGGTATCCTGGCTCGCAACGTATTGAGTTCCTCGTAGAAGGCAACCTTGGAATTGTCTTCGGCGGTTTCGGTGGGCGCATGAGTACTCACTATCCACAGATTGAATCCTCTGTGATCCCGCAGTCGCACAAATGCATTCCTACACGACGTTGAGCCGAATTCCTTGATCATACCATTGTAGTCCTTCCTTACAGCTATCGCACAGCCTCCCACTCTCCTATCATCAGCGTCACCACAGTAGATGACGTACTCTCCGACGTTGATGACTGGTCTATCCTTGAGGCGAGTTTCCTGCAAAGCAGCAAACCGTGCATGGAAGTAGCTCAGAAGATTGGACAACGCAGATTGTTGGATATCACTCGACAATGACCGGCAATTCAGGGTGGCGAAATTGTGGCTTGTGGCCAAAGACTCCATGAACTCCCTAGGTACGGATCCTAAGGTGTTATGGACCAGAGGCCTTGGTGTGCCGGACGGCGACACCTTTATGCAATGTGCGGGATACTTTCGCGATATAGTTGTGCACGCTATATCGCTCGAACGTTCCCTGTGTACACTCAAACGTCTGCTGGGTTCAGTAGAAGCAAGGTGTTATGGTGTCAGGTGTTACAGCTATCGCACAGCCTCCCACTCTCCTATCATCAGCGTCACCACAGTAGATGACGTACTCTCCGACGTTGATGACTGGTCTATCCTTGAGGCGAGTTTCCTGCAAAGCAGCAAACCGTGCATGGAAGTAGCTCAGAAGATTGGACAACGCAGATTGTTGGATATCACTCGACAATGACCGGCAATTCAGGGTGGCGAAATTGTGGCTTGTGGCCAAAGACTCCATGAACTCCCTAGGTACGGATCCTAAGGTGTTATGGACCAGAGGCCTTGGTGTGCCGGACGGCGACACCTTTATGCAATGTGCGGGATACTTTCGCGATATAGTTGTGCACGCTATATCGCTCGAACGTTCCCTGTGTACACTCAAACGTCTGCTGGGTTCAGTAGAAGCAGGGGCACCAACGAGCAGGTACCAACGGACTTGTATACACACCCCCATTGTGCTCAGTGTCATTAAATATTCTTAATGTTATTACGGAACCATTTTGTCAGAGGATACCTGAGGAAATGATTAGATAGAAATGCTAGCCTCAGGAGCAACTTCTACTCTACGAAGCTGGCTAGAGAACCTCGCATGGTGTTCCTTTGTATTGGTAAGGCGCTATATAATTTATGGTCATTTCTGGCCCGCCCTCTCCTAATCTGCAGTTAGATTTTTCTGTAGACGTCTATGAGGCAAGGTAAAACCTGTCAAACTTCTCTCCATCTCAATTGACAATAAAGCTGCGCTGCTAAATTACGCTTGAGGACACCTGTTTATTACGATTGGTGTCATAAGAAAATCTATTGAAAATGTCATGTATATATGACACGGCAGCGCTGAAGTTCAGGATCGCTTTGGCAGTGTCGAGTGATTGGTGCTAGCACATCCCTGCAGTGTATTACACTCCCCACGTCGGAGGATGCAGCAGCGGATAGCTAGCGGAGGCCATAGGCGACCGGTGAAGGGTTCGACGCCCGTCGCTGTAAGTACCCGTGCACTCCTTGCAAACCCTTCACTGAGTTTCGTCTATATGTAAACTTCGACAGGAGACGTTTCGCTCCGTTTTCCAATCTACAGAATGGAATGATTGGATTTTCACGTTTTTCGAACTTTGTACAGAGCAAGACCAATTTCCATTTGTACCGATTATTGCCTGTCGTTTACTCTTATTTGTTTCCTAAATGTCGGGCTCTGCAGAAATGGTTAAGTATTTGACATTGCTCTGCAATGCCGTGACACTGTTTCATTGAATTTGCCTTCCCAATTGTTTTTTGGAATGTATAGATATTGTTGAATTGATTTGGCTGTTGTTGGAATATGCTGACAAAGTAGTCATTAAATGAAGTAAGTTGCTGCGAATAGTTTTGGCAGGCACATTATGAATTATCAGAGTTGAATCACGCATTATAAAGTCTTCATTGCAAGCCAATAAAGAGAAAGAAATTGATTCTCAACCAACAGTGCTCAACGAAATGTAGCCTTATGGGCTTGAAAAAAGGTTTTTGAGTGTTCTGAGCCCCTTTTCGATGTAGCTCCTTAAAAGGCAACGTACACGATGAAAACCATACTTGGGTTTTGACGTATTCGTGTTATTATTTCCCTATAGTGACTAAAGGCTGCTAGAAGCCCCACAAAAACGTCAACTTTTCAAGAAAAACCCATTAAAATAAAGCTCAAGACAATTTTGAAGTTCCCGCCAACATCAACTTGGGATAGTTGCGCGGAGAACGCAAGGAACAGTTTTACGGTTCGTTCCTTGGCGCTGCGTTGGAAGTAATTCACCAAGGAAACTATTCAGACCAGCGATCATATTTTTCTTGAACGATGTTAAAAAGGGTTATTAACATGCTGCGTTCAACGCTGCGAACTGCTTTCGATCGATGTCGAACGTGAAATCGAGTGGCGTGTGCGTTGCATCCTACGACGCGTCAACGCACGATCGGCGGCAGCGACCATGGAGTTTTGTTCCTTGTAACAATGGATGGACCCCAAGGCCGGCCCCCAAACCCAGGAGGCCCTTTTGAGGTAAGCAAATCTTCACTCAAAGTTGATTTTGAAACCCCAAACGTTCTGAGTGACATTGTCGTAGTCCACTGGTCCGACTGAACGGAAAAGCTGAAATTGGGTTTTCATCGTGTACGATGCCTTTAAGGGCACTATACTCTCCGTCACCGATTTAATAAAAATGACGTTAAGAAAATTTTACATATTTTATTGCCCATTGACGCTAGTCTCAAAGTCGTTGTGTCTTTACGGTCTCACGGAGCACATTGTATAGCTAGACTTATTCTTGTTCTGGGGTGGTAGTAAACTTGTCAAACTACGGTGTTACCCAGGACTGTTAACATTGATATTTACTCGGAGATTCTTAAGTTTGGCTGAAATCGTAGTGTCTGTGGTCAAGGCCCATAAAAACTACTACACAAATCTTAAAATAAACTTCGATGAACTACCAATGTTACCCCCCTCGGAACCCTCAATCGCGAACAATAATGGTCGTCAATTTAACGGCGCACCTTACGGGCGAACAGTGAGACATTACGCCTGTTGAGGAGTGCGCCGGACGGTCATGGCGAATTAGCGTGAAAAGTCCTCGCGAGAACTTTTTACCCCTACTCCCAACTCCGAGTTCCCCATTCTTCATCACTGTGACCGCGCATGCGCTTTGCTTAATCGAAATACGTGTCAGTCTTCGAACTGCTGGCACGCCACCAGCCCTGTTCGGTCTTCGTGACAAGGCGTTGAAGCTAGGACTTTTTCAGTCGTCACCGTCCACAGTTACGGACAATCGTGGCGGGACCACTTCGCCATCCATTGGCAGCAAGCCAACAGAGCGAAGCGAATGTTCCAGAAAATGACTAGCGACAGCGGATACGGGTGTTTGGGTCTAAATTTGTTCTGTTTGTGAGCAGTTTATTAGTTACTCAGATTTCCATAAATCGAATATACCATACGTATAAGGCTGCGATGTGGACCAAAACAGTAGGTTAGCGAGCGGAAAGTCCACTTGCCCAACAGAATCTACTCTGATTCAGCGAAAAAAAGTGATAGCAAACTTGTGCTCAGCGTCTAAGAATACCTTTTTGTTTGAATTTCCAACTAATTTCGGGTCACAGGCGTAAGCTTGCTTATGCATCTACACACAAATTCCCGTAAAACAGTGTAAGAAACTCAAATTCGTGTTAGGTACCTGCCAAGGTGAAGTTTTAGACGCGCTGTGTCTTTCTAAATCAACAGTACACGTCTTCAAAAACCCTGCCTCTGCTTTCGCGGCGATTTGCTGCGCTACGCTTTCTCTTGGCATAGTGCCAGTGGATTTCGAGGTGGTCCCGAAGCGATTGCCGGTAACGGTAGACGGTGACGACTGAAAAAGTCCTAGCTTCAACGTCTTGTGTCTTCGTGCTATCAATGATTTCATTATTCTTGTTTTTTACTCTTTTTTCAATGTTTGTGCATAATTTCGCTATTCTCTGTCTATCTCACTTTCATTCCAGCGTGTTTCCATGATTTGTTTTTCAGGAAGGTATTCTGATTTGAAGGTCATAATTGTTTCAAATTTCAGATTTTAGTCATGATGGTGGAACTTGGGGCAATCGTTGCTCTTTTTTGCTAAATAGTGTTCAGCTTTCTCTATCTAATTTCCTCTTATTATTACTTTATGTTTCGTGTTATTCCGTCCTATGTTCGTTCTGAAAGAAAGGTTAGTTTTTATCGGAAATCAGAAACTATTATCAAGTATCGCTGGTGCTGCTCTTTTATGCTGTAGTTTCAAAGAATCCCCGGTGTTCCGTCTTTGTTGGGGATGTCAGTCCTTATTCCATTCTCAGGCTCTAGTAGAACGTTAGTGTGGGAGCGACCGACAATGGAATCGCAGTGTTTAGAGATCTTAGGTATTTTAAATAATTGAGAGAGTCGGATTTAGAGAGATGCGGCTAACTATTCTGTTTTGTAGCCAAAAATTGTTTATTGAGCGCTTTATCGTAAGAGAATCATCCTTACATATGATAAGCGGCGTGGTGGTGTGTCTGGCCGTTTTCTGTCCGACGTCCGACACAAGTTCGACCAACGTCTGACCGGGCCCAGGTCTGGGCACACGTCCCGACATGGCGATTCTGAATGTGCACCCCCCTTAGCTCGGTAATGTTCAGGTACCCCCCCCCCAAATGGGAAATCTAAATCGGCTGTTTTCCGAAAAGTTGAGCACAACAGCCATGATTTTGACTTCCTGATTTTGGTAAACAAGAATATAAAAAAGCGCTGAGTATAGAAAATTCTGAAAATATCAACAAAAAAGGTAGTGTAATTTCCAAACTTCAAAACAATCCCATGAGGAAAATTTGTCAGAGTGACGGTAAGTTATGACAAAAGATAAAACATTTTTCATTTCAAAACAATTGAACAATTACCAACAATGCTTCCATGCTTTCAACTTCCTATGGTCCATTCGTATTTCGCGGTCGTTCAGAACTATTTCGTGTGGTGAAACATTGTTAGGACTCATGTAATGTGTAGGGAGTGGAGAACCCGAGTTTTACCCTCCTAGAATGCCGCGATCTTCTCCGACACTGGCAGCGGACTCCTACAGGAGTCCGCTGTGAGTCCCAGTCTCCCCTGCGATAGGAGTCCTGGTTTTCTCCTGTAGGAGTTCTATGATACTCCAGTAGGAGTCCTATTATTCTCCTGTAGGAGAACAGAACTTTTGCGGTAGCTTGGAGGGAATTTCAAATAACGTTTGCTTTAATCAAGCCAAAACCGCCTAGTTTTCGAATTCTTTAAAATCGAAGCATGATTTTCACACTTCCCCGTTGACGATTTTGTCAACGGCAAAATTTACTGTCGGGGATGAGGCCCCAATAGCATTCTTCCCCCATTTACCGAGAAATGAGGAATTCCGGCTCCGAAGCACCCCAATCAATCAATGAAGGGGGCGCTTGTGTGAACCTGAATGGGCGAATTGGCCTAAACCGGACACCAAAAAAACGAAGTGCATGTTCTGTCGAATTTCAGGAGCAAAATAATACACGATTCTCTTCTGGTTTGTCATATCTTCTTCTTCGCTTTTTAGGACAAACACTTACAGAATTCAAATTACTCTTAGATGTCCTCTGGTTCCGAGCCAGATTTACTCTGTTCCCTCGCGCGCTTGTGCGGAGCGAGGGTAGAGACAGCGAAAGATTGGGGGGAAGGAGACGCAGCGTGCGCACGCAGACGCACGCGAGGAGCGGAAATAAATCACACTCGGAAACGGAGGATATGCAGTTTGTGTTCGGAATAATTCATAGTTGCTGTCGAAGCTCCTCATCAACAACTCTATGAATTAAAGATCATATATAATGTGCTTGATTGTTTTGATGAAGGAATAAACACTACTCTGTTATCTTGTAGCAAGTAAGGATTGATGTGGTTTCATGCTTCTTTGGTGTAACGTTCAGTGATTACGCTTGTGGTTACCGATTAGAAGCGAAGATACAAAGACAGCGCTCAGACGCGCTATCGTTCACATTCAAAAAAGATTAGCGAACTGCTGTAAAAATTGAAGACTGCAAGTTCCTGTGAAAGAAGCAAATAATCGTATTTTCCTACTTGAGAAGTACCCTGTACATGAAAACCCGAATTTCATCCAGCTTGAATGCCGCGATTCCTTAGAGACTGGGCTCGCCGTGCGATATGGTGTTTGTCCGCAGCTACACAGCGCACACTGGAGTGGACGCGCGCACAATATTAACTAAAAATGTGTTTTATTACAGAACTGGGAGGAGAAAAGAATCGAAAGTGGGGTATATGGTAGAAGGCAGAAATAGGATGCTTTCAATGTAACCATTTCAGAAATTTAATGTAAATCAACTTAATTGGAGCAGGGTGAATTTTTCGGACTTAACAAGGCTCATTCAAATTAACTTTGTTGATTAAAAACAGCATTGACCATGAGAACTAAGAGCATCGGGAGAAAGAGGAGAATCTGGCAAACATTTTAGTAACGAAAGCTTTGATATTCAATGTGGTTTAAGGACCTTAAAACTCGTCCCGGTGTTCGGGGTAAAACCAGGACGAGATGTAAGTTCCTAAAATCACATTAAAAAACGATCTGGTAGAAGCTAAACTGTTTGCCAGATTCTCCTCTTTCCCACAATATCCTTTGCTCGCATTTTTAATGCTACTTTTTATCAACTAGGTTCGTTTGAATTAAACTTGTCACGGCTAAATACTTACCCCTGCTCCAACTTTGTTTGTTTACATTAAATTTCTGAAATGGGTACATCCAGAATAGACAATTTTCATCATCTTCCATTTCCTTCGGTTCCAATCGTTTTCTCCTCCCCGTTCTGTAATAAAATACATTTTTTATTAATATTGTGTGCGCTGTGTAGCTGCGTACACACACCATATCTAACAGCGAGCCGAGTCTCTAAGGGATTGCGGCATGCTACGTGGGTAAAAATCGAGTTTTCCAACCCCTAAGCATCTCATCAATCCCTACATGCTACCACAACACAAAATAATTCTGAAAATTCCTTCATCAGAACGATCAAAGACGGATTAATCCTTCATACATAGGTTCATGAAAACATTCGATAGAAAACATCAATTACTGCAATAAAAGTAGATCTGTTGTTGTTTGTAATTGCTGCATTGTAATGAATAAAAAATTGTTTTATCTTTTGTCACAACCTACCTTCATACTAAAAATTTTCTTCATAAGATTGTTTGGAAGCTTAAAAATTACACTACCTTTTTTGTTGAAATTTTCGGAGTTTTCTTCATTCAGTGCCTTTTTTATACTCTGGTTTATCAAAATAAGGAAGTCAAGATCATGGCCGTTGTGCTCGACTTCTCGGAAAACAGCCGATTTCGATTTCCCATAGGGGGTGCCTGAAAATTATCGAGCTAAGGGGGGTGCATATTCAAAATCGCCATGCCGGGACGTGTGCCCAGCCCTGGGGTGCGTTCCAAGAACATTACCATGTCAAAACGCGTTCATGGAAACGTAGCCACGGCCACGTGGGAGCATTTTCCAATCATAATTCGCATCCATGGAAAGCCAATTTGTTCATTAGAAGGTTGTTTGTCCTCCCACGGCGTTGTGGGAACGTTCTTCGAACGCATCTTTGGTCCGGTGCCAGTGTCGGAGTTGAAGACTCGGCTTTCCGTGCGATACGGTGTTTGTACGCAGCTACACAGCTCACACGGGAGTGGACGCGTACACAATATTAGTAAAAAATGTATTTTATTTTAGATTGCGGGGAGAAAAAGATTGAGACTGAAGGAAATGGAAGATGGTAGAGGTAGTCTACTCTGGATGCACCCATTTTGAAAATTTAAAGGCAGTGTTCACGATAAGAATCGTTTTTCTGCTTTCCCACATATCTTGAAGACGGTCCCATGCTGATTCCAATTATGCTTTTGGAATCGTACAAGACCTTCTGGAAATGGAGTTGTGGTCCCTCAAAAATTGAGCTAAGGAAACATAGTGGACGAGTTGTCCGAGGCTTGTAACTTCCGTCTTTTGCAGCCGATGTATGCGAGCTGACCTGAGCAAAGAGAAGTTGAGAATGAAAGGAAGAACGGGGCTATTGATCGGAAATCATCGCTCAGCTCACAATCTCGAGCATTCATTTATTCACGTCAGTGGGCGTGGAAAGTGCATCTGGGGGTGACGAGCTGACGGGTGTCCAACTTTGGGCCCGTAGGGGACCGTTCCGAGCTCATTTTTCATAGTTTTTTCAACGTTAGGTTTGCGCTAGGCCCCGCAGCTGCCGATCTCCACCAAAAAACTAGACATGGTTTTTATCGTGGACACTGCCTTTAATCTAAATAAACAAAGTTAGAGCGTTTGTAAATATTTAGCCGTAATAAGGTTCATTCAGACGAACCTAGTTGATCAAATGTAAACAAGCGAGCAAAGGATATTGTGGGAAAGAGGAGAATCTGGCAAACAGTTTAGCTTCTACAAGATCGTTTTTTAATGTGATTTTAGGACCTTAAAGGCAGCATACACGCTCGTAAACGTAATTGAGATAACTACGGAATTAGAATGATATGGCGCCGAACGCAACGCCCACGCATTTTGAAGCGTCAAAAACGACCCACAATGACGCTATACGAGTGAGAAGTTGGCCCCGCCCCTGTATTTTCCCGCCCCCTGTATTTGCGTCCTCCTCCAAAACAGGGGTACTGGGCCATTTCCACCGTCGTCAGTGTGTGCGGTTTACCTATTGCACCTATCTCACCACCCACAAACGTCGCCGACGGTGGGAATTGCCCGGTTCCCCTGTTTTGGACGAGGACGTAAATACAGGAGGCGGGCAAATACAGGGGCGGGGCCAACTTCTCACCCGTTTAGCGTCATTATGAATCGTTTTTGACACTTCAAATTGCGGGGGCGTTGTCTTCTGTGCCATACCATTCTGATTCCGTAGTTATCTTTTTTACGTTAACGAGCGTGTACAGTTCACTTCCGCCCGTTCAGTCCGCAAAGTGAGCGCTGATTGCGAAATCATGCCGCGGCGCGAATGCGAGTATCCTAGACAGGGATGTGGGATCACCCGGGCGGTGAGATCACCCGGGTACCAAAGGCAGAAAGCGCCCGGGTGATCCCACATCCTTGTCTGAGGATACTCGCAACCGCGTCGGAGCACCTTTTCACAATCAGAGCGCACTTTGCGGACTGAACGGCAATACGGAGGTGAACTGTATGCTGTCTTTGAATCGCGTCCCGGTTTTACCCCGAAAACCGGGACAAAACCGGGATGAGTTTTAAGGTCCTTAAATCACATTGAATATCAGAGCTTTTGTTACTAAAATGTTTGCCAGATTCTCCTCTTTCTCCCGATGCTCTTAGTTCTCATGGTTAATGCTGTTTTTAATCAACAAAGTTCATTTGAATGAACCTTGTTAAGTCCGAAAAATTCACCCTGCTCCAATTAGGTTGATTTACATTAAATTTCTGAAATGGTTACATTGAAAGCATCCTATTTCTGCCTTCTTCCATTTACCCCACTTTCGATTCTTTTCTCCTCCCCGTTCTGTAATAAAACACATTTTTAATTAATATTGTGCGCGCGTCCACACCAGTGCGCGCTGTGCACCTGCGGAAAAACACCATATCGCACGGCTAGCCTATTCTATGAAAGATTGAGGCATCAAAGGTGGATAAACTTCCACTGTTATGGTCCCACCACGATCCATAACGGTGGATAAACTTTCACTGTTATGGTCCCACCACGATCCATAACGGCGAAAGTTTGAAGGACTCAGTATGCAACAGGTAGGGTGGCCCCACCACGATCCATAACAATAAAAGTTCAAAAGACTCAGTATATAACATGTAGGCTGGTCCCACCACGATCCATAACGGCGACAGTTTAAAGGACTCAATGTGCAACAGGTAGGGTGGTCCCACCAAGATTCATAATTGCGAAAGTTCAAAAGACTCAATATGCAACAGGTAGGGTGGTCCCACCACGATCCATAGCGGCGAAAGTTCAAAGGACTCAGAATGCAACAGGTAGGGTGGTCCCACCACGATCAATAACGGCGAAAGTTTAAAGGACTCAGTATGCAACAGGTATGGTGGTCCCACCACGATCAATAACGGCGAAAGTTTAAAGGACTCAATATGCAACAGGTAGGGTGGTCCCACCAGGATTCATAACGGCAAAGGTTTAGAGGACTCAATATGCAACAGGTAGGGTGGTCCCACTACGATCCAAAAGGATGACAGTTTAGAGGACTCAGCATGCAACTGGTAGGGTGGTGCCACCACGATCCAAGTTTAAAGGCAGCATACAAGCGGGTGGTGGCCATCGTGTATCAACAACCCCGAGGAGGCGGGAGAAACGGGGGAGGAGCGAGATTCCTGATTGGACGCAACACGGGCTAGCCCCCCGTTGGGCCCAATCAGGAACCTCGCTCCTCCCCCGTTTCTCCCGCCTCCTCAGCAGTGTTGATACACGATGGCCACCACCCCATACACCCTAGTAAACGTGATTGAGATAACTACGGAAATAGAATGGTATGGCTCAGGTTACAACGCCTACGGAGTTTGAAGCTTCAAAAAACGACTCACAATGCCGTTGCAGGAGTAGCAGGTTCGGCCCCGCCCCCGTATTTTCACGCCCCTTGTATTTGCCTTTTTCCTGCAACGCAAGGTTGCTGGTTCATCTTCGCCGTCAGTGACGTGTGTGGTTTTTGAGCGTGGTTGTGATCGCGGGCGTTTTGAGGCCGAGCGAAGTACGATGATTGTGCCTGCCGGGGCCCCAAACCGGGGAAAAAACGCTGTTTTAGCACATCCCAAAAAACAGAAAAACCACATTTTCCGTATTGGGTTGTCGCAGTGCTTATTGGACAGAGGTTTGGAAAGTAAAGTTGTAGGCCGAGTCTCAGGTCGATTGGTCCCGTTTGCGCCGAGGACCGGAGGTTTTAGCTGTTTCAAAAGAGTATATACTTAGCGTAGTTGTGAGCACGGGCGTTTTGAGGTCAAGCGATGTACGATGGTTGGGGCTTCGAAACGGCTAAAAATCATTAATTTTGATTTTCACCACCTCTATAAATAGGTCTAACATACTTGTGTCTTACTCGTCCTTGATCTGCATGATTGAAATGAAGTCAAATATTTACACCAATTTGATATCTAGCTTAAGGGCACAGTCCAACCTCAGAATCGGTTTTTTGTTTTTCTGTCTATCTTGAGAACGGTCCCACGCTGATTCCAATGATGTCTCTGGAATCGTTAAGAACCCAATGGAAACGGAGTTATGGCCCCTCAAAAATTGAGCTGCCGAAGCATGGTCGACGAGTTGTCCGAGGCTTGTAACTTTGGTCATTTGCAACCGCTGTATGCGAGCTGGCCTGAATGAAGAGAGAGGCTCAGAAGGAAGGGAAGAACGGGGCTTCTGATCGGGAAGCATCGTTCATCTCGCCACTGGTGAGCTCAAAATATCGTAAAAGGGGCGGGCCAAAGTGGCTTCCCGAGTTGGGCGCCCCAGAGTGGCTTCCTCCCATATCTCGCCTATTCGGAGGAATTCAGAGATCGCACTTGGCGAGTGGTATATGGGCTGGGTCTACTTCACAATTATGTGGAAATCTCAGATTTCGTCTCTGAGCTTGGGCTGTGCCTTTAAGTTTTCGTACAATCGATTGATTCTGTTAACCCTATATGCCTTATTTGCAGGGTAAGATATGTGTGAGCTCAAAATGATGAGCTCTTGATGCCGATTCTAGATATGGCCGTGGCAATATGTATACTCTTTTCAAACAGCTAAAACCTCCCTGAAGGCATTTACCGCCTAACGCCACCTCCGTGGTTTTGGCTTTGAAAAACGACCCTCGACCACCGACGTCCCGTTCTCGGCTAAAACGTGACCAATCGACCTGAGACTCGGCCTACAACTTTACTTTCTAAACCTCCTAAGAATAGGCACTGCGCCATCCCAATGCGGGAAATTTGGTTTTTCTTTTTTCTTGGTATGGGCTAAAACAGTTTTTTCCGTGTTTGGCGCCCCGGCAGACACAATCATCGTACTTCGCTTGGCCTCAAAACGCCCGCGATCACGTCACTCAAAGTACGCTCCTTCACAGCGCTGCTCAATCGTCGAGTTTCAATTCTCATCCTCCACTGCGAATCGCAGGCCCTTTTCGTAACGGTCTCCGGAGCATTGACAACTCAGCACGCGGGGTGTCCGAGTCAGTATGATGAGCGTAGAGGACGAAAAGAAAGGCGCTGCCAGCCGGCCCGGCACTCACTTGGCGCGGCCAAAGTGCAAACTGTCTATCTCTGCGTCTGCGCGGGGTGGACCCATTTACAGCTTTGGCTGTACACTACAGGGATGAGTGCAAACCTAGTTTGAGGGGGAGCACTCGAAATCCCAGTGAAGAACGAAAGCTAGCGCTTTCAGAAATCAGAGCATTCCCATGAAGTCTCTACGAAAACACTCGCGGATAACGATATCATATAAAGGTGTCACTAAAGTTATCGATATTTTTCTTCGATCGAATCGGTGAAAAACGTTGTAGGCTTTACTTTCTTTAATGAGGTGGTACAGAGGAACTGGCCAACAAGTAGGTTACTTACTGTAATAAAATCAATCGGTGCATATCGGAAAATCTTGGAGATTTCTCGTGGGTCACCAAGTATTTTCTAATAAGTAATTCTGTCAAAAAGGAGCTGTTTCAGCCAGAGACGGTTTTGGGCAGACAGAAACGTTTCAAAAAAAGGAGCAATAGTAAAACCGGATGAGCGAGTCTTCAAAAAAATTAACAAAATTTCTTGAGAACTAATTCACTTGGCAAAATTTGTCAATTCCCGATAACAAACCGTTGCTCTATTTCGCATGGAAGAGCTTGATTCCTTTCGATGAAAGACTCACTTGTTTGGAAAAGTTTTCTTGCTTCTGTACTTTCACCAGTTCACTTTTCTGATCAGCGAAGGAATCCGTTTATGTGGGTCAGACTTTATGTCTTCTTTTCGATAATAGGTATAAAATATTTCCACCGATACTATTTTAACCGGAGCAAGCTCTTTTCCAAAACCACAAAGCTCTTCTCTGAAGAATAACACGGGTTGATTTCGTGAATTCAAAATTTCAGCTACGGGAATTGGTTCTCAAGAAGCATTGTTAATTATTTGTAGACTCGCCCACTCCACTTTCCTATTGTTTCTTTTTGTAGGAACGTTTCTGTCAGCATCAAGCCACTTTTGCTTGAAAGTACTCATTTTTTATAGAGTTTGCTTTGCTTTTTCTTCTTTATCATATGTTTAATCAGCAGGTTAGTATTGCATCCAGTAATTTTCCTAAGCGAACTGAAGTGTTATAAAAAAGAGCGAGCGTTCGAACTGTTCCCGATTTTTAGGGAATAGAAATACTGGTTAAACTCAAAGAATTTTTACTGCAGGGAATGCATTCTCAGTTTGTGATTTCAATCTCATCATTCCTAAAGACGAAGCAGTCGTGGCAGATTTTTGCAAGATTAAACAGCAAAACCTCGCTCATCTGACAGATGCCAGCCGACGACACAACAGTAGCGTCTTTTTCTTTATGTCTCGGTCGCGAGAGCCAGGGTGGAGGGCGCAGCAAGCGCGAGGGAAAGTGGGCGAGGCATGCTTGGTTGTCAATGGTACCGCAACCTTTTCGTAACCCTGTGGAGACAGTGGCAGAGATGCAGAGCTGCACAGCGCAGGGAAAAAGAGCAACATACCAGGAGCAAGCCACTCTGCTGCATCACATTGATTCGTCAGGGTTCGAACTGGAATACGGGCATCTCGCCCTCGTCTCAACCCGGTAGCCGATTCCCGCAAGATTTCGCATCGTGTATGACGTCTCTCGCCTGGCAGCCGGCCAACCGGCCATTCACATCGGAGCGCGTTCGACAAGCGCACCTACTCAGGCAAACTCAAATGTCGACAGCAGGTTGACCCTCCCCTTTCTCAAGCAATCCGGCGATAGCGGGTTCTTTCGGTAGAAAAACGTGGACCTGTTATTGACCTGCTATCGACCTGTCGATAGCAGGTTCACGGCAGGTTGTTAGGGCAACACATCCTATCGCCGGTGAACATTGATCGCCCGATTCTCCCTATGCTTGACGAAATATTCAGCCGGTTGAACGATTGAAGAATCTGCTTTTGTCTTTACTTTCTTGTCTTTCATTCATGAAGCACGTGGCCTTAGGGTAATAACACTCATACTAGACTTTAGATTGCATGGGATCATTACTGGAGTAATGTCCTGAGATTTCTCCAAGTGTTCAAAAATTTTATCCTTTTTTGGATTCTTATTTGCCAGTATGTAGATGTATTTGGGCGTCTAATACATTTTTTTTCAATTTGATTTTGTCACGATTTTAGATCTCTGTTTCTCGACTTACTCAGTGTTTCCTACTTTTTCGACTCTTGAGTTTTCGACTCAGCACATTCGCGAGATCGAAAAATTAGGTGTTTTCGGGCAGCTGAAATGTCCGATTGTTGGAATATTTGTACGAGTTCTCTCACACATTCGAACGGAAAACGGGATATGTTTGCGAATTTATTCATTCATTAGAGAATTTCCACATGCCTTACTCCAAGTTTTAAATTCATTGGGGGAACTTTATGAAGATCACATCCGAGTAGTCGTCCTAATTCCATATTAGATCTAGGATTGACGCTGTAGTTAACAGATATTGACAATCGATGCTTGGTTTTGAATGAATGGTGAATGATTGAATGATCCGAATATCTTATTTTTCGAACACCTCTAATGAATGAATAATTTGGAGAATCGTTTTTGAAAATTTTAGGGTGAATGAATTTTTCAGCTATAGATTTTTTGAAATTACCGTATGGAAGAGTTTATTGGAATGAGGTATTTTTCAAGTCACCGAATGATTGTTTCGAATAAAATGAGAGAATAAATTTGAACAAGGCCTCTCAAAATTTTCAAGGATGAATGGTTATATTCTACTCGAAAGCCTGCCCATTCCGTTCCTCCACTTGATGCTACCGGAAACCCCAAGTACTATACATAGCTGTTATCCGGATGATTTCGGATAATCGCAAAATCGCATTTTCTGCTTTCTTAGGAACTGGAGAGCAAATTTTATGTAATTTTCAGTTGGAACTCGGTCTGTATGACATGAGAGTGCAAATTTCCTTGTGGGTAACACTTTGCCTTGCGAGAAATTCCAAATTATCCGATTATCCGAGTTATCCGAATCAGTTTGTGGAAACTTCGATTTTTGAGAATCCAATGCATGCTTTTAAGACGGTGGCAAGTTAGCATCGTATTAAAGGCAGCATTCACGATGATCATCATCGGTGACTTTCCGCAGTGAAATGATATGCGAGAAGGACTCTAGGCTCCCAATGTCGAAAGCACGGTAGAAAACAGCCAGGAGTTGAAAAATAGCGGCTGCAAACAAGCGTTTTGGAGTTCCAGAACCCCCCGTGCTCCAGATCCGCCTCCTCGATATGAACAAATGAAGACTAAGATTACAGGAGTGATCAAGTCAAGGAAGTGCTGATAAGTGAGCTGATTGCTTCATTGCACTGATAGGTATCATCCTTCTTATCGGTCAATTCCTCCAAAAATTTCAAAAATCAACGTAAACAAGGAAAGACCTATCTTGGCTCAGAAACGCGACTTTCGCGTCCTTTTTCAAGCTTGCTTCGCTATATAGGGCACCAGACCTTCTGTAAACCGTGGAGATATTGAAAGTGAAATTTATCGTGAACACTGTCTTTAATGCTACAATAAGGTTCAATTGGTAGACCATCTTCACTTTGAACTTTAAAGGCAGTGGTCACGATGAAAAACGTTATCTAAAAAACTACAAAAATCAGCTTAGATCAAAAACAGCTGAAAAACTATGAAGGTAGCGCGGTGAAAAACGGTCTACAAATAGAGTTTCTAGGGCCCAAAGAAGCTAGTTCGTGCACACGTGCACAGCGATGACGAAACAGATCGCAGTCTCATGCCGAGCAGTCAAAAATCATCGACATTCAGAGGACGAAATAAATGCAAATTTAACGAATAAAAGCAGTTGAATAATGAAAGCATCACTTCAGTCAATGTTTTTGACTAGATGTGTACATAAATTCGAAGGTTCATTGATTGACATTCAATTTCAAGCTAGCTGATGTTCTTGATATAAGAGGTCATCGATGCCGATGATGTGGAGAGGGCTCGTCCACCATCAAAAGACAAGAAAGTTCAGGTTTCAAATTCGCCCCAAAACAGTGGTTTTTTCGCGATTTTTTCTAATAGGTCCTACTACTCGAGACCCAGGAAAGGATTTGGAGAGAAAAAGACGACAAGCATATTTGATCGCGACCACTGCCTTTAAAGGCAGTGGTCGCGATAAATTTGACTACCGATAACTCTACGGTTTACAGAAGGTCTGGTGCCCTATATAGCGAAGCACGCTTGAAAATAATGCGAAAGTCGCGTTTTTGAGCCAAGATAGGTCTTTCCTTGTTTACGTTGGAGGAATTCACCGCTAAAAGGATGATACCTATCAGCGCAATGAAGCGATCAGCTCACTTATCAGCACTTCCTTGACTTGATCATTCCTGTAATCTGAGTCTTCATTTGTTCATTCCGAGGGAGCGGATCTGGGGCACGGGGCGTATCTGGGACACCAAAACGCTTGTTTACAGCCGTTATTTTGCCGCTCCTGGCTCGTTTTCTACCGTTATTTCGACACTGGGAGCCTAGGATCCTTCTCGCCTATCATTTCACTGTGGAAAGTCAACGAGGATGATCATCATGAACGGTGCCTTTAACCATTTTCTGGGTTGAGAGTAGTAGAACCTGTAAGAGAAAATCGCAAAAAAACCGCTGTTTTGGGACAAATTTTAAGCCTGAACTTTCTTGTCTTTCGATGGTGGACGAGCCGAGCTCACTCCACATCATTGGCATCGATGATCTCTAATATCAAGAACACCAGCTGGCTTGAAATCTTCGGACTGCCCTGCTCGAATATTTATGTACTCATCTAGTCAAAAACATTGACTGAAGTGCTTTCTTTCAAAGCTCAAATGTTTTTATTAGGTAAATTTGCATTTATTTCTTCCTCTGAATGTCGATGATTTTTGACTGCTCGGCATGAGACTACGATCTTTTTGGGCGGCGCTGTGCACTAGTGCACGAACTGGCTTCTTTGGGTCCTAGAAACTCTGATTCTAGCCCGTTTTTCATCGCGCTACCTTCATACATAGTTTTTAAGCTATTTTCGATTAAAGGCAGTGTTCACAATGGAAATCGTTTCTCTGTTTCCTCGCCTATCTTGAAAACGGACCCATGCTGATTCCAATGATGTCTTTGAAATCGTACAAGACCTCCTGGGAACGTAGTTATGGTCCCTCAAAAATTGAGCTGAAGAAACATGGTGGGCGAGTTGTCCGAGGCTTAAAACTTCCGTCTTTTGTAACCGATGTATGCGAGCTGACCTGAGTAATGACAGAAGTTGAGAATCAAGGGAAGAACGGGGCTAATGATTGGAAATCATCGTTCGTCTCACGATCTCGAGCATTCATTTGTTCACGTCGGTGGGCGTGTGTTGCGCATTTGGGGTTTGCCTCGCGCTCGAAGTGGCAACTTCGGGCTCTTTTGGAGCTTTTCCTGGCTCGTTTTCAAGCGTTCTTTCGACGTCAGTGTTACAGTGTGCCCCTCCACTACCCATTACTAGTGGAAACTGAAACACATTTTTTTATCGCGAACACTGCCTTTTAAGCCGAGTTTTGTAGTTCTTTCGATAGCGTTTTCCATCGCGACCACTGCCTTTAAGCTGAAATTGATAAGAGAATACAGTTTTATAATTATACGAATTTTTTCTGATAACATGTATACGAACCACACATGCGATCCGGGGAAGCAGATTGCAGGCACATGAAATTCCGACCCCAGACTTGCGTAAAGCTAGCGGATAAAATTCAAGCCCAGGACATCCAAATGTGATGTGACAACATTCAAAACGAAAGTGCGGGAGTGCCGCCTCCGAAAACGGCGAAATGGCCTAAACGTGTGCCGCAGAAAAAATAAACATACTGGAATGCGCTGCTTTCAAGACAGTCGTACATGGAGACTATTGCAATATTATCAGGTCGTTAAAGGCAGTGTTCACGGTGATTCTCGTCGCCGAGTTTCTCACATGAAACAATGCGTTGGCACCAAGTGTTACCAAAATCACGAAGAAACGGCGAGAAACGCATTAAAACGCCGCATTTCAGCGACATCATTTTTCATAACATGGACTAGTTGTCCGGTTGGATGAACATGTTCATCGTGGTTTTCACCGGTGGAAAAATGGGTCAATCGAATATAGAACAATATTTTATGCAAAGTAGGATTAGTTAGGGCCCTAAGGAAAGAACGGAGCAGTAGATAGTAGAGAATTGCAAAGGACGGGTCCACAGAAGATTTCATTGTCACAACAAACACTTCTTGTGGTACTCGAGAGGCGGGGTGATACTTAAGGATTTCGTGTACATCTGGTGCGTTTTTCTTGATTTCGACGTCATTTTAGTTCTACCCGGTGGCCACTTAATCAATATAGCGAATAATCTCAAAATTTAAGATTATTGTGAACACTGCCTTGAAGAAACCCCGCACTAAATGTACCCATCGATCGGAATTCCGCAGGCCAGACTTGCGTTAGGGGTGCGCGGCCGCAGTGTGTGTCTTTTGGTCCGGCGCTGATTTTTCAATGCATGTGCTCCACTGATTCGCATAATATGTACTGTCTGCTTCCAGCTCCCCAGAGCGCCATGGGCTGATTTGTGTTAGGAGCACGCGGCCGAACCACGTGTCTTCTGATGCGGCCGAGTGGCGCCGGAGCGGAATGAGAATCGTAAGGACGGGCCAAACAGGTTCTGAAGAGTTCTTTCAAAATTATCACTCAGGCGCCATTCGGCTTCATCGAAAGACACGCAGCGCGGCCGCGCGCCTCTAACGCAAGCCAGATCGTGTCTGGTTTCGTCTATCTGATATCGCTACCCGAAAAACCGACCTCCGGAGGTTTCGGGCACCTAAAAATTTCGAATACACCACGCTCTACGTTTTCTATCTACCACGGCTGTTTAGGATCATGTAACATTCGAACTGTGTGGGGCCGAATTATAGCAGCAAAATAGACTCCCTGATTTTCTTCTCAATTTAGCAAATTTCGATTTTTTGAAGTTTCTAAAAAATACTATTTCCATCATATTTTAATTATTGAGCGGCTTCCGCCCAATCAAGTTCAAATTTGATCATTACGCAGAGTGTCTCATTCTACTAAACTCATTTTGTTAATTATCAATATTTGTTTCAGAAGTTCGACTTTCACAGTTTTCATTGGCTTCCGATAAGAAGGGATCACAGTTGAGAATGAACCTCCGAAAAAAGCGAAGGCCGTCACATTTAAAAAAGGTCAATAAACCCGTTTCAGTACCTTAATCCAGCCCTCACACAGTTCGAATGTACTATAATCTCAAGCAGGTCTGATGGATGGAAATAAGAGAATGAGGGGCGTTCAAAGATTACCGGTGTCCAAAGCCTCATCTACACTTTGATGTAAAATACACAGAAGGTCCAGTTTTTTGGGCTGCTAGAATGCAGTTAGATAGGAAACTACTTGATCTTCCGAATAGTAAACCACATTTGATTGGAAGATCACATACGGCCTAGGAAATTCTTGAAAATTCATTGATTGCTCATCATTCCTAAAGGCCTAATAATTACAACGTATCAGTAATACTAAAGCGATAGAACCGAGTCGTACGCGTGGCTGTCATAAGATCGTCTCACTAGTAGAGTTCCCCCAGTAGGCCACCCTGGTAAGAAAAGCCCGGCGATGGGATTTCTACAGCAAAATCAATAAATCTAGCGGTAGCAGGTCAACAGCTGAACCTTTCGGGGCTTCAGTTAGGTCATGCCGCCGTCTCCTCATCCGGCGCTAGGAGGTCTACAGCTTGACCTTTCAGTGTGATACCAGGTTCTCTCGGGTCGAAATCCTTCTTTTTTTGATGTCCTCAGCTGATGTGCTCTGTTGCGACACCTCAGAAACCTGCTGTCGACATTTGAGTTTGCCTGCGTAATAGAACACAGTGGAGTTGATTTCGAACGCGATACTACATTTTTACTCGAGGGCACTTGAATGCAATATACAACAATGAGGCTTGTGTTAGCATGGCGCATACTAACTGAAGTTGCGAGGTGTTGTATGTAAGGGTATTTAGTGATTCTAAACCGTTTTCAGATGAAGATTACGCATGCTTGACATTTTTCCGAATAGTTTCGGGATTAAGCGTGTGTCCAATTCAAGGTCCTCGGAGAACGGCGACCGAGTCGCCGGTACGTGGCTCCTTGTAAATCCAAAATTCAATGCTGAATTAGGGATTCCATGAGAACTCACACCCGCCGCGTCATTAGGCGACTTGCTCTTTTTTATTTGGAAAAGGGAGGGGACCCTGAGGCTCCCGTCAGACTTCGTCGAAAAACCTGCTGAGTCCGACTGAGTCCGGTTGCCACCAGCGCCAACCAGTTCCACTGCGGAACACGCAATTGATAGTGACGATTATCACCTCAGCTGTGAATCGGAACATGTTTGGTGGCTATTTTTTCTTGTTTTCAACATGTCGTTGTCTTCAACTCGTGAACCATTTTTGAGAATCATCATTGGACAGATGGGGTGAGGATGATTTCGGTTGGGACGCAGCGGGACTCAGGGGGACTCAGTCGGATTCAGTCGTTGCATTGGCCCCGCCCTTGTACGCATGAGAACCATCAGTATCGACCGGGGGGTTTGTGGTGAGCATCAGACGGTCGCAGTCCGACTCGGTGGGTTGATTTTTTTGCACCCGTCTCCCACGAATTCGGTGCGTATCGACCCGGTGGGACTCAGTAGGTCCACCGACTATGACGGGGGCCTGACTTGTCGCGAAGTTTTAGGTGGGTGGTAATTTTGGAAGGGGTGTGAGTTCTCCGATAACCCGAATCGGGCCGCACGATTCAACTCACGCCGCTCATACTTCCCGTGCCTCAATATGACGAATCGATTAGTGAGGCGATATGCAGGCTAGATCTCGGTTTGCTTCTCTTCTTCTCTGCGCTCTGCATCTCCACCCCTGTCTCTACCGCGAGACGAGAAGGTCCGCCATGTTGAACTGAGGATGGTAATTGAAAATCCACGAGTGAGGGGCGTTGGTAAGCGTCCGTTCAGTGCCGTTTGGGAGCGAGGTTGCTCGTTCTCTTGACGTAACACTCAGTGGAGGTGAAATTGCACGCGGGGAAACGAAGGGAGAACGGCTACTGATCGAAGGATTTTGCGCCCGATTGCTGAGCGCGGTTTCCTTCCAGTGAGACACTGACGATACTCAAAACTTCAACATCTTTAAAAGAATTCTGTCGTCCATTTTCTAATCGATAAAGTCAGCGTTATAGGCGGTCTTCAGAGCTTCCGCGGCGTGACGCGATTTAACATGTCACCGATTCGCAAACATGGCGTCGCGTAGGAATTCAAGTGTGAACGATCGCGAATGTGGGGACGAATACGCCAAACTGCGTACATGCCGTCGGCACGGATCGCAATGGTACTTTGCGTTCCTTATTGTGCGTTGGCGCCAGCTTGGTGCGCGTGTGTAAAAAATACGTGCACCGAGTTTGCGCTTACGCTCAACAAGTTACGCAAAGCATCGGCGCGATCAATACCCACTTTACGTAACTGTGTGTATGCGAGCAACGATAACAAGCGATTGATCGGTTTTTTGTGTTACTTGGAATTAAGATATCTCTTCTGTAACATCTATTTCATTTCTATCGTTTCTGTTATGATAATTTGTTATACTAACGGTCAAAACAACAAAAAAGACTCAGAAACGGACTGACCTTCGCGCGACGCAGTAATTTCAAATGTATCGCACCCCTTCCTTGTGAACACGATGCGACGTCACTTAATCCATACGTCGCGTCGCTTTGTGAGCTATCTCTGAGCGCCGCGATAGCGATTGCGCAAATGGAACGGTTTTGAAAACGCGCCCCGAAGCCAAAATATTTTTCGCCTTGATGCTCTGTAACTTCACTCGAAAAAGGGCGCGTACGCGGTTACGTATTATGTATACTCTGGCCATGACTGATTTGGTTCCAAGATTGCCATTCATTAATCGATCAGAGGAAGAGGTAAGAAGTTTAATTTTCAGCCATTGTTTTCTCTGTTTCTTCCATTTTCGCGCGTTATTTCCGCGTGTGTCTATAGTAAAGGATGGTTGTACTGCTATTGTGTGTATGGGTTGGGGGGAGGGGAGGAATATACCGTTTCTCAACGTTTCCGGTGATATTTCTCAAAAAAAAATCGTAAACAAAACAGAAAAGTCGCTGTCGAATTTTAGGGAGTGGGCAAGTTTTCATTTTTTCTTCTGCAATTTCCACCAGGGACCGGATGCATAAACGTGGCACTTGATTCAGTTATTCACGGAGATCTTCAAAGGCGCCGACTGCCCTGCCCTGCCCCAACCCGGCGCGTTGATGCATCCGGCCCAAGAAGCGTATAAAAAGGGTGAGTTTTCTCTCACATACTCAATACCAATACACCAATCTTCTCTGGAGACACAAGAAAAAATATAACGAAAAAAATGAAAGAAATAGTGAAAACACTAACTGAGCAAAAAATTATCGGCTGTTCCTCTGATCGATTAACAGCAAACTCGGAACCGAGCCGGCCGCGGAAGCAGTATAATTTGTGTAAATACGCAACCGCATCATTACCTTTTTTCGATGGGGTTGGCTGTACAAATACCATATTTTCAGTGACCCTTGAGTTGTGGGCTACAAAGAGACCTTGATAATTCGAGGTTTGAATGAGCCACGAGATTATGAATTTCTTCATTGTGCCGTATCCTCAAAACTTCAAAGTTTGAGATTTTACACTTGACTGACTGTGCCAAACTTTACGGGTTGTTTACGGACGGGTCCGAGCTTAACTATCATGGAGCTTGCAATACGGTATCCTAGTCGACCGCACGGCCCAATAAAAATCACCTCAGAATGATTTCTAGCTCTTCCTTTTCAGAATCAACTTCGAAACTTTCTGTTTGTCGATGTGTGACGTTGGTTTTGGAGAGTAGGTATGCTATTATTTTTCTGAGGCTATTTCGGAAGTGATACTCTGATACTGACAAATATTAGGACGCGAAAGGTTCCCATTCTGTGGGGTGGGGGGGGGAGGTGGATAACTCCCAGAGTAGCCTATTAAAAACGGTTTTTTTCTCGGGTGTGGTGGAAGATTGGATATCATAAGCCTCAATAAAGTTCGTACAGATAGAGCTATAAGGTTGGTCAAACAGTTGGTAGCCCACAAACAGTCGGCATGAATCGCAATGATACTTAGCGTTTCTTGTTGTGTGTTAGCGCGAATTCGGTGCAGATATGTTGTATCACCGAGTCTGCACCAACACACTATAAGAAAGCAAAGTATCAGTGCGATCCGACAGTATGGAAGAACATTGGGGAACATTCCGTTCTGCGTGAAAATTTATGAAAGCAGTGAGAAAAAGTTAGACATGGGGAACTTTCTCTCCAACGACCTCCCACATTATGTGTGTTTGTTCCCAAGTAGTGGCCGGATTTGGAAATGACGTCGCCAAGAGGTGGTAGTGGTGCAAGTTTAGTATTTTGTAAGCACTAAGCAAGCCGATGCTTTCTTCAAGCAGCCCTAATCACTTAAACAGGACAAAGTTTGCAGTTTGAAGGAATTCTCCCTCTAATGTTGTCGTGTTTTTCAGGAGAACGATAGGCCGCCCCGGTTTTGGTCTCTATGGCCACGTTGTCGGAGATGTTCCCGGAGCCTGATCCAGGATTGTGGTTTAAGCTAGCACACACAACGCTTTCCGCGCTATTCAAAGGAAAGAGGGAGAGACCATGTTCATAAACGTCCCGCTACTGTTCGTTGTAGTCACGGCTGTACCATAAATCATTGTAAAAAACAAATTTCTTCTCCAGTTCGGAACGCAGTTTGACATCACTTGAGCTGTGAGCTGTGCGAAATCATGCGATCGCTCATGAGGCATACATAGTGGGAGAACGGCTCGCGGAAGATTTGTGTGTACCGATTGCACGGTATGAACAGAGACACGTTGCGGTATGTTACACCACGGTGGAACTACATATAAGCTACACACAAGGTCCAGCCATATACTGTCATTATCGGGAAGGAATTCCGGTCCACATCTGTGGAAAACAGCTGTTAAGCTAGGTATGGTTTCCTGACAAGACAACGGGTAATCGTGCTGGGACCGCTCGATTCCCTTCAAGCTGCGTGTCGCAGTTATCCGCAGTTGCGACGGGAATTTATTCCCGATCATATACAAGCCAAGCACTGAGGACATGGTATCCTTGTACATATATATTTGAGACATATTTGGAAATCTTTTATGAATGCAGTGTTTCGAGAGGGAATAAGATTATGGTGGCAGAAAAGGCAAAACTCTGAGCAAAAAGAAGGTGGTCTTGCTCTTGTCATAAAGAAAAAGGGCCTGAAAATGCCTTTGTCACGCACTGTGAAATATTAAATGGCAAGGAGGTGATCGATTTTGCTGCAAATGATTTAGGGGGTTTTCAGAGTTTGATCACCGATCGCTGCGATAGCCTGCTTCGAATGAGAATCGACGTGCGATGCGATAACGATCTAGTCTCGTGATTTTCATGCTATCGCATCGCACGACGATCGAACTCTAAAATAGGCCTTACATAAGGTCATGGGTAAAAGCGGCATTGTTGGAGAATGAAGGCTCACAATGTTAAAGTGATGCTAGCGTTATCGACAGCGCATAGGAGCCGTGGGTCGTGAACCTAATGAAGCATTTCACTCTCTTCCAGCAGCATGCTCGTATAGAGCAGTATGATACCGCTCCGTTTCCGTTTTCAAGAAGAGTGTTCACCCCCCATGCACTACCAAATTTTTGTCAGAGGCTGTACAATGACATCAAATTTCAAACATTTGATATGTGCATTTGACCTAGAAATCCCTTTGGCGCAGTGCGATGTCCTGCTGCTACTGGAATGTAGCGAACGAGTTCGATGCTCAGAGAGCGCGTCTGTTTTGCTAACAGCACGCGATTCCTCCCAGTTACGTCAGGGGTTACATCGGGGTTTCATAATTCCATACCTCCTGTTTACCGTGACATGATAACGGTTCTCAACTCTCACGAGGCAGACCCTCTCTACCTTCCGGTGGCGATTTGGAAAACCATGTTGTCGTTGCTGTAGGTCTGTGAGAGTATATCAATGATCCGCGCTTGAAATTGGTCAAAAGGCTGCGAGAATTTCGAAAACGGAATTTTTATTGTTTCAGAGAAATGTAAGGGTACCCATCCCGGAATTTTTGGGGCATTCGTAAAAAACTTTTCGGATTCGGCTCAAAACCTTCAACAAGGCCTTCGGCTGAACCTGAATCTGGGGTCTATTCGTCTCCAGACTTAGGGTTACTGTAGTTTACGGTAGGTATAATGCCTTTTAACCGGCGATACCTACCTTAAAGGCATGATACACGCTCACAAACGTGGTCGAAATAACATCGTAAATAGGCCCGCACGGCCCCTACCATGTCGTCAAGGACGTTTGAAGCGCCGAAAACCATCCAGGATGACAATATTTGACAATATTTGAGCAATGTTGCCTTCCACGCCTGTATTTTCCCACCCATTCGAGTACGAGAATGAGAAATGAAACTTGAGAGAACATGTGATAAGCTAGAGTGATGGCACTATGAAATGGGAGTGCACGAGAGAAACAGTTTAATTCACCTGAAAATAACATGTTTGCTCTCCGATGAAATCCTCCATTTCAAAAAGTCAGCCGAAGTAGAGCGGCATTCTCGAAAGTGGACGAGAGTTAGTTGGTTTGCGGACATGTTATATTCAAGTGAATCAAGCTGTTTCTCTCGTGTAATCCCATTTGATAGTGCTATCACCCTAACTTATCACATGTTTTCTCAAGTTTAATTTCTCATTCTCGTACTTGAATGGGTGGGAAAATACAGGCGTGGAAGGGAAAATTGCTCGAACATTATCAAATATTGTCATCCTGGATGGTTTTTGGAGCTTCAAACGTCGTTGACGACATGGTGGGGGCCGTGCGGGCCTATTTATGCTGTTATCTCGACCCCGTTTGTGAGCGTGTATGCTGCCTTTAAGATGTCGAACAATGGGTCTCAAATTCGTGTTCAGCGTCCCAAATAACACTCACAGTCAAATTTTGAGTCAAATCTGAGACTTTGACCGAGCTGCGGTATACCCACCGTAACCTACCGTAGTTTACTAAAAATCTATAAACGGTTTGCAAGATCTTGTTGAGCAGCCCTAATAGCCCTTATGTACAAATTTTGGGGCGACTTGATCGTATGATTGTAAAAATCGTCAGAAGTCGCGTTTGGGCAGCAAACTTTTCCCCTTTTTAAAACTGGGGCCGTATTCATCACTGAAATGCCGGGTAACTCATACTTTACTTTTACCTTACCCGGAGCTGATTACTTACCCACCGTGAAACGGCATTCACCAACACTTACTTACCCGGGTAAGATTCCGCGCAAAGTATGTATGTACCGCGTGCACCCAACGAAACACTCAACAGGCGTCGTCAATTCACAAATTTTTCAACGATTCACTCTTTGTTTTATTTAAGGAGGCTAGAGAGAAGTGCATGGATTGCGCGATTAATAAAAACTTCAGAGTAGATCATAGGGGACACTTCATATATAGAAAATACCATAATTTTGCCACTATATCACTTGCTTTTTCCATTCTTCTAGCGAGATTTTTTCAATAGTACTCGTTTGTTTTTCTTTATCGGTGTTCCACTGTATGGTAGAATTTTTCTCTATGAGTATTAGGTTGTAGCCAAAGCTTCCTACCATTCTTTTTTTGTCTTTTCTTCGGCGCAGTTCTTTAACCGAATTTGATATACCGTTCAAAAGCGCTATCCTAACTACTCGTGGTGGGTCACGTATGTTAGGTCGAGATTTGGGAAATTTTCTGGCATTGCTCACTGATCAGCCAACGATAAATATACCTCTTTCTGCAAAGAAGAGCGACGAAAAAAGCCAAAGAATTTTTCTTCGTATCGAATCGTGCTGACCTAATTCTTGAAAAAATGTTCTTTCCAATAGTTTATTTGGTAGTATGTAACATAGAATTAGAAATGCAGGTCTTCCTTTGTCGAGTATTGCTAGGAATTTCTTTGTGAAATGTGTTTCATTGCGATTGGTCAACTACTTTTTGAAAATTCGGAGAAAAAACAGAAATCGGTTGATAAAGTAGATTATTCGCAAGTTGTTATGGGTGAATGAAATTATTTCGTGTAGAGTTATGTTGTGCAGTGTGAGGCCTCAAACTCACTGCCCAGGAGAAACTTTGAAATGCCAAAATATTCGTTACTTTAGCTATGTACAATTTGAATTCGAGCATGAAGTTCGCAAGTTATCGTGTTCTATAGTGAGCTTTAAAAAGTTATATTATAAAGGAACTATTGTGCTTCTGAATGCTATACTACTAATTTACGACCTGAGAATCTCGGTGGGACTAGGTTAATTATTTTCGCAAAACTTTTATTTTTTGTCAACTCAATATAAACCTATTTAGTTGGAGTTCGGTGAAGAATCGCGCGAGGAGGATAAAGCCGAAGAAAGAGAAGTTTCTTGGTTGGGTCTCCTGATGCATTCAAAATTTAGCAAAGAAACCAAGTGAACAGAAGGGAATAAAAAAACTTTTCGTCTATGGAAAGCAAGGCATTGAATGGGTCATTAGAAGACAAACATAACTTTTAAGGAAAGGAGTAGTACAATTTTTCGATGAAGATATTGCGCTCCATTGCTAATTCTGCTATGAATGTTGGAACGTAGCAGTTGCACCCGGCTGGGAGTAAAATTTACCCGACTACATACGTCGGGTAAAATTTACCTCGCTTTTTGCCCGAAAATCCCGAGTAAGTAAGCGTGTGAATACCGGGTAAGAGCCAAATTCAAAGGACTTTACACTTACCTCGCGGGTAAATCATTGATGAATACGGCCCCTGGTGACCAAATCAGGGGCCGTATGCATGAACGACTTACCCGCGAGGTAAGGGTAAATGTTACTCGGAATCTCTGCATTTCCTGTGCTGTATGCGTCTGTCTAGTTTTTTCCGCGAAGAAGCGGGACAGACGCATAGAGCAAAGGAAATGCAGAGATTCCGAATAACAATTACCCTTACCTCGCGGGTAAGTCGTTCATGCATACGACTCCAGATGGAATTTCCAAATATTGACAAATGGGCCTCAGATTCGTAATCAGCGCCCAAAACAACCTCCAGAAACAAGTTTTAAGCTAAATCCGAGACAATTTTCTCAAACGCCCTAAAAATTGTCATTCGTGTGCCCCTTTCCTATTGGCGAAGCTATGGAAATGCCCACTTTTGGAAATCTGTGAATCTCTCGAACTTTTGGCCGATTCTGAGTGTGGAATATTGGAGCACTGTGCTCCCTCTAGAACTTATTCAAATATGTTCGACGAAAAACTCTCTCTGAGGCGTGATTTGACTCTGATAATTTATGGAGCGCCGGTCGAGTCCATTTGCTACAATTTCACTACATTTAGTGATTACGTTGTCTGCATATGCCAACAACAGCCGAATCAATTCAACAATTTCACTACATTCAGAAAATATAGTTGAAAGTCAAGTCTACTGAAACAATGTCGCGATATTTCAGAGCAATGACTCTTAACCTTTTCCGTAAAGCCCTCTTTTCAGGAACTTCACAACTTTTTTCACAACTTTTTCTTTTAAGGGCAGCATACGCGCTCGTAAACGTGGTGCAGATAGCTACGGAAATATATTGATATGGCTCAGAACGCAACGCATATTCATTTTAAAGCATCAAAACGACCCACAAAGTCGCTACACGAGTAAGGAATTGGCCCCGCCCCTGTATTTCTCCGACCTCTGTATTTGCGCCCTCCTCCAATACAGAGATTCTGGGCCAATTACACCATAGCCGATGGCTCACAAACGTCGCTGATGGTGGGAGTGGCCCAGGAACCCTGTTTTGGAGGAGGACGCAAATGTAGGGGGCGAAGGGCGGAGCAACCCGTGTAGCGGCATTGCGGGTCGTTTTTGACACTTCAAAATCCATAGGCGTTGTGCTCTGAGCCATACCATTCTAATTCCGTAGTCATCTCAATCACGATTACGAGCGTATATGCTGCCCTTGAACTAACTCTCTTGAGACCTTTTTTGAGAACTGCTTTTTAACAAAATTAGGTCGGGTCATGTATTTCGCTTAGCGGTTCTCATGTTGTACTGTTATTGAGAATGTAAAATTACTAGTTATTTTGAGACGGCTGATTTGCGAAATAGTGTTGTTACTAAATATCGTTCAAAAAATCCGGAGTCTATGCCTTTTTCGTGAAAGTACATTGGCATAGCTTTGATCTATACTGTACTATGCGAAAATATCTCAAGAAAGTTCGTATTGCTGCGAACAGGGGTTCGATTATGTTTAGTCGGCCCGTACTCCTTATTCTAATAATTGCGAGCGGCCGATTTTGATTTCCCAAAGAGGGTGCCTAAAAAGTACCGAGCTAAGGGGGGGGGGGAGTGCATATTCAAAATCGCCATTCAGAGACGTGTGCCCAGCCCTGCCCGAGAATTCAAATGTGATGCAGTGGCAAATCACTACCCTAATTCGTTGGTCATGTTGACTTCGCGTTCCAAAGAGACGTTGATTTCCACTTTGTCTAGGGCTGTTTCAAGAAAAAGCACGAGTCCCTCGTCTCACCAGTGACTCACATTATTACGACTTATTCTCTGATTCGGAGCCAAATTTAATCTGTTCCCTCGAGTGGTTGTGCAGAGCGAGGGCAGAGACATGGAGAAAGTGGGGAGGAGGGGAGGCGTAGCGTACGCGCGCAGACGCACTTTATAAACGAAAATTAATTTCACTCCGGTACAGAGAGCACCCCACGTCCATTTCTGGACCGGTGGCTCTCAATCTGGAGAAGCACTACATTCAATGTTTGAACTAGGTGAGAACAGAACTAATCGAGCAGGCTAGTCCGCAGGAAATTAGTCATCAATTGAATCTCGATTTCTAGCAAGCTGATGCTTCTGTAAAGGCTAAAAATCATCGATGCCGATGCTGCAGAGTGGGCTCGTCCACCATCAGAAGGCTGGAAAGCGAAAGCTGATAAATTGACCCAAAACAGGGGTTTCTTGGCAGTTTTTTTCATGTAGGTTCTGCTACTCTGAATCCAGAAAAGAGTGCAGAGAAAAAAAGTAGAGAAGCTTGTTTTATCACGAACACTGCCTTGAATCTGTTCCCTCGCGTGCTCGAGCGGAGTGAAAGCAGAGACAGCGAGAAAGCGGGGGGAACGAAGGCGCAGCATACGCGCTCAGACGCGCGCGATAAACGGAAATTAGTTTCACTCCAAACCTCACATCCATTCCTAGACCGCTGGCTCTGCTAACTTCATCCAGTTCGTGTGACATCTCGCTCAGCTCTACCCTAATCTGGCTTATTAGAGCTATGTCGTCGCGGAACACAGGGTAGGGAGCCTAATTCTATCAGTGCGAAAAGCTTGGTTATCCTAACCGAATTGGCTTATCGCATGCGGAAGGACAGACGTGAAGAGTTTACGTAAAAACTTGTGGCCTTGTTGAACTTCCTCCTAGAATTGAGATTTTTCAGGAAAAGCACACAAAAGGACAAATAGTTGGCGCACCTCGAATATTTGGTGGGAGGGCGGCTACCAGCTAGCCTTGGCCTGAAGTCCTTCTGCCAAGGCGAAAACTATTGTCGACGTTTCCATTTATCACCGATGAAGTTTTTGAGACCCTCGACCGGGGTCCAGTACGCCATCGTGGATGCTGCTAACGAGATGTGGCAACCGTTTTGTTGGGAATCGTGTGCATGTTCAACAAAAGTCTACAATACCGCTCGTGGGATTTGGTCAGAAAACGAGCGAGGTCGGGTTTCTGAGTCTTTTTCGTCTTTTCTGCATAACTCGCTTCGAACTCAACTTTGAGAGAAACAAGGAAGATACTCAAGATCCCGGTGTTGAGAGCTACCCATTGGTCTAACCTTTGTGGTGGTTTTGTTGACAACTGTAGGCGTTTTGCTACCAGCCAGGTTTGTGATTACGGTACCGTGGCGGATGAAGCGCTACCGTCTCCTTCTGCGTTTCCCTGTGCCTACCATATATAGAGGTAGTTGATTGCGAAATTTCCATGGTTCTCATCGGAATTCTATTAAGGGCCATACCATTGCGTAGCCCTCAACGCCAGAATCATGAGTACTGTGCTTCTCTGGGGCAAATTCCGGTCCGGAATTGCGTCTCGACACGCTTTGCAGCCGCGCGCTTCTGAGCCGGAAGAGTTTCCAACGCCGTAGCCGCCGATCTGTTGACTCTAGGTGGGTTTTGAAAACTGGAAACCAAACAAAGTTGGAGAAAACTGTATAAAAAACCACATCGGTTCGGCTTGGCGCTGGAAACTAGAATGACTTGAGTGCCTGCGGCCGCAAAGCGTGTCGAGACGCAATTGCGGACCGGAATTCTGCCCAGATAAGCACAGTATCTTCCTTGTTTCTCTCGAAGTTGAGTTTGAAGCGATTTACACAAAAAAGACGCGAAAACTCGACCTTGCTCGCTTTCTGACCAAATCCTACGAGCGGTAGTGTATCTACTCTCTTTCATCCTGGCTGAATGTTTCATTGGCCATACCGTTCAGTCTTGACAGAAAGCTTCGAGATCACTCGGAAACTTGCGCTACGCGCGATTAGCTCGTATTTCCGGTGTTCAATAATCGTAGAAAGTGAACTAGCATTTTTTTCTCGGAGCAAGAGCAAGTGCTGGTGTTGTGGCGGCTTGCACGCGATTCTCGCGAAAGCAAGCGCCTGTGAGGCTCCCATCATGGTTGGACGATGTTCCCTAGTCTCACCCGGTCGATGTGCAAGCAAAGCACGCTAAACAAGAGCAAAAAATATTTTCCGATAATCCCTCCTAGTTCGCCCATAGACCCTCCCATAGAATCAATGATATCATTAACACCGTTGCGATATTCAGTCGAGCGCTAGGCTGGCTGATGAACGACCCAGCAGGAACTACGTGAGACTATCGTCCATATATGTATGACGGTAACCTAGGGAAAAAAAGGGTCACTCCAGAGCAGGGCTGTGCGGAACTGTTCCGATTCCGTTTCCGTACTTCTGGTGTATTTTTGACTGTTCCGTTCCGCTTCCGTTTACGACTTTTTGCGCTCGGAAACGGAAGAAAAAAAGAGCTACACGGGTAATCGTAGTGGCTCTAGGCAAGGTTGTTTGAAGGCATCATGAGGGGCTGAATATCACTTTCAAACTCTTGTGCTCAATCGATTATCTGAGCCTGGTTGATATCCTCGACAATGTTCTGGGTTCTAAAGTTGCACCCCCTAAAATGATGACACAAATTAGGCGTGGCAGGAATCTGGCCTTTCCGCGGAACTCTCAACAGCTTTTTCCTCTAGAATGGATGATTTTTGTGGGACTTTGCGCCGAAATCCCTTTATTCGTTTGTCCACCTCCACAACAGCAATAAGAATCGCGACATGTTTCTTTGCACGTGCAGCCTGTCCTCCAGGAAGAAGTCTGGGCGGAGATAGGTGGAGGTGGCCAAGGTTTGCGCGTTAGAGGCAGGTCACAAGTAGAATTTTCTTTCTTCGCCTTAGAGTTTTCTTTTATTTTTTGAATTATCCGTGGCGTATTCGCTA
Organism: Aplectana chamaeleonis; assembly: GCA_029168955.1. Taxonomy (NCBI): domain Eukaryota; kingdom Metazoa; phylum Nematoda; class Chromadorea; order Rhabditida; family Cosmocercidae; genus Aplectana; species Aplectana chamaeleonis. The sequence goes on from JAPDOI010000291.1 coordinate 293,000, forward strand.
AGGTAGGCAATGAAGGTTCGAATAAAATCCAAAATTCTGACGGTGGGAATCGAACACGCGACGCGGCCGCAAGCGTTCGTGTACACCTGGTACAGCCTGGACTCCTTCCTAGGGGACACAATGTACACTGCTTAAAATAGGCAGCTACATATACCGATTAATTTTTGGAACTACCTTTTCGGATTTTCCAGGAGCAAGAATTCGAAATCGTGGAATCCCTCATAGTAATTGATGTAGTTTAAATAATTATTAGTTTATTGACCGGAACCATATGTTACCTAATGAGAGCTGCAAGCAATGAGCAGCGACGAAACGTGAGAATGAAACAACCAAAAGTTCTTTGGTCCTTCGTTTCCGGCGTTTTTGGCCATTTCTCTTCCGTTTTCGTTTCCGAAAATCTTGAAAAAAAATTCCGCACAGAGTCCCATTTAAATCAGATATCATGATATCATTAATTACACGCCGCGCTTACGCGAAATTGTCTTGAATAGCATCGAGTTGATATCTTCGAAGCCGACTAAGCGAATATTATACACAGAGGCAGTGGAGGACGACGGAAACTGTTCTTACGCACTGTGAAAGCACTACATATGGTAATCTTGGATCATTTCAGAGTGCGGGTAGTGACAAATTTTGGAAGGACACCTTTCCTGATAGGATGTGTGCTGACATGCCTCGTGTAGCAATGGCTTTCACTCAAAATGGTATTGTTGATATCCCCGCGTTCGCCCGTCTATTCGTCGCATGCACTTTTGGTAAGGTTTTGATTTCTGATCTATAACACACGTGATATACCATCTTTAAACACTACAATACCCACCCTGAGTTTTGTGGACACTTTTCAAATTTGAAGACTATTTTTGGAAATAGCATCGAGCCCTCCTTCTTCTTGATCGATACATGGCTCACTGGTAGTATTAACGACGCTATTTTCGGTGCCGCCCGGCGACGAAACTATAGACGATTTTCTGAATTGATGTAATGAAACATACTACAAAATCTCTATTTAGCATATTTCCAAAAGAGAGAAATGCTTTTAAAATATCATTTTAAAAGCACGCTTGCACCGTTGTTACTATTGCAGTAGCGTCCACTAGAAGAGCGGGTGCGATCACCGCTTTTCTACTTTTATCCGCATTTATCCGAATCTTTGGCCCTTCGAATAATGGTTCGATTCAGACAATTCCGACTTTTGATTTTTCGGATGTTGGTTCAATTCGGATAATGCGCTTACACAAATTTTCGGATTTCGAATTATTTGAAAAGGAATCATTTGGATACCAAGTATACTAGGCGCGCGTCCCGGATCACCTTCGGGGGGGGGTGCATATTCAACTCAAACGGCGTGGACAAGAAACCGAGCGGCATGCCCCTGACGCCGTTTAACAGGCTTGCCTAGATCTTTTTTTCCGGTGGGATACCTTGTGTGTCAGAGCACGGTTCATTTTCGAGCGACGCAGCTACCGATCATGAATTTTTAAAACTTTTCTGAGCTATCAACAGTGCAGATATATCATCCAGAAGGTTAGACGTTTGCCACGATCTTTCCTGTGCAGAATTGAACGCCCTAGCATGTCCATTCCACGCAGGCGATTGTGGACATTCTTTGTCACAGAAAAGAATATGCACGTTTTTAGGTGTACCCCCGGAGCTGCGCGAAAAAGGATCTGAAAAGTGTTCTAAACTGGCCAGATTCAAAGATTCGAAGTGCACGTGTTTCCACCCCGAGATGGATTTGAAAATCACTAAAGCTTTATTCATACATTCCGAAGACAAGAAAAACCTCGAGGCAGTGAGTTTTTAACCGCAATTCGATGAGAAAATCGAACGCTCGTGCTGGATGCCCTTCACTGCTACTTAGAGGCGGCATACACGCTCGTAAAGATGATTGAGATGACTACGGAATTGGAGTGGTATGGCACAGAACACAAAGCCTACGCATTTTGAAGCGTCAGAAACGACCCACGTTGACATTCCCCTGTCGCCGATGTATGTGGTTTATATATTGCACTTACTGTAACACCCAAATACATTGACGACGGTGGGAATTGCCCAGCACCCCTGCATTGGGGAAATACGGCAAATACAGGGGCGGAGAAGTACAGGGGCGGGGTCAACTTCTTACTCGTGTAGCGGCGTTGCGGGTCGCCTATGACGCTCCAAAATGCGTAGGTGTTGTGCTCTGAGCCATACCATTGCCATTCCATAGTTATCTCGACTACGTTTACGAGCGTGTATGCTGCCTTTAAAGGTACAGTCCGAACTAAGGGGCCAAATCTGCGATTTCCACATATTTATGCATTAGACGCCGATGTATGTGGTTTATACATTTACGCCGATGTATGTGGTTTATATATAGGGGCGGAGAAGTACAGGGGCGGGGTCAACTTCTTACTCGTGTAGCGGCGTTGCGGGTCGCCTATGACGCCGATGTATGTGGTTTATATATTGCACTTACTGTAACACCCAAATACATTGACGACGGTGGGAATTGCCCAGCACCCCTGCATTGGGGAAATACGGCATGCTATATAGCACCCTATATAGCACCTGCTAAATGCGAACTCTCAATTCCTCTGAATAAGCGAGGTATAGGAGGAAGTCACCCTAGGGCGCCCACACCAAGAAGCCACTTTGGCACGCCCCCTTCACGATGTTTCGAGCTCAGCAGTGGCGAGAAGCTCCGTCTTCCCTTATTCTCTCCATTTTTTTGTCAATCAGGTGCGCTCGCACTCATCAGATGCTAATAACGGAAGTCACAAGCCTCGGGCAAGTCGTCCACCATGCTTTCCCCACTCAATTTTTGAGAGACCATGACTCATTTTGTAAAGGGTCTTGTACAATTTCAAAGACATCACTGGATTCAGCGTGGAAAAAAAAGAAACAGGAAACGATTCCGATGTTGGACTGTGCCTTAAAAAGCACAGTCTACCTCAGAATCGTTTGTCCGATTTTCTTAATATCTTGAAAATGCTCTCACGTCGCTGATTCCAGTGACGTCTCTGGAATCCTACAAGACTCCCTATTGACAGCGTTATGCCCCAACAAAAATTGAGTTGCGGAAGCATCGTGGACGAGTTGTCCGAGGATTATAACTTCCGTCGTTTGCGACCGATGTATGCGACTCAACTTGAATAGAGAAAGAGGCTGAGAATGGAGCGAAGAACGAGGTAATTGATCGAAAATCATCATTCATCTTGCCACTGTTGAAGGCACAGTCCAAGCTTAGGGACGAAATCTGAGAAATCCTTATATTGTGAAATAGACCCACCCCGCATACCACTTGCAAAGTGTGAGCTCTCAATTCCTCCGAATAAGCGAGTTATAGGAGGAAGCCACCCTGGGCGCCCACCTCGGGAAGCCACTTTGGTCCCTTTTACGATCTTTCGAGCACAGCAATGGCGAGATGAGCGGTGGTTTTCGACCACTAGCCCCGTTCTTCTTTTCATTCTCGGCCTCTCTCTTCATTTATGTCAGCTCGCATACATCGGCTGCAAATGACGGAAGATACAAGGCTCGGACAATTCGCCCACCATGCTTCCGTAGCTCAATTTTTGAAGGGGCATAACTCCGTTTCCAGGGGGTCTTAAACGATTCCAGAGACATCTTTGGAATCAGCGTGAAGCCGTTTTCAAGATAGACAGAAGAACAGAAAACCGATTTTGAGGTTGGACTGTGCCTTCACTATCGAAAGATCGTGGAAAGGGCGTCCCAAAGCGGCTCTCTTATGTGGGCGCCCCGGGGTGGCTTTCTCCTATATCTCGATTATTATTAAGAGGAATAAATTCCAACTTCCCTCTTCTGGAAACCTCGGCATCGTTAAGTAGTATATTGGAAGTGACTTCTATGCCATACAAGGTTTTCGGTGGATCTTTATTTGGCCTGACGTTTCGACCCAATCGCCGTCTTCAGAGGCCTAAACGTGGTGCAAGGTTACGAAAATGTACTTTACTCGGTCAAACGAGAAATCTCCCCTCGGCATTTCAGACCTCCTCTGAGAACACCAGGAAAATCTCGCAAGAGGATCAGGTAAACTCACGCTAAGATCCACCGGTTGAGCAGAGCTAAATCGCTACCACCCTGTATTGATGACCAGCAGGGCGAGTGAACCCACGTCCCCCAATGTTTGATCTATAGCTCGCATTGCGATACAAACGGCAGAAAATCATTTGTAGTAGATGAACACTCATTCCTGTTATTCATTCCAGGATTTCTGGAGAATATCCAGAACGCATCAAGTATTTTCCTGGATGAAATGTCCGTTTCTTGAGTCAGAATAAAACGCTTGACATCAAAATCGTTGTCATCATGCCGTTCCCTCCGATGTTTTCCAAGTGGAGTGTTTAGGTCCAAACGCTTTTTTCCAGTCAGATGTTATTTCATCCGCACGCTCATCATCCTGCCACTCTCTCCGATATAAAAGCTGTTACATGACAAACAGTCCATCTGGTAAATAACTCCCATTTTAAAGCAATCTCCAGTTCTTTGAAACGGACAAATAACACAATTTTCTATTAGACACTTCCTATCATACAGTCTGTTTCGCACCAGCTGATGTCTTAGATTGTCGCTAGGAATGTTCACGAGTACGACATCATTGTGCAGCTGTGCTTCAACAATGCACCACTGTATAGCGGCGCTGACTTATCAGAAATGAACGGGAGACAGAATGGTAGTTTGTTATCACGAGGCGTACTACTTCTATGAGCTGGGACCGTTCTGCGACGAAATGATAATGCGTAGCTATTTTGTCTGGCGATATCCGACGCTAACTGGGCAGATTCTCGCTGCTGATCTACTCCCGTGCACACTCCTCTTGCCGTGCGAAACATATTTCGTACGACTGCTCGTTTCATACTGCTGGGATACAATTGACCTCCTTTCCCAGCCTTCCCCCATCAACCACGGTTAGCAATCGTTTGTCTACGCCCACCGCAAGGCTGGCTTTACTGCCCCCCATCAACTGCTTGTAGCACTCGCTTGGGTTTGCGGAACGATAGAAGGCTCTGCCGCCAGTTTCTCCCATCAACCACATGTAGCACTCGTTTGACTCCGCCCAACAAATAGCCTTTCCCGGCCTTCCCCCATCAACCACGGTTAGCAATCGTTTGTCTTCGCCAACCGAGAGGCTGGCTTTGCCGCTCTCCCCAAAAAACCACATGCAGCACTCGTTTGGCTTTGCCCAACAATTGACCTCCTTTCCCAGCCTTCCCCCATTAACCACGGTTAGCAATTGTTTGTCTTCGCCTACCGCAAGGCTGGCTTTACTGCCCCCCCCCAACTGCTTGTAGCACTCGTTTGGGTTTGCGGAACGATAGAAGGCTCTGCCGCCAGTTTCCCCCATCAACCACATGTAGCACTCGTTTGACTCCGCCCAACAATTGACCTTTCCCGGCCTTCCCCCATCAACCACGGTTAGCAATCGTTTGTCTTCGCCAAGCCAACCGAGAAACTGGCTTTGTCGCCCTCCCCGAAAAACCACATGCAGCACTCGTTTGGCCTTGCCTAACAATTGACCTCCTTTCCCAGCCTTCCCCCATCAACCACGGTTAGCAATTGTTTGTCTCCGCCTACCGCAAGGCTGGCTTTACTGTCCCCCATCAACTGCTTGTAGCACTCGTTTGGGTTTGCGGAACGATAGAAGGCTCTGCCGCCAGTTTCCCCCACCAACCACATGTAGCACTCGTTTGACTCCGCCGAACAAATGACCTTTCCCGGCCTTGCCCCATCAACCACGGTTAGCAATCGTTTGTCTTCGCCAACCGAGAGGCTGGCTTTCCGCCCTCCCCAAAAAACCACATGCAGCACTCGTTTGGCTTTGCCCAACGATAGAAGGCTCTGCCGCCAGTCTCCCCATCAACCACGGTTAGCACTCGTTTGTCTCCGCCAACCGCAAGGCTGGCTTTCCTGCCCCCATCAACTACTTGTAGCATTCGTTTGGGTTTGCGGAACGATAGAAGGCTCTTCCTCCAGTTTCCCCCATCAACAACATGTAGCACTCGTTTGACTCCGCCCAACAATTGACCTTTCCCGGCCTTCCCCCATCAACCACGGTTAGCAATCGTTTGTCTTCGCCAACCGAGAGGCTGGCTTTGCCGCCCTCCCCAAAAACCACATGCAGCACTCGTTTGGCTTTGCCCAACAATTGGCCTCCTTTCCCAGCCTTCCCCATCAACTACGGTTATTAATCGTTTGTCTTCGCCAACCGAAAGACTGGCTTTACTGCCCCAATCAACTGCTTGTAGCACTCGTTTGGGTCTGCGGAACGATAGAAGGCTCTGCCTCCAGTTTCCCCCATCAACCACATGTGGCACTCGTTTGACTCCGCCCAAAAATTGACCTTTCCCGGCCTTCCCCCATCAACCACGGTTAGCAATCGTCTGTCTTCGCCAACCGAGAGGCTGGCTTTGCCGCCCTCCCAAAAACCACATGCAGCACTCGTTTGGCTTTGCCCAACAATTGACCTCCTTTCCCAGCCTTCCCCATCAACCACGGTTAGCAATCGTTTGTCTTCGCCAACAGAGAGGCTGGCTTTACTGCCCCCCATCAACTGCTTGTAGTACTCGTATGGGTTTACGGAACGATAGAAGGCTCTGCCGCCAGTCTCCCCATCAACCACGGTTAACAATCGTTTCTTTTCGCCAACCGAAAGACTGGCTTTACTGCCCCAATCAATTGACCTTTCCCGGCCTTCCCCATCAGCCACGGTTAGCAATCGTTTGTCTTCGCCAACCGAGAAGGCTGGCTTCTGCCGCCAGTCTCCTCCATCAACCACATGTAGCACTCGTTCGGCGTCGCTCAACAATTGATCTCCTTTCCATGCCTTCCCTCATCAACAGCGGGTAGGAATCGTTTGTCTCCGCCAACCGAAATGTTGGCTTTACTGCCCTACATCAACTGCTTGTAGCACTGGTTTGGGTTTGCGGAACGATAGAAGGCTCTGCCTCCAGTTTCCCCCATCAACAACATGTAGCACTCGTTTGACTCCGCCCAACAAATGACCTTTCCCGGCCTTCCCCCATCAACCACGGTTAGCAATCGTTTGTGTTCGCCAACCAAGAGTCTGGCTTTGCCGCCCTCCCCAAAAAACCACATGCAGCACTCGTTTGGCTTTGCCCAACAATTGACCTCCTTTCCCAGCCTTCCCCCATCAACCACGGTTAGCAATCGTTTGTCTTCGCCCACCGAGAGGCTGGCTCTGCCGCCCTCCCCAAAAAACCACATGCAGCACTCGTTTGGCTTTGCCCAACAATTGACCTCCTTTCCCAGCCTTCCCCCATCAACCACGGTTAGCAATCGTTTCTCTTCGCCAACCGAAATACTGGCTTTACTGTTCCCATAAACTGCTTGTAGCACTTGTTTGGGTTTGTGCAACGATAGAAGGCTCTGCCTCCAGTTTCCCCCATCAACCACATGTAGCACTCGTTTGACTCCGCCCAACAATTGACCTTTCCCGGCCTTCCTCCATGAACCACGGTTAGCAATCGTTTGTCTTCGCCAACCGAGAGGCTGGCTTTGCCGCCCTCCCCAAAAAACCACATGCAGCACTCGTTTGGCTTTGCCCAACAATTGGCCTCCTTTCCCAGCCTTCCCCCATCAACCACGGTTAGCAATCGTTTGTCTTAGCCCACCGCAAGGCTGGCTTTACTGCCCCCATCAACTGCTTGTAGCACTCGTTTGGGTTTGTGCAATGATAGAAGGCTCTGCCTCCAGTTTCCCCCATCAACAACATGTAGCACTCGTTTGACTCCGCCGAACAATTGACCTTTCCCGGCCTTCCTCCATGAACCACGGTTAGCGATCGTTTGTCTTCGCCAGCCGAGAGGCTGGCTTTGCCGCCCTCCCCAAAAAACCACATGCAGCACTCGTTTGGCTTTGCCCAACAATTGACCTCCTTTCCCAGCCTTCCCCCATTAACCACGGTTAGCAATCGTTTGTCTTCGCCCACCGCAAGGCTGGCTTTCCTGCCCTCCATCAACTGCTTGTAGCACTCATTTGGGTTTACGGAACGATAGAAGGCTCTGCCGCCAGTCTCCCCCATTAACCACGGTTAGCAATCGTTTCTCTTCGCCAACCGAAAGACTGGCTTTACTGCCCCCATCAACTGCTTGTAGCACTCGTTTGGGTTTGTGCAATGATAGAAGGCTCTGCCTCCAGTTTCCCCCATCAACAACATGTAGCACTCGTTTGACTCCGCCCAACAATTGACCTTTCCCGGCCTTCCTCCATGAACCACGGTTAGCAATCGTTTGTCTTCGCCAACCGAGAGGCTGGCTTTGCCGCCCTCTCCAAAAAACCACATGCAGCACTCGTTTGGCTTAGCCCAATAATTGGCCTCCTTTCCCAGCCTTCCCCCATCAACCACGGTTAGCAATCGTTTGTCTTAGCCCACCGCAAGGCTGGCTTTACTGCCCCCCATCTACTGCTTGTAGCACTCGTTTGGGTTTGCGGAACGATAGAAGGCTCTGCCGCCAGTTTCCCCCATCAACCACATGTAGCACTCGTTTGACTCCGCCCAACAATTGACCTTTCCCGGCCTTCCTCCATGAACCACGGTTAGCAATCGTTTGTCTTCGCCAACCGAGAGGCTGGCTTTGCCGCCCTCCCCAAAAAACCACATGCAGCACTCGTTTGGCTTTGCCCAAAAATTGGCCTCCTTTCCCAGCCTTCCCCCATCAACCACGGTTAGCAATCGTTTGTCTTAGCCCACCGCAAGGCTGGCTTTACTGCCCCCCATCTACTGCTTGTAGCACTCGTTTGGGTTTGCGGAACGATAGAAGGCTCTGCCGCCAGTTTCCCTCATCAACCACATGTAGCACTCGTTTGACTCCGCCCAACAATTGACCTTTCCCGGCCTTCCTCCATGAACCACGGTTAGCAATCGTTTGTCTTCGCCAACCGAGAGGCTGGCTTTGCCGCCCTCTCCAAAAAACCACATGCAGCACTCGTTTGGCTTTGCCCAACAATTGACCTCCTTTCCCAGCCTTCCCCCATTAACCACGGTTAGCAATCGTTTGTCTTCGCCCACCGCAAGGCTGGCTTTCCTGCCCTCCATCAACTGCTTGTAGCACTCGATTGGGTTTACGGAACGATAGAAGGCTCTGCCGCCAGTCTCTCCCATCAACCACGGTTAGCAATCGTTTCTCTTCGCCAACCGAAAGACTGGCTTTACTGTCCCCATAAACTGCTTGTAGCACTCGTTTGGGTTTGTGCAACGATAGAAGGCTCTGCCTCCAGTTTCCCCCATCAACCACATGTAGCACTCGTTTGACTCCGCCCAACAATTGACCTTTCCCGGCCTTCCTCCATGAATCACGGTTAGCAATCGTTTGTCTTCGCCAACCGAGAGGCTGGCTTTGCCGCCCTCCCCAAAAAACCACATGCAGCACTCGTTTGGCTTTGCCCAACAATTGGCCTCCTTTCCCAGCCTTCCCCCATCAACGACGGTTAGCAATCGTTTGTCTTAGCCCACCGCAAGGCTGGCTTTACTGCCCCCCATCTACTGCTTGTAGCACTCGTTTGGGTTTGCGTAACGATAGAAGGCTCTGCCGCCAGTTTCACCCATCAACCACATGTAGCACTCGTTTGACTCCGCCCAACAATTGACCTTTCCCGGCCTTCCTCCATGAACCACGGTTAGCAATCGTTTGTCTTCGCCAACCGAGAGGCTGGCTTTGCCGCCCTCCCCAAAAAACCACATGCAGCACTCGTTTGGCTTTGCCCAACAATTGGCCTCCTTTCCCAGCCTTCCCCCATCAACCACGGTTAGCAATCGTTTGTCTTAGCCCACCGCAAGGCTGGCTTTACTGCCCCCATCAACTGCTTGTAGCACTCGTTTGGGTTTGTGCAATGATAGAAGGCTCTGCCTCCAGTTTCCCCCATCAACAACATGTAGCACTCGTTTGACTCCGCCCAACAATTGACCTTTCCCGGCCTTCCTCCATGAACCACGGTTAGCAATCGTTTGTCTTCGCCAACCGAGAGGCTGGCTTTGCCGCCCTCTCCAAAAAACCACATGCAGCACTCGTTTGGCTTAGCCCAATAATTGGCCTCCTTTCCCAGCCTTCCCCCATCAACCACGGTTAGCAATCGTTTGTCTTAGCCCACCGCAAGGCTGGCTTTACTGCCCCCATCAACTGCTTGTAGCACTCGTTTGGGTTTGTGCAATGATAGAAGGCTCTGCCTCCAGTTTCCCCCATCAACAACATGTAGCACTCGTTTGACTCCGCCCAACAATTGACCTTTCCCGGCCTTCCCCCAGCAGCCACGGTTAGCAATCGTTTGTCTTCGCCAACCGAGAGGCTGGCTTTGCCGCCCTCCCCAAAAAACCACATGCAGCACTCGTTTGGCTTTGCCCAACAATTGACCTCCTTTCCCAGCCTTCCCCCATTAACCACGGTTAGCAATCGTTTGTCTTCGCCCACCGCAAGGCTGGCTTTCCTGCCCTCCATCAACTGCTTGTAGCACTCGATTGGGTTTACGGAACGATAGAAGGCTCTGCCGCCAGTCTCTCCCATCAACCACGGTTAGCAATCGTTTCTCTTCGCCAACCGAAAGACTGGCTTTACTGTCCCCATAAACTGCTTGTAGCACTCGTTTGGGTTTGTGCAACGATAGAAGGCTCTGCCTCCAGTTTCCCCCATCAACCACATGTAGCACTCGTTTGACTCCGCCCAACAATTGACCTTTCCCGGCCTTCCTCCATGAATCACGGTTAGCAATCGTTTGTCTTCGCCAACCGAGAGGCTGGCTTTGCCGCCCTCCCCAAAAAACCACATGCAGCACTCGTTTGGCTTTGCCCAACAATTGACCTCCTTTCCCAGCCTTCCCCCATCAACCACGGTTAGCAATCGTTTGTCTTCGCCCACCGCAAGGCTGGCTTTCCTGCCCTCCATCAACTGCTTGTAGCACTCGATTGGGTTTACGGAACGATAGAAGGCTCTGCCGCCAGTCTCTCCCATCAACCACGGTTAGCAATCGTTTCTCTTCGCCAACCGAAAGACTGGCTTTACTGTCCCCATAAACTGCTTGTAGCACTCGTTTGGGTTTGTGCAACGATAGAAGGCTCTGCCTCCAGTTTCCCCCATCAACCACATGTAGCACTCGTTTGACTCCGCCCAACAATTGACCTTTCCCGGCCTTCCTCCATGAATCACGGTTAGCAATCGTTTGTCTTCGCCAACCGAGAGGCTGGCTTTGCCGCCCTCCCCAAAAAACCACATGCAGCACTCGTTTGGCTTTGCCCAACAATTGGCCTCCTTTCCCAGCCTTCCCCCATCAACCACGGTTAGCAATCGTTTGTCTTAGCCCACCGCAAGGCTGGCTTTACTGCCCCCATCAACTGCTTGTAGCACTCGTTTGGGTTTGTGCAATGATAGAAGGCTCTGCCTCCAGTTTCCCCCATCAACAACATGTAGCACTCGTTTGACTCCGCCCAACAATTGACCTTTCCCGGCCTTCCCCCATTAACCACGGTTAGCAATCGTTTGTCTTCGCCAACCGAAAGACTGGCTTTACTGCCCCCATAAACTGCTTGTAGCACTCGTTTGGGTTTGCGGAACGATAGAAGGCTCTGCCGCCAGTTTCCCCCATCAACCACATGTAGCACTCGTTTGACTCCGCCCAACAATTGACCTTTCCCGGCCTTCCTCCATGAACCACGGTTAGCAATCGTTTGTCTTCGCCAACCGAGAGGCTGGCTTTGCCGCCCTCCCCAAAAAACCACATGCAGCACTCGTTTGGCTTTGCCCAACAATTGACCTCCTTTCCCAGCCTTCCCCCATTAACCACGGTTAGCAATCGTTTGTCTTCGCCCACCGCAAGGCTGGCTTTACTGCCCCCCATCAACTGCTTGTAGCACTCGTTTGGGTTTGCGGAACGATAGAAGGCTCTGCCGCCAGTTTCCCCCATCAACCACATGTAGCACTCGTTTGACTCCGCCCAACAATTGACCTTTCCCGGCCTTCCTCCATGAACCACGGTTAGCAATCGTTTGTCTTCGCCAACCGAGAGGCTGGCTTTGCCGCCCTCCCCAAAAAACCACATGCAGCACTCGTTTGGCTTTGCCCAACAATTGACCTCCTTTCCCAGCCTTCCCCCATCAACCACGGTTAGCAATCCTTTGTCTTCGCCAACCGAGAGGCTGGCTTTGCCGCCCCCATCAACTGCTTGTAGCACTCGTTTGGGTTTGTGCAATGATAGAAGGCTCTGCCTCCAGTTTCCCCCATCAACAACATGTAGCACTCGTTTGACTCCGCCCAACAATTGACCTTTCCCGGCCTTCCTCCATGAACCACGGTTAGCAATCGTTTGTCTTCGCCAACCGAGAGGCTGGCTTTGCCGCCCTCTCCAAAAAACCACATGCAGCACTCGTTTGGCTTAGCCCAATAATTGGCCTCCTTTCCCAGCCTTCCCCCATCAACCACGGTTAGCAATCGTTTGTCTTAGCCCACCGCAAGGCTGGCTTTACTGCCCCCATCAACTGCTTGTAGCACTCGTTTGGGTTTGTGCAATGATAGAAGGCTCTGCCTCCAGTTTCCCCCATCAACAACATGTAGCACTCGTTTGACTCCGCCCAACAATTGACCTTTCCCGGCCTTCCTCCATGAACCACGGTTAGCGATCGTTTGTCTTCGCCAGCCGAGAGGCTGGCTTTGCCGCCCTCCCCAAAAAACCACATGCAGCACTCGTTTGGCTTTGCCCAACAATTGACCTCCTTTCCCAGCCTTCCCCCATTAACCACGGTTAGCAATCGTTTGTCTTCGCCCACCGCAAGGCTGGCTTTCCTGCCCTCCATCAACTGCTTGTAGCACTCGATTGGGTTTACGGAACGATAGAAGGCTCTGCCGCCAGTCTCTCCCATCAACCACGGTTAGCAATCGTTTCTCTTCGCCAACCGAAAGACTGGCTTTACTGTCCCCATAAACTGCTTGTAGCACTCGTTTGGGTTTGTGCAACGATAGAAGGCTCTGCCTCCAGTTTCCCCCATCAACCACATGTAGCACTCGTTTGACTCCGCCCAACAATTGACCTTTCCCGGCCTTCCTCCATGAATCACGGTTAGCAATCGTTTGTCTTCGCCAACCGAGAGGCTGGCTTTGCCGCCCTCCCCAAAAAACCACATGCAGCACTCGTTTGGCTTTGCCCAACAATTGGCCTCCTTTCCCAGCCTTCCCCCATCAACCACGGTTAGCAATCGTTTGTCTTAGCCCACCGCAAGGCTGGCTTTACTGCCCCCCATCTACTGCTTGTAGCACTCGTTTGGGTTTGCGGAACGATAGAAGGCTCTGCCGCCAGTTTCCCTCATCAACCACATGTAGCACTCGTTTGACTCCGCCCAACAATTGACCTTTCCCGGCCTTCCTCCATGAACCACGGTTAGCAATCGTTTGTCTTCGCCAACCGAGAGGCTGGCTTTGCCGCCCTCCCCAAAAAAAACCACATGCAGCACTCGTTTGGCTTTGCCCAAAAATTGGCCTCCTTTCCCAGCCTTCCCCCATCAACCACGGTTAGCAATCGTTTGTCTTAGCCCACCGCAAGGCTGGCTTTACTGCCCCCATCAACTGCTTGTAGCACTCGTTTGGGTTTGTGCAATGATAGAAGGCTCTGCCTCCAGTTTCCCCCATCAACAACATGTAGCACTCGTTTGACTCCGCCCAACAATTGACCTTTCCCGGCCTTCCTCCATGAACCACGGTTAGCAATCGTTTGTCTTCGCCAACCGAGAGGCTGGCTTTGCCGCCCTCTCCAAAAAACCACATGCAGCACTCGTTTGGCTTAGCCCAATAATTGGCCTCCTTTCCCAGCCTTCCCCCATCAACCACGGTTAGCAATCGTTTGTCTTAGCCCACCGCAAGGCTGGCTTTACTGCCCCCATCAACTGCTTGTAGCACTCGTTTGGGTTTGTGCAATGATAGAAGGCTCTGCCTCCAGTTTCCCCCATCAACAACATGTAGCACTCGTTTGACTCCGCCCAACAATTGACCTTTCCCGGCCTTCCCCCAGCAGCCACGGTTAGCAATCGTTTGTCTTCGCCAACCGAGAGGCTGGCTTTGCCGCCCTCCCCAAAAAACCACATGCAGCACTCGTTTGGCTTTGCCCAACAATTGACCTCCTTTCCCAGCCTTCCCCCATTAACCACGGTTAGCAATCGTTTGTCTTCGCCCACCGCAAGGCTGGCTTTCCTGCCCTCCATCAACTGCTTGTAGCACTCGTTTGGGTTTACGGAACGATAGAAGGCTCTGCCGCCAGTCTCCCCCACCAACCACGGTTAGCAATCGTTTCTCTTCGCCAACCGAAAGACTGGCTTTACTGCCCCCATCAACTGCTTGTAGCACTCGTTTGGGTTTGTGCAATGATAGAAGGCTCTGCCTCCAGTTTCCCCCATCAACAACATGTAGCACTCGTTTGACTCCGCCCAACAATTGACCTTTCCCGGCCTTCCCCCAGCAGCCACGGTTAGCAATCGTTTGTCTTCGCCAACCGAGAGGCTGGCTTTGCCGCCCTCTCCAAAAAACCACATGCAGCACTCGTTTGGCTTAGCCCAATAATTGGCCTCCTTTCCCAGCCTTCCCCCATCAACCACGGTTAGCAATCGTTTGTCTTAGCCCACCGCAAGGCTGGCTTTACTGCCCCCCATCTACTGCTTGTAGCACTCGTTTGGGTTTGCGGAACGATAGAAGGCTCTGCCGCCAGTTTCCCCCACCAACCACATGTAGCTCTCGTTTGACTCCGCCCAACAAATGACCTTTCCCGGCCTTCCCCCATCAACCACGGTTAGCAATCGTTTGTCTTCGCCAACCGAGAGGCTGGCTTTGTCGCCCTCCCCAAAAAACCACATGCAGCACTCGTTTGGCTTTGCCCAACAATTGACCTCCTTTCCCAGCCTTCCCCCATCAACCACGGTTAGCAATCGTTTGTCTTAGCCCACCGCAAGGCTGGCTTTACTGCCCCCATCAACTGCTTGTAGCACTCGTTTGGGTTTGTGCAATGATAGAAGGCTCTGCCTCCAGTTTCCCCCATCAACAACATGTAGCACTCGTTTGACTCCGCCCAACAATTGACCTTTCTCGGCCTCCCCCATCAGCCACGGTTAGTAATCGTTTGTCTTCGCCAACCGAGAGGCTGGCTTTGCCGCCCTCCCCAAAAAACCACATGCAGCACTCGTTTGGCTTTGCCCAACAATTGACCTCCTTTCCCAGCCTTCCCCCATCAACCACGGTTAGCAATCGTTTGTCTTAGCCCACCGCAAGGCTGGCTTTACTGCCCCCATCAACTGCTTGTAGCACTCGTTTGGGTTTGCGGAACGATAGAAGGCTCTGCCGCCAGTTTCCCCCATCAACCACATGTAGCACTCGTTTGACTCCGCCCAACAATTGACCTTTCCCGGCCTTCCTCCATGAACCACGGTTAGCAATCGTTTGTCTTCGCCAACCGAGAGGCTGGCTTTGCCGCCCTCTCCAAAAAACCACATGCAGCACTCGTTTGGCTTTGCCCAACAATTGACCTCCTTTCCCAGCCTTCCCCCATTAACCACGGTTAGCAATCGTTTGTCTTCGCCCACCGCAAGGCTGGCTTTACTGCCCCCATCAACTACTTGTAGCACTCGTTTGGGTTTGCAACGAAAACCTTGCAGTTTCATCAACCACATGTTGCACTCGTTTGACTCCGCCCAACAATTGACCTCCTTTCCCGGCCTTCCCCCATCAGCCACAGTTAGCAATCGTTTGTCTTCGCCCACCGCAAGGCTGGCTTTACTGCCCGCATCAACTGCTTGTAGCACTCGTTTGGGTTTGCGGAACGATAGAAGGCTCTGCCTCCAGTTTCCCCCATCAACCACATGTAGCACTTGTTTGACTCCGCCCAACAATTGACCTTTCCCGACCTTCCCCCATCAGCCACGGTTAGCAATCGTTTGTCTTCGCCAACCGAGAGGCTGGCTTTGCCGCCCTCCTCAGAAAACCACATGCAGCACTCGTTTGGCCTTGCCCAACAATTGACCTCCTTTCCCAGCCTTCCCCCATCAACCACGACTAGCAATCGTTTGTCTTCGCCCACCGCAAGGCTGGCTTTTCTGCCCGCATCAACTGCTTGTAGCACTCGTTTGGGTTTGCGGAACGATAGAAGGCTCTGCCTCCAGTTTCCCCCATCAACCACATGTAGCACTCGTTTGACTCCGCCCAACAATTGACCTTTCCCGGCCTTCCCCCATCAACCACGGTTAGCAATCGTTTGTCTTCGCCAACCGAGAGGCTGGCTTTGCCGCCCTCCCCAGAAAACCACATGCAACACTCGTTTGGCCTTGCCCAACAATTGACCTCCTTTCCCAGCCTTTTTCCATCAAGCACGGTTAGCAATCGTTTGTCTTCGCCCACCGCAAGGCTGGCTTTACTGCCCCCCCCCATCAACTGCTTGTAGCACTCGTTTGGGTTTGCGGAACGATAGAAGGCTCTGCCGCCAGTTTCCCCCATCAACCACATGTAGCACTTGTTTGACTCCGCCCAACAATTGACCTTTCCCGGCCTTCCCCCATCAGCCACGGTTAGCAATCGTTTGTCCTCGCCAACCGTGAGGCTGGCTTTGCCGCCCTTCCCAAAAACCACGTGCAACACTCGTTTGGCCTTGCCCAACAATTGACCTCCTTTCCCAGCCTTCCCCCATCAACCACGGTTTGCAATTGTTTGTCTTCGCCTACCGCAAGGCTGGCTTTACTGCCCCCCATCAACTGCTTGTAGCACTCGTTTGGGTTTGCGGAACGATAGAAGGCTCTGCCGCCAGTTTCCCCCATCAACCACATGTAGCACTCGTTTGACTCCGCCCAACAAATGACCTTTCCCGGCCTTCCCCCATCAACCACGGTTAGCAATCGTTTGTCTTCGCCAACCGAGAGGCTGGCTTTGCCGCCCTCCCCAAAAAACCACATGCAGCACTCGTTCGGCTTTGCCCAACAATTGGCCTTCTTTCCCAGCCTTCCCCCATCAACCACGGTTAGCAATCGTTTGTCTTAGCCCACCGCAAGGCTGGCTTTACTGCCCCCCATCAACTGCTTGTAGCACTCGTTTGGGTTTGCGGAACGATAGAAGGCTCTGCCTCCAGTTTCCCCCATCAACCACATGTAGCACTTGTTTGACTCCGCCCAACAATTGACCTTTCCCGACCTTCCCCCATCAGCCACGGTTAGCAATCGTTTGTCTTCGCCAACCGAGAGGCTGGCTTTGCCGCCCTCCCCAAAAAACCACATGCAGCACTCGTTTGGCTTTGCCCAACAATTGACCTCCTTTCCCAGCCTTCCCCCATTAACCACGGTTAGCAATCGTTTGTCTTCGCCCACCGCAAGGCTGGCTTTCCTGCCCTCCATCAACTGCTTGCAGCACTCCTTTGGGTTTACGGAACGATAGAAGGCTCTGCCGCCAGTCTCCCCCACCAACCACGGTTAGCAATCGTTTCTCTTCGCCAACCGAACGGCTGGCTTTACTGCCCCCATCAACTGCTTGTAGCACTCGTTTGGGTTTGTGCAATGATAGAAGGCTCTGCCTCCAGTTTCCCCCATCAACAACATGTAGCACTCGTTTGACTCCGCCCAACAATTGACCTTTCCCGGCCTTCCCCCAGCAGCCACGGTTAGCAATCGTTTGTCTTCGCCAACCGAGAGGCTGGCTTTGCCGCCCTCCCCAAAAAACCACATGCAGCACTCGTTTGGCTTTGCCCAACAATTGACCTCCTTTCCCAGCCTTCCCCCATCAACCACGGTTAGCAATCGTTTGTCTTAGCCCACCGCAAGGCTGGCTTTACTGCCCCAATCAATTGCTTGTAGCACTCGTTTGGGTTTTCGGAACAATAGAAGGTTCTGCCGCCAGTCTCCTCCATCAACCACATGTAGCACTCGTTTGACTCCGCCCAACAGTTGACCTTTCCCGGCCTTCCCCCATCAGCCACGGTTAGCAATCGTTTGTCTTCGCCAACAGAGAGGCTGGCTCTGCCGCCCTCCCCAAAAAACCACGTGCAACACTCGTTTGGCCTTGCCCAACAATTGACCTCCTTTCCCAGCTTTCCCCCATCAACCACGGTTTGCAATTGTTTGTCTTCGCCCTACCGCAAGGCTGGCTTTACTGCCCCCATCAACTACTTGTGGCACTCGTTTGGGTTTGCGGAACGATAGAAGGCTCTTCCTCCAGTTTCCCCCATCAACCACATGTAGCACTCGTTTGACTCCGCCCAACAATTGACCTTTCCCGGCCTTTCCCCATCAGCCACGGTTAGCAATCGTTTGTCTTCGCCAACCGTGAGGCTGGCTTTGCCGCCCTCCCCAAAAAACCACATGCAACACTCGTTTGGCCTTGCCCAACAATTGACCTCCTTTCCCAGCCTTCCCCCATCAACCACGGTTTGCAATTGTTTGTCTTCGCCTACCGCAAGGCTGGCTTTACTGTCCCCCATCAACTGCTTGTAGCACTCGTTTGGGTTTGCGGAACGATAGAAGGCTCTGCCTCCAGTTTCCCCCATCAACCACATGTAGCACTCGTTTGACTCCGCCCAACAAATGACCTTTCCCGGCCTTTCCCATCAACCACGGTTAGCAATCGTTTGTCTTCGCCAACCGAGAGGCTGGCTTTGCCGCCCTCCCCAAAAAACCACATGCAGCACTCGTTCGGCTTTGCCCAACAATTGGCCTCCTTTCCCAGCCTTCCCCCATCAACCACGGTTAGCAATCGTTTGTCTTAGCCCATCGCAAGGCTGGCTTTACTGCCCCCCATCAACTGCTTGTAGCACTCGTTTGGGTTTGCGGAACGATAGAAGGCTCTGCCGCCAGTTTCCCCCATCAACCACATGTAGCACTCGTTTGACTCCGCCCAACAATTGACCTTTCCCGGCCTTCCCCCATCAGCCACGGTTAGCAATCGTTTGTCTTCGCCAACGGAGAGGCTGGCTTTGCCGCCCTCCTCAAAAAACCACATGCAGCACTCGTTTGGCTTTGCCCAACAATTGACCTCCTTTCCCAGCCTTCCCCCATTAACCACGGTTAGCAATTGTTTGTCTTCGCCTACCGCAAGGCTGGCTTTACTGCCCCCCCCCCAACTGCTTGTAGCACTCGTTTGGGTTTGCGGAACGATAGAAGGCTCTGCCGCCAGTTTCCCCCATCAACCACATGTAGCACTCGTTTGACTCCGCCCAACAATTGACCTTTCCCGGCCGTCTCCTCCATAAACCACGGTTAGCAATCGTTCGTCTTCGCCAACCGAGAGGCTGGCTTTGCCTCCCTCCCCAAAAAACCACATGCAGCACTCGTTTGGCTTTGCCCAACAATTGGCCTCCTTTCCCAGCCTTCCCCCATCAACCACGGTTAGCAATCGTTTGTCTTAGCCCACCGCAAGGCTGGCTTTACTGCCCCCCATCAACTGCTTGTAGCACTCGTTTGGGTTTGCGGAACGATAGAAGGCTCTGCCGCCAGTTTCCCCCATCAACCACATGTAGCACTCGTTTGACTCCGCCCAACAAATGACCTTTCCCGGCCTTCCCCCATCAACCACGGTTAGCAATCGTTTGTCTTCGCCAACCGAGAGGCTGGCTTTGCCGCCCTCCCCAAAAAACCACATGCAGCACTCGTTTGGCTTTGCCCAACAATTGACCTCCTTTCCCAGCCTTCCCCCATCAACCACGGTTAGCAATCGTTTGTCTTCGCCCACCACAAGGCTGGCTTTACTGCCCCCATCAACTGCTTGTAGCACTCGTTTGGGTTTGCGGAACGATAGAAGGCTCTGCCGCCAGTTTTTCCCATCAACCACATGTAGCACTCGTTTGACTCCGCCCAACAATTGACCTTTCCCGACCTTCCCCCATCAGCCACGGTTAGCAATCGTTTGTCTTCGCCAACCGAGAGGCTGGCTTTGCCGCCCTCCCCAAAAAACCACATGCAGCACTCGTTCGGCTTTGCCCAACAATTGGCCTCCTTTCCCAGCCTTCCCCCATCAACCACGGTTAGCAATCGTTTGTCTTAGCCCATCGCAAGGCTGGCTTTACTGCCCCCCCATCTACTGCTTGTAGCACTCGTTTGGGTTTGCGGAACGATAGAAGGCTCTGCCGCCAGTTTCCCCCATCAACCACATGTAGCACTCGTTTGACTCCGCCCAACAATTGACCTTTCCCGGCCTTCCCCCATCAGCCACGGTTAGCAATCGTTTGTCTTCGCCAACGGAGAGGCTGGCTTTGCCGCCCTCCTCAAAAAACCACATGCAGCACTCGTTTGGCTTTGCCCAACAATTGACCTCCTTTCCCAGCCTTCCCCCATCAACCACGGTTAGCAATCGTTTGTCTTCGCCCACCGCAAGGCTGGCTTTACTGCCCCCCATCAACTGCTTGTAGCACTCGTTTGGGTTTGCGGAACGATAGAAGGCTCTGCCGCCAGTTTCCCCCATCAACCACATGTAGCACTCGTTTGACTCCGCCCAACAATTGACCTTTCCCGGCCTTCCCCCATCAACCACGGTTAGCAATCGTTTGTCTTCGCCAACCGAGAGGCTGGCTTTGCCGCCCTCCCCAAAAAACCACATGCAGCACTCGTTTGTCTTTGCCCAAAAATTGGCCTCCTTTCCCAGCCTTCCCCCATCAACCACGGTTAGCAATCGTTTGTCTTAGCCCACCGCAAGGCTGGCTTTACTGCCCCCCATCTACTGCTTGTAGCACTCGTTTGGGTTTGCGGAACGATAGAAGGCTCTGCCGCCAGTCTCCCCCATCAACCACGGTTAGCAATCGTTTGTCTTCGCCAACCGAAAGACTGGCTTTACTGCCCCCATCAACTGCTTGTAGCACTCGTTTGGGTTTGCGGAACGATAGAAGGCTCTGCCGCCAGTTTCCCCCATCAACCACATGTAGCACTCGTTTGACTCCGCCCAACAATTGACCTTTCCCGGCCTTCCTCCATGAACCACGGTTAGCAATCGTTTGTCTTCGCAAACCGAGAGGCTGGCTTTGCCGCCCTCCCCAAAAAACCACATGCAGCACTCGTTTGGCTTCGCCCAACAATTGACCTTGTTTTCCGGCCTCTCCCCATCAACCACGGTTAGCAATCGTTTGTCTTCGCCAACCGAGAGGCTGGCTTTGCCGCCCTCCCCAAAAAACCACATGCAACACTCGTTTGGCCTTGCCCAACAATTGACCTCCTTTCCCAGCCTTCCCCCATCAACCACGGTTAGCAATCGTTTGTCTTCGCCCACCGCAAGGCTGGCTTTACTGCCCCCCCCCATCAACTGCTTGTAGCACTCGTTTGGGTTTGCGGAACGATAGAAGGCTCTGCCGCCAGTTTCTCCCATCAACCACATGTAGCACTCGTTTGACTCCGCCCAACAAATGACCTTTCCCGGCCTTCCCCCATCAGCCACGGTTAGCAATCGTTTGTCTTCGCCAACCGAGAGGCTGGCTTTGCCGCCCTCCCCAAAAAACCACATGCAACACTCGTTTGGCCTTGCCCAACAATTGACCTCCTTTCCCAGCCTTCCCCCATCAACCACGGTTAGCAATCGTTTGTCTTCGCCCACCACAAGGCTGGCTTTACTGCCCCCCATCAACTGCTTGTAGCACTCGTTTGGGTTTGCGGAACGATAGAAGGCTCTGCCGCCAGTTTCTCCCATCAACCACATGTAGCACTCGTTTGACTCCGCCCAACAAATGACCTTTCCCGGCCTTCCCCCATCAACCACGGTTAGCAATCGTTTGTCTTCGCCAACCGAGAGACTGGCTTTGTCGTCCTCCCCGAAAAACTACATGCACTTCTCGTTTGATTTCGCCCAACAATTGAGAAGGCCTGGCTTTACTGCCCCCATCAACTGCTTGTAGCACTCGTTTGGGTTTGCGGAACGATAGAAGGCTCTGCCGCCAGTTTCCCCCATCAACCACATGTAGCACTCGTTTGACTCCGCCCAACAATTGACCTTTCCCGGCCTTCCCCCATCAGCCACGGTTAGCAATCGTTTGTCTTCGCCAACCGAGAGGCTGGCTTTGCCGCCCTCCCCAAAAAACCACATGCAGCACTCGTTTGGCCTTGCCCAACAATTGACCTCCTTTCCCAGCCTTCCCCCATCAACCACGGTTAGCAATCGTTTGTCTTCGCCCACCGCAAGGCTGGCTTTACTGCCCGCATCAACTGCTTGTAGCACTCGTTTGGGTTTGCGGAACGATAGAAGGCTCTGCCGCCAGTTTCCCCCATCAACCACATGTAGCACTCGTTTGACTCCGCCCAACAATTGACCTTTCCCGGCCTTCCCCCATCAGCCACAGTTAGCAATCGTTTGTCTTCGCCCACCGCAAGGCTGGCTTTACTGCCCGCATCAACTGCTTGTAGCACTCGTTTGGGTTTGCGGAACGATAGAAGGCTCTGCCTCCAGTTTCCCCCATCAACCACATGTAGCACTTGTTTGACTCCGCCCAACAATTGACCTTTCCCGACCTTCCCCCATCAGCCACGGTTAGCAATCGTTTGTCTTCGCCAACCGAGAGGCTGGCTTTGCCGCCCTCCCCAAAAAACCACATGCAGCACTCGTTCGGCTTTGCCCAACAATTGGCCTCCTTTCCCAGCCTTCCCCCATCAACCACGGTTAGCAATCGTTTGTCTTAGCCCATCGCAAGGCTGGCTTTACTGCCCCCCATCTACTGCTTGTAGCACTCGTTTGGGTTTGCGGAACGATAGAAGGCTCTGCCGCCAGTTTCCCCCATCAACCACATGTAGCACTCGTTTGACTCCGCCCAACAATTGACCTTTCCCGGCCTTCCCCCATCAGCCACGGTTAGCAATCGTTTGTCTTCGCCAACCGAGAGGCTGGCTTCGCCGCCCTCCTCAAAAAACCACATGCAGCACTCGTTTGGCTTTGCCCAACAATTGACCTCCTTTCCCAGCCTTCCCCCATTAACCACGGTTAGCAATCGTTTGTCTTCGCCCACCGCAAGGCTGGCTTTACTGCCCCCATCAACTACTTGTAGCACTCGTTTGGGTTTGCGGAACGATAGAAGGCTCTTCCTCCAGTTTCCCCCATCAACAACATGTAGCACTCGTTTGACTCCGCCCAACAATTGACCTTTCTCGGCCTCCCCCATCAGCCACGGTTAGTAATCGTTTGTCTTCGCCAACCGAGAGGCTGGCTTTGCTGCCCTCCCCAAAAAACCACATGCAGCACTCGTTTGGCCTTGCCCAACAATTGACCACCTTTCCCAGCCTTCCACCATCAACCACGGTTAGCAATCGTTTGTCTTCGCCAACCGCAAGGCTGGCTCTACTGCCCCCCATCGACTGCTTGCAGCACTCGTTTGGGTTTGCGGAACGATAGAAGGCTCTGCCGCCAGTTTCCCCCATGAACCACATGTAGCACTCGTTTGACTCCGCCCAACAATTGACGTCCTTTACCGGCCTACCCCCGTCAACCACGGTTAGCAATCGCTTGTTTTCGCCAACCTAGAGACTGGCTTTACTGCCCCCATCAACTGCATTCCTTCATCACTCGTTTGGGTTTGCGGAACGATAGAAGGCTCTGCGGCCAGTCTCCCCCATCAACCACATGTAGCACTTGTTTGACTCCGCCCAACAATTGACCTTTCCCGCCCTTCCCTCATCAGCCACGGTTAGCAATCGTTTGTCTTCGCCAACCGAGAGGCTGGCTTTGCCGCCCTCCCCAGAAAACCACATGCAACACTCGCTTGGCTTAGCCCAACTATTGGCCTCCTTTTCCAGCCTTCTCCCATCAACCACGGTTAGCAATCGTTTGTCTTCGCCCACCGCAAGGCTGGCTTTACTGCCCGCATCAACTGCTTGTAGCACTCGTTTGGGTTTGCGGAACGATAGAACGCTCTGCCTCCAGTTTCCCCCATCAACCACATGTAGCACTTGTTTGACTCCGCCCAACAATTGACCTTTCCCGACCTTCCCTCATCAGCCACGGTTAGCAATCGTTTGTCTTCGCCAACCGAGAGGCTGGCTTTGCCGCCCTCCCCAAAAAACCACATGCAGCACTCGTTTGGCTTTGCCCAACAATTGACCTCCTTTCCCAGCCTTCCCCCATTAACCACGGTTAGCAATCGTTTGTCTTCGCCCACCGCAAGGCTGGCTTTACTGCCCCCATCAACTACTTGTAGCACTCGTTTGGGTTTGCGGAACGATAGAAGGCTCTGCCGCCAGTTTCCCCCATCAACCACATGTAGCACTCGTTTGACTCCGCCCAACAATTGACCTTTCCCGGCCTTCCCCCATGAACCACGGTTAGCAATCGTTTGTCTTCGCCAACCAAGAGGCTGGCTTTGCCGCCCTCCCCAAAAACCACATGCAGCACTCGTTTGGCTTTGCCCAACAATTGACCTCCTTTCCCAGCCTTCCCCATCAACCACGGTTAGCAATCGTTTGTCTTCGCCCACCGCAAGGCTGGCTTTACTGCCCCCATCAACTGCTTGTAGCATTCGTTTGGGTTTGCGGAACGATAGAAGGCTCTGCCGCCAGTTTCCCCATCAACCACATGTAGCACTCGTTTGACTCCGCCCAACAATTGACCTTTCCCGGCCTTCCCCATCAGCCACGGTTAGCAATCGTTTGTCTTCGCCAATCGAGAGGCTGGCTTTGCTGCCCTTCCCAAAAAACCACATGCAGCACTTGTTTGGCCTTGCCCAACAATTGACCTCCTTTCCCAGCCTTCCCCCATCAACCACGGTTAGCAATTGTTTGTCTCCGCCTACCGCAAGGCTGGCTTTACTGCCCCCCATCAACTGCTTGTAGCACTCGTTTGGGTTTGCGGAACGATAGAAGGCTCTGCCGCCAGTTTCCCCCATCAACCACATGTAGCACTCGTTTGACTCCGCCCAACAATTGACCTTTCCCGGCCTTCCCCCATCAGCCACGGTTAGCAATCGTTTGTCTTCGCCCACCGCAAGGCTGGCTTTACTGCCCGCATCAACTGCTTGTAGCACTCGTTTGGGTTTGCGGAACGATAGAAGGCTCTGCCTCCAGTTTCCCCCATCAACCACATGTAGCACTCGTTTGACTCCGCCCAACAATTGACCTTTCCCGGCCTTCCCCCATCAGCCACGGTTAGCAATCGTTTGTCCTCGCCAACCGTGAGGCTGGCTTTGCCGCCCTTCCCAAAAACCACGTGCAACACTCGTTTGGCCTTGCCCAACAATTGACCTCCTTTCCCAGCCTTCCCCCATCAACCACGGTTAGCAATCGTTTGTCTTCGCCCTCCGCAAGGCTGGCTTTACTGCCCCCCCCATCAACTGCTTGTAGCACTCGTTTGGGTTTGCGGAACGATAGAAGGCTCTGCCGCCAGTTTCTCCCATCAACCACATGTAGCACTCGTTTGACTCCGCCCAACAAATGACCTTTCCCGGCCTTCCCCCATCAGCCACGGTTAGCAATCATTTGTCTTCGCCAACCGAGAGGCTGGCTTTGCCGCCCTCCCCAAAAAACCACATGCAGCACTCGTTTGGCCTTGCCCAACAATTGACCTCCTTTCCCAGCCTTCCCCCATCAACCACGACTAGCAATCGTTTGTCTTCGCCAACCGCAAGGCTGGCTTTACTGCCCCCCCCCCATCGACTGCTTGTAGCACTCGTTAGGGTTTGCGGAACGATAGAAGGCTCTGCCGCCAGTTTCCCCCATCAACCACATGTAGCACTTGTTTGACTCCGCCCAACAATTGACCTTTCCCGGCCTTCCATCATCAGCCACGGTTAGCAATCGTTTGTCTTCGCCAATCGAGAGGCTGGCTTTGCCGCCCTCCCCAAAAAACCACATGCAGCACTCGTTTGGCCTTGCCCAACAATTGACCTCCTTTCCCAGCCTTCCCCCATCAACCACGGTTAGCAATTGTTTGTCTCCGCCTACCGCAAGGCTGGCTTTACTGCCCCCCATCAACTGCTTGTAGCACTTGTTTGGGTTTGCGGAACGATAGAAGGCTCTGCCGCCAGTTTCCCCCATCAACCACATGTAGCACTTGTTTGACTCCGCCCAACAATTAACCTTTCCCGGCCTTCCTTCATCAGCCACGGTTAGCAATCGTTTGTCTTCGCCAATCGAGAGGCTGGCTTTGCCGCCCTCCCCAAAAAACCACATGCAGCATTCGTTTGGCCTTGCCCAACAATTGACCTCCTTTCCCAGCCTTCCCCCATCAACCACGGTTAGCAATTGTTTGTCTCCGCCTACCGCAAGGCTGGCTTTACTGCCCCCCATCAACTGCTTGTAGCACTCGTTTGGGTTTGCGGAACGATAGAAGGCTCTGCCGCCAGTTTCCCCCATCAACCACATGTAGCACTCGTTTGACTCCGCCCAACAATTGACCTTTCCCGGCCTTCCCCCATCAGCCACGGTTAGCAATCGTTTGTCTTCGCCAACCGTGAGGCTGGCTTTGCCGCCCTCCCCAAAAAACCACGTGCAACACTCGTTTGGCCTTGCCCAACAATTGACCTCCTTTCCCAGCCTTCCCCCATCAACCACGGTTTGCAATCGTTTGTCTTCGCCAACCGCAAGGCTGGCTTTACTGCCCCCCCCATCAACTGCTTGTAGCACTCGTTTGGGTTTGCGGAACGATAGAAGGCTCTGCCGCCAGTTTCCCCCATCAACCACATGTAGCACTCGTTTGACTCCGCCCAACAATTGACCTTTCCCGGCCTTCCCCCATCAGCCACGGTTAGCAATCGTTTGTCTTCGCCAACCGTGAGGCTGGCTTTGCCGCCCTCCCCAAAAAACCACGTGCAACACTCGTTTGGCCTTGCCCAACAATTGACCTCCTTTCCCAGCCTTCCCCCATCAACCACGGTTTGCAATTGTTTGTCTTCGCCTACCGCAAGGCTGGCTTTACTGCCCCCCATCAACTGCTTGTAGCACTCGTTTGGGTTTGCGGAACGATAGAAGGCTCTGCCGCCAGTTTCCCCCATCAACCACATGTAGCACTCGTTTGACTCCGCCCAACAAATGACCTTTCCCGGCCTTCCCCCATCAACCACGGTTAGCAATCGTTTGTCTTCGCCAACCGAGAGG
This sequence comes from Aplectana chamaeleonis, assembly GCA_029168955.1. NCBI lineage: Eukaryota > Metazoa > Nematoda > Chromadorea > Rhabditida > Cosmocercidae > Aplectana > Aplectana chamaeleonis. The sequence continues at coordinate 320,004 of JAPDOI010000291.1, forward strand.
CTGGCTTTGCCGCCCTCCCCAAAAAACCACATGCAACACTCGTTTGGCCTTGCCCAACAATTGACCTCCTTTCCCAGCCTTCCCCCATCAACCACGGTTAGCAATCGTTTGTCTTCGCCCACCACAAGGCTGGCTTTACTGCCCCCCCCATCAACTGCTTGTAGCACTCGTTTGGGTTTGCGGAACGATAGAAGGCTCTTCCTCCAGTTTCCCCCATCAACAACATGTAGCACTCGTTTGACTCCGCCCAACAATTGACCTTTCTCGGCCTCCCCCATCAGCCACGGTTAGTAATCGTTTGTCTTCGCCAACCGAGAGGCTGGCTTTGCTGCCCTCCCCAAAAAACCACATGCAGCACTCGTTTGGCTTTGCCCAACAATTGACCTCCTTTCCCAGCCTTCCCCCATTAACCACGGTTAGCAATCGTTTGTCTTCGCCCACCGCAAGGCTGGCTTTACTGCCCCCCATCAACTGCTTGTAGCACTCGTTTGGGTTTGCGGAACGATAGAAGGCTCTGCCGCCAGTTTCCCCCATCAACCACATGTAGCACTCGTTTGACTCCGCCCAACAATTGACCTTTCCCAGCCTTCCCCCATCAACCACGGTTAGCAATCGTTTGTCTTAGCCCACCGCAAGGCTGGCTTTACTGCCCCCATCAACTGCTTGTAGCACTCGTTTGGGTTTGCGTAACGATAGAAGGCTCTGCCGCCAGTTTCCCCCATCAACCACATGTAGCACTCGTTTGACTCCGCCCAACAATTGACCTTTCTCGGCCTCCCCCATCAGCCACGGTTAGTAATCGTTTGTCTTCGCCAACCGAGAGGCTGGCTTTGCCGCCCTCCCCAAAAAACCACACGCAGCACTCGTTCGGCTTTGCCCAACAATTGGCCTCCTTTCCCAGCCTTTCCCCGTCAACCACGGTTAGCAATCGTTTGTCTTAGCCCATCGCAAGGCTGGCTTTACTGCCCCCCATCTACTGCTTGTAGCACTCGTTTGGGTTTGCGGAACGATAGAAGGCTCTGCCGCCAGTTTTCCCCATCAACCACATGTAGCACTCGTTTGACTCCGCCCAACAATTGACCTTTCCCGGCCTTCCCCCATCAGCCACGGTTAGCAATCGTTTGTCTTCGCCAACCGTGAGGCTGGCTTTGCCGCCCTCCCCAAAAAACCACGTGCAACACTCGTTTGGCCTTGCCCAACAATTGACCTCCTTTCCCAGCCTTCCCCCATCAACCACGGTTTGCAATTGTTTGTCTTCGCCTACCGCAAGGCTGGCTTTACTGCCCCCCATCAACTGCTTGTAGCACTCGTTTGGGTTTGCGGAACGATAGAAGGCTCTGCCGCCAGTTTCCCCCATCAACCACATGTAGCACTCGTTTGACTCCGCCCAACAATTGACCTTTCCCGGCCTTCTCCCATCAACCACGGTTAGCAATCGTTTGTCTTCGCCAACCGAGAGGCTGGCTTTGCCGCCCTCCCCAAAAACCCCATCCAGCCCTCGCTTGGCTTAGCGCACCTATTGGCCCCCTTTCCCAGCCTTCCCCCATCAACCACGGTTAGCAATCGTTTGTCTTCGCCCACCGCAAGGCTGGCTTTACTGCCCCCATCAACTGCTTGTAGCACTCGTTTGGGTTTGCGGAACGATAGAAGGCTCTGCCGCCAGTTTCCCCCATCAACCACATGTAGCACTCGTTTGACTCCGCCCAACAATTGACCTTTCCCGGCCTTCCCCCATGAACCACGGTTAGCAATCGTTTGTCTTCGCCAACCAAGAGGCTGGCTTTGCCGCCCTCTCCAAAAAACCACATGCAGCACTCGCTTGGCTTAGCGCAACTATTGGCCTCCTTTCCCAGCCTTCCCCCATCAACCACGGTTAGCAATCGTTTGTCTTCGCCCACCGCAAGGCTGGCTTTACTGCCCCCATCAACTGCTTGTAGCACTCGTTTGGGTTTGCGGAACGATAGAAGGCTCTGCCGCCAGTTTCCCCCATCAACCACATGTAGCACTCGTTTGACTCCGCCCAACAATTGACCTTTCCCGGCCTTCCCCCATCAACCACGGTTAGCAATCGTTTGTCTTCGCCAAGCCAACCGAGAAACTGGCTTTGTCGCCCTCCCCGAAAAACTATATGCACCACTCGTTTGGTTTCGCCCAACAATCGTTTGGCTTCGCCCAACAATTGACCTTCTTTTCCGGCCTCTCCCCATCAGCCACGGTTAGCAATCGTTTGTCTTCGCCAACCGAGAGGCTGGCTTTGCCGCCCTCCCCAAAAAACCACATGCAGCACTCGTTTGGCCTTGCCCAACAATTGACCTCCTTTCCCAGCCTTCCCCCATCAACCACGGTTAGCAATCGTTTGTCTTCGCCAACCGCAAGGCTGGCTTTACTGCCCCCCATCGACTGCTTGTAGCACTCGTTTGGGTTTGCGGAACGATAGAAGGCTCTGCCGCCAGTTTCCCCCATCAACCACATGTAGCACTTGTTTGACTCCGCCCAACAATTGACCTTTCCCGGCCTTCCCCCATCAGCCACGGTTAGCAATCGTTTGTCTTCGCCAATCGAGAGGCTGGCTTTGCCGCCCTCCCCAAAAAACCACATGCAGCACTCGTTTGGCCTTGCCCAACAATTGACCTCCTTTCCCAGCCTTCCCCCATCAACCACGGTTAGCAATCGTTTGTCTTCGCCTACCGCAAGGCTGGCTTTACATTCCCCCATCAACTGCTTGTAGCACTCGTTTGGGTTTGCGGAACGATAGAAGGCTCTGCCGCCAGTTTTTCCCTTCAACCACATGTAGCACTCGTTTGACTCCGCCCAACAAATGACCTTTCCCGGCCTTCCCCCATCAACCACGGTTAGCAATCGTTTGTCTTCGCCAACCGAGAGGCTGGCTTTGCCGCTCTCCCCAAAAAACCACATGCAGCACTCGTTTGGCTTCGCTCAACAATTGACCTCCTTTCCCAGCCTTCCCCCATCAACCACGGTTAGCAATTGTTTGTCTTCGCCTACCGCAAGGCTGGCTTTACTGCCCCCCATCAACTGCTTGTAGCACTCGTTTGGGTTTGCGGAACGATAGAAGGCTCTGCCTCCAGTTTCCCCCATCAACCACATGTAGCACTCGTTTGACTCCGCCCAACAAATGACCTTTCCCGGCCTTCCCCCATCAACCACGGTTAGCAATCGTTTGTCTTCGCCAACCGAGAGGCTGGCTTTGCCGCCCTCCCCAAAAAACCACATGCAACACTCGTTTGGCCTTGCCCAACAATTGACCTCCTTTCCCAGCCTTCCACCATCAACCACGGTGAGCAATCGTTTGTCTTCGCCAACCGCAAGGCTGGCTCTACTGCCCCCCATCGACTGCTTGCAGCACTCGTTTGGGTTTGCGGAACGATAGAAGGCTCTGCCGCCAGTTTCCCCCATCAACCACATGTAGCACTCGTTTGACTCCGCCCAACAAATGACTTTTCCCGGCCTTCCCCCATCAACCACGGTTAGCAATCGTTTGTCTTCGCCAAACGAGAGGCTGGCTTTGCCGCCCTCCCCAAAAAACCACATGCAGCACTCGTTTGGCCTTGCCCAACAATTGACCTCCTTTCCCAGCCTTCCCCCATCAACCACGGTTTGCAATCGTTTGTCTTCGCCAACCGCAAGGCTGGCTTTACTGCCCCCCCATCAACTGCTTGTAGCACTCGTTTGGGTTTGCGGAACGATAGAAGGCTCTGCCGCCAGTTTCCCCCATCAACCACATGTAGCACTCGTTTGACTCCGCCCAACAAATGACCTTTCCCGGCCTTCCCCCATCAACCACGGTTAGCAATCGTTTGTCTTCGCCAACCGAGAGGCTGGCTTTGCCGCTCTCCCCAAAAAACCACATGCAGCACTCGTTTGGCTTCGCTCAACAATTGACCTCCTTTCCCAGCCTTCCCCCATCAACCACGGTTAGCAATTGTTTGTCTTCGCCTACCGCAAGGCTGGCTTTACTGCCCCCCATCAACTGCTTGTAGCACTCGTTTGGGTTTGCGGAACGATAGAAGGCTCTGCCGCCAGTTTCCCCCATCAACCACATGTAGCACTCGTTTGACTCCGCCCAACAAATGACCTTTCCCGGCCTTCCCCCATCAACCACGGTTAGCAATCGTTTGTCTTCGCCAACCGAGAGGCTGGCTTTGCCGCTCTCCCCAAAAAACCACATGCAGCACTCGTTTGGCTTCGCTCAACAATTGACCTCCTTTCCCAGCCTTCCCCCATCAACCACGGTTAGCAATCGTTTGTCTTCGCCAACCGCAAGGCTGGCTTTACTGCCCCCCATCGACTGCTTGTAGCACTCTTTTGGGTTTGCGGAACGATAGAAGGCTCTGCCGCCAGTATCCCACATCAACCACATGTAGCACTCGTTTGACTCCGCCCAACAATTGACGTCCTTTACCGGCCTACCCCCGTCAACCACGGTTAGCAATCGCTTGTTTTCGCCAACCTAGAGACTGGCTTTACTGCCCCCATCAACTGCACATGCAGCACTCGTTTGGCTTTGCCCAACGATAGAAGGCTCCTGCCCAGCCTTCCCCATCAAGCCACAGTTAGCAATCGTTTGTCTGCGCCCACCGCAAGGCTGGCTTTACTGCCCCCCCATCGACTGCTTGTAGCACTCGTTTGGGTTTGCGGAACGATAGAAGGCTCTGCCGCCAGTTTCCCCCATCAACCACATGTAGCACTTGTTTGACTCCGCCCAACAATTGACCTTTCCCGGCCTTCCCCCATCAGCCACGGTTAGCAATCGTTTGTCTTCGCCAACCGAGAGGCTGGCTTTGCCGCCCTCCCCAAAAAACCACATGCAGCACTCGTTTGGCCTTGCCCAACAATTGACCTCCTTTCCCAGCCTTCCCCCATCAACCACGGTTAGCAATCGTTTGTCTTCGCCAACCGCAAGGCTGGCTTTACTGCCCCCCATCGACTGCTTGTAGCACTCGTTTGGGTTTGCGGAACGATAGAAGGCTCTGCCGCCAGTTTCCCCCATCAACCACATGTAGCACTTGTTTGACTCCGCCCAACAATTGACCTTTCCCGGCCTTCCCCCATCAGCCACGGTTAGCAATCGTTTGTCTTCGCCAACCGAGAGGCTGGCTTTGCCGCCCTTCCCAAAAAACCACATGCAGCACTTGTTTGGCCTTGCCCAACAATTGACCTCCTTTCCCAGCCTTCCCCCATCAACCACGGTTAGCAATTGTTTGTCTCCGCCCACCGCAAGGCTGGCTTTACTGCCCCCCATCAACTGCTTGTAGCACTCGTTTGGGTTTGCGGAACGATAGAAGGCTCTGCCTCCAGTTTCCCCCATCAACAACATGTAGCACTCGTTTGACTCCGCCCAACAATTGACCTTTCCCGGCCTTCCCCCATTAACCACGGTTAGCAATCGTTTGTCTTCGCCCACCGCAAGGCTGGCTTTCCTGCCCTCCATCAACTGCTTGTAGCACTCGTTTGGGTTTACGGAACGATAGAAGGCTCTGCCGCCAGTTTCCCCCATCAACAACATGTAGCACTCGTTTGACTCCGCCCAACAAATGACCTTTCCCGGCCTTCCCCCATCAACCACGGTTAGCAATCGTTTGTCTTCGCCAACCGAGAGGCTGGCTTTGCCGCCCTCCCCAAAAAACCACATGCAGCACTCGTTTGGCTTTGCCCAACAATTGGCCTCCTTTCCCAGCCTTCCCCCATCAACCACGGTTAGCAATAGTTTGTCTTCGCCAAGTCAATGCTGGCTTTAATGCCCCCCATCAACTGCTTGTAGCACTCGCTTGGGTTTACGGAACGATAGAAGGCTCTGCCGCCAGTTTCATCATCAACCACATGTAGCACTGGTTTGGCTTCGCCCAACAATTGACCTTTCCCGGCCTTCCCCATCAACCACGGTTAGCAATCGTTTGTCTTCGCCAACCGAGAGGCTGGCTTTGCCGCCCTCCCCAAAAACCACATGCAGCACTCGTTTGGCTTTACCCAACGATTGACCTCCTTTCCAGCCTTCCCCATCAACCACGGTTAGCAATCGTTTGTCTTCGCCAACTGAACCTCGAAGTCATCATCAAAGATTGTCTTCTATCCCATCCTGCGTCGAATGACCTCCTCAGCCCGGCGCAATATGGTTTTCTGCCTGGTAGATCAACGCTATCTCAGCTGGTATCCTCGTTCCACGAGTGGTGCTCGGATGTGCACCAAAGCTACCAAACTGATGTTGTGTACATAGACTATTCTAAAGCTTTCGATACAGTCAGTCATCCAAAGCAGCTTCTGAAACTTGAAGGCTACGGCATTTCTGGTGGCATTTTAAAATGGTTGAATTCCTTTCTGACACCTCATGACTTTATAGTCAAAATTGGCGACTTTTGTTCTCATCCTCGCCCAATCGTCAGCGGTGTTCCCCAGGGTAGCGTTCTGAGTCCTTTGCTTTTACTCATTTATGTGAATGACATTTCTGACGGATTGTCGAGCACATGCAAGCTTTTTGCTGATGATGTGAAAATATCGTCCCTTTCGCAACCCCGCTATCGACTTCCACAAGCTTCAGTGTGACCTGAACCGGCTTGCTGATTGATTCAAGCTATAGCAGCTAAAAATATCTGAAGAAAGATGCAGCCTGCTTCATATCAATTTCCAACATGAGTGTTTTTTACGCCTGAACGATGTTGCGCTTCCCGTACGCGAGACTGTCAGTGATCTTGGTGTGCTTATTAGCACCGACCTTGAGTGGGAATCCCACAGCAAGGAAATCCTTAAGAAAGCTTCTCGCGTGGCAAATTGCATCCTGAGATCTCTGCAACACCAATGTCTCGAATATTGTAAAAAAGCATGCATTGTCTACTGCCGGCCGCTCTTGGAATACTGTACGTAGGTATGGTCACCATCTTCTGTCGAGGGTGATGAAGTCATTGAAAACGTGCAAAGGCGAAACTCAAAACGCGTTTTCGTCAAAGTATTATTCTACGCGAGAAGTACCAGACTATACGACTAGGCTTGAAATGTTGGGGATCGAAACCCTACGATATCGGAGAACCGAGTCCAACCAACATTTATGTTACAAAATCGTTAGCGGTCTCTGCGACATCCCATTTGAAACCGTTTCCGTGTTCAACAGCCGCTGTACTCGCTCACTCCAGCACGCTTTTCAGCTCGCCCTTAGACTTACATCGAAGTCCAACGTGCTGCATTCCTTCGCATTCAGAGTCATCCCAATTTGGAACAAGTTACCATCAGAGATCGTTGAGGCCGCGCTTTGTCCGATTTTCATAAGGAGGCTGTTCCATTTCAACCTCAGGCCATTGCATGGGCCGATGGCAGTGGTTTCTGCCAAGGCTTTAAATTCAGGATGCACTTATACGTACGAGTGTTTTCTTTGCCTACTATTTTGTTTGCCTGCATATCCAGGCTGTCTTGTTTAAACCTGTCTCACATACATTTTGAATGTTTCTTTGTCGCCAGATAAAGCTATTGAATTGAATTGAATTGAATTAAATTGAATTGTGCGGCAAAACCACACGGTTCAGTACGATGGTTTCAGGAGAAATCGACATATCTGACCCTAACAACGGAGGACCCTCCGGGATAGGAGACGACATGAAAGAAGTTTGTTTAAGTGTTGTGGGGAACGGATAGGGTAATTTTACTGTATGTTTGGTTTTCCCTATTGACCTTCCGGTAGAGCAAAACATGGGAAAAAACAGGAAAAATCAGTGGGCACATTCTCTTCAAGCGGCCACCATGGCCAAGTTTAGCAGTTTTTGATGAACGGTTAGCAGACGTATTAGGCAACCGATTGTCGCCTTCTAAAAATGAGAACTGTGGCCATGATGATAACTGTGGTGTGAGCGAACCAGGATTTCGCTTTCATCCGTTACCGAGCTCAGCACGTACGGAGAGATTACCCACTTATACTGAAGTTAGAGAAATGAGCAGTACACCATCGAAACCGCCGTAAAAAATTAGATAAGTGTTCAAGTTTTCATCCCGATATACCCCCGTACCCTAAAAATACGACCTCCTAACCGACTTTCTAATTGCGTTCCCCGCCACCACCCGACACCTTTATTTTTTCTGAAGCCCGTGAACCAAATGATCTGAAACTTTTTATACGTGAGAATAATCGGTACAAGAACTTTAAAAAAATTGTCAGAACTCACCATTTTTACTTCTAAGCCCTGTATTGACCGATTTTATCGATTCCTCCGCATATTGCACAGTATTCGGTCATGAGTCGTGACTTTCAGTGGGTGTGGTTCTCTCAACCGTGTAAAAAAAATTACTTAAAATCATGAACCGATCGGTAATATCGATCGTTATGAATCAATTTTATCGATTTTCGCACTTGTTGCACGAAATACGGCAGCGATCGCTGATGGTTCGTTTGTGTGAGTCCCTCGATTCAGGCATTTTATAATTTTTGTTAAAGGCAGTGGTCACAATCAATATGACATTTGATTTTGACCCAAAAATGGGGTTGTTTTGTCGTGAGCTATCGAATAGTGAAAAACAGCGAAAAAAATGTTCAAAATAAGCTGAAATAACGATTTGTAACTTACGTTCAGGTTCAGGGCGCGGACGAGTTTTCGAGCACTTCGCCAGTTTCGGACGAGGTGTCCACTGTCCGCAAGTCAGCTGACTCTCAATGTCAGCACTTTTTTTGTCCTGTTCATCTCTTTGTGGCCCGTCTTTAATCCTTCTTTTTTAGTTTCAGATATTATTGGTTATTCTGCTGTCTCCACGTTTATTTAGTACTTCCTCGTAGTGAATAATGGTGCTGGTGGGCAAATTTCGCGGAATTTTCACAACGACCGGCTTTAGATTTAGCCTCATTTTCCGTCTTCTAGTGGGTTTCGGGAAGATCAATAGAATCTACTCACTCAGCTTACTCACTCAGCTTACTCAGTCAGCTTTAACCCTCATGAAAGGGATAAATTGTGGCACCTGAATTTGGCTTTGATCCGTTCCCGCGCGCAAGCTGCATAGAGGGATCACCCCTTTACACTGTAACTCGGAAAATAAGCAGTACACCATTGGAAAAGCCCTAAAAAGTCAGACACGTGAGCAAGTTTTCTTCCCGGCATTCCTCCTCATTCAAAAAAACACGACCCCCACACTGACTTCCTAATTGAGTTCTCCGCCATCGCCTAACCATTTTCATTTTCTTGGAACACGTGGGCCAAATGGCTTGCGTTTGTGCACGGGGTAATCGGCGGCGGAATGTCAAAAATATTTGTAAGAACTCACCAGTTTCATTTCGATTCTCAAACTTCTATTCTATTTCATTTCTCCCACTATCGATATTACCGAATTTTCCTTCTCATTGCACAAGAACGCGGTAATGAGTGATAAGTTTTGTTGCGTGAAGCCATGTTTTGACTGCAGGTGGTCGCTGCGGCCATGCGAGGGGCAACTGAATCTTTTTCATCGCGCGTAGTGGAAAGGCGCTCCAGTTGTGATCACTTCGTGGCAAACGTCCTATATCGCTAGGTCGCGGCGACGGAATCCTATGTTTTACTGCTTCGCTGCTGGAGGAGCGATTCTCGATGGTCGCTGATCATCGCTCCATCGCCGTCATTATGGCAGCGATGGAGCGATTGCCAGCGAATGACACGTTTCGTTCAGTGAATATTGACCCTTTCACATGACAATATCAGTGTTTACGAGTCGAAACGTGTTATTGATGACCATAGACCATTAATTTCATTGGTTGATTGAATTTCTACGATCATCCTTGAGGCTATGCACTATGAACGAAATCGCCGCCGCTGCCAGTTCGCTGCAGCAGCGGGTGCACAATCGCTGCGATGGAAAACAGCAGCGATGCAGTCAAAACATGGCTTCAGAGTCTCTCACTTGTAGGAATCAACACCTCACAATCATGAATCGATCGTCACCAATACATAGTATTGAACTTCACGCCTTCTGAACGAAATGCGGCAGTGTGTGGTTATGGTCCGTTTGTGTGAGCCCCTCGATTTCGGCTTTTTGTGGTTGTTGTTGTCGCTGTTGTTTACTACCTTACTTAGTTAGCCTTTTTCCTCAATGTAGAGATAAAGATCAGGAGTCGGTTAAGCACGTCCTGAGAGCATTCAATGAGTTCGATATGTTCATGCCAAGAGATCTAAGTAGTTTTAGTACAGAATGTCTTGTGCGCACGATTACTTCTAACTGACCTGAATTTTAGTATCCGAAATGCCAACTACATTCCACAGTATTTCAAATATTAACGCGTTATTGATACAGCTCTTTATGGCTAACGTTTCGGAGTAACCTACTTCTTCAGAGTCTGAAAAGATAAAATAAAAAGTGTGTCTACCCGGCCAAACGTCTCCTAATACCCACATTAAATTGGAAACCTATTTTCTGTCACGTAGGTAGGAGAGAAAACCAGAGAAAAGTACCGCACCTAGCCAAAAACTCGCTAGCGATCAGATCAGCATGAAGCGTCGAAGAAGGGAACGCTGTAGACCACCACTTGAGATGTTAGAAGGCGAGCTTTACGTATGGCCTGAGCTTCCGGGTTATATACTGGCCTTCTCCCTTCCGGGTAATTTGCGGGTCATAAGCCTGTATGAAAAATGCCTCAAGGGTTTTTCGCGCTGCGGTGTCAGTTTCTCGGGTTATTATTTCGGCCTTGATGTCAAAGTTGTCACCATTATCGGCAGTGACCCGATGCGCCCCAAGCACTGTGGCTTCCTTCTTCCTCTCCTTACCGTCCAAGTGTTCTTTGATCCTGACATGCAGTGGCCGCGATGTGTCCCCGATGTATTTTTGGCCGCACAGCTGACATGAGATCAAATAGACCACACCGCAAGCAGTGCAGTCTCCATTCCTGCCAGCCGGGCAAATCACACAGGCGGGTGTAGTACAAACGCGATAATAGAGGCGATTCCGGACCAGACAAGTTTTGAGGTTGTTCGGAGGAATGTCAACCAAGATCACTGAGTTATCCAGCCCCGTTCTCTTCAGGCATTTTCTGATCGAAGCGCTGAGCTCTTCAGAAACAAACGATATTTTGAAGGAAAATTTTCCTTCTATTATGCTCCTCTGGTTTTCAGTGAGGTTTCTGCGCCTGCGCGAACCAAATTCTCTGGAATATTCATTCAGATCGGCTATTTCACAAGCCCTTTGAATAGATTCCATCCTCTCCTCGTCTCCGGTACAAACACTGCTGGCTGTTCAGAACATGTTACTTATTACAGCTCTTTATGTCAGAGATGGATGTGCTGACCGGAAGTGGACAAGAATATTCTTATTGTTTGGTTTCCGGTACCATGTTCATAACCCGGGAGCTCAGGCCATACGTAAGACTCGTCTTCTAACATCTCAAGTGGTGGTCTACAGGGTTTCCTTCATCGACGCTTTATGCTGATCTGATCGCTAGCTAGTTCTTGGCTAGGTGCGGTACTTTTCTCTAGTTCTCTCTCTTACCTACGTAACAGAAAAGTAGGTTTCCGATTTAAAGTGGGGATTAGGAGTCGTTTGGCCGGGTAGACACACTTCTTATTTGATCTTTTCAGGCTCTGAAGAAGGAGGTTACTCCGAAACGTTAGCCATGAAGAACTGTACCACTCTCTTGTCGAATTCAACATCATCAAACAACTATAGTATTATCACGCCGAGGTTTATGGGACAGGGGCTCTCTACACACCGAGGGATAAGTCGTCCCGCCTTTTGCGGCTCTAATTCCACTCGGGAACACTTCACTCGCGTTGAGTGGCTTGACGTTTCAAACTGCAAAACCGGGACGACTCCTCCCTTGGTGTGTAGACAGCCCCTGTCTCGAGGTTTATGGAGAGTCGCACATGGAGATTGATGCAAATAAATTAATAAGTGTGCTGTTAGACATAGTGCAAACTTACCGCGACGAGCAACGCGACGTGTAGACCGAAAATTTATATTGCTGATATGCACTATCGCGTTCGCAAGTCGTGGTAAGTACGCACTAGGCCTATCACACGTGCAGCGAGTTTGCGCCAACCTTCAGTAGTTAATGCGCTCCTCGCCGACTGTAGGTGCGTAGTGCGTGTGAGCACAGACCAAACACCATATCTGAGGTTTGTGCATAAATTGCAGCCTATCCACACTGGTTTGATGAGTCACTCGAGAATGATACTTCAGAAAATTTTGTACATGACACGCAGTAGAGAAATTCCCTTATAGTTCTTGGAATTCGTGACGGATAACTTCTTGTGAAGAGGTACGATGATCGCATGTCTTCACGAATCGGTTATCCTTTCGCTCATCCATGTGGCACAGATAGTTTTAGTCATTTCACGAATTCCAGGCGGAGAGAGAGCTTTCAGCATTCAAGCAGTGATGTTGTCATCTCCACCTGCCTTTCCATTCTTTATTTTCCGGACGCAATTCAAAACTTCGGCCTCAGTCGGCGGTTCCTCACTGACATCGTAATGTGCTCTCTCAACATGCGGGTGCTCTGGTACTGATGGCGCTGGACCATTCAGTAGTGAACTGGAGTAATCCTTCCATTTTGGCAGCGTCGCATCGCCAACTGCAGCTTCATTGGTAGTGTTGAGGACAAGAGAACATCTATTCATCTTGCCGCTATACTTTCGTAACAACGTGTAGGCTTTCCATGGAATCTTCTTCTCCCAAACCTTCTCAAACTACTTAGCTCTACACGTCCATTCTCGTTCGCGGTCACTTTGAAGCTGCCGACGCAACTTCCTCCTCTAACGCTTTTTCTACATAAGGTCTCCTTCACTTCGAAGAGCACATACTCTGTTGTAGGTAAATTTTGTTTCCTCTGAGATGTAGGCGAGCTTCTTCTTTGGCTGTACAGCAGGTGAGCCCTCTTTTGTAGCGTCCTGCATGCACTTGACGAAAGAGTCCGCGTCGCAGAATTTCTTCCTAGAACGTACTCCAATATGAATAGAAACGCGTTGTCGGAACTTCTTCCTGCATTATTTATCTCCGAGACCTGTCATGTCTGTCCTCTGGAGAGGCTTAGCCTCTCGCTTCCTTTTATGAAGCTTCGCAGTGAAGTGTTACAGAACTGGACGGTGATGCAAATCGAATGCGACTTCCCACACAACTCCAGATCTTCTAATGTCCGATACTGGAATATTCCTCGTCAGAACATAGTCGAGCTGCGCATGAGTACTCACTATCCACAGATTGAATCTTCTGTGATCCCTCAGTCGCGCAAATGCATTCCTACACGACGTTAAGCCAAATTACTCAAACTTATCATTGAAATCCTTCCTTACAGCCAGCTATCGCACAGCCTCCCACTCTCCTATCATCAGCGTTACCGCAGTAGATGGTGTACCCTCTGACAATGATGACGGGTCTATCCTTGAGGCGAGTTTCCTGCAAAGCAGCAAACGGAGCATGGAAATAGCTCAGAAGATTGGACAGCGCAGATTGTTGGATATCACTCGACAATGACTGGCAGTTCAGGGTGGCAAAATTGTGGCTTGTGGCCAGAAGCTCCATGACTTCCTAGGTACAAGACCTGAGGTTTGATGAATGTTACTCGTCTGAAAGTGTGTCTTCTGGGCTGAAAATTTGGCTACTGCCTAAAATACGAAAGTTACTTCGGTATGCAGAGATAATTCGCTCACATGTACTGCGGTGGAACTTTCACGAAATTTTCACGCCCCCTCCAAAAAATTCTGAATTTTGAAAACTTTTATGTCCCCCGTTGTTCAGCTGGACAACGCCCGCCTGACCCTGATTTAGAAACATATAAATTCAACCCTTCGGAATTCGTTCTTCGGAAATAACTTCTCTATGGCGTTTTGCTTATTTCTGAGCGTTTAACCTGAGACATATGAAGATTAAAAAAGTTTTGCATTCCAATCAGCCTTTCTCTGAGTATCGAATTTGGTGAATGTTGTTTACCGATGTCTATTGTGATCGCGCTCAGAAAAACTCAGATTTGAGCTATTCATAATATCGGATTGAAGAGCATGAATTCGGAGAACGAGCTGAGAGATCTTTTTGTTCTTACCTACTTGAACGGAATGATCACCTACGTAACAAATCTTCCTGATGAAGAAGACGGAAAATTTTCACAGAAGCTGTAAGGCAGGTTCGAAGGCATGCGTTCAAAGGCACAGTCCAAGCTCAGGGGCGAAATCCGAGAAAACCACATAACTGTGGAGTAGACCCACCCCTTATAACACCTGCCAAGTGCGAGCTCTCGATTCGCCCGAATAAGCGAGATATAGGGGGAAGCCACCCTGAGGAGCCCACACACGGAAGCCACTTTGGCACGCCCCTTTCACCATGTTTCGAGCTCAACAGTGGCTAAATGAGCGATGGTTTTTGATCAATATCCCCGTTCTTCCCTTCATTCTCAGTCTCTCTACCCATTCAGGTCCGCTCGCAGACATCGGTTGCAAATGACGGATGTTACAAGCCTCGGACAACTCGTCCACCATGCTTCCGCTGCTCAAATTTTGAGAGGCCCTAACTCCGTTCCCAGGGGGTCTTGTACGATTCCGGAGACCTCGTTGGAATCAGCTTCGGACCGTTTTCAAGATAGGCTGAAAAACGGAAACACGATACTGAGGTTGGGCTGAGCCTTCAAAGATGCATCAGGTGCCAATCAGATTGGAAAATATCAGACGCTCTCTGTATCCAACTCCACTGCTTAGAGAGCAGTGGACGTAGCGGTAACATTTTCGGGGAGATGCGAAAGCGCTCCATTGTCTGATCTGTGCCTTTTAAAGAGCCTGTCTTCGTATCGCGTGCAGGAGTACTAAAACATGGCCACGGATCAAATCAACTGTAAGATTTCGATCAAGATCAAGATGGGAGCAGTACCTGATTGTTATAAACTGACTTGTGATACCTACGTAAAATGAAAATTCTAAACTTGTGTGAATCTGATGGTAAAAGACGAACATAATTATCATGTACTGCTCTCTACTTGGTTTCAACATGATTTCGATGAAAAACTTCCCGTTTCAGCCATATTTCTCCTCGTGCTCTTCCGACACTTCTCTAATCATTTATGTATCCGTAACGTCTAGTGCTCCCCGAACAGTGGTGTTGGACGTAGAAAGAGTGTAATCTGCTCGAATCTGGTTATTCCTTAAAGATCATCGCTTGCCTCCGAGTTTGGCTTTTACCTCTTCGAAAATTTCATCGTCAACGGAAAGAACTCTCGTCTTAGGTGTCTACTCCTTTGGAGTAGGGGTATCGACGCGAAGAGATCTTCCGATATTGGCTACAAAGACAGGTTGATCAGTTCCACTCTACGAATAGCTCGAATATTGGTTTTCCAGACGCTATAAACCTGCTGAGAAGGTTTTATACAATGGAGAGGCCGTTACGTACTGAAAAGCGTTAGAAAAAGGCTATCCACGAAATCGCTTCTTGAAGGTTTTAATACATACGTTGCTCCACTCCCTAAGTTTTTCGGTACCTGTGAAACAAGAACAGCAGAAGGATGGAGGTCATTGTCTTCAGACAAGGTGATAGTGACCATAGAAACGCACTGTAGTGATCTACCGTGATGTTATCTATAGGCGGAAACGCTATTTACCCTTAGGTAGGAGCGCTGGCTTTATCATTTTTCTCCGGTGGCATCTTTGACCATTTTTATGGTGCTCCTACAGTGTCCACTCGCGCCCGGTTAATGATTGTCACCACAGAGCAATTTTCGCCTTGGAAACGCCTCTCAAATAACTGCTGTGCTGTGCTCCATTTCGCACCTATGAAAGAATGGTTTTTGGATTCCTTATTCATACAGAATATCAATCCAGGCATTTGTGCGCACAACTTCGGAAATATTCCTCATTTCAGGGAGCTAAATGCGCCGACTGCACAAGAAACAAGGAGCACGCTATAGCCATCATCGTGGACAACACTCATGGTACGAACTGGCACGTGAGTTCTCTGAAGGATAGTTACTAAGAGCATAAGTCATCCAAGCATTCGCATAACAATATCCTTGTGTTAGGCCCACGTCATAGTCGGTTGATCTACTGAGTCTCACCGGGTCGATACGCACCGAATTCGTGGAAGAAGGGTGCAAAAAAATCAACCCACCGAGTCCGACTGCGACCGTCTGATGCCAACCGCAATCCCCCCGGTCGACACTGATGGTTCTCATGCGTACAAGGGCGGGGCCAATGCACCGACTGAGTCCGACTGAGTCCCACTGAGTCCCGCTGCGTCCCAACCGAAATCATCCTCACCCCACTGTTATTCTTAAAAATGGTTTACGAGATGAAGGCAAAGACATGTTGAAAACAAGAAAAATCAGCCTCCAAACGCGTTCCGATTTACAGCTGAGGTGATAATAGTCACTATCAATTGCGTGTTTGGCAGACGAACTGGTTGGCGCTAGGGGCAACCGGACTCATTCGGACTCAGTCGGACTCAGCAGGTTTTTCGACGAAGTCTGACGGGGGCCCTAGTGTACAGCGTATTTTTTTTTGCGAAAAAAAGCTCCTATGGTATGTGTGAAAGATTTTTTTTAAACCGACATTATGTTGAAAAATGTGTACTTCCTTTCGAAGCTCACATCGACCACAGGTCAAAACATGACAAATTTCTGCTATCATGACCATGTGATCAGTTCATAATGAAGGTTTTTGTTGCGCAAATATGCAGTTTTCGATAAACTTCTTGAGTTGTTACATTATCTTTGGGCTCAATGAAATTGATCCAGAATTGACATTGGAATTGAAATCGGACCATTTCGAAGCACCAGCTGCAGCTTGCCGCCTATCGCCGGCCTCGACCCCTGGGATCTTTTTGCGCCGACCCATACGCCGGCGACAGCACTTCATTACTATTTAAAGACCTCTCCAATAGAGGGTTGCTTCGAATGATATCGGTTTTTTCGAATAAATCTAGTTTTCTCTTCATGATCGGAATGGTTTCAACAGCACATATTCTCATACGTTACGATGGGTGAAAGGTTCTCTTAAATGATAAAAAAATTAGGGTTCCAACCATTCATCAAATTGTCATGGTTAATTAAGTAATTTTTTTAAATCCAAATATGCGATTATTCGAATAAACGATAATAGGAATTATGTGATTGGACAGAAATCTACTTTCATATCAGTTATGGGAACTTAAGAATCGTGGGCCCGTCTATCAACAGCTTGGATCCCTGTTGGACTACGTCATCCAGGCAGACCGCGAACCAAGTGACTCGATGAAATCGCGAGTTCCCGAGGAAGAAAAACAAGGAAGTCGCATCCGATTTGAGCACTTTTTCAACGGGAGACGCTAAGAAGACGGCTGAGCTCTTCGCGAAAAAAGTTCAACAATTGTACTGGTGCGATCAAGAGTCTTAATGATTGAATAATTATGGAAATCTGCCCTTTACGTAATGTTTGACACCATGAGCACCTAAAACCATTCCGGCTTCGAGCGAAAATTAGGATTAACCGGAAACGGAAGTTGTTCAGTTCAACATTCTACTCTCCAAGCCTTGCACTCCCGAAACTCTCTTCCTTTTTACCGCGAACACCGCTCCTTCCTTTGATGGATAAATTCTTGAAGCGGCTGTTCATTTGTATTCTTTTTTGGTCATGATAAAGGCAGCCGCCCTATGAAATTCAACGAAAATTTCCATGAAAAACCGGCGTCGTGCTACTTGTATTGTCAAGAGTAGAATGATGTTTGCGTTTCATTGATTTTGGTCAAAGGCAGTGTTCACAATTAAATGGATAGGCGGAATGGCTGTTCTTTATCTTCTAGTACTGATGATGGTAGAGGACATTGTAGCCTGATTTAGTCAATGGAAGAGTTCAAAAATTTCTCATTATCATTCATAATCAAAATCAGTGAACAGTCAGCACGCTCATTCACTCCATTGTGAGCACTGCCTTTAACTCATATTTGCATCGTATGTAAACCGGAATTAGATACTTTAGTGTATGGAAACAGCTACGCATTTTAAATGGGCTCTGAAAGAGGAGAAGGCGTGAGGAAAGTGGTGGCTTCCGGTTTTCTATCGAAATGATTTTTGAGTTCTGCGCTACCACTTCTTACGGCTTTCTGCGCCTTCGCGTCGTAGAATGTGGGCAGAACCTCATTAGGTGTGGCAGAACATCATGAGCGTATGCAGGACCCCAGTAGGGGTGTCTAGGACGTCGTGGAGTGTGTGCAGGTACTCATTAGAAGTAAGCAGGACATGCAGGTACTCAGTAGAAGTAAGCAGGACATTATGGGACGTGTGCAAGACCCCAGTAGTGGTGTGCAGGATTTCATGCAGAGTGTGCATTAACCCAGAGTGATAGTGCACGACGTCTTATAATGTGTGCAGGACCTCAGTAGGAGTGGCAGAACATCATGAACGTATGCAAGACCCCAGTAGGGGTGTGTAGGACGTCGTAGAGTGTGTGCAGGTACTCAGTAGAAGAAAGCAGGACATCATAAGACGTGTGCAAGACCCCAGTAGGAGTGTGCAGGACCTCAATAGGAGTGTCGACCTCATGGGACGTGTGCAGGACCCCAGCATGATAGTGCAGCACGTCATAGAATGTGTGCAGGACCTCAGTAGGAGTTTGCAGGGCATCATGGGACCTGCGCAGGATTCCTGTAGGGGTGAGCAGGACATCATGGGACGTGTGAAGGACCCTTGTAGGGTGTGCAGGACCATATGGGACGAGTGCAAGACCCCAGTAGGAATGTGTAGGACATCATGGGACGTGAGCAGGACCTCAGCGGTATAGTGCAGGACGTAATGGAAAGTGTGCAGGACTCCTGTACGAGTGTGCAAGACGTCACGGAATGTGTGCAGGACCTCTGTAGGACAGAACTTCAGTAGGAGTGTGCAGGACATCATGGGACGTGTGAAGGACCCTTGTAGGGTGTGCAGGACCATATGGGACGAGTGCAAGACCCCAGTAGGAATGTGTAGGACATCATGGGACGTGTGCAGGACCTCAGCGGGATAGTGCAGGACGTAATGGAAAGTGTGCAGGACTCCTGTACGAGTGTGCAAGACGTCACGGAATGTGTGCAGGACCTCTGTAGGACAGAACTTCAGTAGGAGTGTGCAGGACATCATGGGACGTGTGCACGACCTCAGCGGGATAGTGCAGGACGTAATGGAAAGTGTGCAGGACCCCTGTAGGAGTGTGCAAGACGTCACAGAATGTGTGCAGGACCTCAGTAGGAGTGTGCACGGCATCATGTTATGTGTGCAATACCCCAGTAGGAGTGTGCAGGACGTAATGGAAAGTGTGCAGGACCTCAGTAGGAGTGTGCAGGACGTCTTAGGATGTGTGCGGGACCTCAGCATTGGTGTATAGAACCTCAGTAGGAGTGTGTAGGACATAATGGGATGTGTACAGGACCCCAGTAAAGTGTGCAAGACCTCACTAAGAGTGTGCAGGACGTCATGGAATGTGTGTAGGACCCCAGTGGTATAGTGGAGGACGTCATGGAATGTGTGCAGGAACTCAGTAGCTGTGTGCAGGACGTCATGTAATGCGTGCCAGACCTCGGTTGGAGTTTGCAGGACATAATGGAACGTGTGCAGGACCCTGTATGCAGGACGTCATGGAATGTGTGCAGGACCCCTGTAGGGGGTGTGTATGACATCAGGGGATATGTGAGGGACTCCAGTTGGAGTGTGCAGTACGTCGTGAATAACGTGCAGGACAGCAGTATGGGCTTGCCCAACATCATGGGACGTGTGCAGGAGCTCAGTTTAATGTTCATAACACCGTATGCGTATTATGCCTCCGAATCAGATGTACGGGCCGGCGCAGACGAGACACATCTGCAAGTTTAGCTAGAGCGATTGATCCAGTGTAATTGGGTCATTTCAAAACTTATTTCTTTCGGCTATATCCTAAACGGGGGGGGGCACCCAATTTTCGTTAATAGAAATGAAGAAAGCTCTGATAAAAGATGCTTGACAGCGCTGTCAATGACTGTTGATATAAAAGCTCTGTAAAAATACTTCGTTTGGCAGCCTTACCAGTCGGTGGTTCATTTCATTCATTCATTTCTGTCGTGAATCATGGTTGGCCCCCGTCTAGGATAGTGCCATGCCTTATAACTAAAAAAAGTATATGCTTTGTATCGGGCACTACCCTAGACGGGGGGGGGTGCACTCACTATTCAAATCAGAAATGAAATGAGCCACTGCTCGGCAACGCTACCAACCGAAGTACAGTATCGCTGCTATTCAAGGGGAAAAGGGGCGAAATCGCCAACGTGCCCAGCTAAAACGTTTTGCTACCACAACTTGCTTCAAAGTGCTCCGTTTCGAGCTTTTGAAGCGCCAAAATGCTCACCGTGTCGGGATTCAATCAAACATGTAGAAATTTTCTGCAAAATTTAGCGAAAACCTTGTTTTTGGAGGTGAAAAGAATTCTCACTTTGACAATGCAAGAGATCGCTTGCAGTTGTTTGAAAAGAATCGGCTTGTTATGTTGTAATATCATTATCAAATTCATAACTAGCTCCATTCTGGAAGAGGACCGTGTGGCACGATCAACATTTTGGTCCTTTCAAAATCAAAAATAGAGCACTTCGAGGCGAGTTGTAGTGGAAAGACGCTTTAGTTGCCCACATTGGCCAATTCGCCCATTATTTCCTTTGGATAGCAGCGGTATTGTATTTCTATAGAGTTTTCATGAAAACAATGATTGATAGCAGTATCAAGCCACTTTTATCAAGGTTTTTGTTCATTTCCATATAGAAATCTTGGGTGCCCCCCCGTATAGAACGGGCCCTTGTATCCTATTTCTAGGAAGCCGCGATGCGGCTATTATTTCGCCATCTTCGTAGCTGAGCGGTTGTTTCTCCATTTCTGGCGTTGTGTTTTCTCGAGAGCAACCACTTAACCTTTACGATTAAGCTTTCAAGTCACGGCTTCCCTCCCCCCATCCAGAGACTGATGATATCGTAGAAAGGGAGCCCTTTTAAAAAGTTGTGAAACTTGGCTCCGCAGAAGAGGTTAAGGATTTCGCATTGGTCCGAAATATCGTGAAATTGCTTCATTAGATTTTGCTTTCAAACTGATTATTTGGATGTAGTGAAATTGCTGAACCGATTTGAATGTTGTTGGTATATGCAAAGAACATAATCATTAAATGTGATGAAATTGTTGCAAATAGATTTGGCAGACGCTCTATATATATATATATATATATATATATATATATATATATATGTATATATATATATATATATATATATATATATATATATATATATATATATATATATATATATATATATATATATATATATATATATATATATATATATATATATA
The DNA here is from genome assembly GCA_029168955.1 of Aplectana chamaeleonis. NCBI lineage: Eukaryota > Metazoa > Nematoda > Chromadorea > Rhabditida > Cosmocercidae > Aplectana > Aplectana chamaeleonis. The sequence goes on from JAPDOI010000291.1 coordinate 341,242, forward strand.
TATATATATATATATATATATATATATATATATATATATATATATATATATATATATATATATATATATATATATATATATATATATATATATATATATATATATATATATATATATATATATATACCAGGTTGTCCAATAATTCTTGTCCGAAAGTATCACCATTCTTAATTTATTCAACTTTGTTGAAAAACAAATCTGATCAACAATATAATCACCACAGTTATCCACAACAGTGTCCCATCGATTGGGCAGGTCGCCGATGCCCTTCGACCAGAACTCAGGGGGCTGCGACTCGAAGAAGTCCGCGATGTCGGATTTGAGGTTGTCGTAGTTGGTGAATTTTCTTCCGGCCAAATGGTGCTTCAGCGGGCGGAACAAGTGGTAGTCGGAGGGGGCGAGGTCCGGGAAATACGGCGGATGGGCAACCGTCTCCCAGCCGAGCGTCGCCAACTTCTGCTGGGTCTCCTTCGCCACGTGGGGGCGCGCGTTGTCGTGCAGCCGGTGGACCGAGGCTCGTCGAGGACGCTTTTCTCGGATGGTGGCGGCTAGTTTCTCGAGCTGATCGGTGTAGATGGAGGCGGTGATCGTCCTGCCTTGCGGGAGCAGCTCGAAGTACAGCATTCCCTTGCTGTCCCACCAGCAGCAGAGCATGATCTTCAGCGGGTGCAGGTTGGCTTTCGGCGTCGTCGGCGGCTCTTCTCCGCGCGGGATCCAGACGGCACGGCGGGCGACGTTGTCGTTGAGGACCCAGCGCTCATCCCCTGTGACCAGGTCCTCGAGAAACTCCTTGCGATGCGGACGAAGGAGGAGGGACTGGCAGAAGGCCACGCGGCTCTGCTTGTTGGCGTCCGTCAGACGGTGGGGGATCCAACGGGCCAGAACTTTGAGGTAGCCGAGTAAGTTGAGTCGATTGTGGATGGTGGACTTGCTGCAGCCGAGCGTCGTCGCCAGTTCACGGGTGGTGGCTTCCGGCTTCTCCTTGATACAGCGACGGACTTCGTCATCATCCACCGTAGAAGGCCTCCCGCTGTGCTCCCTGTTCTCGAAGCTCGCGTCCTCGCTCTCGAAACGAATGAACCAGCGGCTGATTGTGCGTTGAGACACTGCATCCTCCTCGCACGCTCTGCAGATGTTGGCGACCGCGGTGCCCATGTCGTTGCCCAGCAGCTACTCGTAGTACACGAACGTACGAATTCGACCTTGGTCCATTTTAGCTTGTACTGGTAGCTAGACGCGGCGAATGCGCCTTATATACCCCTAGCGTAGAAGTTTGGAGAACCTTCCAGAAGGTTCTTACACTTGCCTGATATTATACCACTTCTAAGGAAAATTATAGAATTTTGAAAATTTTCGGACAGGAATTATTGGACGGCCTGGCATATATATATATATATATATATATATATATATATATATATATATATATATATATATATATATATATATATATATATATATATATATATATATATATATATATATATATATATATATATATATATATATATATATATATATATATATATATATATATATATATATATATATATATATATATATATATATATATATATATATATATATATATATAAAACAATTTCATAACATTTAATTATTATGTTGTCAGCATATACCAGCAACAGCAAAATCAATTCAACAATCTCACTACATTCAAATAATCAATTCGAAAGCCAAATCTAATGAAACAATTTTACGATAATTTAAAGCAATGCCGAATTCTTAACCTTTTCTGCGGAGCCCCTTTGCAAAAAAAATCGCCGTTCAGTAGAGTTTGCGCAATAATTTTTGCCTGATGAATGGACGGGGCTGCGACGGTAGATCATCCCGCGCGAATCGAAAACCCATTCTCCGGTGAGGCCGCCAATCCTGCACGGACAGCCGCCTGGTCCATGCGTCAGACTAAATCGAAAACGGAAACCATAGGTGTGCGGCAGTAGAGCTTGACCAGCCGTTTTGAACAACAGGCCCTCATTTGTGCACGTGTCAGCAGTAGACTTGGGACCGAATCGAATAAATATTCGAATAATATTCGAATAGTTTGAATATTTGAGTATTCGAATATTAGATTCATTCGGGAATTTCTATTTTCGGGTTTATTCGAATATTCGATTTATTCGGGAATTCAAATTTCGGATTTATTCTAATATTCGATTTATTCGAGAATTTAACTTTTGGGCTCATTCAAATATTCGATTTATTCGAGAATTTATATTTTGGACTTATTCGAATATTCGATTTATTCGAGAATTTAAATTTTAGATTTATTCGAATATTCGATTTATTCGAAAATTGAAATTTCGGATTTATTCGAATATTCGATTTATTCGAGAATTTAAATTTAGGACTTGTTCGAATATTCGATTTATTCGAGAATTTAAATTTTAGATTTATTCGAATATTCGATTTATTCGAAAATTGAAATTTCGGATTTAATCGAATATTCGATTTATTCGGAAACTTAAATTTTGTATTTATTCGAATATTCGATTTATTCGAGAACTTAAATTTTGGACTCATTCGAATATTCGATTTATTCGAGAATTTAAATTTTCGACTTATTCAAATACTCGATTTATTCGAGAATTTAAATTTTAGATTTATTCGAATATTTGATTTATTCTAAAATTAAAACTTTGGATTTATTCGAATATTCGATTCATTCGGAAACTTAAATTTTGGATTTATTCGAATATTCGATTTATTCGGAAACTTAATTTTTGGATTTATTCGAATATTTGATTTATTCGAGAATTGAAGCTTTGGACTTGTTGAGTATTCGATTTACTCGGGAATTTGAATTTCGGATTTATTCGAATATTCGACTTATTCGGGAAATGAAATTTTGAATTTGTTCGAATATTCGATTAATTCGGGAATACAAATTTTGGGATTAATTCGAGAACCCGTAAAAATTCGGTGCCCCACATTCGAGTCAGATAAAACCTATTTTCTTTACCTGTTGAATAGAAACCCTTTGAAAGATCTTTCTGCAAGTTCCCAGACATCCGCCGGGTCCGACCCCAGCTCGAACGCATCCCCAGATTTCTTTCGGGTTGGACCCCTTAGCATTGTTCCTCCACGTAGTCGCAAGTGAGGAGACATGGGGGGGAAGAATAATTTTTTTTTCTCCCCCACGCCGTCTCACTTGGAAGACGTTAGGGGCGGAAACCGAAAGGGGTTCGGCCCCACAGAAATCTGCGGTTGGATCCGTTGAGTTTCTGAGTTGAGCTATCCATTTCTGTGTGTTCGATTTTGGCTGTTGACTCTTGTGCGAGGGTCTCCCGTTGCGCGCTGTCTCAGGCACTCAACGGGTCCGACCCCAGCCTAATAGCAATCGGAACAGCGTTCGAACGCTCGAGGGGTGAAACGCTCCACGTCGGCGTAGGTCCCGACAACTTCCGTTCGAACTCCCAGCCGTCCGTTTAAACTCAAATAATAATATTTGAGCATGAATGAGAGAATGGAAACTGATAAACACAGCAAAAATCAGGGACCAGGAAGAAGGAGGAGCAGATAATGAGAAGAAACAGAGGCAGAAATGAAAGTCGTGCACGACAGCGGAAACGGAAACGAAAGGTTTTGTAGATTAGGATAGATTTTTATAAAGGCTGCTATAAAATGCTGGCGTACGATTCGGTTACCGAACATAGTTATTAGGTAGCTAGGGCGGAGCGATCCGAAGCGTGGAATTGCGGATCGATGACGTCACAGCCTCTGCATTCTCCCCCCGTGTCGAGCAAAATCTGCATTTTCCCCCCCACGTCGGGCGAAGTTATTTTCCCTCCACGTCGGGCGAAGTTATTTTCCCTCCACGTCGGGCAACTACGCCGACGTGGAGGGAGAAATGAAGGGTTCGACCCGACAGAAATCTGGGGTCGGATCCCGTTCAGACTGGGGTCGGACCCGGCTCATATCTGAGGTACACAAGCACCAGCGCCTATGGGGTCGATTGGAAACCCGCCGCCGGAAGGTGCGGCAGCATGCAATGGAGGAGTATCGATCATGCGGCGCCGCAGGATCGATCCTCCACTGCATGCTGCCATGCCTTTCAGCGGCGGGAATTTATCTAGGCCCTATTGATTAGGGGCGGTGCTATCCGAAGCTGCCGCAGCAGGCCGGACTGCTAGAAGTCGCCCATTGGTGCCGGGCCGCCTCCGCTAAACCAATAGTGTGTTCTCCTGCTAACATTATTTTAGGCCGTCGCCGCCGTAATGGTGGATAAAAGGTATCCACGGAAGTGTAGCTGCCCCTTGTCCCCCATCCTGGCAGCTACTTAAAGGCAGTGTCCACGATAAAAACCATGTCTGATTTTCTGATGGAGATCGGTAGCTGCGGGGCCTAGCGCAACCCTAACGTTTAAAAAACTAAGAAAAATGAACTCGGAACGGTTCCCTACGGCCCCAAAGTTGGACATACGTCAGCCGTCACATCCCAGATGCGCTTTCCACCCCCACCGACGTGAACAAATAAATGCTCGAGAATGTGATATGAGCGATGGTTTCCGAGAAGTAGCCCGTTTTCTATTTATTCCCAACTTCTCTCTTTACTCATGTCAGCTCGCATACATCGGCTGCAAAAGACGGAAGTTACAAGCCTCGGACAACTCTCCACCATGCTTTTCCAGCTCAATTTTTGAGGGACCATAACTCCGTTCCTAGAAGGTCTTGTACGACTTCAAAAACGTCATTGGAATCAGCACGGGACCGTCTTCAAGATTGGCGGAAAAGCAGAAATACGATTCTTGTCGTGAACACTGCCTTTAAGCCAATCTCCGATTTTCATGCGAGGGCAATCTAGGTTACTGAACACCAATATGCGGTCCACGCGCCGGGATTCTGAGGATTACTGTTGGTTACGGTAGGCGCCATGACAGCTGGAGAGGCAAACCTACCTTCATAATTCGAAAATCGACGAATCGGCATAGAATTTCCATTTAGCTCCCCGAGTTATATCTGCATAGAAATTTTGAGTCGAATCGGAGACTCTGACCCGCGTACCCATGGTAATCACCGCAAGCTGTCAAAAATCTATAAAACTGCATCGGATTCGCATTGAGCACTCCAAAAAATCATCAAATAAACGATTTGAGCTACATCGTAGCGTTCCGAAAAACGTCAAAAGTCGCGTTTTGCCTTCACATTTTCCTATTGATGAGAAGCCTTGAACGAATTCAGTCCAAAATTGACAAATAAACCTCATATTCGCGATCAGCACCCCAAATAACCTGCCCCTCACCCACCACCACCTTAAGGAGAATCTTAAGTCAAATCTGGTATAGTTTTCTTTGCCGCTTTCTGAACCCCTAATTGATTTAGGTAAACGCTCATCCGAAAATTGGTACATGTGGGAAACGGTATCACTTCGTGGAAAGACCGGAAAAGTGCTTTTACCCAAGCTTTGTCCAGGGTGGTTGCTTTCAGGGCTGAAAACGACTGACCGTTTTCGGATTCTCGAAAGATTAGTATGCGTTTCTGGATGGTACAATAGGTACGCGAAACAGGAAAATGCCTATTAAATTTTTTCAGAGTGACTATGCAGGTGTGAAGGGCATACTCGGGCCCTTCGTTCAGAGTCGTTCTAGAAAAGTACATTTTATCTGGGATGGCCACTTTGGCTAATAGTAGTTATCTTGTTAGTGTTCCCCGTCTTGAAGGTAGCTCACGATAGAAACAGTCTCCTAGTTTCTTCGGTATCGAAGTTCCGAGGTGATATTGACCATGGTTTCGAAATGTCGAATATTATTCGAATAATCGAATAGAGTTCGACTATTTGAATAATTTGGCAGACTTTTCGAATGTATTCATTTATTCGGGAATTTCGAAAAAGCCTTCTTTGAATGTATTCATTTATTCGGGTTTTTTTTCAAGGCATTATTCGAATGTATTCATTCATTTGGAATTTTCGAAAAGGCCGTATTCGAATTATTCATTCATTCGAAAACACGGGTCGAATGCCCATGTATAGTCAGCACTGTGACTCCAATCTCACTCAAAGACGAGCTCGTTGTCAAACCCGAAAAAAAACTAGAACAGTTGAGCAACTAGCCAATCTTAGAATTATCTATAAGCAGCTGACACTGCTGATGACGAAGCAACTTGGTCGGGAAGACCTTCATTCCTCTAGCCAAATTCGACGGCGGATGAGTGCTTCAACTAAGACAAGAACCCGCAAAAGGTAAATTTTCTGCAAAGGCAAAATCCAGGGGTCCGCAAGGTTCTAAACGGTAGAGTATAGAGTATGGTTTCTCGAAGCCACGATTTATACAGATAACTCATTTACTACTTAGAGACATCGTATGTTGAGGAAACCGCATATTATGTTTTATGTTTTTGTGTGGCTTCGCCTGTCTAGTAAACGAATTCGTTGAAAGGGCCCATGAAAAACTTTTATTTGTAAAGGAAAATCAGTCTGAACACACCGCAAAATTGTGTTTTAATTTCACACCCAAATCGTTTTTTCAACTTTTTTTCTGAATTTGTGGACGTCGTGGCCGTCATTTTTGAAATTTTTTGACCAGGCGGAGTTTGTGCCGCAACTGTTTTAATTTTCCTTGAAGGTCGCATCAACATTTGAAAAAAGTGGTAGCTGACTTTCGAGAACTGAAGGCGGATCCTCATCTGTAATCCCTTCCAACTTCATAGTCCAAGGTTTTTAACTCGCCGAAGTTTAGCGGTGTGGTCTATCGGGATCATTCATGAAATTGAGCCCGGAAAATGGAATGTGGTTTCCATCGCGAGCAATGCCTGTAACAGTCCCCAACCCTCGCATTTTAGGAAAACCTCTTCTAATACTCCACCCTGAACTTCCTAGTTGAGCTCCGTTCCTCGTAACTTAATTTAATAGCAGTTCAGTTTGATCGCGGTATTTGTTTGAATTACGCGTAAAAAAAACTTCTCCTAATGGTTGTCTTCTTCACAGCACGAACCAATTGGCCTTGCTCCGATGGTAAGACTAACCTCTCACGTCCTTGCGGAGCTAAGACTTCATGTGGGGTCTACAACCGCGCCGAGCCCTGCACGGACTCCACCTCCCCCTAAAAGAAAGCTTGATTCGTAGTGAAAATCCAGATCAAGCAATAGGAGATTGTTTCGAAGCCGACTACTGCGCAACTTTCCTGGCGGGTTTCCCTCGCCTTTTTTGTATACTTTTCTTCCTGCGAAGCTACAAAAGGTCTTTTTCTAGAGGCCCTTGCTAGAAACTGATCACGGCATGAACAGCAGCTTTCAAAAATTACTTTCCGAGTGTTGCGAGGGTAAATAAGGACAAACGATCAAAAATCTGTAAACTTGCGTGGATCAAAAACGAAAAAAGTAGTGTTTTATTCATGTTCAGCAGGGATCTTCAGGCCTACTACTCCTACAACACTGTTTTATAAATAAATTCATCTGAAATTTTGAGGAAATATCAACAAAACGAGATAACACCAGCACTGCAGCAGAAATAAACGTCAATTCTGGCTTGATGTTGAATGCGCCCTCGGCCACTACAGGGGTGTGCGTAATTACGATTTACGATTTACAATTTTACGATTTACGGTGTTTTTTGAACTCGTTATTACGATTTACGACATTTTAGACCGTAAATCATAATTTTTCGTGAATAAAAAATACATGCAATGGAAGCTAATAACAATATATCTCTAATTGACCTGCTCTAATCCCACTTTGCGTATACTAATATTTTTGGTAAAGAGATGGGACCAACCCAGGCGTGTGACTACAACACGATCCCATCATCATTCTTTGACAAGATTCTATCATTTCAGAGCGGGACACACGGTCGGAGTTGGAGGCGCTAGATAACTGATACGCGTTGCGTGCCGCGCACGTCTCACTAGCTGCCGCCTATGACGAAATGCAGTCTGAAAGCACTCTTCACAAAGAACTTTGTTTTCGAGTTTTTCATGAAGATTAACTGTTCTGATTCCTACAACTAGTTTAGCGCCAAAACATCGAGCGAAGCAGTCTGAGCTATCCAAAAATTGCTTCAAATACTACTCTTGGCCCGCCTTTTGATTAGATTATGTCTACTCTGAGTCGACAGAAATCAACAAGAGGGGCGTCCTTTTTTACCCAAGAAGTTTGACTCTCAAAATCGTTGCCTCCCGTTAAATTCTCTTCGTCCGCGGCAAGCGGACACTCAGAAAAGTCGTGAGCGCTAGTTTAAACGCTCATCTTCGCCATTTTCCTTTATCTCTCACAAATGCGAACGTTTGTTGGGGCGCCTTGGCTACATTCCTCCACTATGGGAGCTAAACTACAAGAAGCGGCAAAATTTAGAAAGCGTTTTCTGTGCTTACGTTGCCTTTAATAATCTACATTATCGCCACCATAAAGCTATGAATCTGCAAGTGATTTGGAAGATAAAATAACTTGCGCTGGGCGACCGATACTGAGCTCTAGATAATACAGAGTTGCCACGGATCGGACTTATACTTTGCGATCTCTTTTATAGGCAGTATTCACGATGAAAAATGTTCTCATTTTACACCAGGAGCGGGTAGTGGAGGGGCACACTGTAACGTTGACGCCGAAAGAACGCATGAAAACGAGCCAGGAAAAGCTCCGAAAGAGCCCGAAGTTGCCACTTCGAGCGCAAGGCAAACCCCAAAAGCGCAATACACGCCCACCGACGTGAGCAAATGAATGCTCGAGATCGTGAGATGAGCGATCATTTCCAATCATTAGCCCCGCTCTTCCCTTCATTCTCAACTTCTCTCTTTACTCAGGTCAGCTCGCATACATTAGCTGCAAAAGACGGAAGTTACAAGCCTCGGACAACTCGTCACAAATGTTTACTTAGCTCAATTTTTGAGGATCATAACTCCGTTCCCAGATGGTCTTGTACGATTTCAGAGACATCATTGGAATCAGCATGGGGCCGTTCTCAAGATAGGCGGAAAAACAGAAAAACGATTTTTATCATGAACACTGCCTTTAAAGGTTGGCGCAAGTTCGGTTCCATATTTTTCGGCGTACGTGCACCGAGTTTGAGCCAACCTTCAGTAGGGAACTCGAAGTACATAGCAGTGCAATTCTTACCGAATTAATAATCGGTGTTGCCGTTCCGCTAGCAAAAGGGAGGAGTTCTCCAATTCGGCTGTAGGAAATCGCTCAGATACGATAATTTTGGCTCTTTTTAACGCTTACAACGGCGTTGGCGTTTCGGGAGAGGAGTTAGGAGTATACTTGTGACCCTGATGCCCAGCAGGTACTCGGACAGCTGAATCGGGCAGGCGGAATTTTCAAGACCTGGGAAGAAGTTGTGGAATGAGGGATAAGGGAAAGCAGAGAAATACGGGTAAGGCGGTCCCATTAAAGGTATGGTATACTTCTACGAGACACGGTTGCGTCGCTCTGCACAACGACAGCAACCGCCTGTCGTGGAGCTTCCGCCTTCCAAACCGGTCGCAACCGTGTGCTGAGCAGCGACAGGCTTCGGTTCACTCGCAGTATACCAGCCCTCCGCGACATTTCGCTGCGGCACTTACGCGATAACTGTTCCTAAGACAACCGATGCCGTTGCTCAGATGCGGGTCTCGCCGCGATTTGTGCTAGATTTCATGCCTGTCGCTCATGAACTCAGGTAAAACTAGTTGTCGAGAATCGGACGAAAAGTTGTCCTGCAGGCGTACGAATGCAGGACAATTTCCGCAGACTGTAGAGATTTCTGGACAACTTTTCGCCCATTTCTCGACAACTTCTCGACCAATACCCGACAACTCCTTGCCCGACTCTCGACAGTTCACACATTATTTTACACATGTACAGGCCATAAAACGGCCTATGTCTCACCGTCGACTGCGTACCACGCGCTGCGCGACCGCCCGCGCGTCGGAAGCAGACGGGTTTTGGCCGCCGCGCGACGAGTTTTGGCCGCCGCGCGGCGGCCAAAACTCGTTTGCTTCCGACGCCCGTGCGGTCGCGCAGCGCGTGGTACGCAGTCGACGGTGAGACATTGGCCGTTTTATGGCCTGTACACTTATGTACTTTCCAAAAATTGGGACTCCCGCTCAACCGATGATTACAACGGTCGGCGAAACCTAGGAAGATAGATTCCCATCACCCTGTTGGCCGAATCCCAAAGTTGGCTCGATTCTTCGACGTTTGACAGAGGCAAACTATGCATCGTATATGCTGTGGGTTTACAAAACCGTTCAACATGGGCCGCTATTGTCCTTGTCCAGCACCAGTGCGCTATCAGTGTACTGGTCTTCGGAAATACTCTAAGACGGTGCAAGTTTGAGTAGAGAGTAAATTGTCCACACTGGACTCAAATATCCTACTTTTGTGGCAAATAGTTTTTTTCAAAATTGTCGACTTCCGGCGGGACCACACCTGAGAAAAGTGTGAGCCATTGTACTGTAGCGGTGTTCAGCCGCCATCTTAGGCGATGAAGATTTGTATATAGGGTAAATCGACCACGCTGGACTCAAACATTCTACTCTCGTGGCTCCTAGTTTTCAAGATAGTCGACTTCAGGCGGGACCACACCTGAGAAAGGTGTGAACAATTATACTGTAGCGGGGTTCAGCCTCCATCTTAGGCTGTGGAACTTAATATGGAAGGTAAATAGACCCCGATAAACTCAATTATTCTACTTTCGTGACCCATAATTTGCAAAATGTGAATTTTCAGCGGGTCCACACCTGCAGCCAGCGGCCAAACCGTGGACCCGCCGCAAGTCTACATATTGGACATTAATATAATGATAAACAACAATTGGAAGGTTTTGGGTTGCAAATTTCGGTCAGAACTGAATCATTCGAGATTTATTAGTATTAACAACCTTAATTTCAAACGTTGTTCTGATACTTCTTGGGCATCTTCTTGAATATTATAATTTAAATCCGACTGCTGCAACTACCGATCATGGAGAAAAAGATCAGTACTTGAAAGCTCGTAAATTTTCGAAATTCTTTAACTAGAAAATCCCATGTTTTGGTATGTTCGCTATTTTGAGAAGTTGAAAATTTATTTAAAGAAGCGAGTTTGATATTCAAGAAGTCGGTGAAATATATTATAATTGATAACCAGCTAGAAGAATGGAGAAAAATAACCACAGAGGCCCCACATGAAAAGAAAAGATCAAAAACAGCAGTCGCAATCATTGAAGAAAGTGGTGTAAAGAGGGTTCTAAAGTGATGTCCTGAATTCTTGGGAAATTTTCGACATATTCGAAACATATTCTCAATTTCGGAAGGTGTCGAGAAAACTATCCGAATTCTCGGCAAACACTCGTTCCCCCGAATTCTCGGCAACTCTCTCTGAAATTCTGAACAAATCGGCCGCAATTCTGGACAAATACTGCGAATCTCAGAATTTTCGACAACTTCTGTCAACTTTCTGGACAACTTCTCGATTGTCGACCGATTCTCAACAACAATTCGTCCGATTCTGAACAACTAGTTTTACCTGAGACAGCAACAAAGTATACCATACCCCTTAGACGTGGTTAGCTGTCAAATACTGAACGCCATCTAATATGTATGTGCTTAGTACGTGGAACGGTGGACAGTAGGACGGTAGGTACATGGTTTCTCTTGTTTCACCATAATGAAATATGTTTAGTGGTTATTGTTATTATTTGCTGTTTTCGATTTACGATTTACGGTTTACGATTTACGATGGTTTTGTCGTAATTACGATTTACGATTTACGAAATTTGAAATTTTGTTTACGCACACCCCTGGGCCACTACACACCAAACATTTTCGGGTGGCGGACGTTTACGCCGGTTGGGGCTGGAGCGAGGCAGAGACGCAGAGGGCGGAGGCAGTGGTAAGCTCGTCCGCACGTGGCTGTAGCAAAGCATACACGAAGCTTTGTCAAAGGAATCTTCATGATCCTAGTGCATATATAAGGGATTACTCAACTAGGAATTGAATTTGTAACTGGTAAATTCTCTACTTTATTGACACGCCAATTGAACAACCTTTTCTCGTTGAAAAAAATGGAACAACTATTTTGAGAGTTCTATGAGTACTTTGCTTGTGATTCATGAAATGAAGGATTAATCTGTTTTTGCTTCTGGTTTTCGTTAGTAACTTGGAGTTGGACGTCGATATGAAACTGCTGTAAAACTAGGAATGCCAAAACACTAACCCATTTTATATAGAAAACAACTTCTGTAAATGTGTACCATTCCCTAAGGAGTAGGTACTAAAACAATCATTTAACTGGATGTAAAAATCACTTCTGCAACGACTTATTGAACTACAAGAAGTAAAAATCGGAAAAAAAAACATTGAAAATGACTGTGAAATAGAACTATCTAACGTCAAAGTAAGAGTAGTAACTAGAGCCGGAATAAACACTGAAATTTTATGGCGAAAAAATCTTTCCTTCATAGTCATGACCGCACGCGCGGCAAGAGCGGAAGACTATAAAAGTTTCTAGAGCGCGCACTGCCTATCCAGCCCCTCATTAGTGGTACAGCTTAAAGGCAGCATACACGCTCGTAAGCATAGTCGAGATAACAGCATAGATAGGTCCGCACGGCCCGTACTATGTCGTCAACGACGTTTAAAGCGCTGAAAACTGTCCAGGATGACAGTATTTGACAATGTTTGAGCAATCTTGCCTTCCACGCCCGTATTTTCACACCCCTTCGAGTAACAGAATGAGAACCGATACTTGTGAAAACGTGTGATAATTGAGAGTGATAGCACTATCAAATGGGAGTGCACGAGAGAAATAGCTTGGTTTACTTGAGTATAACATGTTTGTGCACTGATAAAATCCTCCATTTCAAGAGGTCAGCCAAACTAGAGCGGCATTCTCGAAAGTGGACGAGAGTCATTAGGTATTCAGACATGTTATACTCAAGTAAACCGAGCTATTTCTCTCGTGCACTCCCATTTGATAGTGCTATCACTCTCAATTATCACACGTCACCACAAGTATCGATTCTCATTCTGTTACTCAAAGGGGTGTGAAAATACGGGCGTGGAAGGCAAGATTGCTCAAACATTGTCAAATACTGTCATCCTGGAAAGTTTTCAGCGCTTCAAACGTCGTTGATGACATAGTACGGGCCGTGCGGACCGATCTATGCTGTTATCTCGACTATGCTTACGAGCGTGTATGCTGCCTTGGAGTTCCTCATATCGGAAGTGTTCCTCATATCGGAATAAGATTTCGGTTAGACAAAGTCAAGAGCTTAGTGTCGTAATGTTGAAAATGGAAATTCAAGAAGGGGCAGGGGTAAATTTTTTTTTGGCAAAATGGAAACCACTTCCGAAAATCTGGTCAGCATGGAAAGGCGTGTAAAAATAAATGCTAAGAAGTATGGGGATTGCGAAAGAGTTAAGTTTTTTTCTGGAAGTTTCCAAATTTATAAATGACTTTTGAACCCAACCATACATAGACGTAGAAAACTTTCCAAGTAATGCTTTTCTCGTGAAAATTTCGGGCCATCGAGAGGAGTGATGGGGTAGCTCTAAAGATCCAACTTTGAGTTTTGACACAGAAATAGGCGAGAATCAGCCCACCAGGCTCCGCAGCGGTTTCTGGTGGGATAATTCTTGCCTGTTTCTCGGTTTCTCATGAAATAGCCGAGAGATAACCGAGGAATAACTAGAAGTAAACAGAAATAACCTAGATGCGGCCGGCACACCGACACGGGAGGTCGGTCGCCGGCTCGCCGAGCCGAGGCCGACAGCGGTAGGGCGCCCCTCCAGAGGCTGAGAGAGGTCCAAGTACATTGAACTTGGGTAGTTGAACCGGCGGAGGTGTTGAAATCTGGATCGTGCTTTTGGAATGCCTATACTTCCCTAGAAAACATTATTTCCCTATAGAGATACCTCTCAACTATTCCGCGGAGAGCTCATTTGGCGGCTATTTCACGGCCAATATTATTTAGCTGCCATTTCTCGACTAATACGAGGAAAGCGGCTATTTCGCGGCTATTTCTCGCCAACAACCCTCATAGAAAGCAACCATCTGCTGACCTCTGGTTGCTGACAGCCGATGTTGCCGCACGCAGAGCCATGAAAAATTACAAAGAAAAATTAGAGTATCGTCGGCATGTCGCATTGCAACAGCGGTCATCAGCGACTGAAACTAACCGAAAAATTTACTGCAATAATGACATCACTTATGGATTCCTTTCGCGCAGGTTTGAATGTCATAGTCTACCGCTCGTTAGGCGCGTGCCACGTTTGCCGTGAGAGCTTTGAAAGATTGATACGAAGGTGGCTTATTTTACCTAGAGAATGCCTTTCTCCTAGCCTCATACCCAGACCGATGGAAGAAATCGGCTAAATCTTCCCTATCTGTCATGTTTCCGCGCCCCTGATCTTCCACTATTTCATCCAGGCCCCTTGCCACTCACACCGTGGCGAACTATCTGCGTATCGATTATCAGTCCGGATTTTATTTTTCATGCGCTAAAAACACTAAACTTTCACCACAAGACCAATTAATTCCAAAAACAAATCATGCGGACTTGGTAGCAGAATCTCTCAACAGTTCCGAAGGTTCGATTCAGTGGAGTGCATCGATGAGGCAGCAAGCTTGGGTCACTCAAGAACTTTTCGGAAACAACTAACATGGAGAGCTTTGTTTAATGTGGGAATTAAACAGCTAGAAATTTTAGTGATAGCCTCACTTGTCGATGCAGTACCAACCTTTACCGTGCAATTATTCCATTGTTGTTCAGTAAGTTCTTCTTCCGGAATACGTTTGTATACTACAAAGCACACTCTGCCCCGTGTCAGTCCTTTGTACTCTCATGAGAATCTCGAAAAGTGTTTCAAAGAAAAAGAATAATCAAAGCACAACTCTTCTTCGTGCAATTCCTATATGTGGGCTGAAACAGCCAACGCTAAGGATGAGGCTGATGCCTGACTCTGCCGCGGAGTCTTTTCTCTGCGCTCTAACCCATCGGCCTAAACGTCCCACACCCAACATTTTCCCTCACATCTGAATTTTTTTGCGCGCGGTCGGTCCTAATGTGCGGCGGTTTCTAACCGCTCTGCAACGACGCGCGCGGTTTGAACGAAAAGAGGTGAGATTCGTGGAATGGGCAAAAGCGCTCGCAGCTTTTTAGGATCGCACTGACTCCGTTCTTTGCGCGCGTTCAATCCTATTCTCTTTTTTTGCGAGCGGACGAAACGCTTGTAGTACGCGGTCGGCACCAAGGGCTAACATTGGCGCGCGGTCAGTCCTATTTTCTGTCCGAGCAGCATTCTTCAAAAAAAGTAGCTGAAGTCATCCTTAGAAACATAGTAACACTATTCTTTTCCGATTCCGGGCAAAATAAAAACCGGGGACAAAAGCGTACAGAAAATTCACTGAAAATACGGTGACGAAAGGGGGAACGGGACCATTGTGTACAGCCCTGGTATCACCCACCTTATCCGTGACCAAATACATCTTGACTATACCTCTGATTTCTCACTGCGAGTAGACTCTAATTCAAAGAGTACTTGAAAATGTCTCGAAAATAAGATTTTCAGACTGCTGCTACTGCGGAAGATTTGAAGTTCATCCTTGCCAGTTATAATTCACCGTTTAAATCATACGGAACGCACCATGGTGACAGCGGAGTCTTCAAAAAAATTCCCTTTGTCCTCAATATTCAAGGAGAAAAGTAAGGCGTTGTAAAATGTCCTTCCTCCAATTCTGAACACTATCCCGCCTTTGCAGGGTAGTTCACAGCAGTATGGGAAAGACTGAAGGTGGATATGATAAATTCACAGGAGTTTTCAAAAAGGCGTTGGCAGAAGTCAAGGTAAGTCGATGAACTAGTGTGCGCGTGCGCACATGTCAGTTTTGAAAGCTGTTTCAAGCAGTCGACCCATCATTCAACATTCGACGCTTTCCTCAAAATAGCTCTGGAACTGAATGGGATTTATTATGAAGATTTATTTGAGGCGCTAAACGCAAATCTGGGGTCTGTTTATCGATGCACTAACGAGTGGACTACTTTGGGTAGCAGTGGATTTAAAACTGTTCAGCTGGCATCGTACACTGCGATACTCACCTCATCCTCAGTGAGAAGTGGGGGACATTTGAAAAGCATTACAAAAAAAGGCGCTCGTTACTTGCTTCAAAGAAAGGAGTTTGCTATTTCTGAAACGCAGTCTTACACATAATTAGGAATGCTTTTCCTGGGTTAGACAGCAAGAGCATTAGTTCTTTAACACTTAACGGACCCGTGTCCACACTGCGCACCCACGGCTGTTTTGTCCCTCGGACCGCGTGTCCACACTGCGCACCCACGCCATAGAACATTTTGTATATTTTTAAATTTGTAAGGCTTGGGGTCTTCCTTCAATATGATTAGGTGCTTCATATTGTGATCCATTTACAATCACAGTGGTCAAGCATTTCGAGCGTCTTTAGCTATTCTACCAGCATTTTCGGAAAAGACATTTTTCGAATTTTCAAGCTTCTGTGGTCGGAAGGAAATTGTCCCAAATTTCGCTAAAGGGAGCTATGGAAGGTTATTAGCGATCACGAACCTAATGTCCACTAGTTGAATCTTAAAATAGCAGCGCCAGCTAATTGGGATAACTGTAGTAGGTTTGCAATTCGAATTTGGCTGCCTTCACGCTGAGGGCTATTCAAGTTGCTGCATAAAGATCTGCTTTTCGATTTCCAATGAAATTTCCGTCGAGTGCGGTAAGTTAGTCAACATTGTTTCAGATATCGCTTAATTCCCAGTGGAGGGTAACCTGGGGAAAGGGGCTGGAAGCCTGCGGTTGTTCAATTTTCAAGATTGTACTGAAACTTCGCTGCGGGGTATCTTGGGGGGGGGGGGCTCAACAATGAAATGGTGCTTATTACAGAACTCTCGATAAAATTATCTTAGTGTACCGTTTGCTATCCGTATGTAAACTTTTCAGGTTCTGGTGCGACTTCGCACAGGTGGTGATTGCGGGATGGGGGTGGTGCTCATCACGAATCTGATTCCCACTTTTAGATTTCTGATGAGGTTCTCTTTGTTTGCAACGGACAAATTTGCGGGTCAAAGTCTAAGAGCCCGACAAATTTTCTTCATGAAATTCATCGGGGCATTACACACATAAAAGTCGTCCAATTTTTGAATTTCCAATACCTCAGGTTGGCGTCTCACGGTGCAGTCCTAACCATTTGCTGTAATCTACACAAAATTCTAGAAGTCGAGAGACAAGATTTCATTCGTGATCAACAGCAACACGAGATTTTGCGAAAAGTCGTGTGTCAAAGCATCTTAAGCCTGCAAAGTTGAAAAAAACTTACGATTCCGAGACACATCAGATCGGAAAGAAAGTGAATGATCATTGCATATCATGGCCCTGCGTGGCGATATATTCTCAGGTGGAGTTTAAATGAGATAATGTTCGTGTACCATGTAAGAAAGCCTGCTCCATACAAAGTGGTTCCCAGCGGACACTGTGTCCACACATGTCACCAGCGGCTGACCCTGGGTCTACCCTAGACTGGGTGGGGCCACCCAAGATTTACTCATAGAAATGATGAAAAACTCTGATGAAAGATGCCTGATACTGCGCTATCAATCATTGTTTTTTGAGGGCTCTATGGAAATACTTCGACTGGTAGCCTTACCAGTTGGCGGTTCATTTCATTTCTGTCTTGAATGGTGGGTGCCCCCCCCCGTCTAGGATAGTTTCTAGACCCTATACAATTGGGTCATTTTAGAACTCATTTCTTCATTTTTTCGACTTTTCAATTCAAATAGTATATGCCTTGTATCTTATCTGTAGGAAGCAGCGTTGCAACTACTATCATGCAATCTTGGCAGCGGTTGTTTCTTCATTTCTACCACTATGTTCTCTAAAAAAACATACCTGTTTCCTAGAGATTGACGATATTGTGGAAGGGAAACCTTTGGAAGAAGTTTTGAAATTTCTGAAAGTTTGGCTCCGCAGAAAAGGTAGAGGATTTGGCCCTGCTCCAAAATTTCGTGAAATTGTTTCATGAGATTTAGCTATCAAACTGATTTTCTAAATGGGTGAAATTGTTGAATTGATTTGGCTGGTATTGGTACTATATGCAGATAACATAATCATCAAATGTAGTGAAACTGTTGCAAATGGATTTTGCAGGCGCTGTATGAATTATCAGAGTCAAATCACGCGTCAGATGGTTCTCTAGCGAGCAATGAAAGACAAAAGAGAAAAAACCACTTCTTGATTGAAAATACTGAACGAAATATAGACTAATTGGCTAGTAATAAGGTTTTAGAATTGTGGTGCCCGCGAAGCGCGCACCTGATTTGGAAAGGGACTGCCCCTGCGCACACCCCTCTTTCCAGAATCTCGGTTCGGGAAAAATCTTGAAACCAGGGACTTTCACAAAAGATAGAGCAGTAGAGGTTTTCAGCATTGCCCAATTTTCAGAAAAATCTAAATTGAAGTGCGTAACACAAATTGAAGTGCGCCAAGCGCTGTATAAAGTGGGCGGGACCCAACTGTGAGTGCACAGGGCGCCAGAAAAAAAAATGAAATGGACCCAGGTGGGAGTGCGGAGAGCGTCGGAAAAAATTGGACGGGACCCAACTGGGAGTGCACAGAGCGCCAGAAAAAGTGGACGGGGCCCAACTGGGAGTGCACAGAGCGCCAGGAAAAGTGGACGGGGCCCGAGTGGGGGTGCACGCAGCGCCAGAAAAAGTGGACGGGACCTGAGTGGAAGTGCGGAGAACGGCGGAAAAGTGGACGGGACCTAACTGGAAGTGCACGGAGCCCCAGAAAAAGTGGACGGGACCCTATTGGGACTGCACAGAGCCCCGGAAAAAGTGGACGGGATCCGAGTGGGAGTGCACAGAGCGCCAGAAAAAGTGGAAGGGACTCGTCTGGGAGTGCACGGAGCGCCAGAAAAAGTGGACAGGACCCGAGTGGGAAAGCACAGAACGCCAGGAAAAGTGGACGAGACCCTATTGGGACTGCACAGAGCCCCGGAAAAAGTGGACGGGACCCGAGTGGGAGCGCACAGAGCGCCAGAAAAAGGGGACGGGACTCTATTGGGAGTGCACGGAGCGCCAGAAAAAGCCCGAGTAGGAGTGCGCAGAGCGCCAGAAAAAGTGGACGGGACCCGAGTGGGAGTGCACAGAGCGTCGGAAAAAGTGGGCGTGACCCGAGTGGGAGTGCACAGAGCGCCAGAAAAAGTGGACGGGACTGTAATGGGAGTGCACGGAGCGCCAGAAAAAGTGGACGGGGCTCAACTGGGAGTGCACAGAGCGCCAGGAAAAGTGGACCGGACCCGAAAGGGAGTGCGCAGAGCGCAGGGAAAGGTGGACGGAACCCAACTGGGAGTGCATAGTGCGCCAGAAAAAGTGGACGGGACCCGAGTGGGAGTGCACAGAGCGCCAGAAAAAGTGGACGGGACTCTACTGGGAGTGCACATAGCGCCAGAAAAAGTGGAGGGGACATAAGTGGGAGTGCGCAGAGCGCCAGAAAAAAGTGGACGGGACCCGAGTGGGAGTGCACAGAGCGCCACGAAAAGTGGACGGGACTGTAATGGGAGTGCATGGAGCGCCAGAAAAAGTGGACGGGGCTCAACTGGGAGTGCACAGAGCGCCAGGAAAAGTGGACCGGACCCGAAAGGGAGTGCGCAGAGCGCAGGGAAAGGTGGACGGAACCCAACTGGGAGTGCACAGTGCGCCAGAAAAAGTGGACGGGACCCGAGTGGGAGTGCACAGAGCGCCAGAAAAAGTGGACGGGACTCTACTGGGAGTGCACGTAGCGCCAGAAAAAGTGGAGGGGACATAAGTGGGAGTGCGCAGAGCGCCAGAAAAAAGTGGACGGGACCCGAGTGGGGGTGCACAGAGCGTCAGAAACAGTGGACGGGATCCGAGTGGGAGTGCACAGAGCGCCAGGAAAAGTGGACGGGACCCTATTGGGACTGCACAGAGCCCCGGAAAAAGTGCACGGCACCCGAGTGGGAGTGCACAGAGCGCCAGAAAAAGTGGAAGGGACTCGTCTGGGAGTGCACGGAGCGCCAGAAAGAAGTGGACGGGACCCGAGTGGGAGTGCACAGAGCCCCGGAAAAAATGGAAGGGACCCGAGTGGGAACGCACAGAGCGCCAGAAAAGTGGACGGGACTCTACTGGGAGTGCACGGAGCGCCAGAAAAAGCCCGAGTAGGAGTGCGCATAGCGCCAGAAAAAGTGGACGGGACCCGAGTGGGAGTGCCCAGAGCGTCAAAATAAGTGGGCGGGACCCGAGTGGAAGTGCACAGAGCGCCACGAAAAGTGGACGGGACTGTAATGGGAGTCCACGGAGCGCCAGAAAAAGTGGACGGGGCTCAACTGGGAGTGCACAGAGCGCCAGGAAAAGTGGATCGGACCCGGAAGGGAGTGCGCAGAGCGCAGGGAAAGGTGGACGGAACCCAACTGGGAGTGCATAGTGCGCCAGAAAAAGTGGATGGGACATGAGTGGGAGTGCACAGAGCGCCAGAAAAAGTGGAGGGGACATAAGTGGGAGTGCGCAGAGCGCCAGAAAAAGTGGAAGGGGCTCGTCTGGGAGTGCACGGAGCGCCAGAAAGAAGTGGACGGGACCCGAGTGGGAGTGCACAGAGCGCCAGAAAAAGTGGACGGGACCTGAGTGGGACTGCACAGAGCCCCGGAAAAAGTGGACGGGACCCGAGTGGGAGCGCACAGAGCGCCAGAAAAAGTGGACGGGACTCTACTGGGAGTGCACGGAGCGCCAGAAAGAAGTGGACGGGACCCGAGTGGGAGTGCACAGAGCGCCAGAAAAAGTGGACGGGACCTGAGTGGGAGTGCCCAGAGCGTCAGAAAAAGTGGGCGGGACCCGAGTGGAAGTACACAGAGCGCCACGAAAAGTGGACGGGACTGTAATGGGAGTGCACGGAGCGCCAGAAAAAGTGGACGGGACTCGAGTGAGAGTGCGGGGAGCGTCGGAAAAAGTGAATGGTGCTCAACTGGGAGTGCACAGAGCGCCAGGAAAAGTGGACCGGACCCGAAAGGGAGTGCGCAGAGCGCAGGGAAATGTGGACGGAACCCAACTGGGAGTGCACAGTGCGCCAGAAAAAGTGGACGGGACCCAAGTGGGAGTGCGCAGAGCGCCAGAAAAAAATGGACGGGACCCGAGTGGGAGTGCAAGGAGCGCCAGAAAAAGTGGACGGGATCCGAGTGGGAGTGCACAGAGCGCCAGGAAAAGTGGACGGGACCCGAGTGGGAGTGCACAGAGCGCCAAAAAAGTGGAAGGTACTCGATTGGGAGTGCACAGAGCGCCAGGAAAACTGGACGGGACCCGAGTGGGAGTGCACAGAGCGCCAGAAAAAGTGGACGGGACCCGAGTGGGAGTGCACAGAGCGTCAGAAAAAGTGGACGGGACCCGAGTGGGAGTGCGGAGAACGTCGGAAAAAGGGGACGGGACTCTACTGGGAGTGCACGGAGCGCCAGAAAAAGTGGACGGGGCTCTACTGGGAGTGCACGGAGCGCCGGAAAAAGTGGACGGGACCCGAGTGGGAGTGTGGAGAGCTTCGGAAAAAGAGGACGGGACTCTACTGGGAGTGCACGGAGCGCCAGAAAAAGCCCGAGTAGGAGTGCGCAGAGCGCCAGAAAAAGTGGACGGGACCCGAGTGGGGGTGCACAGAGCGCCAGAAAAAGTGGACGGGACTCGTCTAGGAGTGCACGGAGCGCCAGAAAAAGTGGACGGGACCCGAGTGGGAGTGCACAGCGCGTCAGAAAAAAAGTGGAAGGAACTCGTCTGGGAGTGCACGGAGCGCCAGAAAATGTGGACGGGACCCGAGTGGGAGTGCACAGAGCGCCAGAAAAAGTGGACGGGACTCGTCTGGGAGTGCACGGAGCGCCAGAAAAAGTGGAAGGAACTCGTCTGGGAGTGCACAGAGTCCCAGAAAAAGTGGATGGGACCCGAGTTTAAGTGCACAGAGCGCCAGAAAAAGTGGACGGGACTCGTCTGGGAGTGCACGGGCGCCAGAAAAAGTTGACAGAACCCAACTGGGAGTGCACAGAGCGCCAGGAAAAGTGGGCGGGACCCTATAGGGACTGCACAGAGCCCCAGAAAAAGTGGATGGGACCCGAGTAGGAGTGCTCAGAGCGCCAGAAAAAGTGGACGGGACTCGTCTGGGAGTGCGCAGAGCGCCATAGAAAGTGGACGGGACTCGTCTGGGAGTGCGCGGAGCGCCATAGAAAGTGGGCGTGACTCTACTGGGAGTGCACGGAGCGCCAGAAAAAGCCCGAGTAGGAGTGCGCAGAGCGCCAGAAAAAGTGGACGGGACCCGAGTGGGGGTGCACAGAGCGCCAGAAAAAGTGGACGGGACTCGTCTAGGAGTGCACGGAGCGCCAGAAAAAGTGGACGGGACCCGAGTGGGAGTGCACAGAGCGTCAGAAAAAGTGGGCGTGACCCGAGTGGGAGTGCACAGGGCGCCAGAAAAAGTGGAAGGGACTCGTCTGGGAGTGCACGGAGCGCCAGAAAAAGTGGACGGGACCCGAGTGGGAGTGCACAGAGCGCCAGAAAAAGTGGACGGGACCCGAGTGGGAGTGCACAGAGCGCCAGAAAAAGTGGAAGGGACTCGTCTGGGAGTGCACGGAGCGCCAGAAAAAGTGGACGGGACCCGAGTGGGAGTGCACAGAGCGCCAGAAAAAGTGGACGGGACCCGAGTGGGAGTGCACAGAGCGCCAGAAAAAGTGGACGGGACCCGAGTAGGAGTGCGCAGAGCGCCAGAAAAAGTGGACGGGACCCGAGTGGGAGTGCACAGAGCGTCGGAAAAAGTGGGCGTGACCCGAGTGGGAGTGCACGGAGCGCCAGAAAAAGTGGACGGGACCCGAGTGGGAGCGCACAGAGCGTCAGAAAAAGTGGGCGTGACCCGAGTGAGAGTGCACAGAGCGCCAGAAAAAGTGGAAGGGACTCGTCTGGGAGTGCACGGAGCGCCAGAAAAAGTGGACGGGACCCGTGTGGGAGTGCGCAGAGCGCCAGAAAAAGTGGACGGGACCCGAGTGGGAGTGCACAGAGCGCCAGAAAAAGTGGACGGGACCCGAGTGGGAGTGCACAGAGCGTCAGAAAAAGTGGGCGTGACCCGAGTGGGAGTGCACAGGGCGCCAGAAAAAGTGGAAGGGACTCGTCTGGGAGTGCACGGAGCGCCAGAAAAAGTGGACGGGACCCGAGTGGGAGTGCACAGAGCGCCAGAAAAAGTGGACGGGACTCGTCTGGGAGTGCACGGAGCGCCAGAAAAAGTGGACGTGACCCGAGTGGGAGTGCACGGAGCGCCAGAAAAAGTGGACGGGACCCGAGTGGGAGTGCACAGAGCGCCAGAAAAAGTGGACGGGACTCGTCTGGGAGTGCACGGAGCGCCAGAAAAAGTGGACGGGACCCGAGTGGGAGTGCACAGGGCGCCAGAAAAAGTGGAAGGGACTCGTCTGGGAGTGCACGGAGCGCCAGAAAAAGTGGACGGGACCCGAGTGGGAGTGCACAGAGCGCCAGAAAAAGTGGACGGGACCCGAGTGGGAGTGCACAGAGCGCCAGAAAAAGTGGACGGGACCCGAGTGGGAGTGCACAGGGCGCCAGAAAAAGTGGAAGGGACTCGTCTGGGAGTGCACGGAGCGCCAGAAAAAGTGGAAGGGACTCGTCTGGGAGTGCACGGAGCGCCAGAAAAAGTGGACGGGACCCGAGTGGGAGTGCACAGAGCGCCAGAAAAAGTGGACGGGACTCGTCTGGGAGTGCACGGAGCGCCAGAAAAAGTGGACGGGACCCGAGTGGGAGTGCACAGAGCGTCAGATAAAGTGGACGGGACCCGAGTGGGAGTGCACAGAGCGCCAGAAAAAGTGGACGGGACTCGTCTGGGAGTGCACGGAGCGCCAGAGAAAGTGGGCGTGACCCGAGTGGGAGTGCACAGGGCGCCAGAAAAAGTGGACGGGACTCGTCTGGGAGTGCACAGAGCGCCAGAAAAAGTGGACGGGACTCGTCTGGGAGTGCGCAGACAGCCAGAAAAAGTGGCCGGGTCTCGTCTGGGAGTGCACAGAGCGCCAGAAAAAGTGGACGGCACTCGTCTGGGAGTGCACGGAGCGCCAGAAAAAGTGGACGGGACCCGAGTGGGAGTGCACAGAGCGTCAGAAAAAGTGGGCGTGACCCGAGTGGGAGTGCACAGAGCGCCAGAAAAAGTGGACGGGACTCGTCTGGGAGTGCACGGAGCGCCAGAAAAAGTGGACGGGACCCGAGTGGGAGTGCACAGAGCGTCAGAAAAAGTGGGCGTGACCCGAGTGGGAGTGCACAGAGCGCCAGAAAAAGTGGAAGGGACTCGTCTGGGAGTGCACGGAGCGCCAGAAAAAGTGGACGGGACCCGAGTGGGAGTGCACAGAGCGCCAGAAAAAGTGGACGGGACTCGTCTGGGAGTGCACGGAGCGCCAGAAAAAGTGGACGGGACCCGAGTGGGAGTGCACGGAGCGCCAGAAAAAGTGGACGGGACCCGAGTGGGAGTGCACAGAGCGCCAGAAAAAGTGGACGGGACTCGTCTGGGAGTGCACGGAGCGCCAGAAAAAGTGGACGGGACCCGAGTGGGAGTGCACAGAGCGTCAGAGAAAGTGGGCGTGACCCGAGTGGGAGTGCACAGAGCGCCAGAAAAAGTGGACGGGACCCGAGTGGGAGTGCACAGGGCGCCAGAAAAAGTGGAAGGGACTCGTCTGGGAGTGCACGGAGCGCCAGAAAAAGTGGACGGGACCCGAGTGGGAGTGCACAGGGCGCCAGAAAAAGTGGAAGGGACTCGTCTGGGAGTGCACAGAGCGTCAGAAAAAGTGGACGGGACTCGTCTGGGAGTGCACGGAGCGCCAGAAAAAGTGGACGGGGCCCGAGTGGGAGTGCACAGGGCGCCAGAAAAAGTGGAAGGGACTCGTCTGGGAGTGCACGGAGCGCCAGAAAAAGTGGACGGGACCCGAGTGGGAGTGCACAGAGCGCCAGAAAAAGTGGACGGGACTCGTCTGGGAGTGCACGGAGCGCCAGAAAAAGTGGACGGGACCCGAGTGGGAGTGCACAGAGCGTCAGATAAAGTGGACGGGACCCGAGTGGGAGTGCACAGAGCGCCAGAAAAAGTGGACGGGACTCGTCTGGGAGTGCACGGAGCGCCAGAAAAAGTGGACGGGACCCGAGTGGGAGTGCACAGAGCGCCAGAAAAAGTGGACGGGACTCGTCTGGGAGTGCACGGAGCGCCAGAAAAAGTGGACGGGACCCGAGTGGGAGTGCACAGAGCGCCAGAAAAAGTGGACGGGACTCGTCTGGGAGTGCACGGAGCGCCAGAAAAAGTGGACGGGACCCGAGTGGGAGTGCACAGAGCGCCAGAAAAAGTGGACGGGACTCGTCTGGGAGTGCACGGAGCGCCAGAAAAAGTGGACGGGACCCGAGTGGGAGTGCACAGAGCGTCAGAAAAAGTGGGCGTGACCCGAGTGGGAGTGCACAGAGCGCCAGAAAAAGTGGACGGGACTCGTCTGGGAGTGCACGGAGCGCCAGAAAAAGCCCGAGTAGGAGTGCGCAGAGCGCCAGAAAAAGTGGACGGGACCCGAGTGGGAGTGCACAGAGCGCCAGAAAAAGTGGACGGGACTCGTCTAGGAGTGCACGGAGCGCCAGAAAAAGTGGACGGGACCCGAGTGGGAGTGCACAGAGCGTCAGAAAAAGTGGGCGTGACCCGAGTGGGAGTGCACAGAGCGCCAGAAAAAGTGGACGGGACTCGTCTGGGAGTGCACGGAGCGCCAGAAAAAGTGGACGGGACCCGAGTGGGAGTGCACAGAGCGCCAGAAAAAGTGGACGGGACCCGAGTGGGAGTGCACAGAGCGCCAGAAAAAGTGGACGGGACCCGAGTGGGAGTGCACAGAGCGTCAGAAAAAGTGGGCGTGACCCGAGTGGGAGTGCGGAGAACGTCGGAAAAAGGGGACGGGACTCTACTGGGAGTGCACGGAGCGCCAGAAAAAGCCCGAGTAGGAGTGCGCAGAGCGCCAGAAAAAGTGGACGGGACCCGAGTGGGGGTGCACAGAGCGCCAGAAAAAGTGGACGGGACTCGTCTAGGAGTGCACGGAGCGCCAGAAAAAGTGGACGGGACCCGAGTGGGAGTGCACAGAGCGTCAGAAAAAGTGGGCGTGACCCGAGTGGGAGTGCACAGAGCGCCAGAAAAAGTGGACGGGACCCGAGTGGGAGTGCACAGAGCGTCAGAAAAAGTGGGCGTGACCCGAGTGGGAGTGCACAGAGCGCCAGAAAAAGTGGGCGTGACCCGAGTGGGAGTGCACAGAGCGCCAGAAAAAGTGGACGGGACTCGTCTGGGAGTGCACGGAGCGCCAGAAAAAGTGGACGGGACCCGAGTGGGAGTGCACAGGGCGCCAGAAAAAGTGGACGGGACCCGAGTGGGGGTGCACAGAGCGCCAGAAAAAGTGGACGGGACTCGTCTAGGAGTGCACGGAGCGCCAGAAAAAGTGGACGGGACCCGAGTGGGAGCGCACAGAGCGTCAGAAAAAGTGGGCGTGACCCGAGTGAGAGTGCACAGAGCGCCAGAAAAAGTGGAAGGGACTCGTCTGGGAGTGCACGGAGCGCCAGAAAAAGTGGACGGGACCCGAGTGGGAGTGCACAGAGCGCCAGAAAAAGTGGACGGGACTCGTCTGGGAGTGCACGGAGCGCCAGAAAAAGTGGACGGGACCCGAGTGGGAGTGCGCGGAGCGCCAGAAAAAGTGGACGGGACCCGAGTGGGAGTGCACAGAGCGCCAGAAAAAGTGGACGGGACTTGTCTGGGAGTGCACGGAGCGCCAGAAAAAGTGGACGGGACCCGAGTGGGAGTGCACAGAGCATCAGAGAAAGTGGGCGTGACCCGAGTGGGAGTGCACAGAGCGCCAGAAAAAGTGGACGGGACTCGTCTGGGAGTGCACGGAGCGCCAGAAAAAGTGGACGGGACCCGAGTGGGAGTGCACAGAGCGTCAGAAAAAGTGGACGTGACCCGAGTGGGAGTGCACAGGGCGCCAGAAAAAGTGGAAGGGACTCGTCTGGGAGTGCACGGAGCGCCAGAAAAAGTGGACGGGACCCGAGTGGGAGTGCACAGGGCGCCAGAAAAAGTGGAAGGGACTCGTCTGGGAGTGCACGGAGCGCCAGAAAAAGTGGACGGGACCCGAGTGGGAGTGCACGGAGCGCCAGAAAAAGTGGACGGGACCCGAGTGGGGGTGCACAGAGCGCCAGAAAAAGTGGACGGGACTCGTCTAGGAGTGCACAGAGCGCCAGAAAAAGTGGACGGGACCCGAGTGGGGGTGCACAGAGCGCCAGAAAAAGTGGACGGGACCCGAGTTGGGGTGCACAGAGCGCCAGAAAAAGTGGACGGGACTCGTCTAGGAGTGCACGGAGCGCCACAAAAAGTGGACGGGACCCGAGTGGGAGTGCACAGAGCGCCAGAAAAAGTGGACGGGACTCGTCTAGGAGTGCACGGAGCGCCAGAAAAAGTGGACGGGACCCGAGTGGGAGTGCACAGAGCGTCAGAAAAAGTGGGCGTGACCCGAGTGGGAGTGCACAGAGCGCCAGAAAAAGTGGACGGGACTCGTCTGGGAGTGCACGGAGCGCCAGAAAAAGTGGACGTGACCCGAGTGGGAGTGCACAGGGCGCCAGAAAAAGTGGAAGGGACTCGTCTGGGAGTGCACGGAGCGCCAGAAAAAGTGGACGGGACCCGAGTGGGAGTGCACAGGGCGCCAGAAAAAGTGGAAGGGACTCGTCTGGGAGTGCACGGAGCGCCAGAAAAAGTGGAAGGGACTCGTGTGGGAGTGCACGGAGCGCCAGAAAAAGCCCGAGTAGGAGTGCGCAGAGCGCCAGAAAAAGTGGACGGGACCCGAGTGGGGGTGCACAGAGCGCCAGAGAAAGTGGGCGGGACTCGTCTAGGAGCGCACAGAGCGTCAGAAAAAGTGGGCGTGACCCGAGTGGGAGTGCACAAGGCGCCAGAAAAAGTGGAAGGGACTTGTCTGGGAGTGCACGGAGCGCCAGAAAAAGTGGACGGGACCCGAGTGGGAGTGCACAGAGCGCCAGAAAAAGTGGACGGGACTCGTCTGGGAGTGCACGGAGCGCCAGAAAAAGTGGACGGGACCCGAGTGGGAGTGCACAGGGCGCCAGAAAAAGTGGGCGTGACCCGAGTGGGAGTGCACAGAGCGCCAGAAAAAGTGGACGGGACTCGTCTGGGAGTGCACGGAGCGCCAGAAAAAGTGGACGGGACCCGAGTGGGAGTGCACAGAGCGTCAGAGAAAGTGGGGGTGACCCGAGTGGGGGTGCACAGAGCGCCAGAAAAAGTGGACGGGACTCGTCTAGGAGTGCACGGAGCGCCAGAAAAAGTGGACGGGACCCGAGTGGGAGTGCACAGAGCGTCAGAAAAAGTGGACGGGACCCGAGTGGGAGTGCACAGAGCGCCAGAAAAAGTGGACGGGACTCGTCTGGGAGTGCACGGAGCGCCAGAAAAAGTGGACGGGACCCGAGTGGGAGTGCACAGAGCGTCAGAAAAAGTGGGCGTGACCCGAGTGGGAGTGCACAGAGCGCCAGAAAAAGTGGACGGGACTCGTCTGGGAGTGCACGGAGCGCCAGAAAAAGTGGACGGGACCCGAGTGGGAGTGCACAGAGCGCCAGAAAAAGTGGACGGGACTCGTCTGGGAGTGCACGGAGCGCCAGAAAAAGTGGACGGGACCCGAGTGGGAGTGCACAGAGCGTCAGAAAAAGTGGGCGTGACCCGAGTGGGAGTGCGGAGAACGTCGGAAAAAGGGGACGGGACTCTACTGGGAGTGCACGGAGCGCCAGAAAAAGTGGGCGTGACCCGAGTGGGAGTGCACAGAGCGCCAGAAAAAGTGGACGGGACCCGAGTGGGAGTGCACAGAGCGCCAGAAAAAGTGGACGGGACTCGTCTAGGAGTGCACGGAGCGCCAGAAAAAGTGGACGGGACCCGAGTGGGAGTGCACAGAGCGCCAGAAAAAGTGGACGGAACTCGTCTGGGAGTGCACGGGGCGCCAGAAAAAGTGGACGGGACCCGAGTGGGAGTGCACAGAGCGTCAGAGAAAGTGGGCGTGACCCGAGTGGGAGTGCACAGAGCGCCAGAAAAAGTGGACGGGACTCGTCTGGGAGTGCACGGAGCGCCAGAAAAAGTGGACGGGACCCGAGTGGGAGTGCACAGAGCGCCAGAAAAAGTGGACGGGACTCGTCTAGGAGTGCACAGAGCGCCAGAAAAAGTGGACGGGACCCGAGTGGGGGTGCACAGAGCGCCAGAAAAAGTGGACGGGACCCGAGTGGGGGTGCACAGAGCGCCAGAAAAAGTGGACGGGACCCGAGTTGGGGTGCACAGAGCGCCAGAAAAAGTGGACGGGACTCGTCTAGGAGTGCACGGAGCGCCACAAAAAGTGGACGGGACCCGAGTGGGAGTGCACGGAGCGCCAGAAAAAGTGGACGGGACCCGAGTGGGAGTGCACAGAGCGCCAGAAAAAGTGGACGGGACTCGTCTGGGAGTGCACGGAGCGCCAGAAGAAGTGGAAGTGGACGGGACCCGAGTGGGAGTGCACAGAGCGTCAGAAATGTGGGCGTGACCCGAGTGGGAGTGCACAGAGCGCCAGAAAAAGTGGACGGGACTCTACTGGGAGTGCACGGAGCGCCAGAAAAAGTGGGCGTGACCCGAGCGAGAGTGCACGGAGCGCCAGAAAAAGTGGACGGGACCCGAGTGGAAGTGCACAGAGCGCCAGAAAAAGTGGACGGGACTCGTCTGGGAGTGCACGGAGCGCCAGAAAAAGTGGACGGTACCCGTGTGGGAGTGCACAGAGCGTCAGAGAAAGTGGGCGTGACCCGTGTGGGAGTGCACAGAGCGCCAGAAAAAGTGCACGGGACTCGTCTGGGAGTGCACGGAGCGCCAGAAGAAGTGGAAGTGGACGGGACTCGTCTGGGAGTGCACGGAGCGCCAGAAAAAGTGGACGGGACCCGAGTGGGAGTGCACAGAGCGTCGGAAAAAGTGGACGGGACTCGTCTGGGAGTGCACGGAGCGCCAGAAAAAGTGGACGGGACCCGAGTGGGAGTGCACAGAGCGTCAGAAATGTGGGCGTGACCCGAGTGGGAGTGCACAGAGCGCCAGAAAAAGTGGACGGGACTCGTCTGGGAGTGCACGGAGCGCCAGAAAAAGTGGACGGGACCCGAGTGGGAGTGCACAGAGCGTCAGAAAAAGTGGGCGTGACCCGAGTGGGAGTGCACAGGGCGCCAGAAAAAGTGGAAGGGACTCGTCTGGGAGTGCACGGAGCGCCAGAAAAAGTGGACGGGACCCGAGTGGGAGTGCACAGAGCGCCAGAAAAAGTGGACGGGACTCGTCTGGGAGTGCACGGAGCGCCAGAAAAAGTGGACGGGACCCGAGTGGGAGTGCGGAGAACGTCGGAAAAAGGGGACGGGACTCTACTGGGAGTGCACGGAGCGCCAGAAAAAGCCCGAGTAGGAGTGCGCAGAGCGCCAGAAAAAGTGGACGGGACCCGAGTGGGGGTGCACAGAGCGCCAGAAAAAGTGGACGGGACTCGTCTAGGAGTGCACGGAGCGCCAGAAAAAGTGGACGGGACCCGAGTGGGAGTGCACAGAGCGTCAGAAAAAGTGGGCGTGACCCGAGTGGGAGTGCACAGAGCGCCAGAAAAAGTGGACGGGACTCGTCTGGGAGTGCACGGAGCGCCAGAAAAAGTGGACGGGACCCGAGTGGGAGTGCACAGAGCGTCAGAAAAAGTGGGCGTGACCCGAGTGGGAGTGCACAGAGCGCCAGAAAAAGTGGACGGGACTCGTCTGGGAGTGCACGGAGCGCCAGAAAAAGTGGACGGGACCCGAGTGGGAGTGCACAGAGCGCCAGAAAAAGTGGACGGGACCCGAGTGGGAGTGCACAGAGCGCCAGAAAAAGTGGACGGGACCCGAGTGGGAGTGCACAGAGCGCCAGAAAAAGTGGACGGGACTCGTCTAGGAGTGCACGGAGCGCCAGAAAAAGTGGACGGGACCCGAGTGGAAGTGCACAGAGCGCCAGAAAAAGTGGACGGGACTCGTCTGGGAGTGCACGGAGCGCCAGAAAAAGTGGACGGGACCCGAGTGGGAGTGCACAGAGCGCCAGAAAAAGTGGACGGGACCCGAGTGGGAGTGCACAGAGCGTCAGAAAAAGTGGGCGTGACCCGAGTGGGAGTGCACAGAGCGCCAGAAAAAGTGGACGGGACCCGAGTGGGAGTGCACAGAGCGCCAGAAAAAGTGGACGGGACCCGAGTGGGAGTGCACAGAGCGCCAGAAAAAGTGGACGGGACTCGTCTGGGAGTGCACGGAGCGCCAGAAAAAGTGGACGGGACCCGAGTGGGAGTGCACAGAGCGCCAGAAAAAGTGGACGGGACCCGAGTGGGAGTGCACAGAGCGCCAGAAAAAGTGGACGGGACCCGAGTGGGAGTGCACAGAGCGTCAGAGAAAGTGGGCGTGACCCGAGTGGGAGTGCACAGGGCGCCAGAAAAAGTGGAAGGGACTCGTCTGGGAGTGCACGGAGCGCCAGAAAAAGTGGACGGGACCCGAGTGGGAGTGCACAGAGCGCCAGAAAAAGTGGACGGGACTCGTCTGGGAGTGCACGGAGCGCCAGAAAAAGTGGACGGGACCCGAGTGGGAGTGCACAGAGCGCCAGAAAAAGTGGACGGGACCGGAGGGGGAGTGCACAGAGCGCCAGAAAAAGTGGGCGGGACCCAAGTGGGAGTGCACAGAGCGTCGGAAAAAGTGGGCGTGACCCGAGTGGGAGTGCACAGAGCGCCAGAAAAAGTGGGCGTGACCCGAGTGGGAGTGCACAGAGCGCCAGAAAAAGTGGACGGGACTCGTCTGGGAGTGCACGGAGCGCCAGAAAAAGTGGACGGGACCCGAGTGGGAGTGCACAGAGCGCCAGAAAAAGTGGACGGGACTCGTCTGGGAGTGCACGGAGCGCCAGAAAAAGTGGACGGGACCCGAGTGGGAGTGCACAGAGCGTCAGAGAAAGTGGGCGTGACCCGAGTGGGAGTGCACAGAGCGCCAGAAAAAGTGGACGGGACTCGTCTGGGAGTGCACGGAGCGCCAGAAAAAGTGGACGGGACCCGAGTGGGAGTGCACAGAGCGTCAGAAAAAGAGGGCGGGACCCGAGGGGGAGAGCACAGAGCGACAGAAAAAGTGGACGGGGCCCGCCTGGGAGTGCACGGAGCGCCAGAAAAAGTGGACGGGACCCGAGTGGGAGTGCACAGGGCGCCAGAAAAAGTGGGCGTGACCAGAGTGGGAGTGCACAGAGCGCCAGAAAAAGTGGACGGGACTCGTCTGGGAGTGCACGGAGCGCCAGAAAAAGTGGACGGGACCCTAGTGGGAGTGCACAGAGCGTCAGAAAAAGTGGGCGTGACCCGAGTGGGAGTGCACAGGGCGCCAGAAAAAGTGGAAGGGACTCGTCTGGGAGTGCACGGAGCGCCAGAAAAAGTGGACGGGACCCGAGTGGGAGTGCACAGAGCGCCAGAAAAAGTGGACGGGACTCGTCTGGGAGTGCACGGAGCGCCAGAAAAAGTGGACGGGACCCGAGTGGGAGTGCACAGAGCGTCAGATAAAGTGGACGGGACCCGAGTGGGAGTGCACAGAGCGCCAGAAAAAGTGGACGGGACTCGTCTGGGAGTGCACGGAGCGCCAGAAAAAGTGGACGGGACCCGAGTGGGAGTGCACAGAGCGTCGGAAAAAGTGGGCGTGACCCGAGTGGGAGTGCACAGAGCGCCAGAAAAAGTGGACGGGACTCGTATAGGAGTGCACGGAGCGCCAGAAAAAGTGGACGGGACCCGAGTGGGAGTGCACAGAGCGCCAGAAAAAGTGGACGGGACTCGTCTGGGAGTGCACGGAGCGCCAGAAAAAGTGGACGGGACCCGAGTGGGAGTGCACAGAGCGTCAGAGAAAGTGGGCGTGACCCGAGTGGGAGTGCACAGAGCGCCAGAAAAAGTGGACGGGACTCGTGTGGGAGTGCACGTAGCGCCAGAAAAAGTTGACGTGACCCGAGTGGGAGTGCGGAGAACGTCGGAAAGAGAGGACGGGACTCTACTGGGAGTGCACGGAGCGCCAGAAAAAGCCCGAGTAGGAGTGCGCAGAGCGCCAGAAAAAGTGGACGGGACCCGAGTGGGAGTGCACAGAGCGCCAGAAAAAGTGGGCGTGACCCGAGTGGGAGTGCACAGGGCGCCAGAAAAAGTGGAAGGGACTCGTCTAGGAGTGCACGGAGCGCCAGAAAGAGTGGGCGTGACCCGAGTGGGAGTGCACAGAGCGCCAGAAAAAGTGGACGGGACCCGAGTGGGAGTGCGGAGAGCGCCAGAAAAAGTGGACGGGACCCGAGTGGGAGTACACAGAGCGCCAGAAAAGTGGACGGGACCCGAGTGGGAGTGCACAGAGCGCCAGAAAAGTGGACGGGACCCGAGTGGGAGTGCACAGAGCGCCAGAAAAGTGGACGGGACCCGAGTGGGAGTGCACAGAGCGCCAGAAAAAGTGGACGGGACTCGTCTGGGAGTGCACGGAGCGCCAGAAAAAGTGGACGGGACCCGAGTGGGAGTGCACAGAGCGTCAGAAATGTGGGCGTGACCCGAGTGGGAGTGCACAGGGCGCCAGAAAAAGTGGACGGGACTCGTCTGGGAGTGCACAGAGCGCCAGAAAAAGTGGACGGAACTCGTCTGGGAGTGCACGGAGCGCCAGAAAAAGTGGACGGGACCCGAGTGGGAGTGCACAGAGCGCCAGAAAAAGTGGACGTGACCCGAGTGGGAGTGCACAGAGCGCCAGAAAAAGTGGACGGGACTCGTCTGGGAGTGCACGGAGCGCCAGAAAAAGTGGACGGGACCCGAGTGGGAGTGCACAGGGCGCCAGAAAAAGTGGAAGGGACTCGTCTGGGAGTGCACGGAGCGCCAGAAAAAGTGGACGTGACCCGAGTGGGAGTGCACAGAGCGCCAGAAAAAGTGGACGGGACCCGAGTGGGAGTGCACAGGGCGCCAGAAAAAGTGGAAGGGACTCGTCTGGGAGTGCACGGAGCGCCAGAAAAAGTGGACGGGACCCGAGTGGGAGTGCACAGAGCGTCAGAAAAAGTGGGCGTGACCCGAGTGGGAGTGCACAGGGCGCCAGAAAAAGTGGAAGGGACTCGTCTGGGAGTGCACGGAGCGCCAGAAAAAGTGGACGGGACCCGAGTGGGAGTGCACAGAGCGCCAGAAAAAGTGGACGGGACTCGTCTGGGAGTGCACAGAGCGCCAGAAAAAGTGGACGGGACCCGAGTGGGAGTGCACAGAGCGTCAGAAAAAGTGGGCGTGACCCGAGTGGGAGTGCACAGAGCGCCAGAAAAAGTGGACGGGACTCGTCTGGGAGTGCACGGAGCGCCAGAAAAAGTGGACGGGACCCGAGTGGGAGTGCACAGAGCGTCAGAAAAAGTGGGCGTGACCCGAGTGGGAGTGCACAGAGCGCCAGAAAAAGTGGACGGGACTCGTCTAGGAGTGCACGGAGCGCCAGAAAAAGTGGACGGGACCCGAGTGGGAGTGCACAGAGCGTCAGAAAAAGTGGGCGTGACCCGAGTGGGAGTGCACAGAGCGCCAGAAAAAGTGGACGGGACCCGAGTGGGAGTGCACAGAGCGTCAGAAAAAGTGGGCGTGACCCGAGTGGGAGTGCACAGAGCGCCAGAAAAAGTGGACGGGACCCGAGTGGGAGTGCACAGAGCGTCAGAAAAAGTGGGCGTGACCCGAGTGGGAGTGCGGAGAACGTCGGAAAAAGGGGACGGGACTCTACTGGGAGTGCACGGAGCGCCAGAAAAAGCCCGAGTAGGAGTGCGCAGAGCGCCAGAAAAAGTGGACGGGACCCGAGTGGGGGTGCACAGAGCGCCAGAAAAAGTGGACGGGACTCGTCTAGGAGTGCACGGAGCGCCAGAAAAAGTGGACGGGACCCGAGTGGGAGTGCACAGAGCGTCAGAAAAAGTGGGCGTGACCCGAGTGGGAGTGCACAGAGCGCCAGAAAAAGTGGACGGGACCCGAGTGGGAGTGCACAGAGCGTCAGAAAAAGTGGGCGTGACCCGAGTGGGAGTGCACAGGGCGCCAGAAAAAGTGGAAGGGACTCGTCTGGGAGTGCACGGAGCGCCAGAAAAAGTGGACGGGACCCGAGTGGGAGTGCACAGAGCGCCAGAAAAAGTGGACGGGACTCGTCTGGGAGTGCACGGAGCGCCAGAAAAAGTGGACGGGACCCGAGTGGGAGTGCACAGAGCGTCAGAAAAAGTGGGCGTGACCCGAGTGGGAGTGCACAGAGCGCCAGAAAAAGTGGACGGGACTCGTCTGGGAGTGCACGGAGCGCCAGAAAAAGTGGACGGGACCCGAGTGGGAGTGCACAGAGCGCCAGAAAAAGTGGACGGGACTCGTCTGGGAGTGCACGGAGCGCCAGAAAAAGTGGACGGGACCCGAGTGGGAGTGCACAGAGCGTCAGAAAAAGTGGAAGGGACTCGAGTGGGAGTGCACAGAGCGCCAGAAAAAGTGGACGGGACTCGTCTGGGAGTGCACGGAGCGCCAGAAAAAGTGGACGGGACCCGAGTGGGAGTGCACAGAGCGTCAGAAATGTGGGCGTGACCCGAGTGGGAGTGCACAGAGCGCCAGAAAAAGTGGACGGGACTCGTCTGGGAGTGCACGGAGCGCCAGAAAAAGTGGACGGGACCCGAGTGGGAGTGCACAGAGCGTCAGAAAAAGTGGGCGTGACCCGAGTGGGAGTGAACAGGGCGCCAGAAAAAGTGGAAGGGACTCGTCTGGGAGTGCACGGAGCGCCAGAAAAAGTGGACGGGACCCGAGTGGGAGTGCACAGAGCGCCAGAAAAAGTGGACGGGACTCGTCTGGGAGTGCACAGAGCGTCAGAGAAAGTGGGCGTGACCCGAGTGGGAGTGCACAGGGCGCCAGAAAAAGTGGAAGGGACTCGTCTGGGAGTGCACGGAGCGCCAGAAAAAGTGGACGGGACCCGAGTGGGAGTGCACAGAGCGCCAGAAAAAGTGGACGGGACTCGTCTGGGAGTGCACGGAGCGCCAGAAAAAGTGGACGGGACCCGAGTGGGAGTGCACAGAGCGTCAGAAAAAGTGGGCGTGACCCGAGTGGGAGTGCACAGAGCGCCAGAAAAAGTGGACGGGACTCGTCTGGGAGTGCACGGAGCGCCAGAAAAAGTGGACGGGACCCGAGTGGGAGTGCACAGAGCGTCAGAAAAAGTGGGCGTGACCCGAGTGGGAGTGCACAGGGCGCCAGAAAAAGTGGAAGGGACTCGTCTGGGAGTGCACGGAGCGCCAGAAAAAGTGGACGGGACCCGAGTGGGAGTGCACAGAGCGCCAGAAAAAGTGGACGGGACTCGTCTGGGAGTGCACGGAGCGCCAGAAAAAGTGGACGGGACCCGAGTGGGAGTGCACAGAGCGTCAGAGAAAGTGGGCGTGACCCGAGTGGGAGTGCACAGAGCGCCAGAAAAAGTGGACGGGACTCGTCTGGGAGTGCACGGAGCGCCAGAAAAAGTGGACGGGACCCGAGTGGGAGTGCACAGAGCGTCAGAAAAAGTGGGCGTGACCCGAGTGGGGGTGCACAGAGCGCCAGAAAAAGTGGACGGGACTCGTCTAGGAGTGCACGGAGCGCCAGAAAAAGTGGACGGGACCCGAGTGGGAGTGCACAGAGCGTCAGAAAAAGTGGGCGTGACCCGAGTGGGAGTGCACAGAGCGCCAGAAAAAGTGGACGGGACTCGTCTGGGAGTGCACGGAGCGCCAGAAAAAGTGGACGGGACCCGAGTGGGAGTGCACAGAGCGTCAGAAAAAGTGGGCGTGACCCGAGTGGGAGTGCGGAGAACGTCGGAAAAAGGGGACGGGACTCTACTGGGAGTGCACGGAGCGCCAGAAAAAGTGGGCGTGACCCGAGTGGGAGTGCACAGAGCGCCAGAAAAAGTGGACGGGACTCGTCTGGGAGTGCACGGAGCGCCAGAAAAAGTGGACGGGACCCGAGTGGGAGTGCACAGAGCGTCAGAAAAAGTGGACGGGACCCGAGTGGGAGTGCACAGAGCGTCAGAAAAAGTGGGCGTGACCCGAGTGGGAGTGCACAGAGCGCCAGAAAAAGTGGACGGGACCCGAGTGGGAGTGCACAGAGCGTCAGAAAAAGTGGGCGTGACCCGAGTGGGAGTGCACAGAGCGCCAGAAAAAGTGGACGGGACTCGTCTAGGAGTGCACGGAGCGCCAGAAAAAGTGGACGGGACCCGAGTGGGAGTGCACAGAGCGCCAGAAAA
Source organism: Aplectana chamaeleonis (assembly GCA_029168955.1). Classification (NCBI taxonomy): domain Eukaryota; kingdom Metazoa; phylum Nematoda; class Chromadorea; order Rhabditida; family Cosmocercidae; genus Aplectana; species Aplectana chamaeleonis. The sequence goes on from JAPDOI010000291.1 coordinate 378,451, forward strand.
AGTGGACGGGACTCGTCTGGGAGTGCACGGAGCGCCAGAAAAAGTGGACGGGACCCGAGGGGGAGTGCGCAGAGCGCCAGAAAAAGTGGACGGGACCCGAGTGGGAGTGCACAGAGCGTCGGAAAAAGTGGGCGTGACCCGAGTGGGAGTGCACAGAGCGCCAGAAAAAGTGGGCGTGACCCGAGTGGGAGTGCACAGAGCGCCAGAAAAAGTGGACGGGACTCGTCTGGGAGTGCACGGAGCGCCAGAAAAAGTGGACGGGACTCGTCTGGGAGTGCACGGAGCGCCAGAAAAAGTGGACGGGACCCGAGTGGGAGTGCACAGAGCGTCAGAAAAAGTGGGCGTGACCCGAGTGGGAGTGCACAGAGCGCCAGAAAAAGTGGACGGGACTCGTCTGGGAGTGCACGGAGCGCCAGAAAAAGTGGACGGGACCCGAGTGGGAGTGCACAGAGCGCCAGAAAAAGTGGACGGGACTCGTCTGGGAGTGCACGGAGCGCCAGAAAAAGTGGACGGGACCCGAGTGGGAGTGCACAGAGCGTCAGAGAAAGTGGGCGTGACCCGAGTGGGAGTGCACAGAGCGCCAGAAAAAGTGGACGGGACTCGTCTGGGAGTGCACGGAGCGCCAGAAAAAGTGGACGGGACCCGAGTGGGAGTGCACAGAGCGTCAGAAAAAGTGGGCGTGACCCGAGTGGGAGTGCACAGAGCGCCAGAAAAAGTGGACGGGACTCGTCTGGGAGTGCACGGAGCGCCAGAAAAAGTGGACGGGACCCGAGTGGGAGTGCACAGAGCGTCAGAAAAAGTGGGCGTGACCCGAGTGGGAGTGCACGGAGCGCCAGAAAAAGTGGAAGGGACTCGTGTGGGAGTGCACGGAGCGCCAGAAAAAGTGGACGGGACCCGAGTGGGAGTGCACAGAGCGCCAGAAAAAGTGGACGGGACTCGTCTGGGAGTGCACAGAGCGCCAGAAAAAGTGGACGGGACCCGAGTGGGAGTGCACAGAGCGTCAGAGAAAGTGGGCGTGACCCGAGTGGGAGTGCACAGAGCGCCAGAAAAAGTGGACGGGACTCGTCTAGGAGTGCACGGAGCGCCAGAAAAAGTGGACGGGACCCGAGTGGGAGTGCACAGAGCGTCAGAAAAAGTGGGCGTGACCCGAGTGGGAGTGCACAGGGCGCCAGAAAAAGTGGAAGGGACTCGTCTGGGAGTGCACGGAGCGCCAGAAAAAGTGGACGGGACCCGAGTGGGAGTGCACAGAGCGCCAGAAAAAGTGGACGGGACTCGTCTGGGAGTGCACGGAGCGCCAGAAAAAGGGGACGGGACTCTACTGGGAGTGCACGGAGCGCCAGAAAAAGCCCGAGTAGGAGTGCGCAGAGCGCCAGAAAAAGTGGACGGGACCCGAGTGGGAGTGCACAGAGCGCCAGAAAAAGTGGACGGGACTCGTCTGGGAGTGCACGGAGCGCCAGAAAAAGTGGACGGGACCCGAGTGGGAGTGCACAGAGCGCCAGAAAAAGTGGACGGGACCCGAGTGGGAGTGCACAGAGCGCCAGAAAAAGTGGACGGGACCCGAGTGGGAGTGCACAGAGCGCCAGAAAAAGTGGACGGGACTCGTCTGGGAGTGCACGGAGCGCCAGAAAAAGTGGACGGGACCCGAGTGGGAGTGCACAGAGCGTCAGAGAAAGTGGGCGTGACCCGAGTGGGAGTGCACAGAGCGCCAGAAAAAGTGGACGGGACTCGTCTGGGAGTGCACGGAGCGCCAGAAAAAGTGGACGGGACCCGAGTGGGAGTGCACAGAGCGTCAGAAAAAGTGGGCGTGACCCGAGTGGGAGTGCACAGAGCGCCAGAAAAAGTGGACGGGACTCGTCTGGGAGTGCACGGAGCGCCAGAAAAAGTGGACGGGACTCGTCTGGGAGTGCACGGAGCGCCAGAAAAAGTGGACGGGACCCGAGTGGGAGTGCGGAGAACGTCGGAAAAAGGGGACGGGACTCGTCTGGGAGTGCACGGAGCGCCAGAAAAAGTGGACGGGACCCGAGTGGGAGTGCACAGAGCGCCAGAAAAAGTGGACGGGACTCGTCTGGGAGTGCACGGAGCGCCAGAAAAAGTGGACGGGACCCGAGTGGGAGTGCACAGAGCGTCAGAAAAAGTGGGCGTGACCCGAGTGGGAGTGCGGAGAACGTCGGAAAAAGGGGACGGGACTCTACTGGGAGTGCACGGAGCGCCAGAAAAAGCCCGAGTAGGAGTGCGCAGAGCGCCAGAAAAAGTGGACGGGACTCGTCTAGGAGTGCACGGAGCGCCAGAAAAAGTGGACGGGACCCGAGTGGGAGTGCACAGAGCGTCAGAGAAAGTGGGCGTGACCCGAGTGGGAGTGCACAGAGCGCCAGAAAAAGTGGACGGGACTCGTCTGGGAGTGCACGGAGCGCCAGAAAAAGTGGACGGGACCCGAGTGGGAGTGCACAGAGCGTCAGAAAAAGTGGGCGTGACCCGAGTGGGAGTGCACAGGGCGCCAGAGAAAGTGGAAGGGACTCGTCTGGGAGTGCACGGAGCGCCAGAAAAAGTGGACGTGACCCGAGTGGGAGTGCACAGAGCGCCAGAAAAAGTGGACGGGACTCGTCTGGGAGTGCACGGAGCGCCAGAAAAAGTGGACGGGACCCGAGTGGGAGTGCACGGAGCGCCAGAAAAAGTGGACGGGACCCGAGTGGGAGTGCACAGAGCGTCAGAAAAAGTGGACGGGACCCGAGTGGGAGTGCACAGAGCGCCAGAAAAAGTGGACGGGACTCGTCTGGGAGTGCACGGAGCGCCAGAAAAAGTGGACGGGACCCGAGTGGGAGTGCACAGAGCGCCAGAAAAAGTGGACGGGACTCGTCTGGGAGTGCACGGAGCGCCAGAAAAAGTGGACGGGACCCGAGTGGGAGTGCACAGAGCGCCAGAAAAAGTGGACGGGACTCGTCTGGGAGTGCACGGAGCGCCAGAAAAAGTGGACGGGACCCGAGTGGGAGTGCACAGAGCGTCAGAGAAAGTGGGCGTGACCCGAGTGGGAGTGCACAGAGCGCCAGAAAAAGTGGACGGGACTCGTCTGGGAGTGCACGGAGCGCCAGAAAAAGTGGACGGGACCCGAGTGGGAGTGCACAGAGCGCCAGAAAAAGTGGACGGGACTCGTCTGGGAGTGCACGGAGCGCCAGAAAAAGTGGACGGGACCCGAGTGGGAGTGCACAGAGCGTCAGAAAAAGTGGGCGTGACCCGAGTGGGAGTGCACAGGGCGCCAGAAAAAGTGGAAGGGACTCGTCTGGGAGTGCACGGAGCGCCAGAAAAAGTGGACGTGACCCGAGTGGGAGTGCACAGAGCGCCAGAAAAAGTGGACGGGACTCGTCTGGGAGTGCACGGAGCGCCAGAAAAAGTGGACGGGACCCGAGTGGGAGTGCACAGAGCGTCAGAAAAAGTGGGCGTGACCCGAGTGGGAGTGCACAGAGCGCCAGAAAAAGTGGACGGGACTCGTCTGGGAGTGCACGGAGCGCCAGAAAAAGTGGACGGGACCCGAGTGGGAGTGCACAGAGCGTCGGAAAAAGTGGGCGTGACCCGAGTGGGAGTGCACAGAGCGCCAGAAAAAGTGGACGGGACTCGTCTAGGAGTGCACGGAGCGCCAGAAAAAGTGGACGGGACCCGAGTGGGAGTGCACAGAGCGCCAGAAAAAGTGGACGGGACTCGTCTGGGAGTGCACGGAGCGCCAGAAAAAGTGGACGGGACCCGAGTGGGAGTGCACAGAGCGTCAGAGAAAGTGGGCGTGACCCGAGTGGGAGTGCACAGAGCGCCAGAAAAAGTGGACGGGACTCGTCTGGGAGTGCACGGAGCGCCAGAAAAAGTGGACGGGACCCGAGTGGGAGTGCACAGAGCGTCAGAAAAAGTGGGCGTGACCCGAGTGGGGGTGCACAGAGCGCCAGAAAAAGTGGAAGGGACTCGTCTGGGAGTGCACGGAGCGCCAGAAAAAGTGGACGGGACCCGAGTGGGAGTGCGCAGAGCGCCAGAAAAAGTGGACGGGACCCGAGTGGGAGTGCACAGGGCGCCAGAAAAAGTGGAAGGGACTCGTCTGGGAGTGCACGGAGCGCCAGAAAAAGTGGACGGGACTCGTCTGGGAGTGCACGGAGCGCCAGAAAAAGTGGACGGGACCCGAGTGGGAGTGCACAGAGCGTCGGAAAAAGTGGGCGTTACCCGAGTGGGAGTGCACAGAGCGCCAGAAAAAGTGGACGGGACTCGTCTAGGAGTGCACGGAGCGCCAGAAAAAGCGGACGGGACCCGAGTGGGAGCGCACAGAGCGTCAGAAAAAGTGGGCGTGACCCGAGTGAGAGTGCACAGAGCGCCAGAAAAAGTGGACGGGACCCGAGTGGGAGTGCACAGAGCGCCAGAAAAAGTGGACGGGACTCGTCTGGGAGTGCACGGAGCGCCAGAAAAAGTGGACGGGACCCGAGTGGGAGTGCACAGAGCGCCAGAAAAAGTGGACGGGACTCGTCTGGGAGTGCACGGAGCGCCAGAAAAAGTGGACGGGACCCGAGTGGGAGTGCACAGAGCGTCAGAAAAAGTGGGCGTGACCCGAGTGGGAGTGCACAGAGCGCCAGAAAAAGTGGACGGGACTCGTCTGGGAGTGCACGGAGCGCCAGAAAAAGTGGACGGGACCCGAGTGGGAGTGCACAGGGCGCCAGAAAAAGTGGAAGGGACTCGTCTGGGAGTGCACGGAGCGCCAGAAAAAGTGGACGTGACCCGAGTGGGAGTGCACAGAGCGCCAGAAAAAGTGGACGGGACTCGTCTGGGAGTGCACGGAGCGCCAGAAAAAGTGGACGGGACCCGAGTGGGAGTGCGGAGAACGTCGGAAAAAGGGGACGGGACTCTACTGGGAGTGCACGGAGCGCCAGAAAAAGTGGACGGGACCCGAGTGGGAGTGCACAGAGCGTCAGAAAAAGTGGGCGTGACCCGAGTGGGAGTGCACAGAGCGCCAGAAAAAGTGGACGGGACCCGAGTGGGAGTGTTGCGGAGAACGTCGGAAAAAGAGGACGGGACCCAACTGGGAGTGCACAGAGCGCCAGAAAAAGTGGACGGGACCCGAGTGGGAGTGCACAGAGCGCCAGAAAAAGTGGACGGGACTCGTCTGGGAGTGCACGGAGCGCCAGAAAAAGTGGACGGGACCCGAGTGGGAGTGCACAGAGCGTCAGAGAAAGTGGGCGTGACCCGAGTGGGAGTGCACAGAGCGCCAGAAAAAGTGGACGGGACTCGTCTGGGAGTGCACGGAGCGCCAGAAAAAGTGGACGGGACCCGAGTGGGAGTGCACAGAGCGTCAGAAATGTGGGCGTGACCCGAGTGGGAGTGCACAGAGCGTCGGAAAAAGTGGGCGTGACCCGAGTGGGAGTGCACAGAGCGCCAGAAAAAGTGGACGGGACTCGTATAGGAGTGCACGGAGCGCCAGAAAAAGTGGACGGGACCCGAGTGGGAGTGCACAGAGCGCCAGAAAAAGTGGACGGGACTCGTCTGGGAGTGCACGGAGCGCCAGAAAAAGTGGACGGGACCCGAGTGGGAGTGCACAGAGCGTCAGAGAAAGTGGGCGTGACCCGAGTGGGAGTGCACAGAGCGCCAGAAAAAGTGGACGGGACTCGTCTGGGAGTGCACGGAGCGCCAGAAAAAGTGGACGGGACCCGAGTGGGAGTGCACAGGGCGCCAGAAAAAGTGGAAGGGACTCGTCTGGGAGTGCACGGAGTGCCAGAAAAAGTGGACGTGACCCGAGTGGGAGTGCACAGGGCGCCAGAAAAAGTGGAAGGGACTCGTCTGGGAGTGCACGGAGCGCCAGAAAAAGTGGACGGGACCCGAGTGGGAGTGCACAGAGCGCCAGAAAAAGTGGACGGGACTCGTCTGGGAGTGCACGGAGCGCCAGAGAAAGTGGGCGTGACCCGAGTGGGAGTGCACAGGGCGCCAGAAAAAGTGGACGGGACTCGTCTGGGAGCGCACAGAGCGTCAGAGAAAGTGGGCGTGACCCGTTTGGGAGTGCACAGAGCGTCAGAAAAAGTGGACGGGACCCGAGTGGGAGTGCACAGAGCGCCAGAAAAAGTGGACGGGACTCGTCTGGGAGTGCACGGAGCGCCAGAAAAAGTGGACGGGACCCGAGTGGGAGTGCACAGAGCGCCAGAAAAAGTGGACGGGACTCGTCTGGGAGTGCACGGAGCGCCAGAAAAAGTGGACGGGACCCGAGTGGGAGTGCACAGAGCGTCAGAAAAAGTGGGCGTGACCCGAGTGGGAGTGCACAGAGCGCCAGAAAAAGTGGACGGGACTCGTCTGGGAGTGCACGGAGCGCCAGAAAAAGTGGACGGGACCCGAGTGGGAGTGCACAGAGCGCCAGAAACAGTGGACGGGACTCGTCTGGGAGCGCACAGAGCGTCAGAGAAAGTGGGCGTGACCCGAGTGGGAGTGCACAGAGCGCCAGAAAAAGTGGACGGGACTCGTCTGGGAGTGCACGGAGCGCCAGAAAAAGTGGACGGGACCCGAGTGGGAGTGCACAGAGCGTCAGAAAAAGTGGGCGTGACCCGAGTGGGAGTGCACAGGGCGCCAGAAAAAGTGGAAGGGACTCGTCTGGGAGTGCACGGAGCGCCAGAAAAAGTGGACGGGACCCGAGTGGGAGTGCACAGAGCGCCAGAAAAAGTGGACGGGACTCGTCTGGGAGTGCACGGAGCGCCAGAAAAAGTGGACGGGACCCGAGTGGGAGTGCACAGAGCGTCAGAAAAAGTGGACGGGACCCGAGTGGGAGTGCACAGGGCGCCAGAAAAAGTGGAAGGGACTCGTCTGGGAGTGCACGGAGCGCCAGAAAAAGTGGACGGGACCCGAGTGGGAGTGCACAGAGCGCCAGAAAAAGTGGACGGGACTCGTCTGGGAGCGCACAGAGCGTCAGAGAAAGTGGGCGTGACCCGAGTGGGAGTGCACAGAGCGCCAGAAAAAGTGGACGGGACTCTACTGGGAGTGCACGGAGCGCCATAAAAAGTGGGCGTGACCCGAGCGAGAGTGCACAGAGCGCCAGAAAAAGTGGACGGGACTCGTCTGGGAGTGCACGGAGCGCCAGAAAAAGTGGACGGGACCCGAGTGGGAGTGCACAGAGCGCCAGAAAAAGTGGACGGGACTCGTCTGGGAGTGCACGGAGCGCCAGAAAAAGTGGACGGGACCCGAGTGGGAGTGCACAGAGCGTCGAAAAAAGTGGACGGGGCTCAACTGTGAATGCACAGGGCGCCAGGAAAAGTAGACCGGACCCGAGTGGGAGTGCACAGAGCGCCAGAAAAAGTGGACGGGACTCGTCTGGGAGTGCACGGAGCGCCAGAAAAAGTGGACGGGACCCGAGTGGGAGTGCACAGAGCGTCAGAAATGTGGGCGTGACCCGAGTGGGAGTGCACAGAGCGCCAGAAAAAGTGGACGGGACTCGTCTGGGAGTGCACGGAGCGCCAGAAAAAGTGGACGGGACCCGAGTGGGAGTGCACAGAGCGTCAGAAAAAGTGGGCGTGACCCGAGTGGGAGTGCACAGGGCGCCAGAAAAAGTGGAAGGGACTCGTCTGGGAGTGCACGGAGCGCCAGAAAAAGTGGACGGGACCCGAGTGGGAGTGCACAGAGCGTCAGAAAAAGTGGGCGTGACCCGAGTGGGAGTGCACAGAGCGCCAGAAAAAGTGGACGGGACTCGTCTGGGAGTGCACGGAGCGCCAGAAAAAGTGGATCGGGACCCGAGTGGGAGTGCACAGAGCGCCAGAAAAAGTGGACGGGACTCGTCTAGGAGTGCACAGAGCGCCAGAAAAAGAGGACCGGACCCGACTGGAGGTGCACAGAGCGTCGGAAAAAGTGGACGGGACTGTAATGGGAGTGCGCAGAGCGCCAGAAAAAGTGGACGGGACCCGAGTGGGAGTGCACAGAGCGTCGGAAAAAGTGGACGGGACCCGAGTGGGAGTGCACAGAGCGTCAGAAAAAGTGGGCGTGACCCGAGTGGGAGTGCGGAGAACGTCGGAAAAAGTGGAAGGGACTCGTCTGGGAGTGCAGGGAGCGCCAGAAAAAGTGGACGGGACCCGAGTGGGAGTGCACAGAGCGTCAGAGAAAGTGGGCGTGACCCGAGTGGGAGTGCACAGAGCGCCAGAAAAAGTGGACGGGACTCGTCTGGGAGTGCACGGAGCGCCAGAAAAAGTGGACGGGACCCGAGTGGGAGTGCACAGAGCGTCAGAAATGTGGGCGTGACCCGAGTGGGAGTGCACAGAGCGTCGGAAAAAGTGGGCGTGACCCGAGTGGGAGTGCACCAGGGGTGTGCGTTTTTCGTTTTTCGATTTTTCGGTTTTTTCGTTTTTCGCCCTTTTTGGCGAAAAAAATCAATATCGAAAAAAACGAAAAAGTTTAAATTTTTTTCGGTTTTTTTCGGTCTGAAATTTGCGGTTCTGATGCGACTTGCAGTCGACCCTTCGCTGCTTACAGATGTCTCCAGCAAGTTTGCACACGTCTCTGACTTTATTCCAGAATCAAGCAGAAGCAAACGTATGATCTGCACCTTGCACGACGGTTCCTTCTACTACATTACTTTCGATTAAAAATTACATTGATGGAGCCGAAATTTTTTGAATTTCCTGTTTTTCAGCAGACTAAAACGACTCGGCGCATCTTTTGAGCATGGCCATAACTTTCAGGAATAATTCTCCGAAAAACCAAAAATACACATTTCGACAGGCGGAAACATCACCAATATAATAACGCTAATCGATTCCGCATAGCAGATAACCTGCATCGGTAATTCGAAGGCAGCGTTCACGATAATCATTCTCGATGACTTTCCGCAGTGAAATGATAGGCGAGAAGAATTCTATGCTCTCAGTGACGAAAAAATGGTTTAAAAAGAGCTAGGAATGGCTAAATAATGGATGCAAACAGGCGTTCTGAGGTCACCGAAACTCCTCATGTCGCCTTTCCGCCCCTAGAACCTCGAGGTTGTGATAACATGAAGTACTCAAGTCAAGGAAATACTGATGAGCGAGCTAAACCGCTTGATTATCACTGTTATAACTTTGACTTTAACTTTATTACGCGCCCTTGCAGAAGTGTAGAAACATAGAAAAGGCAAAAAAAAAACATCGAAAACATCAAGGAATTTAAAAAATGACAAGTTTCGAAAGGAAAAAACGTAAAACAATTAATAGATCCTTGCTCGACAATGTAGGTAATTTTTGACAAGTGTTTTGAATTTAACAAGTTGATCGGTATCTGAACAGTATGACTCATCTTCAAGTATTCCATGCCGGCTCTGAAGGTGAAGAAGCCGCGCCACAAAGAGGTGCGCGGCTGTCGGAATTTAAGCTTGAACCTTTCTCTCCTAGTATTTGTTATATTTTGCTATGACTGAGCGCTCCGCTCTTTACTCCGCCTGGACTCATCCGAGCAAGATAAGCTTTAGCATCCTTCGTAGCGGCTGATTCCTCCACGCTCAAACGCTCAAAAGTCAACTTAATAAAGTGTGGCCCTCTTTTAGCAACAAAACACGGTTTCCGCGTTTTCTTCAAGCATGCCTTGCTGTATAGGGCACCAGAATTTCGGTAAACGAAAGAGATATCAAAAGTGCAATCTATTGTGAACACTGCTTTAAGTTCAGGAAAATTCGTTTTCGTTCAAGGTGTTCATGGAAAAGACGTGGAGAATCGCTCTTTGGAGGCCCATAATTTTCAAGCGGAAGTCAACCTAAATTTTCCTGCTCCCTCTATCGATCTATACCAAAAAAGTGCGAATAAAAACTTTCTAGGCGAATGGCATCAAGTACAGATCCATCAAGCGAAACTGATTGAACGTAACCCCTATGTAGACACCGCGACTCAATGCATGTGGTTGCGTCGCGGCCATTACCGTCCAATAGCGCCGAGAGACTAAGCTACTGGTCAGTGTTGACCACGACGCAATCGCTCACACTGAAATTCAACATGACAGCACAAAAAATTCACGCAAGAGTGTGCTATCCATCAAGAACTATTGATGTTCGTCTCTGTACAACGTTTGTTCCGTTTTGATCTATGACTTGCCCACGACTTTCAACTTCTGCGAATTCGGTATTTTTTCATGAAATTGGGGACGATCTTCGAGCCCACAGTTCAGATCAAAAACGTGAAAAAACGTGGATGTGATCGTTCAGAGAACCACCGCAGTTTTAAAACAAGAAGTTCACCACAAGAATTTAAGAAGGTGTTCAGCGCTAAAATTTTGCCAGGATTCGACGCTGCAACAAGGGTAAAATTCCTTACATTGATACGCTGATTGGGTATGCTTTTGCGTCACCAAGAAAACATAATTCTGTCATTATTCAAAGCACTTCGATTACGTTGCCTTGTTTTTCCAGTCCAAAATATGCAATTACGAAAATAAAATGTTTCAAAAGACAAAAAATTTTTCGGTTTTTTTCGGAATTTTTCGAATTCAAAACCGAAAATTTTTCGTTTTTCGGTTTTTTCGGTTTCGAAGTTTTTCGCACATTCCTGGAGTGCACAGAGCGCCAGAAAAAGTGGACGGGACTCGTATAGGAGTGCACGGAGCGCCAGAAAAAGTGGACGGGACCCGAGTGGGAGTGCACAGAGCGCCAGAAAAAGTGGACGGGACTCGTCTGGGAGTGCACGGAGCGCCAGAAAAAGTGGACGGGACCCGAGTGGGAGTGCACAGAGCGTCAGAGAAAGTGGGCGTGACCCGAGTGGGAGTGCACAGAGCGCCAGAAAAAGTGGACGGGACTCGTCTGGGAGTGCACGGAGCGCCAGAAAAAGTGGACGGGACCCGAGTGGGAGTGCACAGAGCGTCAGAAATGTGGGCGTGACCCGAGTGGGAGTGCACAGAGCGCCAGAAAAAGTGGACGGGACTCGTCTGGGAGTGCACGGAGCGCCAGAAAAAGTGGACGGGACCCGAGTGGGAGTGCACAGAGCGTCAGAAAAAGTGGGCGTGACCCGAGTGGGAGTGCACAGAGCACCAGAAGAGTGGACGGGACTCGTGTGGGAGTGCACGGAGCGCCAGAAAAAGTTGACGGGACCCGAGTGGGAGTGCACAGAGCGCCACGAAAAGTAGACGGGACTGTAATGGGAGTGCACAGAGCGCGAGAAAAATTGGACGGGACCCGAGTGGGAGTACGGAGAGCGTCGAAAAAAGTGGACGGGGCTCAACTGTGAATGCACAGGGCGCCAGGAAAAGTAGACCGGACCCGAAAAGGAGTGCGCAGAGCGCCGGGAAAAGTGGACGGGACTCGTCTAGGAGTGCACGGAGCGGCAGAAAAAGTGGGCGGGACCCGAGTGGGAGTGCGGAGAACGTCGGAAAGAGAGGACGGGACTCTACTGGGAGTGCACGGAGCGCCATAAAAAGTGGGCGTGACCCGAGCGAGAGTGCACAGAGCGCCAGAAAAAGTGGACGGGACTCGTCTGGGAGTGCACGGAGCGCCAGAAAAAGTGGACGGGACCCGAGTGGGAGTGCGGAGAACGTCGGAAAAAGGGGACGGGACTGTAATGGGAGTGCACAGAGCGCGAGAAAAATTGGACGGGACCCGAGTGGGAGTGCACAGAGCGTCGAAAAAAGTGGACGGGGCTCAACTGTGAATGCACAGGGCGCCAGGAAAAGTAGACCGGACCCGAAAGGAGTGCGCAGAGCGCCGGGAAAAGTGGACGGGACTCGTCTAGGAGTGCACGGAGCGGCAGAAAAAGTGGGCGGGACCCGAGTGGGAGTGCACAGAGCGTCAGAAAAAGTGGGCGTGACCCGAGTGGGAGTGCGGAGAACGTCGGAAAGAGAGGACGGGACTCTACTGGGAGTGCACGGAGCGCCAGAAAAAGCCCGAGTAGGAGTGCACAGAGCGCCAGAAAAAGTGGACGGGACTCGTCTGGGAGTGCACGGAGCGCCAGAAAAAGTGGACGGGACCCGAGTGGGAGTGCACAGAGCGTCAGAAAAAGTGGGCGTGACCCGAGTGGGAGTGCACGGAGCGCCAGAAAAAGCCCGAGTAGGAGTGCACAGAGCGCCAGAAAAAGTGGACGGGACTCGTCTGGGAGTGCACGGAGCGCCAGAAAAAGTGGACGGGACCCGAGTGGGAGTGCGGAGAACGTCGGAAAAAGGGGACGGGACTCTACTGGGAGTGCACGGAGCGCCAGAAAAAGCCCGAGTAGGAGTGCACAGAGCGCCAGAAAAAGTGGACGGGACTCGTCTGGGAGTGCACGGAGCGCCAGAAAAAGTGGACGGGACCCGAGTGGGAGTGCACAGAGCGTCAGAAAAAGTGGGCGTGACCCGAGTGGGAGTGCGGAGAACGTCGGAAAGAGAGGACGGGACTCTACTGGGAGTGCACGGAGCGCCAGAAAAAGTGGGCGTGACCCGAGCGAGAGTGCACAGAGCGCCAGAAAAAGTGGACGGGACTCGTCTGGGAGTGCACGGAGCGCCAGAAAAAGTGGACGGGACCCGAGTGGGAGTGCACAGAGCGTCGGAAAAAGTGGGCGTGACCCGAGTGGGAGTGCACAGAGCGCCAGAAAAAGTGGACGGGACTCGTCTAGGAGTGCACGGAGCGCCAGAAAAAGTGGACGGGACCCGAGTGGGAGCGCACAGAGCGTCAGAAAAAGTGGGCGTGACCCGAGTGAGAGTGCACAGAGCGCCAGAAAAAGTGGAAGGGACTCGTCTGGGAGTGCACGGAGCGCCAGAAAAAGTGGACGGGACCCGAGTGGGAGTGCAAAGAGCGTCAGAAAAAGTGGGCGTGACCCGAGTGGGAGCGCACAGAGCGCTAGAAAAAGTGGACGGGACTCGTCTGGGAGTGCACAGAGCGCCAGAAAAAGTGGACGGGACCCGAGTGGGAGTGCACAGAGCGTCAGAAAAAGTGGGCGTGACCCGAGTGGGAGTGCACAGAGCGCCAGAAAAAGTGGACGGGACTCGTCTGGGAGTGCACGGAGCGCCAGAAAAAGTTGACGGGACCCGAGTGGAAGTGCACAGAGCGCCACGAAAAGTAGACGGGACTGTAATGGGAGTGCACAGAGCGCGAGAAAAATTGGACGGGACCCGAGTGGGAGTACGGAGAGCGTCGAAAAAAGTGGACGGGGCTCAACTGTGAATGCACAGGGCGCCAGGAAAAGTAGACCGGACCCGAAAAGGAGTGCGCAGAGCGCCGGGAAAAGTGGACGGGACTCGTCTAGGAGTGCACGGAGCGCCAGAAAAAGTGGGCGGGACCCGAGTGGGAGTGCACAGAGCGCCAGAAAAAGTGGACGGGACTCGTCTGGGAGTGCACGGAGCGCCAGAAAAAGTTGACGGGACCCGAGTGGGAGTGCACAGAGCGCCACGAAAAGTAGACGGGACTGTAATGGGAGTGCACAGAGCGCGAGAAAAATTGGACGGGACCCGAGTGGGAGTACGGAGAGCGTCGAAAAAAGTGGACGGAGCTCAACTGTGAATGCACATAGCGCCAGGAAAAGTAGACCGGACCCGAAAAGGAGTGCGCAGAGCGCCAGAAAAAGTGGACGGGACTCTACTGGGAGTGCACAGAGCGCCAGGAAAAGTAGACCGGACCCGAAAAGGAGTGCGCAGAGCGTCGGGAAAAGTGGACGGAACCCAACTGGGAGTGCACGGAGAGCCAGAAAAAGTGGACGGGACCTGAGAGGGAGTGCACAGAGCGCCAGAAAAAGTGGACGAGACCCGAGTGGGAGTACGGAGAGCGTCGGAAAAAGTGGACTGGACCCAACTGGGAGTGCACAGAGCGCCGGAAAAAGTGGACGGAACACAACTGGGAGTGCACAGTGCGCCAGAAAACGTGGACGGGACCCAAATGGGAGTGCGGAGAGCGCCGGGAAGGGTGGACCGGACCCAACAGAAAGTGCATGAAGCGCCGGGAAAAATGGGCGGGGCCCATCTGGGAGAGCGCAGGGCGCCGGGAAAGTGACTAACGTGATTCCAGTGCCGAGCAGCAGAAGTATTCAGAACAGTCTAGAACGGCCTCTTTCATTCTTCCTTTCTCTAAAGGAAGTCTTCGCTAAAATGAAATGAAATTATCTAACTGTTTTGCTGTGCTACGAAAGGTTTATGATTTGGCACATTAATATTTGTGAGAAACTCGTTATAAGAAGTGAAATACTTGTTATTCTTGACTTTTCATGGGATTTAACACGGAAGAAACACTACAATTTCGATGAAATGGTGTACCATTGATTTGGATGTGCGCTTTCTTACCAAAAATTGAAAATTGAGTGTGGTTTCAGAAGGCCAAATCACGCATGTCTTACTGAGCCCATAGAAACACATGTATGTAAAAAATGAAAATTATGGTGGGAGCCACAACATAATTTCTTAAGGAGCTCAGACTTGCAAACTTTGACTGTGAGCAATCAAATGTTTTCAGAGACCGCGTGATTTGTCCTTCTGAAACCACACTCAGTTTTTGATTTTAGGTAAGAATACGCACATCCAAATAAATGGTACATCATTTCATCGAGCTTGTAGGATTTCTTCTGTGTTAAATCCCATGCCAAATCAAGAATACTAAGTATTTCACTTTTTTAAACGAGTTTCTCACAAATATCACTATGCCGAGTCATAAACCTTTCGTAGCAAAACAGTTAGATAATGTTATTCTGCCTTGTCAGTGTAACTCCCACTAAGGTACCAGACCTCCCCTCACCGATTGAACAAAGATCATGAAAACGAAATCTATCAATCATCAATAAATCACAATTTATTAGCTACAGACGCTATGTCTTCGTGTCCTCAACGCTTTCAGGGTTCACATTGAATGGAAACGTCTTTGCTGCTAGACTCTGGCACCGGGGAGCTCCTAGCCCACAAGAAAACCGCTCCGAGCGCTCGGACAACTGGGCTCCGAGCCCCAAATCGTGATAGTCGCAGTACTGGCGTGTCACTGCCGCGAAATATACGCGCCCTTCCCGCGGTATCGACGGGGTTCTCGTCGCGGTGTGGGCGCTGTGTTGTCCTGCCATTTTCGCGGTGCCGGCGCGGTTTTGTCCTGCTATTACCATTTTGTTGACGTGCTACTATCGCGCTACTGCAGTGGTATTGACGTGTTATACTCGCGTCACTGGCGCACTATTGTCGTGTCATATACGTGTTGCTGTAGCGATATTGAGGTATAGTCTTAGCGGTATACACCAACTATTGACCTGAGATTGCACAGCAGACCACCCAGGGCTCTACTGCTGTTCACCAGGTTCGAACGCTGTTCACCATGAAATTTACCTGTGGCCATATTCATGAAACTATGGGAGCCTTCCGGGAAGGTTCAAAGTTCGCACGCCGCATACACCGGCTGGTTCTATAAACCATCCCAGGAGGTTCCCATAGTTTACGAGAACGTTTATAGTTCAAAAGAACGTTTTCAGTGTGCTAACGGAGAATAGGTACCGTAATCGTTGCCGTGAAAATAAATGCATCGGGAGTGTTGGTTGCGGGCAAAACAACTGAATGGACTCATAATTCTGAAACCTCATCATCCCTTATGGGCTTTTTGAAGAGGTTCACAAACAGGTCGGGTGTTATCGCAGCAGAGGAAGGGGGCAGCTGGCTATCGCACATGGCCACGCCCATTTTTCCGTTTTTTTTTTCGGAAACGGATTTACAACACCAACCCATGTTTTCCTCCCCTTCCAAAATCAGTACAGCCGTTGCGGCGCGGAAAAATGGGCGCGGCCAAAAGCAACAGCCATGTGCCCCCCCCCCTATAGCGATAGCACCAATTCCCAAATTAAGTTTCGAACACTGTAGTACCCCATTTTATTGGAGTGCAGCGGTCCGTCCAGCCATAATCATCAAAAAACACATGGAGCAATATAAAGAAGAAAAATTATCAGTTCCCGCCAAAGTTGTTTGATCTGCATACCACAGCGGCTGTGTATTTAATTTTTCGGCAAAGATTACTGTACCTACTCTCCTCTAGCACACTAAAATCGTTATTGCCTATAGTTTCATGGATACGGCCACTCGACTCAAGCGATTGCACACCTAGTATTATCCTGCCGTTTGTCTGAGCCTAGACCGCTGCTCTCATTGGATTATATCGCCTTATAACCGTTAAACCATTGGACACGCGCAACAATGCGCGCTTTTTACGTTTACAAAAAAAAGTACAATGAACTCTTGAAGTTATTATTCGAAGATCTTCAGTATGACAGATGAAAAACTCAGTTCAGAAACCCTAATCAATAATATCACCATCCAAAATCGAGGATCGACAAGTTTTGATAACTGAACTTTGAAAAGAAAAACGACATACTTACAACAACTGTTATTCTGATTGAGGACCAGCTCTTTGCCTGCTCCCACTGCCGGACTGGGAGTGAAAGGAGAGTCTACCGGTACATCATCCACCCGTATTTTTAGATGTTTTTTTATTTGATATTCAAACCCAGGAAGGGATTTCCATGTCGAAACCCGATTTCCGATGTTTCGTATTTCAATTCCGCTCATCACGAATACCAACCCAACAGGACAATCACAAGTTCTATCTCGTTTCTGTAGCTTGGCAGCACTTGTGCATGCAAAGGTTTTTCGCATCTTCAGAAGGTGTGATGACCTCGGAGACCGCCCATATTCGAACTTTCTACCAGCTTGATTGGAGACATTTCACTTCTGGACTGCAAAAATGAATTTGCGCCGGAGACTCTGCTTCCC
The DNA here is from genome assembly GCA_029168955.1 of Aplectana chamaeleonis. NCBI lineage: Eukaryota > Metazoa > Nematoda > Chromadorea > Rhabditida > Cosmocercidae > Aplectana > Aplectana chamaeleonis. The sequence continues at coordinate 395,083 of JAPDOI010000291.1, forward strand.
ATTTTTGTGACATTTTTCGTTTATTCGGCCGAATATTCGGATATTGGGCCTTCCGAATAACCGAATTATTCGAAAAATTGACTTTCTCGAATATTCGAATAAACGAATTAATCAAAAAATTGATTTTTTGAATAATCGAATTTTTCTTTATTCCTTTATTCGGCCGAATTCCTTTATTATTCCGGCCGGATTATTCCTTTAGGCCCCCGTTATAGTCGGTGGATCAACTGAGTCCCACCGGGTCGATACGCACCGAATTCGTGGGAGACGGGCGCAAAAAAATCAACCCACCGAGTCCGACTGCGACCGTCTGATGCCCACCGCAATCCCCCCGGTCGATACTGATGGTTCTCATGCGTATAAGGGCGGGGCCAACGCACCGACTGAGTCCCACTGAGTCCTGCTGCGTCCCAACCGAAATCATCCTCACCCCACCTGTCCAATGATGATTCTCAAAAATCGTTTACGAGTTGAAGACAAAGACATGTTGAAAACAAGAAAAATCAGCCACCAAACACGTTCCGATTCACAGCTGAGGTGATAATCGTCACTATCAATTGCGTGTTTCGCAGAGGTACTGGTTGGCGCTGGGGGCAACCGGACTCAGTCGGACTCAGCAGGTTTTTCGACGAAGTCTGACGGGGGCCTTATTCGGCCGAATATTCGTTTTCCGAATATTCGTTGACATAATACACACACACATACACATGCACACAGACATACGCATAGACACACATACATGCACACATACATGCATATAGACACACACACACACACACACACACACACACACACACACACACACACACACACATACACATATACAAACATACACGCATACACACACAGCGAAGAAAATAAGAAAATATTAAGAAGGACATTCCAAGCCGAGAGAAAACAAAGGGGTTGGAGATGAGGTGTGGATGAAACAAATGGCAATGTTGAAAATGATGTCGAACCATGAGGTGGCGATTTGTTTGAACACGTTTCTATTTGTCTCAACACAATCAACGTCGGCGTACGTGCAACTCTTGAAAACGGCCATGTCGTGGGCTTGGAGCGACACCAAATCATCGACTAATGACAGCCGTATACTCGTGGGCTACTATAAAGTTGGAAAAAAGCCTTTCGCTAGTGGCCCACGAAATTAGCCGGAGAATACCACGGCAAAGTCGCGTGCGCCAGTTCGCGGTATTCTCGCCCCAGTCCCCACAGTCGTGGGCTAGGAGCCCCCCAATGCCAGAGGACTTATTCTTGTTCTCATTTGATTCAAGATACGCCCTAAGCAGAACTCCTTCTGACGCGTGATTTGTCTCTGATAATTCATAGAGCGCCTGCCAAACCCATTTGCAACATTTTCACTACATCTGATGATTATGTTATCTGCATGTAGTACCAGTAACAGCCAATTCAATAATTTCACCTCATTTTGAAAATCAGTTTGATAGTCAAATCTAATGAAAAATCTTCACGACATTTTTGAGCAATGCCAAATCCTTAACCTTTTCTGCGGAGCTCAACTTTCAGAAATGGTTTCGTTTTCCCCCACCACTGGACCAAATGACAAAAATTCGCAACTTCAGTTCATGCTGGGATCAGTCTCTCGTCAGCTCATTCGTCCGCAATGTGAAAAAGCGACGCTGCGTCCGCGGGGCTGCTCTGCAATTTTTAAATTTATTGATCAAATGTGGTTTTCATAAAAAATCGGGAAAACAAAAAAATTCCATATTTCGACTCTATTCCTTGTACTTAATGATTTATATCCGCATTTGACGACGAGCCGTCAATTGGTTAAGTCGGACCTTTCGTTTAGGAGATTTCAATGCGGTGACGCGCCGCGGCCGCTGGCTGCTGGGTGGTCTGACTCTCCAGTATACTTGTTCCGAATCGAATAATCGGATGAGTATCCGACTGTTTCAGTCGGATGAAAAGTCGACTTTTAATTCGAAAAGTCGAATATTCGAATAAGTGTAATATCCGACTACAGTCGAAAAGTCGAATATTCAAAAAAATGCGATATCCGACTACAGTCGAAAAGTCGAATATTCGAAAAAGTGTGATATCCGACTACAGTCGAAAAGTCGAATATGTGAAAAAGTGCAATACCCGACTACAGTCGAAAAGTCGAATATTCGAAAAAGTGCGATATCCGACTACGTCGAGAAGTCGAATAATCGAAACAGTGTTATATCCGTCTATAGTCGAAAAGTCGAATATTCGAGAAAGTGCGATATCCGACTATAGTCGAAAGGTCGGATATTCGAAGCAAATTCCATTTGGAACACGTATACTCTCCAGTCCATCCCCGCTGGGCGAATTCAATCCACTTCCGGGGACTGTTTTTGAGAGAGGAATGCGTCAGATCGTCGAGAGAAAGGGAGAGAGATACAGTGGAGTGAGTGGAGATACGGGGAAACTGAAGGGAGACCATCGCCAGAACGAAGTTCATCCTAGGCTAGGCAAAATTAAAAGTGGATCTTGACTGTTTCCCGGGTATAGAGACAGTGTCGAAGTCAGTAATACGTCAAGAATCAGCTGGTGATGTTCTTCAGGTTGAAGTCTCATCAAATCGAAAGAATTGCAACTTCTTGTCAGGGCAAAAAGTGTCATAACTACTTCAAAAATAACCCTTTCCTTGAACTCGAAAACAGTTTTGAAATTAGGATGCCTAATGTTGTTTTAGAATTCTGAAAAAATATCTCCAGAAATTTGAATTTTGAAGCAAGTAAATGTTACTCGAACAAATCTCTGCTAAATCTCTTGCGAGCTCTCAATTTCGATTATCACCAGCAGCGGAGCGGTGAGTCTCCGTCAAATATAATTAGTGATAAGGAGCTTTCGACGAAAAAGACCCCGCTCCGCGCTGAGATAATGAGAAACAGGAGCTTACTTGAAATGAAACAGGGTCTACCTCCTCCATTGTTGAGGTTCGAAGGTTAACCGCTTTGAGTTGTTTGTCTGAGGGTAGAGCTAAAAGGACTGATATCTGAATAATTACTTAAAGGCAGGGTTCACGATAATCTTCGATTCTGATATTAATCGCTAATTCGATTGCTTGGCCCCCAAGTAGAACCGAAATGACAAAGAAACCGAGAAAAACGCACCAGAAGGGCAGGAAATCCTCAAGTATCAGCCCGCCTTTTGAGTATCAGTGGAACTGTTCGTTTTAACAATGAAATCTTTTGTGGACCAGTCTTTTGCAATTCTCTATTCTGTATTGTTCCGTTCTTCACTTCGGGCCCTAACTAATACTGTTTTGCCCAAAATATTCTTCCATTTTCGGTTAGTCCCATTTTTTACCGGTGACAACCACCGTGAACATGTTCATCCAACCAGACAACTAGTCCAGGCCATAGAATAATGTCACTGAAATAAGACGAATTAGTGCGTTTCTCGCCGTTTCTTCGTGATTTTGGTAACACTTGGTTGCCAACACATTGTTTTGAGTGGAAAACTTGGAAACGAGAATCATCGTGAACACTGCCTTTAAAGGCACTGTTCGCGATAAAAATCGCTTTTCTGTTTTTTCGCCTATCTTGAAACCGGTCCCATTCTTCCACTGATGCTTCTGGAATCGTACAAGACCTTCTGGAAATGGAGTTATGGTCCCTCAAAAATTGAGCTAGGGAAAATGGTAGACGAGTTTTCCGAGGCTTGTAACTTCCGTCTTTTGCAGCCAATGTATGCGAGCTGACCTGAGTAAGGAGAGAAGTTGAGAATGAAGGGAAGAACGGGGCTTCTGATCGGAAACCATCGCTCAACTCACGATTTCGAGTTTTCCTTTGTTCACGTCGAGGGGCGGGAAGAGGCGGGACTTGCCCACAGCTGCGGTGTTTGCCCACTTTTCTAAGCCGTTTTGCGGCTTCTGAATATTTTTTCGTCCCGTTTCTTCGACGCAGTTATGCTTCTGAGAGCCATAAGAAACGTTTTTCATGAAAAATTCGAGGATGAAGCTTATCGCGAATAGGCATCGTTCACGATGGGAATCGTTTTTCTGCTTTTCCGCCTATCTTCAAGACGGTCCCATGCTGATCCCAATGATGTTTTTGGAATCGTACAAGACCTAGGAACGGAGTTTTGGTCCTTCAAAAATTGAGCTTGGTGGACGAGTTTTCGGAGGCTTGTAACTTCCGTGTTTTGCAGCCGATGTATTCGAGCTGACCTGAGTAAAGATAGAAGTTGAGAATGAAGGGAAGAACGTGACTATTGATCGGAGACCATCGCTCATCTCACAATCTCACAATCTTTGTTCACTTCGGTGGGCGTAAAAAGTGCATCTGGGGTGTGACGAGCTGACGCGTGTCCAACTTTGGGGCCGTAGGGGACCGTTCCGAGCTCATTTCTTTAGTTTTTTCAACGTTAGGGATGTGCTAGGCCCCGCAGCTGCCGATCTTCACCAAAAAATCAGACATGGTTTTTATCGTGGACACTGCCTTTTAAGGCAGGGTTTGCGATAAAAACGACTTTCGAGCTATCTTTACGAGAATATAGATTATGTCATCACAAAAGTAAAAATAAGTAAAAGAACCCGGAAAATTGCGGAAAAGACGCCCAAAAACAAAGTATGACGGGCAATTACCGGTGTCGGCCGGCCCCTAATTAACGAGATTTTCATTAATGCCTGCTTATCCACCTTTTATTTTGCTGTTAAAGTAGTCAGTAATCTCCATAAATGCTTAGAAATTACTCTAGAATCAAAATAAAAGTGGACAAAACACGCTTCACACAAATCTAGATAATTGGGGACGGCAGGACACCAAGCAATAACTTGCTCTTGAGCGTTTTTTTCTCGATTTTTTTACTAATTTTTGTTTTTATGATGGCCAGATATACCATGCCATGGCAATAGCACAGCAACCGATTGAATCGAGAATCCTGCCTTTAATGTTGTTAGTGTAACCATTTTTTAATAAAGCAAGAATAATAAGAATGAAATTGAATTGTATAATTATTCAGATTATAGTGAAAAATCATAAAAAATTGAGTAAATAAAAGAGAATGTTGCAAACAACACCAAAAAATATTAAACAAATAATTAAATGAATAACTAATGAATAATACGCAGAGGTGAGATGTAATCAAGTTTAAAAAAATGAAAAATTCAAAGGAAATAATTTGTTTTGATTGAAAAAACTCAAAACAAGAACAAGTTGAATAGACTAGAGGAGCAGCAATCAATATTGTCCTACTTCCCACTCGATTGATTGTGTAAACCCTATACACCTTGTTCGAGAGTAAGTCATGTATAGATCAAAAAGAAAGATTGATCAATGCTGATTCCAAAGATGTTTTCAAGTTCGAAAAATTCCCTCATTGAAGCGAGTCAAGACCAGAGGCGAAAAAGCGATTTTACGCGTTTATTTTTCGCCATTTTACCAAAACTTAGGGTGAGTACTGTACAGTTACTCTTTTATTGCGATTTTGTTCTCGTCACCAATTAGTTGAATTGTTCTACTGTTTTTTTTTCTGAACTTTTTTTATTACATTGTACGTCTTTTTCCCATTATTCAATGTTACTTCGCTTTGGCGCGTTCGTGTGAACGTAATAAATTAATTATTAAGCAAATAAATGAATAAACAAATCAATAGATAAGTAAAAAAATAAATGAATAAAAGAATAAGGAAAATAAATAATTTAATGTGAAAACGTGGTTACGTCGGGGCGAGGAAGAGAGGAACAGTTGCGATGGGAAATAGCGTCTAAGCTCTGGGATGTTTAGGATACTTCTTAAAGGCAGTGTTCAAGATGAAAAATGTATTTCAGAATCCACTGACAATGGGTTGTAACGTTGACGTCAAAAGAACGCATGAAAACGAGCCAGGAAGAGCCCCAAAAGAGCACGAAGTTGCCACTTTGGGCGCAACGCACACCCCAAAAGCGCAATGCCTACCCTCCGGCGTGAACAAATGAGAACTCGAGATCGTGAGATGAGCGAAACTTTTCGATCAATAGCCCCGTGCTTCCTTCCATTCTCAGCTTCTCTCTTTACTCAGGTCAGCTCGCGTACTCCGACTGCAAAAGGCGGAAGTTACAAGCTTCGGACAACTCGTCCACCATGCTTCCCTAGTTCAATTTTTGAGGGACCATAACTCCGTTCTCAGATGGTCATGCACGATTCCAGAGATAGCATTGGAATCAGCATGTGACCTTCTCCAAGATAGGCTGGAAAACAGGAAAACGATTTCCATCGTGAACACTGTCTTCATCCGGAGAAGATTCTTAGGATGGTGTTCCAAATCGGGTACGTCGTTTCTCAAAATTTCCGGGCATTGATTCGACTTGGACAATACCAATGTCATGAAATTGGAGGACAGATACGAAATCTCTCCTTAAACCAGAAAGTCACCTCATCACGTTCCCAGAGAAGTGACGTCTCAAGGTCCGAAAACACTCTCGCCGCCGAGGGAAGCGGCAGCGTGCAACGAAAGAAAATTGATCGTGCCGCGCAGCACGATCAAAACTCCTCCATTGCATGCTGCAGCGCCTTTCAGCGGCGGGAGTCTATTTGGCCCCTACCACTCACGCAGTCGCGGTCGTCGTTGACATGTTGTTAGGGGACGGCATTGACGTTTTTATCTCCCACCGACGCTCACGAGTGGGTCGATAAAGCGAGAAACGCCAGCCATGATTAGCACAAAAACAAGACCGTTCAATGCAGCGTATGCATTGCGGGTTGCCATTTTCGCGCTCTACACGAGAGATAGGGTGTCAGAGAGAAAGAATACGGGCCGACAGATTCGCCGTTCGGATGGCATCATGCAATGCGCACAGAAAAGGGACGTTTGAGCAGGCCTTCGACGCCCGAGTGTGCCTGTCGGCAGCTTGTTTCTGAGGTGTCATCACAGAGCACATCAGCTGAAGACACAAAAAGGGTGATTTCGGCACGCGATAACTTGGTATCACGCCGAAAGTCCAGCTGTAGACCTCCTACCGCCAGATTTTGAGACGGCGACATGTCCTAACTGAAGTCTCGAAAGGTTCAGCTGTCGAACTGCTATCGCCGGATTTATGGATTCTGCTGTAGACATCCCATCGCTGGGCTATTATTGGTAGGGTGGCCAGCTTCAAGATTCGAAACAGTTGAACAAGCTGAACCTTCGTAGGGTTATGAAAATTAGTGCTGTATTATTGTTACACCTAGCTGTTATTGTAGCCGTCCCCATGTTCGACTGCCATGAAGGCGCTAATCATACTCCTCAACGCCACCTCGGCACGCGCGCGTTTGGGTAAGAATACTTTCTACGCGCGTGAAGCGCTTGCGGAGGTTATGAGTACTCCAGCTGTGACGCTGTGGCGGAGCGGATTGGAGTGGGCCTTAAATTTGTCGAGCAAGTAACATCTGTACACGCGTTCGCTATCACGGTAGCAGAAGATGGTATTGGAATTGTGGTGCGCACCTGACTTAGTTATAAACTGCACTTGCGCAAACCCGCGTTTCCGAAATCAACGTTCTGAGAAGATTTGGGGAAGCGGTTTATTTTTCATTGCGAAGAGTGTGAAAAGTTGGTGACAACACTCAAAAAATGGTTTAGAATGTTTTGCTGATATCCGAGAAAAATTGGAAAACCCGCAATGTTATGATGCTAATCTCCTTTTCTTTTTTCAGTAGGCGTTCACAATTTTGTTGGAACACTTAAAATTGAGCTAGGAAGCTCATTTTTGAGCAGGAGGCTGGAAGTCGGTGCAGCCCGCTCCTACTTTAATTTCGGAATCGAAAGCTCAATTTTGCCGGAACTCAAATGTTGAGGTCGAAGGCAGGCAAAACATGTACACATATTATTACAATGAACCATCCAACGTTCGCTCATCCCTAGAAATGAACTAACGACATTCAACACAGTTTAGGATAAGCTTGCCGCCTACGAGGCACCTGTCAGAGTTGGTTGAGCCGACGTATCCAGTCCGGCCTATAGGCACAGAAAGCATTGGGAATGGGATGCAAGAAACACCCGCCGACACTTCATGAACGCATAATCTCCAACATTACTGATTTCTTCATGTCTATATGTTCGCTAGCGGATAACAAAAATCAACCACGTTTGTATGAGAAACATTATGAAATGAATTTGAAAATAATTGCAGCCACACGAAGATATGTGGGAGCTCAGTAAGACGGGTGTGATTCGTTTTTTAAATGCTACACTCAATTTTCGCTGTTGATTAAAGTGCAAAGCCAAATCAATGGTCCATCATTTCACTTACTTTTTAGCGTTTTCTCCGAGTACCAGATCATACACAAGAAGTATTTCACTTCTTTTAACGAGATTCTCACGATTTCTTCATTGCCAAATCACAACCCTTTTGTAGCCAAGCAATATATAGTTACAAATCAATTATTATGGAACGGAATGAAATTGATGATGGTTTAATAATTAAAGTGATGGAAACGTTGCTATTGGCCATCGCCCCCATGACGGACCGGGCGTCACGCGCGTGCTGCGCGAGCGAGGCTTCAAGCCATTCTTACTCCAAAGCTGCGCCCACGCGTCACACGAGTGCCGCGCTTTGACTCAATATTCGAGCTATTTGGCAGCTTCTAGTGGCCAGCAGAAGAAAAAAAATAGTTTGATTTACTTTCGAAACAATTCGAATTCACAGGCTTCTTTTGGGGCACTAAGCAACTATTATTCAGGAACGATATGAAAACCAAGAGATTTGGGCAAAGTGACTATATATAACTTGACTATGTGAGGGCTGGATTATGGTACTGAAATGGTTTAAAGGCAGTGTTTACGATAATCTTCGATTTTGAGATTATTCGCTACATATATCGAATGTTCGGCTCCCGGGTAGAACTGAAATGACGAAAAAAAACGAGAAAAACGCACCGGAAAGGCACGAAATCCTTTAATCTCACCCCGCTTCTTTTCTCTAAGTGTAACTGTTTGTTGTTACAATGAAATCTTTTATGGACCCGTCTTTTGCAATTCTCTATTTTATGTTGCTCCGTTCCTTCCTTCGGACCCTAACTAACACTGTTTTGTCTTAAAAATTCTTCCATTTTGGGTTAGCTCCATTTTTCATCGGTGACAACCACTGTGAACATGTTCATCCAACGGGACAACTAGTCCGGACCAGAGAATAATATCACTGAAATAATATGATTTAGTGCGTCGTTTCCTCGTCATTTTGGTAACACTTGGTAGCCAACGCATTGTTTCGTGTGAATAACTCGGCAACGAAAATCATCGTGAACAATGCATTTAATTAAGTTTCTCCGACGGGGCGGAATCCTCTGTTCCCGGGACTTCTTCGGAACGGGAACTCCTAGCATAGCTTCATTATCCGAAATTTCCCCCTCACCAAACCTCACATTTATGGATGCAGAGATTAGTCACATTGTCTTGCCTGATTATAACCATTTTTCCGATTGTGGTTATTTCTTTTGAGAAACCCTTAAAAGCTGTTAAAATCGAATCTCTGAAAAAAGGTTAATAATTGGCAAATTAAATATAGGCAGTAGAATAAATCGTTGTGCACAATGAGCAAAATTGAAGTTGATTGGCACGAAGACGTTGGATGATGAAGATACAATGGGAATCGTACCCTCTAAACATTTCACGAAATGAGAATATCGCTGAATTGAGAAAAAGTTTCGCGAACTCGATTTGGTACTAGGATTTGGTATTCACATAGATGAAATGTTCCAGGATCTTAAACAGCGTTGATGGGTTGAAAGAAGTGAACGAGGTGTATTCAAATGGTTTTGGTCCCTTGACCTCCCCCTACACTCCGATGTAAAATACGAAAGTAGGTATTTCAGGTAGCGCTATCCGATAGAGGAAGTGTTGGGGCTACGAAAGGTAAACCGTTTCTGCTGGAAAGATACATATAGACTTTAAAACAGTGGAACCCTCGTGGTTTCAGCGCGGTCAGGTGCGCAGCGGAGGTGAGAGGTAGCGAGAGAGCGGAGGGCCGGCGGAGGCAGCAGCAGCGCGCGCCGCACGCGCCCTGAATGATCAAATTTCGATTTTTTTAGAGATTACGCAGAAGGGAGAACTCGCTGATTTACTCTCTGCGCATAAGATATCCTCTATAGTCCTCACCGCTAGCGCAGAATGCGCGTGACGCTCGTAACGAGTGGTGGACTATGAAAGTTCTATCCAAGCGACACGCGCGGGACGCGACTTAAATAAATAATGCGACTTCAAGATAGACTCAATAAACCAGTTCCGACACTGGTCGGCTACAGGGGAGATTTCTACTGAGGGCACTATCAGAGATGATAATATTTTGCGCTGTCTGCAGGCCACAACTTCTCACAGAAAGGAACTGTATCCGATGACTGGACTGTAAAGGGCGCCGTCCTCCGATTTTCCGTAACGAGTTCGAGATATGGGATTTCTATAAATTGGTACTAGTGTCTCTCAGTGGTTGAAATTTTTGCTTGGTACGGATTTCTTTCGACCTTTCCCTTGTTATGGGAACTACCTCGAAAAGACGCGCGCTAAACTCGCGACGCAGGAAAAAAACAATTACTGTTAAGTTGGTGCAGTTCTCCGTGTTGTCACCATAGCGTGGATCTCATACAACACCATATGGAACCCAAAACGGCAAATTTCGCACTAAAAAAAAGCGAAGAGCTCGGGGTTTTACCGGTTTTTCATATTGCTTCTTTTTTCACTGAAAAAAAGTTCATGTAGGCTTACAGTTTAAATTGGGTTCTCAGACGGTAGAAGTTTGTGTGTTTAATGGCCATGAATGTTTCGGAAAACATACATCTCTTCATGCTTTCCTTCTTTTTCTATTCATGAAGGCTTCCTACTGCCTCATATGTGCTAATTTTCAAACACTAGATTTTTAACGTCTCAGCAAAAAAATTCTACCAGAAATTCTGGAAATTCCAGTACTTTACCCCTCATTTCTGGCGGAATTCCTCCCAAAAGAATCCGTAATAGACTCGTAATCTGGTAGAATTTCCTCGTATTCTGCCAGAATTTATACCTTTATCGCTAGCTGTTGATACGGGTTACAAAATCTCAGTACATACAGTCATACTCATGTACAACTGCATGTACGAACCAAAATTTTCGGGCTTTCACGCACCTGTCCGCTAGGACAGTAGAGCAGCTCATCGAACCTAAAGCCTAGTTTTGACTGCAGGTGGTCGCTGCCGTCATGCGAGGGACAACTCTTCCCTTTTCATCGCGAGTAATGGAAAGCCGCTCCAACTGTGATCGCTTCGTGGCAAACGTCGTACATCGCTGGGTCGCGGCGACGAAATCCCATGTTTTACTGCATCGCTGCTCGGAGAGCGATTCTCAATGGTCGCTGGCCATCGCTCCATCGCGGCCAAAATGGCAGCGATGGAGCAATTGCCAGCGAATGACACGTTTCGTCTAGTGAACATTGATCCTTTCACATGACAAGATCTGTGTTTTAGAGTCGAAACGCGTTATTGATGAATACCAGCCATTAATTTCACTGATTGATTGAATTTCCTCTACCATCCGTGGGCCTACGCACTATGAACAGAATCGCTGCCGCTGCTACATCGCCGCAGCAGCGGGTGCAAAATCGCTGCGATGAAAAACAGCGACGATGCAGTCAAAACTAGGCTTAAAGGCAAGGTCCGGTCAAATTTTGACACTACCGAAATTTGGGTTAAATAGATTGGGCTGGCCTAGCTGAACATCGTCTGAACGTTTCGCGAACTCTGAGTCCATCGTTCTGGAGAAAACAGCCTCAAAGTCAGGGATTACGGTATTCACAGCATGATAATCATGTCTGGAATGACCGATAATTACACAGCTATATCGAAGAATGCGTACAAGCACGCTCATGCCGGTCATTTTTTCCGCAGGGCTACCGTAACCTCCTTCAAAAATTTTTCAAGTGTCAGCTTGGTTATGAGCACATCGTAATAGCCAACAAACATGTTTGCACAATTTCGACCTCCTCAGCCACTTCCCAGTGGCTTCTCGAAAAGGGCGGTGTGTGAATGAATGCATACCGCTCCTCTACTCTTTTATACCCCGCATGTTATGAGCGTGTGAGGCCCCGGTCATAGTTGGTGCTATTTGCATCTGCATCCCCCCCGCACCCCCAACACCCCCCGCACCCCCCAACACCCCCCAACACCACCCCGGTCGATACGTATGTTTAAAATGATGGAGTGAGGTTGAGAAAATCACTCGGTGCATCCAACTAGATATGACGATGATTACGTGGCCAACAGGATTGCACCTGTTCAGAGAAATAGTGAAGGCGAGTATGGTGAAGTCACGGAGGTAGCAGTAAGGTTAGCTTTCTAGTGATACGCAATGTTTTATCTTCGACCCGCCCACCCGGTGATTTTCTCATCCACGTATTGCATGGATATCGACCGCGTCGGATACATTGAGTGATTTTCTCAACCTCACTCCATCATTTTAAACATACGTATCGACCGGGGGTGCGGGGGGGTGTGGAGGGGAGCGGGGGATACACCGAGTGATTTTCTCAGCTTCACCTCACCATGTTGTTCATACGTATCGACCGGGTGGGTGTTGGGGGTGTTGGGGGTGCGGGGGATACACCAAGTGATTTTTGCATCCCATTTCCAATGCATTCTGTGTGTATCGACCGGGCTGGAGGCGTGGGCTCATCCAACTATGACCGGGGCCTTATCGTTCGTTATCATATTTTGTTCAAGAATGGTTACGGTAGCCCTGCGGAAAAATGATCGGCATGGGCGTGCTTTTAGAATGCGTGGACAACCGCTAAAATATGGACGATGGCCACACTTTTCTGACTTTTCTGGATCATCGGCTAAGGCCACGGTCAGAGTTGGTGCTATTTGCATCTGTAACCCACCGACTCCCCCCAACACCCCCCCCCGCACCCCGCCGCGCCCCCCAACACCCCCCAACACCCACCCGGTCGATACGTATGTTTGAAATGATGGAGTGAGTTTGAGAAAATCACTCGGTGTATCCAACTAGATATGACGATGATTACGTGGCCAACAGGATTGCACCTGTTCAGAGAAATAGTGAAGGAGAGTATAGTGAAGTAACGGAGGTAGCAGTAAGGTTAGCTTTCTAGTGATACGCAATGTTTTATCATGGACCCGCCCACCCGGTGATTTTCTCATCCACGTATTGCATGGATATCGACTGCGTCAGATACATCGAGTAATTTTCTCAACCTCACTCTATCATTTTGAACATACGTATCGACCGGGGTGCGGGGGGGTGTTGGGGGTGCGGGGGTGTTGGAGGGATACATCGAGTGATTTTCTCAGCTTCATCTCACCATGTTGTTCATACGTATCGACCGCGTGGGTGTTGGGGGTGCGGGGGAGATACACCGAGTGATTTTTGCATCCCATTTCCAATGCATTCTGTGTGTATCGACCGGGCTGGAGACGTCGGCTCATCCAACTATGACCGGGGCCTAACGGAAGTGGCTGGAATAACTTGAAGAAGACCGGTTTTTACGCAGTTTTTGCATGTTCCTTGGGACTACCTGTAGCAAGAGCACCGATTCAGCGGGAAATCTCAAAATTGAAATTCTGCCCGGACCCTGCCTTTAAAGGCACAGGACACCCAAAAAAATATTTTCCAGCTTGCATGCTAATCTTGGAGAGGGTGACACGCTGATCACAGTGGTAGCTCTGATTCGCCCAATCCCCCTATGAACAGAGTTACGGCTCCTTAAAGATGCTTATATTTTGAGGGTGAAACATTTGTGGACGAGTTGTCTCGGGCCTGTATTTCTCTTCATTCGAAATCGTTGCGCGAGAGCGAGTCAGGATAAGGAGATAGTCCGGAAATGGATTGAAGAACGCGACACGGTCGAAATTTATCCATCCATCCGGCTGATATTGAGGTCAAAATCTAGGAAGGGGGTCGGGCCTGTGGTGGTGAGTGAAGGGCGTCGGGCCTGTGGTGGTAGCTTATATCTCGCTTATTCGGAGGAATTGAGATCCCGCACGTGGCACGTGTTACACAGGAGGGGTCTACTACACAAATAAACGAAAATCACAAAATTCATCTCTGAGGGTGTACTGTGCCTTTAAGGCGGCATTAAGAATCACGGTAGCGCGCGCTATCACTGATTTTGGACTACTATGCACGTCTCATTCTTCACACACCTCCTCCGCTTGGCGCGTTTGCGCTTGTTCTGGCGCGCGCCACCTCGATACTTAATACCGACTCTAGTGTCAGGCTGTATATCAGTTGCATCTATCACCTCCAAACTTGAAGTGCCGAGCCAACTTTTGACATGGGCAAACGGCGCAGCGTATATGCTGTGGGTCAACAAAGTCATTCAACATGGGAGATCAGCGGCCCTGTCCAACAGCAGTGCGCTCGCTATCAATGGGGCCGTTTCAGAAACTAGAGTGCAGGAGCACACCTTACAATAAGAAGTCCGGAGTTATTATCGTGTTATGCCTTACCCTAGTTTATAAATTACTAACTAGTTAGTGGTTTAAAGTCATTGTACCTGAACCTTCGTTCTGACTTGGTTTTTTTTCCTTGAAGTTTCGACCCGATTTTTTCTGATGTGGCAACTCCAGACCTACAACCTCAAACAGAAATCTAGAAAATGTCACAAACCCAGTCTTAACTTAACTTCAACAGCAGCGCCCAGGTGAAGCTTGTCGAAAATGTATAACATATGGCAGAGAACACTGGGATTCCCAAAACTGAAAGAACAATAATCTTTAGGGAATTTTTTCTCGAACAAAACCGAGACAGGTCTTTGCAAAATGTTTGGTTACTAAAATTTATCACCGAAGCTAGTGTTTTCTCAGAAATATTTTCATGAAATTTTTATTGTTTTTCATAATTGGCGAACCATTTTCACGAATTGTTTACTACCGCAGTTCTTGCATTATGGTGCAGAATCTAGCTATAAGACCTTTATGTGAGGCATGATATATTCTCCCTTTATTGAACTCTGAGTTGGCTCTCTTCATGAAAATGGTGGGTGGTGGTTACAAAAGAAAAATTAAGTGAAAAGCAATTTTTTTAGGAAAAACGCACAAGAACAAGTTGGGACTGTCAATAACTGGTGTCCGCACGCCCTTTTAATTAACGAGATTTCCATGAATACTTGTTCATCCGTGATTTTTTCCGCTCCAGAAGTCGTCAGTAGTCTCTTAAAGTGCTACTTTAGAAGCGGAATGGAAGACGGCAAAACAGGCATTTATGAAAATCTTGATAATTGGGGCGGACACCAAGCAAAAATTTGTTCCTAATCGTTTTTCCTCCAACTTTTCTTTTTTTTCTGTGATGGCCAGATCTACCTTATCACGAGGAAAGCACAAAAATCTTTCTCTTTTCTTGAACCCTGCTTTTGAGTCATTTATCAATCGTCTTCCCAGAAATCGTTTTTTTCCATTGAAAAGTTTTGAATTTTTTTTTAAGATAAAAAAAAACATAATACAAACAAATCTGCTCGTAAAACCTAAGTTTGAATCAACAAAATCACATATCCAATCTTGGGTTGAAATCGTTTATCGGGAAAAAATTTGTGAAATGAACAGAAACTTTTCATTTCAAAAAAAGCAGGTTGTTACCTTCTCGACATTCTATTGAACGCTTTCAATAATGTTTTCCTAGAGGCGAGATGCTTTCAGTTTTGTAGGATCGTCACAGATAGTAAGCTTGGCAGTGCTGAGTGTAGGTATAATCGTTCTCTAGACGGCAGGCAGCCGCGTCGAGTCTGGGGTTGCGCTTATCGAGCGTGTGGGGTGGCGCCGTCATGGAAAAAACTCGATATGGCGCAGCTTTTTATTTTCCCTCGGCCAGCTATTCCTCCTCATCTCTCTTTTCCCCTTCTTTCCTTCCCATCCTCTTTCCTCTCATTTTTTATATCAAAATATTTTCGAAAATGGGAGGTATTTTTGTTTATCTTCCACTTTTTGGACATTTGCTGATTTCTGAGTTGTGTTCCGAGAGAGATGAAAACAAACTTCCGACAAAAAATTCAGAAAATGAATTCGAATTTATAAAAATAGACCTATAAAAACACGTTGAAAATGCCATCAAAGTTTCCAAATTTTAAGTCCTGTGTAACTTCATAAAGGTTAATAGATAAAATTATGATTCAAAATACTAACCATGAAATCCTGCACGCCTATTCTGATAATCTGCACACTTTCTGTGAGGTCCTGCCCACTTCCTTTGAGCACCTACACACTTCCTGTGAGCACCTACACGCTTCCTGTGAAGTCATGCACACTTCTTGTCAGGTCCTGCACACTCCTTGTGAGCACCTATACACTTTCTGTGAGGTCCTGCACATTTTCTGTGAGGTCCTGCACACTCCTTGTGAGCACCTATACACTTTCTGTGAGGTCCTGCACATTTTCTGTGAGGTCCTGCATACTTCTTGTCAGGTCCTGCACACTTTCTGTGAGTTTTTTGCGGCATGTTCTGAATGAATTTCGAATTTACGGGAAATTTAACACAAGTCGGTTAAAAAAATCACTCTACCAGAAATCGCAATTTTTTCGGGCGACTTACGTTGAAATTCGAGCGAATTCTGGTACAACTTGTAATAGTTTATTCGAATTCTGGCAGAATTTCTGTCAGTTCGGTATCCAGACGTAATTCTGTGGTAAAAAGCAGCATGTACCACTAGGTAGCGGTAATTCTCCCGTAAATCAGCGGTAAACCGCCAGAAAATTTTCTGCTGAGGTCTAACTTCTAACGACTGACGATTTACGACTAACGACTAACGAGGGTTTTGGCTGGTTGGACGACTAACGAATTACAAAATTTCTATTACGCTCAACCCTAATCATGTGAATCCCAAAAGCACCATCAGACAGAGATTGCACTTTATCCATGTCAGAAGCGTCTGAGAGAGAAAAAACACTGATATGATGCGATCGCCATCCCGCCGACTGTCTGACAATGAGTATCCTTATAGTTCTTGCTGTGTTTCTTCCCCTCCACTCATCAGTATCCCCTACTCAAGGTATGCAAAAAGTACATAGATGTATTAGATGTTCAATCTTACAGAACCCTCACTTAAAGGCAGCATACACGCTCAAAAATGATATCAATTTTATGGAATGAATCGAAAGTCTGAAGCTGTTAATATTCAGAGATAACGAAAAAACCGGAAGAAAATCGACTGAAATGAAGATATAACGGTTCGTTCTATATTGGCCCAGATGTGGACGAGTTTCACCGCATTGGCTGAAATAGCGGAGCTAGCGACAAATTTGTTGGGATAACGACGCTAATGTGCTCTTACGGCCTTTTCTGGAACTCTTACGACCTTAGAAGCGTAAAAAATGAGCCGAAATGACCGTAATCGAGCCTTGAACATTTGTATTGAAGGGCGGAGCCCGTATCGGTGGGCGGAGAAAGGATGATTTTGTGACTCAATACGGCTCAAATACGGTCTTTTTAACTCGTTTTCAACTCTTCCAACTTCGTGAGGGCTCTTCTAGGGCCCTCAAGAACCCACTAATGTAGTTATCTCAACAACTTTTTTGAGCGTGTCTGCTGCCTTTAACATCCCGAGGTAGGCCCTAGATGATAATTTCTAGTCGCCCACTATTGAATCACCAAACTGGATAATTTTGACTGCCGCGCACCACATTTTTCAAAGTGCACAGAACGTCGGAAAAATTGTGCAGTGAGTAAGAGTCGCTCTGACGAGTGCGCAGAACATCGAAAAAAATGTGCAGTGCATCAGCGAAGGTGTGGAGGAAATTTCGAAGAGTGCGCGGAAAACCTGAAAGTGTGCGGAACATCCAGAAAAGTATATAGCTTCTGAGACCTTTTCACAATTTTCCGAACGACGTCGTCTGAAACGTTATAAGAGAGTGCTGCGACTTTGTTGATTGCTGTACTGTGATTTCGAGCGACCAATGTTGCAGTTCGGTGAAGTTATAGTTGCGACGTCGGAAGGACCGTTTTCAGGCGCAGCTGCGACGCCAGACGCCGTAGCCACCGCGTCAATTCCAGAGAATTTAAACAAAGTAACTGCAGCTCACACTACGGCGAAGCGCGTTGCGGTAAAATACGTCGCCATTCGCCGTGTAACATCGGACTGCGAAAATGTGTGATAGGGGCACTTGAACCATCAGGAGTTTGAGACGGTGTGCAAGATTTCTGATACATTGCGATATTGCTTTTGTGTGACTTGTGTGCGATATTCTGTAAGATGGACAGAAAATCTGTAAAAATCACTCTCTGGGTGAATGTTTTTGAAGCTAGAAGCCTAATTGGAAACAGTGGAAACTGTTAAGATGGTTCAGTGGAACGTTTATCATTAAACACCAGAATAATGTCATAACAAATGACACGGTTTTTTTATACGGACTTTCTAGTCAGCCATAAAACAACATGAAAGGAAACATAGGGAGGAAACATAGAGATTCCCAAAACATTGACTAAGCGGAGCAATAACGTCAGTGTCGTGGTTGTCCACGACACTACGGCGGGAACCGAATAGAACAAGCGGGAGGATTAGCTTGGATCAAGCAAACATTTACAACGTCGTATCGATATTACGATGACCGTGGATGTGAAAATCAATCGAGTTGTGATGACGCAGTTTCCATGTAGTAGCGACGATCACGGTAGACGCGAATGTTTGTAGAAAAGGCGGATAATTGTGAAGAGGGGAAGGTGAGGCGAAGTAGATGTAATATGGGATATGTGCGCTGACGTTCAGCAAGTCAGAGCACACTCCCCTTCAGCAGACGCGAAGACTCACGTTTTTCTTCGTTTGAATGGAGACGAGTGAGAGGGTTTAGTGGGACACAACAACACGTTGTGGTCGCGACCGCACTAGGTGCATGATATACCACAGTCTTCAACATGTTTTGGCTGCAGGCATTTGATGCATAGTTGCGGAGTAGTGGCTTGGACGGCACGGGATACTGCGTCAGGGAATCGACGGCATCGACAAGTTGGGTGCGAATCCTTGTTGTCCTCAACAGAACGAAAATACAGTTCAATTTCGGTTTGGTGCTATCGATGATGACGTCGAGTTTTTCGTGGAGTCTATTAGATTGACGATTGATAGTTTGTTCGAGGGTGTCGTGTTTCGAGTTGATTGAATTAGAGAAGTTTGAGAATCGCGTTTGCAATTCCTTGATAGCGTCAGATAGGAGTTCAATGTGTACTTAGAGCGATATCGACCCTGTCCATGAAGCTGGCGATTGGGGATGCTGGCGAAATAAGGCGCTGCAAGAAGCGATAGCAATGACGACAGTGTCGTGGTTGTCCACAATGAAATTAGAGGGGTGCAGAAAGATCAGACGTCCAGTCCAGGATGATTACTGACTTGTAGTTCATATCCAATCGCCTAATTTTTAATTTCAGGAACAACCTTCTAGTAGGAAAATGATATGGGTGATTCTCAAAAGAGGAGCTGACATCAAAGAGTCGGCCGAATTGGGGAATCTCGTGAGTGCGGTGAGTGATGTTCTCTCGAGGCTTCTTGCTTCATTTGCTTTCGACGTTCGAATTTCGTTTCGTTCTTTCAAAAAGTGCTTTCGTTTGAAAGAAGCGGAGGGTTGTGCCAAGTTCCGTTTACTTCTCTAACCTTTAGCCAATATAAAGACATTCAAATTCACAACGATACAGATGAAAACGAAAAAAGAAATTCAAAACAAATCATCGGCTCCTAACGTAAACGGGAGTCAAACGGACGATTGTGAGGTGGTTAGGTGGAGGTCAATCGCAGCTGCATGCGTTGTGCGGCGAAGGAGTGTGAGAAGTTGGTTAACGGCAAAAACAACTTCGTATCGAAAGCGCTCAAAAAGTGAAACATAATCTTGTTCGTCATTCTTCTAAGATCTACGGAGTGCTTGTGAAAAGTGATGGCAAAGTTATCTAGTCGTGCCGCGCCTATCTCTGCACTTTCCCAAAATTATGGTCCAATCTTTCATATGAGCCTTTCGCTGAATATACCAGAGGCATGAAACAGTTTCGAACTTACGAAGAGTCTCATATCAGCCAAGCTAGCCTTTCCAAATGCAATGTACTTTCCTGGAGTAATTTTTGAACGTAGAGTCCGAATATGCCTTTCGCAGCTTCCTGGAGCCACTCCAGAAAAAGTTATAAAAAGGGCTGACGTGCCGAAATTTGTCGCTGCCACTGTCGCTGTGCAGCGCACTGCAACAGCGACAGGTTTAAAGGGGGGGGGGGGGGGTGGGGCTCCGCGACAGGCTGTCCCTGTCGCAGTGCAGAGCGACGCGAATGTGTGTCGCAAAGGTATACCATACCCCTGAGGGCATCAGGCAATTTTTGAGGTGTTTCAAGAAATTTTCCTGATTCCACTCAAAGCTTGCATGTAGGGGTAATCTAAGGTGCCGAAAATGAATCTAGGGTCCGCTTGTCAAAGATGTGAGGTTTACTGTAGGCTAAGGTATTTACCATTCCGTTTAGGGGACAAAACCTACCTTAAATTAAAATTTCGAAATTTGACAAATATGCATCAAATTCGTAATCGGCACCCCCGAATAACCCTCGCATAGAAATTGTGAGTGAAATCTGAAACTTTGGAAAAGTACCACATAACTACCGTAATCTACCGTTAGCTGTTAAATTTTGTTAAACTGATCCCAAATTCGTGTTTAGCACTCCAAATAATCCCTAGAGAAACAGTTTGAGCATACCGCAAATCGTCAAAAGTCCAGTTTTGCCCTCAAATCCTTTTCCAGATAGAAAGATTCAAACAATTGATTTCGAAATTTGCTTAAAATCGACAAAGAAACCCTCATATTCTGGATCAGCACAGCAAATAACTCTCATAGAGAAGTTTCATGCCGGATCTGAAACATTTTGATTGAACGCTATCAGAACTCCCTATTTAATGGCAGCATACACGCTCGTAAACGTGGTTGGGATAACAACGTGAATCGAACCGTATTGCTTACAACATAATACCTACTCATTTAGAAACGTTCAAAACGACCCGCAATGCCGTTACAGCAGTAGCAAGTTCGGCCTCGCCCGTATTTTCAAGCCCCTTGTATTTGCACTTTTCCTCCAACGCAGGATTGCTGGGTCATCTTCGCGGTCAGTTACATGTGTGGATCACTTGTTAGGCAATCCAGTAACAGTTCCGACGCTGAAGATGACCCGGCAACAAGAGGGCAAATACAGGGGACGTGAAAATACGGGCGGGGCCCTACCTTGCTACTCTTGTAACGGCATTTTGGGTCGTTTTTGACGCTTCAAAATGCGTAGGCGTTGTAATCTAAGCCATACCATTCCACATCCGTAGTTATCTCAATCATGTTTACGAGCGTGTGTGCTGCCTTTAATACAAGTAAACTCTCAACCGACAATCAGTACAAGTCGAAGCCGCTGCCGCTCCATGCTGAGTGAGAAGAATGTTCTTCCACCCAAACCTCGTACACGGGGTTATTTTGAGCGCTGAACAAAATTATGAGGTTCATTTCCAGATTTTCAGAAGATCTATGCGCGTTTGTGGAGGTGAAATCTTTTTGAAAATCAAGGAAATTATGCGCATAACTTTTTTACAGAGTAATTCTAGATAGCTGCAAAAGGCATATTCGGGCTCTTCCTCCAGATTTGGTTCAGGAAAGTACATTTCATTTGAAATGGCTAGTATGGCTAATAGCAGTTCTCTTGTAAGTGGTGAGCAGACGCCAAAGTGGTACCTGCTATTCACGATCTATTCTCCGTTTGTCCACTCCGGAAATCATTCCTCCTTCCCTCCTGTTGACGTGAGGAATGGCTAAAGACTTTCTATCAATCTGTACGCATGCATATGTGATACAAACCTCTCTCAGAAATCGATCATTCATAGATGTCACTGAAGGTGATTTAAAAATACATAGGTCGAAGATACCGCACTCGATCACAAAGCTTTTCCTAAGATCCTTTTGGAGTGGAATAGACTGTCTTTGATATTCAGCGACTCGCGCTCACATTCTTTCCCAGAAATTCCCAGGAACTCAGCAATAATACGTTTTTGAGCAGTCAACCTCTTCTCCAAGAAAGCGTATCTCTACATCCACAAGCGGTAAGGGGGAACAAGTAACGAAGCTGACAATGCAGCGATTCAATCCACAAAAGCGGAGACACACCATACGTCTCCTATCACTTACTCCGAAATCGAAGCCACTCTCTGAATTTAGGTAAATTTCGAGACGAAAACTGAGAGAAGAAGTCATACAAGCATACAAGACGTTTAGGATGTATTCAGAAACCGAGTCATCATATTCAAAAGCAGCGTCCACGATCAAAACAGCCTTCAACTTTTAAACTCAAATCAAAAGGCTCGGGGCTAACTGCATCAATAACACTGAAAAAACGGCTAAGAGCGAGCCCGAAAGATTCCTATAGGGCCCTAAACTTGAATGTCCCGCTAACGTCACGCCCACTCCCTCAACGGCTAACGGTAAAAGTGTACAACAAAGAACCCGAATTCAAAAAGACAACAAATTATCAAATGGGGTAAGTTTTGTTGAGCGGAGTGCACTATAAGCTACAGAATATATGTTGTTTACTAAGAGTCAGTTCTTCAGTTGTCTACGGATCGGTAGCGGCTTAAAGGAGTGGGCGTCGCTAGAGCCGGACACTTAAATTAAAGGGTGTATAGTAGAGTGTTGAAACAAATTTTTTTTTGAATATTCGAATAAACGAATGATTTGGAAAATCCTCTTCTCTGATCAAAAGAATCACCTACTCACTCTTGACCCAAAATCTCCGGCTCACTACTATGAATTCTTTTTTTTTCTGTCTACAAGTCATTAATTGCCCGGGTTGGGATCAACTTTCCCGATCTCATCGCCGTTAATCAATAACCGCTTAGCTAAGCGTACCAGAACCCAATATTTCAGTAATAGTTCACAGTATCTTATCAATTTTTCAAGAAATAACGTGCCATCCTTCTCAAGTGAGCTCAGAGTGAGGTCCACTTGCGTATCAAGTTCAACGCATTCTCCACTTGTCTGAAGCCTAACCTGAGTGATGTATGACGGGAGTGATCTACTGTTTTCGGCGCACCCCACATACTAATGCTTTAGTTGCGTTCGAGAATTCCTGCAACGAATTTGGACCTCGTTTTGTGCTGGTAATCGTCTAACAGGTGTGTTTCGTGTAGGCTCAAATCGACCATTC
The DNA here is from genome assembly GCA_029168955.1 of Aplectana chamaeleonis. Classification (NCBI taxonomy): domain Eukaryota; kingdom Metazoa; phylum Nematoda; class Chromadorea; order Rhabditida; family Cosmocercidae; genus Aplectana; species Aplectana chamaeleonis. Next base: position 418,138 of record JAPDOI010000291.1, read on the forward strand.
GAAAATGGTTGCATTCGCCTCAGACAAAATCGACAAAGCTCGGAAAACCGAAAATTCAAACCCCGAACATTTTCGCATGTCCGAGATTCAAAAAAGTTGAATTTTCACATTCGAAATGTGAAAAAAATCGGGGAAGTGAAAAAAATTCGAGTTCGATATGTGTACTCACAAAGGAAAGAAAATGAACACGGAAGGTTGAGTATTCTTAACCTCGGTCACGATAAGGGTTTTTTAATCACCAAACCAGCCGCTATCATTGTGCCGAAGTAGGTGCTCTGTGAATCGTTTGCTGGAGCAACCTACTGTCCTTATCTGAGCAAAACCCGGTTCGTACTAGCGGGCAACCGCTGCTGCAGTACTCATCGCAAAGATAATCGCAAAAGGCTAATCCTACCGGAACTCTATTCTCTCACCACGATTATCTTTAAATGCGTTTTGCACCAGCAGTTGTTAACAAATACGAACCGAATTTCGATTTTGGTAAGGATAGTATTACCTAAAAATTTCGAAAATTGACGAAAAGGACCGCAAATCTGTATTCAGCTCCCATAAGCAACCTCCACAAAATTTCGCACTGATTATGAAAGTTGGTCTTAATTACAGTACACTCACCGTAGCCTGGAACAATCTGTCGAGAATATGTATTCTCTGTTTCCGATTGAAATTTATTTCCCTTCATCGCGTGCCTCTGCGTGCGTACGCTGCGTCTCCTTCTCCCCACACTTTAACGCTGTCTCTACGCTCGCTCCGCACAAGCGCACGAGGGAACAGAGTAAATTCGGCTCGGAAACAGAGGATAAACGGACCTCAGATTCGAGTTATGCACTCCAAATTTGTAACTCCACATAGAGCTATTTAGCCTTATGCTTCCCAACATCCAAGAACTGCGTTTATCTCACGAACATCCCAACCGGGAAAGGCGCAACTTGTTCCGGCGATTACATCTAAAATCAATAAAACACTTCGCACAGCACACCGCATATATGCAGGTTAGTAGGCAGGTATAACGCATTCGTAGAACGTGGATTGTTGTGAAATATGCAGCTCAAGGCCACACGGTAGGACGTCGACAGGTGGACAACAGGCGGAGCTCGTTGGACAACGCGCAGGTCTTAGGCGGACAAAACGAGCCATTTCGATTGTAAACATGAAGCGATTTATGAGATGACAACCTGTCGACCAGTGGTCGACGGCTCAGTTCGTCAGAGACGGAAAGATTGCTAAGGAAAATCTGCAGTTCCGAAATTATGCATTTCTTCACTAATTTTTTGGAAGTATTGAATCAGAATATGCCCTCTAGATCGGCCTATAGCCATTTTAAAGGCATCGTACACGATGAAAACCATATTTGGGTTTTTGATGTTTTCGTGTTGTACTATCCCTATAGTGACTAACGGTTGCAAAACGCCCCCTCAAAAACGTCAACTTTTTGAGAAAAACCCATTTTTAGAAAGTTCATAGCAAATTTGAATTTCGCGCCGGCATCAACTTGTGATAGTTGCGCAGAGAATGCAAGGAACAGTTTTACGCTTCGTTCCTCGGCGCAGCGTTGGAAGCAATTCATCGAGGATGCCGCTCAACTACGACTTCAGCGAAATTAAAATGGGCTACCCACCTGCTGCGTCCAGTGCTTCCGGCTGCTTTCGATCGATGCCGAATTCGAAATCGACTGGCGTGTGTATTGTGCCCTACGACGCGTCAAGGCACGCCTGCCGTCAGCAACCCAGGAGTTTTGTTCCTTGTAACAGCGGATCGACCCCAAGGCCGGCCCCCCAAACCCAGGAAGCCATTTTGAGGTAAGCGAATCTCCACTCAGAGACGGTTTTGTAACTCCAAACTTTCTGAGTGACATTGTCATGGCCCACTAGTCCGAGTGAACGCATAAACCCAAATTCGGTTTTCATCGTGGACGATGCCTTTAAGCGAAGTTGAGGACATTTTCAGAGCTTTGCGAGGAGTTGAGCCCAATAGGTGATTCTCAGTTTGTTCCAGTAACCGTTCAGGATTTGGTTCGAAAGTTTCTGTGGAAGGAAAAGATTATTTGTAGAGCTTAACCTGAATCTAATGTCATTCTGTCAACATTGTAAAATTTTCTTTTCGTCACGGTAGATACTTGTTATGCAGACAGGTTAACAAGTTTTTTTTTTTCGATTACTATACTGCACTTGGCCGAACGTGCACTGTTCGAGCATGAATACTTCCCTAGCAATCCCTAGACCGCTGGTTAACTTTTCCCATCAGGACCTTGAATGATATTCAAGATATGAGTGAAATTAATTTGAAGGGAGTTATTGAAAAGTACGCTAAAAACGCGAGAGCGTATCCTAGTACGCAGTTTGGAAAAATCCTACGAGCGGTTTGACAAATTGTACATATTCTTCACTTCCGCACTGCCGTTCAGTCCGAAAAGTGCGCTTGATTGCGAAATCGTGCTGCGGCGCGGTTGCGAGTATCCTCAGACAGGGATGTGGGATCACCCGGGCGGTGAGATCACCTGGGCACCAAAGGCCAAAAGCGCCCGGGTGATCCCGCATCCTTGTCTGAGGATGTTCGCAACCGCGCCGCAGCAAGATTTCGCAATCAGGGTGCACTTTGCGGACTGAACGGCAGCGCGGAGGTGAACTGTAGTTGCAATTACTGTATATTTATCAGATGATAAAGGATTGCAGAAATTAGGATTGATTACGCTAATATGTTTTGAAATGTAAAATCAGGGAAAAATGGGGTGCGATCAGGTCGAATATCCAAATTATTCATGTTGAATATTTGAATATTCGAATACACCGAATATTTCACTTTTTTGAATATTCGATTATTCGAATAACCCGAATAATTGTGGTGCACTCGAAGCGCACACCAGGATTAGGCTTTGATCTTTTCCCGCGCGGATGCCGTACAATGAGATCACCTATTCATACCGTTACCAGAGATATGAGCTGTACACTATACATTGGATCCGACTCACTCATTTTCGGATATCCATCCGAATGAACCGAAATTTTCATTATTCAAAATCCGATTCACCGAAAAAACGTCAATATCCGAATGATCCAAAATCCGAATCACTTAAAAAGTGTCAAAATCCGAATTATCCAAAATCCGATTCACCGAAAAAACGTCAAAATCCGATTTATCCGAAATCCGATTCACCGAAAAAACGCCGAAATCCGTTTGATCCGAAATCTGAATCACCGAAATGTGCCACGAGTCGGATAATGATTCGGATACCGAATATCCGAAAAATGTCATGATTCGGATCGGATAACGAGTCGGATATTCTCTGCCGATTCGAGACTTGATGCCTCAACAAAAGAGACTTGATGCTCATGTACAAGTCGGCATGAAGTCTCAACTTGCCGCGTTAAATTCACTGTATGGGTGAATTTGCCGCTAGGATAGGTGAGAATGGGGTGAATATCCCGTGAAAATGGTGCCAGCTTACAGCGAGAGAGGGACAAATTCACCTCGAAAATTAGGTGAATTCACCTCGAAAAATGGGTGGGTTTACCTCGAAAAATTCACGAATTTGAAGGTCCACGGCACAGGAAGACCCGCCTTGTTCGCAACATGGGCGTAATCTTCACCGAGGTCTGCGGTGAGGACCCACCCTCTGCGGACCACGGCGTAACTCGCCCACCCACCCCCCGCTCTGAGGATACCCACTGTATTCTCCCAGCAGCTAAAATTATGCTGGCCTCCGGAGAGTGACCCGAAGTCACCTTTCAGGGCCGGCATCAGAATGCCGAATGAGGACTCTGGTGGGATGAGGCTGCTTTTATACCGGCTGTGCTCATAGTAAACACATCGAGACGTGATCAATTGTTTTATCATGTTTTCACTTTAATGTTTTCACTTGTTTAGAAATTTCTGAGATGTCAGCAACGGCGGTAATTTCACCCTTTGCGCTGATTGATATCCAGCCGCTCAACAACTGATATGCATTAACATGTTAGCACTGGCGGTGTTTTCACGCTTTGCGCTGACTGATATCCAACCGCTCAGCCAATTCACCCTTTGCGCGGATAAGCTTTGATGACGGCGCTAGAGGTGAATTTAATGCCTTATGATAACAGATCGTGATAACGGCCGCTTTCCCCGGAGCATAAAGTCTCGAATTGGCAGAGTTGGTAGATTCAGCATGTCCTGTTACTCAAACAAGTGTAGCGGATGTCACGACGCGACATTCCATTCTACAGTAGCCATACAGGTGCGTCGTTACACTGCAGACATCCAATTGGAGCGCTTCGTGAAATTTACGCAGCTTTTTGTTGCGCATCATCAGCGCAGATTTTGCGCATAATTGGCATTAATCCTCTTCGTTTGGGTTGTCTGTGCGAGTATAAAGCCTTTCACAGTGGCGTCGCTGCGAAATTATTTGCGTCGCTCTCCACAGCAAGAGAACTTGGGCGTGACCATGACTTGTCGCCGAATCATGTTTCTGGCTCTGCCTCTCTTACCTCTTCTCCGCCGTTTGTTCGATTGAAAAAAAAAACAGTGAAATAAGGGAAATAAATATTTTACTAGCGAGACCTAGCGAAGTTTTCGCTCGAGAAAGTTTCACGTGCGCTAGCTCCCTGAGGCAGATTATTCTGACGAAACGGTGTTGACTGCCTTCCGTCTATCCGAAAGTTGCTTTCCGTATAAACTTTCCTGAGCAGAGTAGGCTGCCGCACATTTGCAGCAGGGGGTCGGGTATGAAAATGTGGGATTAAAAAGCAATACATAAGAAGCCAGCGGTAGATCGTCTGTGGCTAGCGGCATCACATTTACGACCCCTTCCGTTTGTAATGTTCCCGAGCTGTTATTCTCGCTTTACCATCCCGTTCATGTTAAGAAAAAATCACTCGCATTTTAGATGTGGTTTCCCGATGTTGACCAACACCATGCCTTTGTTCTCAATAAATAAAATATGTCCGTAGACGTTTATGTTTTTGTGAAGCAGATTTTGATAAGCTCAGACCTTCAACATATATAAAACTGGTTTATGGAGGTTAGTGAATCAAAATGACTGAGCGGTTGTAATGTGTGACGAACAGAGAAGATGCAAAAGTGGAGCTGCTGCTTGTTACGTCAGACTGGAGAGGAAATGTCTCCAGAGTTTCGCGTACTCCTCAAAACGCGCTGCACGCTTCTCAAGATACATGATTTCATATCTGTTTTCTTCGCTACACAAAGGCTAAGATTTCGCATGAAAAAAAATTGACAAAATCTCGCTGTTTCAATCCTCCTTTGTTGATGACGTCCTGCACACTTCCACTGCGGTCCTGCGAACTTTCTATGACGTTCTGCACATTCCCATCTGGGGCCTGAGCTATGATATCCTGCACACTTCCACTCGGGTCCTGCACACTCCCACTGGGGTCCTGCACACTTCCTCCGACGTTCTGCACACTCCCACTGGGGTCCTGCACATTTTCTATGGCGTCCTGCTCACTCCCACTGGGGTCCTGCACACTTTCAATGACGTCCTGCACACTCCCAATGGGGTCTTGCACACTTTCTATGGAGTGCTGTACACTCTCATTTGGGTCCTGCACACTCCCACTGAGGTCCTGCACACTACCGATAACGTCCTGCACACTCCTGAACCCAGGCGGTTCTGAACGGCATCCCATTAAGTACCTCTCGCCTTGATTAGAGCTCAGCCTTTCTAGCGCTGGACGATTCATAGAAGTTTTCATGACCCAAGGCCAGAAGTGCGCCCCACGGACAACCTCGGTTGCCCCGAGGCGCGCAAGAGGTGATTCAGGCTGATTTTTTGGTAATGGATGAATTTCTTACCCACTCAAACGTTGGTACCATTTCATCCCTGTTTTGATCGGCCATTCCGGAGATCCGCGGGAAAACATAATTACACACACACACACATATATATATATATATATATATATATATATATATATATATATATATATATATATATATATATATATATATATATATATATATATATATATATATATATATATATATATATATATATATATATATATATATATATATATATATATATATATATATATGTATATATATATATATATATATATATATATATATATATATATATATATATATATAGATACATACATACAAACATCGGGACACAACTGCTGTGAGCATAATGATAGAGAGTTAATTGACAGGTACTAACAAAGGAACATCAACAATTGAAAGAATTTAAACAGAAAGAAACTACGACGGGATGGCAGCGACAGCGGCAAAAATGGTCGAAATCATTTTCATCCCATTGCTGCTAGCTCGCGCACTCGGGAAGCGCGGCGGTCGCCCCTGTCGCACGGCACAGTTTGCGCTGCGTAGCAACCCCACATCACTCACACCGTTTCCGCGACCGCGAGTTTTGCTGCGAAGACACTCTGGAAGGCTCTTAGGGGTAGGGTATACTTTGCCGCTGTCATGACTGACAGGCATGCAATCTAGCACAAATCGCTGCGGGACCTGCATCGTAACTACGGCATCGCTCGTCGTAGGCACAGTTGTCGCTCGTCTGTCACAGCGACGCGACGCGGAGGGCTGGCATCCTGCGAATGGGCCGAAGCCTGTCGCTGTCACTGTCGCTGTCGCGGGCCGAAGCCTGCAGCACACTGCGACAGAGACAGGTTCAGGGCCTAGTGCATACTTTTCGCGACCGCGACAGTGCATGTTGGCAATATCGATTTTCGGTCGATTTAGATGACAAGACGCGTCGCTCGTCACGGGAAGTATGCATTAGGCCTTAAAGGCAGCATACACAACATGATCGAGATATCAGCATAAATAGGCCCGCACGGCCCCTACCATGTCGTCAACGACGCTTGAAGCGCTGAAAATCATCCAGGATGACAATATTTGACCAATAATGTCTCGCACGCCCGTATTTTCACACCCCTTCGAGTAACAGAATGAAAGGTTAAACTTGAGAAAACATGTGATAATTGAGAGTGATAGCACTAGAAGAAAGGAGTGCACAAGAGGAACAGATCGATTTACCTGGATATTACATGTCTGTAAGTCGATGAAATCCTCCATTTTCAAAAGCCAGCCGGAGTAGAGCGGCATTCTCAAAAGTGGACGAGAGTTGATCGGTATGTAAACATGTTTTACTCAAGTAAATCAAGCTGTTTCTCTCGTGCACTCCCTTTTGATAGTGCTATCACTCTAAATTATTACATGTTTTTTCAAGTTTAACTTTTCATCTGTTACTGGAAGGGGTGTGAAAATACGGGCGTGCGTGACAGGGATGGTCAAATACTGTCATCCTGGATGGTTTTCAGCGCTTCAAACGTCGTTCACGACATGGTAAGGGCCGTGCAGACCTATTTAAGCTGATATCTCGACCATGCTTGCAAGCGTGTATGCTGCCTTTAAGGGTGGGAGCTCCGCGACAGGCGGTCGGTGTCTCTGTGCAGAGCGACGCGATAGTGTGTCGAAAAAGTATGCCATACCCCTTTTAGCGCATTAAGGGTATGCATGGCTCCCAAAAACCATGTGTATTGATCGAACGGGCAATCCTGTTCTAGGTGGATTAGACAGGAGCTCACGGGTACTCACAAAATCGATGGGATGGACTAATACTCATGGTACTCATCTATACTAATGCTTTAACATTACACTCACTGAATAGATTGTGAAAAGTGATCACATCTCTTTGGTTTGCAAATATTCCGAGATAAAGATGATTATTAATGAGTTCTTTTATCATAGTAAAGCAGAAAAATCTTTTTTTTTCGAGGATTTTTGCCAGACTATCAGTTTTCGACATACTTAGGATTATACCATCTTTTATCCGACCGGATATCCGACTCGGATATTCGGATTCCGACTCACCGAAAAAAGGTCGAAATCCGAGTGATCCAAATTCCAAATCACCGAAAAAACGTGATTTTCGGGTTTAGCCGATATCCGACTTTCCGTCTGGCCTTCCTATCCGAATGACTCGGATTATCCGAAATTGCTATTTCGAATCTATCCCTTTGAGTCGGATATCCGCGACCTTTGATTTTTGAGTTATCTGAAATCCGAGTATCCGAATTTTTTTGATTCGGATTCAACGTATACTGTACACGATTCGATGCGCTGTAAGAATCTACGTATGTGTGCAAATTTTCATCCTAAGTGGTCCCCGCTTTCTAAAGTTGTGACCTCCCAAAGTACGCAAAAACGTTTTCTACCACCGCCTCCACCTCCGCCAATGTACAGATGTCCGCATTAGCCGGCAACGATGCCCTCAGTCATTTGAGACATCTACGGGCTTACCGGAACTTCGGAACACGAGTATACCGACAGCCTGAGCGCTCACCAAATGCGGTTAAACTACGGTTACCACAAAAGCGTGGATCGGAACCGTGAGACCGGGGAAAGACACTTTAGCACATGAGCTAGTCTGTGCAGAAAAGTAAGGCTTGCTCGTAGAGAAGAAGACAAAAAAGATCAAAACGTTGTCTCGAACTTAATATGATTAAAGGCAGTGTTCACGATAAAAAATGTGTTTCAGTTTCCACTAGAAATGGGTAGTGGAGGGGCACACTGTAACGTTGACGTCGAAAGAACGCATGAAAACGAGCCAGGAAAAGCTCCAAAAGAGCCCGAAGTTGCCACTTCGAGCGGAAGGCAACCCCCCCCGCACAACACACGCCCACCGACGTGAACAAATGAATGCTCGAGATCGTGAGATGAGCGATGATTTCCAGTCATTAGCCCCGTTCTTCCCTTCATTCTCAACTTCGCTCTTCACCCAGGTCAGCTCGCATACATCGGCTGCAAAAGACGGAAGTTACAAGCCGCGGACAACTCGTCCACCATGTTTCCTTAGCTCAATTTTTGAGAGACCATAACTCCGTTCCCAGAGGGTCTTGTACGATTTGAGAGACATCATTGGAATCAGCATGGGGCCGTTTTCAAGATAGGCGGGGAAACAGAAAAACGATTCTTATCGTGAACACTGCCTTTTAGTCAAAGAAGGCAGCAGGGTAGGAGAAGGAAAATTAACATCATATCAAATAATCATAGTATCATGCAGTCCAACAATTCTGAAAAGGCTGCTTCTTTTCCAATATGAATTTCTCCAAGCTCATCGACCCATCATAACAAGCTGACGTCGAGTCAGGAGAGCACCAGAGCTGGGTTATTTGGCTAGAAGTTATCGGGGCAGACTGGAACAATCGAAAAGAATGAAACCATTCATATCATAAGACAAAATGACTGAATTAACAATTATCAATTTTCAATGCTCTCAAGAGATCCATCTTTGCCAACCTAGCCTTGAAAATTCTCGAGTTTTCGCAAGACAGTATGTCGAGTGGCAAGAAGTTTCTCCATCTACATAGCTGTTCTGTAGAAAAGTGAATTCGAAAAATTTCCGGATGTCCGCCTTCTTAGATGAGTGTGATAGAGGGATAGGCCACCGACTCTTCCTCGAGAGGGCCTAAATATCCAGTACTTGCTGGATTTCAATATCACTTCTCTCCGAAAGACACGGAAGCAAAACACCAGGTTGGAAAAACTCTCCTGTATTCAAGGCTTTTCAGACCAAGAATTTCTAAGCGTTCACGATAAGGTGGGAGTCCTTCAAAGAGATTTTGGTTGGGGAACACTATGGAACAAAGACTTTGTGAAAATACGTTAGAGCAGGTGTATTACGTTGGTAATCCACCTGCTGCATTGTTAAGAAACAGTAAAGACGCTTGCAAATTACTAGGGAGTGTGCCTCTCTATAGAGAATACTTGCAGGCTAAAACAGCTGGTGTGGATGTCTTCTTCATACCTGAAGTGCCGGATGACCAGGGAGCCCACATTCTCGACAAATACAGTTATGGCGGAAAAGTTCTCAAACTGGTGTGGAGTCCCTGGAGAATATATGTCGTGAGTTAATTGCACCTTATTTTGCGCTGGTTGTCGTTCGTGAACAGTGAAGCACGTAGGTAGAAATAGGCCGGTACTAACCCCAATTTGAATGACAGTTAATAAAAGCGGACAAGTACCACATAAAAGATCATAAAGGATCGCTAATGTTTCAAACACTTAGAAACTACTAGGGGTTGTAGCTAACTCTTGGAAGGTTGGGTCCATAACTGCCTCCGTAGTGTGGCAGATCTGCTCCCTCAACTTTAGAAGTGCGAGACCATTTTGAGACAGACCCTTTTCGCATCACCGTATACGCTGCTGCTTTGTTTTCTCGTTCATCACGCTCGATGGGATGCCATGAGAGCAATGCTCGGCCGAAAGCGCGTTGTCCGCAAAATAGCCTCGAAATATACGAGAAATAGCTCACCAGGAGCCGCTGCGGAGCCTGGTTGGCTATTTTTCGGCTATTTATCGGCTATTTCTCGGCAACTGGTGGTCTTCACACAGATACGAACCTGGAAATAAGATCTTTATTCACAATTGCAGACAACGTTACCGTCAATCTTTAATTTTGCGATGTGTTCAATAAGAAGACATCCTAATCAATTAGGGGTCTCTTTGCGTCGGTTTCCTAAACCCACGAATGAAGCCAAACACCAGAGGACACTTCTGGTTGAAACGCAGCGCAGGGCTTATCTCCATCAAGGCTAATGCTGAGCCAGAGAGTACCTCTGAACATGATAAAGATGTAGGAAATAATCGTAGTGAACTAGTCATTCCTTTCCTTGTCTGGGAATTGAATGTGAAGACTCAAATATTGATATTGGCTTGAATTTTCATTATATGCATGCGAAATTCGACTGATGGCTCCATTTTCCTCTGAGATGGAACATTCCGGTAGTCAGAGGAGAGAATAAGAAAAATGTGAGGCGTATGCTTACAACACATACGCCGATATCCTGCAATCATCCGAGCTTATGAGCATCCCATGGAGAAAAGCTTCGTGACGCTTTAGAATCCCATCAAACTAAATATCGAGCAGTCCTTTTGGCCGACTAAATACATCGTATATGACTACAAAGCGCAGTTCGGTCATGGTTGATCGTCGCCCGGTATGCCTCCAAAAATACGTTCATGTAAGGATTCGCAGTAATAACGGGCGATTAGGAAATTCGACTTTACCCGTAGCATTCCGAAGTTCTGGAGTGGGCCACCGATCAGCAGCAATAGGAAGTTCGCTATCGGATAGACCGTCCATAACTCAAATAAGCTCAACTAAGCTAAATTAAACTCGACCTAAGCAGACCAAATATTTCGAGGCTATTCCGCGGCGAGAAATAGTTGACGGCTATTTCAAGGCTATTGCGCGGAGAGCAGGCATTTCGCGGCTATTTCGCGGCTTCTTCTCGGTCAAAACTATCAGAGTAGCTGCTCATATTATAGTCTGTTGCTATCAACTTCTGATCTACTGTGGTCAATTTTTGAGTGGATCTCCTAGTCTTTTCCTAACAGCTGACCTGAAATTTCATGACAAACAATGCAAAGTATTGCCGCGTAGCCGCAGAGATCTGGTACCGAAACGCCGAAGTGCAATACCCATCCTTTAACTTGAAAAATCAGCGAGAAAACGCGTGTTCGCTTTTTTTTTTGCCCCTTTGAAATAACTCTGCCAGATTTGGGTTTTCGGGGGTGAGAAAAATATTGCTAGAATCGTCTCATCAAGATCTACAAGATGGTGTTGAAATTTCATTAATAACTTAAACTATACCTGAGAGGCAGTGTCCACGATAAATTTCGTCCTCGGTTTTTGGCCGGAAATCAAAAGTTCAGGGTCTCATTGGAGCACTGGAGTCGAAAGAACGAACGAAAACGAACCCGAAAGAGCTCAATACTGCTCCAAAGTCCGCTCGCGCTAGCCTTTCCGCACGCGGTCGAGTTTTCCGAGGAACAGTTTGGTCCGTTCCTACATTAGCATTGGAGCGCGAGCGCGGCTGAGTTTTAGCATTGGGGCGCATTTGCACGCTGTCTACTTCAGGCCCATGCCCGCGCTACTGATCCACCGTTGAAATGTGGCTTTGAAAAAGAAGAGCTGATTTTGAATGTTTCGCAGCATTTTTCATTATTCTTTATTCACTGATGAAACAGACTCTCAACCTTCGTTTTCTGGTGGGAAATAATTTTTATCGCTGACACTGCCTTTAATTATAGGTATGTTGCTAAAAAAATGAGAGTGTCTGCCGAGCGTCCTGACGAGTCAAAACGTCTTATGGAAAGAGCAATACATGCATACGTAACAATACATACATACAATATATACATAAGGTGTGGTTCAAAATATCAATGAAATTTTAACACCATATTGTAGATCATGATGAGACGATTCTTGCAACATCTTTCTTACCTCCAAAACCCCAAAATTCATTGAGTTATGACGAAGGGGCGCAAAAAACGCGCTTTTCGCTAGGTTCCAGGGTGGGTATTGTATTACAAGACTTCTACCAACACAGTTCGTACGCATACTCGACAACCTTCCTTCATAATTCTGCTCAGCTATCAAACACGCATAGGAACAGCTTACCACTGCTGAAGCAACATCTTGTGGAAGACTTGCGTAACATGTTGGATAAGGTAATCGTAACATGTTCCGAAAGTTCTGTGCACTAGAAGCCATACAACCCCACTGACGTAGTTATCTTTGAAACTTCAAACATCTTTGCGCTCTGATTTCTTTGTGAACCGTGATGGATTCACCTACCTCAAATTGACAAAGTCTCAGACGTTTACGCTATCACTACAGGTTTTCAAGCGAAGCTTGGCCGTGAAACTACTGGAATCGTACACTACCGCTCATAGGATTTGGTCAGAAAGCGAGTGACGTCCGGTTTTCGCGTCTTTTTCATTCTTTCTTGTATAACTCGTTTCAAAGTCAACTTTGAGCGAAACTAGGGAGATATTCGTGATCGAATCGTTGGGTGCTATCCAATGTTATAACCATTCTCGGAGTTTCGTTGAGAACCATGAAAGTTTCGCAATCAACCAGCTCTCTATATTTGTTAGAAACAGGGAAACGCAGACAGAGACAGTAGCGCCCCATCCGCCACGGTCCCGTAATTACTATAATTGTGCATTTTGACTAAACGGACCGAATGAATGAATGAATGAATATACTCGACTTCAAAATTTTCGAATAAACGAGTGAATGAATATAATCGACTTCAACTTTTTTTCGAATAAATGAATGAATATATTCGACTTCAAAATTTTCGAATGAACGAATGAATGAGTATATTCGATTCTACGATTGTGATAATGAGGACAGAACGCGGTTGCTGAGCTGAACTATATGTCCACATTCAAATCCCTCATTTTGAACTGATCAGACGGTCACCATAAGAGAAATCTGACACGTTTTGACCTGTGGTCATTGGGAATCACAGAAAGAGATACTAGTATTGCGACCAAATACCGGAGTCAGACATACTTTTCCCATACCATCTCTGGCATTCGCTCGCGTGTTGCCCCGGAAGGCGTGGCCAATTTCGCGTCCTTTTTCTTCGGCGCTAGACGTTCCACATAATCGCGCCGGCGAGAGTCGAGTGCCCACAAAAAGGATTGTGGGCAATGCCCACAAAATCTTTGTGAGTATTTTGTGTATTGTCACGCCCCAGCTAGCGCCGGCACGGAGGAGGCCTGGGCGGTGGCGTGTGCGGTCGCGTCGCGTGCGCCCGCGTGTTGTCTTTCTCTCCTGATCATCACCTCAATCTTCCTCCATTTTCCACTTTCTTCTATAAGCTCATGTCTAGTGAGGCTCTTAAGGGAGCTACTTTTAGTTAGCCTAACTATTCTGGAAGAAATATAAGTGTCTAGAACCGTGTTTGGTGTAAAACCGATTATGGTCTTCGCATCTGCGTAAAACCACACCGAAAAGAGTCATAGACGTTTTTTGTCAGATTTCTGTACCTGTTGTGCCTTTCAAAACGTGCACTAGTCTTCAGAGAATTCGGAAACTGACCTCATAATTGTGTTCAGCGCCCAAAACAACCACTCTGGCCCAAGTTTGGGTGAAGGCACATTACCCAAACTTTGTACAGACTGATAGCGTTATGGATTTGTACGGATTTTCGGTTGGGAGTGTATTCATATCAATTAGTGGGCACCGATAGCGTTTTTAAAAATGTTCCAGATTTGACTTAATACCCACCCAGTTGTGTTATTTGGGGCGCTGATCACGAATTTGGGGTTTATGTGTCAATTTTCTGAAGTTTTCGACTTGATTCTTTCGAAGTTTTATTTAGGGAAAATTTGATGGCAAATCGCGACTTTTGACGATTTCCGAAGTGGTACGCTAGATACTGACTTACTTACTTACTTGACTTAATCGGTTGGCTTTCGCCTGACGCGGTCATTCCGCATCTTCACCGAGGTGTGCCGTCCTAGTAGTCAGCCGTGTCCATTTTTCACGGTCTTCAGCCACAATTTGAACACATTCCATCCAGCTGCCACTATTCCATTTCCTGCGAAACGAAACATCGCGCCTGAACTGTCTTTCGATGCCGAGTGACTTCAAATCCTCTTTAACCACATCCGTCCAGAACTTTGCCTACGCCCAGGTGGCCGTTTCCAGACAGGATTTGGAAGCATTCTTAAAGCGTGCTGTACGAGACGAACCGGCGTTCTTCTTAGTATATGCCCGAGCAGTCGAAGTCGACTTTCCATTGCTGCTTGAGATGGCGTTAGGAGATGCTGGCACCTCCCTCGTGTCAAGCGTTGATGTACTGCGTCGATTTCCTTGTAAAGGTCTTCGTTATGGCATACACGCGGCCAGAAATATCCAAGCAAACGCCTAAAAAGCTTCCTCTCCGTGCAATCCAACCTTTCCATCTGCGACTTCGGAGCTGCCCACGTCTCCGATCCGTACATCATGATAGGGCGAATAGCGGATAGGTAGACGCGCAACTTGACTTCCTTCGCGATGGTGGTAGACCACAAACACTTGTTTAGAGAATTAAATGCAGACGTAGCTTTCGCACATCGTTGTCGAATTTCCGCTGCATAACTACCATCGTTCTTCAACAAACAGCCCAATTAACAGAAATCGTCCACCAGTTCGATACGTTGTCCGTCCACACAAATTCCCGTTGAAGGCCTCTGAGGGATCCACATCTACTTGCATTTGTAGAGACGAAGACGAAGTCCATAGACTGCGGCATACTTCGAAACGAGGTTCACAATCCTTTGCAGTTTTGCGTTGTTTTCAGCGAATAACACAATGTCGTCGGCGTACTGCAGGTCGACAAGGTGGTGTTAGGATCACATCCGCAGGAAACTGCTCTGCAACTCTACGCATGATGCCATCAACGGCGAAGTAGAAAGAAAAGGTCCTGCAACCGCTCCTTGCCTTACTCCTGTTTTCACCTCGAAAGCTGACGTAAATCCGACAGGTGTACGAACTGCTGCTGTTGTTCCTTTGTTCATGTCCTCGATTAACCGAACATACATTTCCGAGACTCCATCTGCTCGCAGAGCATTGAGCAATCGATCACGATGAGGAGAGTCGAACGCGGCTTCAAAGTTCAAAAAAGCAAGCTGTAGTGGCTTCGAATACCGCTGCCACGACTCAATTACTCTTCTCACGACGAACACTTGGTCGATGGTCGATCTTCCAGGTTGAAAACCGGCTTGCTAATCTCTGGTCGTTCTATCACGATGTTTGATAAGTCGCTCGAGAATGATACCTTCTAAAACCTTGTACATGACACAAAGTAGAAAGATTCCTCTGTAGTTCTTAGGATCCGTGACGGATAGCTTCTTGTGAAGAGGTACGATGATCGCATGTCTCCACGAATCAGGTATCCTTTCGCTCATCCATATGGCACGGATGGTGTTGGTCATTTCACGAATCCCAGACGGAGGAAGAGCTTTAAGCATTTCAGCAGTGATGATGTCATCTCCACCTGCCTTTCCATTCTTCATTCTCCGGACACTATCCAAAACTTCAGACTCAGTCGGCGGTTCCCCACTGACATCGTAATGTGCTCTCTGAACATGCGGGTGCTCAGGTACTGATGGCGCTGGACGATTCAGTAGTGAACTGAAGTAATCCTTCCATATTGGCAGCGTCGCATCACCAACTGCAACTCCATTGGTAGTGTTTAAGACAGGAGAACATCTCTTCATGTTCCCGCTATACTGTCGCACCAACGTGTAGGCTTTCTCCGAATTCTTCTCCTCCCAAGCCTTCTCGAACTCCTTAGCTCTACACGTCCACTCTCGTTCGCGGTCACTTTGAAGCTGCCGACGCAACTTCCTCCTCAGACGCTTCTCCTCCACGAAGCTTCCTGCAGTTCGGAAAGCACATACTCTGTTGTAGGTAGATGTTGTTTCTTCTGAGACGTAGGCGAACTTCTTCTTAGGCTGTACAACAAGAGTGCCTCTTTCGAAGCGTCCTGGATGCACTTTACAAAAGAATCCGCGTTGCAAAGTTTCTTCTTAGTCCGTACTCCGATGTGAATAGAAACGCGTTGTCGAAAACTCCTTCTGCACTCTTCATCTCTGATACTTGTCACGTCAATCCTCTGGAGAGGCTGAGCCCCTCGCTTCCTCTTATGTATCCTCGCAGTGAAGTTCAACAGAACAGGACGGTGATCCGAATCAAATGCGACATCCCACACAGCTCTAGATCTTCGAATGTCTGATGCTGGAATATTCCTCGTCAGGACATAGTCAAGCTGTAGTTTCAAAGTTGTCATCTTCATCTTCCGCTGCTCTTCTGGAGATAGGTGGGTTGGTCCCTGCCACGTAAGCTGATGGCGGCGATGATTCCTCTTGAATGTCGATGCAATAATCAGACCACTGCGTTCACAAAAGTCGACAAGGCGGTAGCCATTGTCCGATGTTTGCTCCACTGGGTAGAACCATTTATCGAGTACTTCGGATTCCTGATCAAGCCCCATCTTTGCATTTGCGTCAGTCCCCACGACAACAGGATGTTGACAAGGTATCCTGGCCAGCAACGTATTGAGTTCCTCATAGAACGCATCCTTCGAATTGTCTTCGGCGGTCTTAGTGGGTCTACTAAAAAGCTCTCATCGTTTGGAAGAGTATCAAAAAATGTTGTGAAGTGGTGGAGGCTTGCGTTGACGTGTTCCACAATAATAGATACTGGCGTCATTTATTACCCTTTATGTGATATCTTATTGCTTTCGCCCCTGCGGTGTGACATGTAAATTCTGTTTCAGCCGTCTGAGACTTACAAGCATCACCAGGTAACTGGTGAGAACGTCGTGTATTCATGACTGAAGCAGCTCATCAGACACGGTGGAGCATCGTCATTTAAAGGAACCCGAAAATAATTTCCTCTGCTACAGATCGTTAGGTAGATTTCCCATTAATCCTGGTTGGTGAACCGAATAGGACGCACTCCTTCATAACAAGTGTTTGGGTGAGGTTCATTGCATATCTTCCTGCTTCGTGATTACAAGGGTCAAATTGTGAGCTGCGCAGACAACAGCAGATCATTCCTTGCGGTTTCCGAAATTCCGTTGCTGGTTACATATATTCTTTCAATAATCCGTAGATACCTTACATCCTACCGGTCTAAACGGAAGCCCCACCACAACCGTTTCAAGAAAGAGAAATAAGACGTTTAATAAAGAATGTTCAAAGACTCATCGAGAGGCCAGGTTGCTGTGTCTAGGAATCTATTGGAGTGAAGCGTTCCCATGAGAAATGCAAGGTGCCACGTGCGAACTTATTCTGAACTTCCACAATAGTTAATGAATGATTGACAGGAGATGCAGTTTTTAATAGAAAGACTTTCTATTCTATTCCGTTTCCTGTGTGATAATCTGTTAGAGGTGAGATCGGGAGGTTTTCGTTTTCCTGTGTGATAATCTGTTAGAGGTGAGATCGGGAGGTTTTCGTTGATGAATTACTGCAACAGATCGTGTTTCATGTTAACAGCGAACTGCTTAATCACACCTGTAGGTGTTCTCGATTCATAATGAGCTCCACAAGCAACTGCTCCTGTCTTCATCGTGCGATTACGAAGGGAAAATCTTTGACAAAATTAAATGCCATTTTGAATGTAGTGTAGGTATGGCAGAGAATGTTATTGCAGCCCCGGTGGCTCGCTTCAAGCCTCCCTTCTCATGACCTAGCAAACACGCAAGGTTTTGTTGTGCTCTGGAGGGTTGTAGTGGTGTCATCTCATCGTTTTCTAAGACAGGACACCTTGTAATAGTCAAAGTGAGCTGTGTCGAATACAGTCTTCACCCTCTTTTGGCTGCGGAGCGGGGCCTCTCTGTACCTTGCTGTGATCTGTTGGTTCTGTATTCTACGCACTTTCCAAAATTAAGGTCGAGTATGTCTGGGATCGATTCTGACCTGGATCCTCATGTAATAGTAGATCTATGTAGTATGCCAATCCTCGCGGTCTGAAGACCGTCGCAAAGTTTGCTGCAGGAATGTTTACAGTAATAGAGAGTGTTGTCTTCCTAGTGTTGTCTCTCACATCATTGTCTCAATCGAAGCATTGAATGATTTAGGTCATGCAACATCAACGCGTTGCAATCTCGATCCGGAACGCAGGACCGCATTCTCATCCCAAAACACTCCGCACAGTTTTGAAACCTAGTCGCTAACCAAAACACTTTCCTTATTCGCCAACGTATTATCTCTCTGAGTGATCCAAATTTGTTGACCGACAATAATTCAGAATTTCAAGATTTTTCTGGGTTTCTGATTGCCGAGTCATCAACTCAGAACAAGGTTGTTGAAAATCCTCACAGGCTTTGCTTGAATCTTCAGAAGCCCTTCGATTTCCTGCTCTATCGAGAGCGGGCTCTACATCAGGGGCCCATTTCACTACTTTATTGTCCGTAGTAAGTTAAAAAACGTATGGCGCGAAGATATACGCCATTGAATCGAACAGTAAAATCATCGCATGAATTAAGTCTTTCCCAAAGCATCGTATAACTGAGGTAGCGGGTCGAAAGTTGTGGAACAGACGTCAGATTCGTCTTCAGCGCCCTGATATACGCCCCTAGTCAAGATTTCAGCTAAATCCGAGATACTGACCAGAGATCGGAAAACCGCTGTCTGGACTTAGACATCTGGAGAGGTCGAAAAAACATTTTTTCTGGGTCGGGCTGTTGCATGTTTGTTTTGAAGAGGACGATCAAAAAAAGCTTTCGGCTGAGTCCCAGGTCGATACAACCATTTTGAGCCGATAAGGGCCGGTGTGACGGCTGTAAATGTGACGGTGTGATTTGAGCCTTAGGCCCCCGTCATAGTCGGCCGAAAAACCGGCCGTCCTAGTCCCACCCGGTCGATATCTATGAGAAACACGCAGAACGGGAAGAAGTGAAATGAAAAAAATCATCCTAAACTGATAAAAATCCACCTTCTCTATGTCGTCCTTTGTCGTATCAGGTGGTTTTTTATCATTCCAGACGGTTTTTATCAGTTGGGCTCAAATTTTATCACATCGTAGATCTATTTTTATCATTCGAGGATGATTTTTATCACTTCATTTCTTCCCATTTTGCGTGTTTCTCATACCTATCGACCGAGTGGGACTAGGACGGCCGCTTTCGGCCGACTACGCCGGGGCCTTAAAAACAGGCCTCATCACACCGTGTGATTTTTGCGATGAAGGCCTCTAGATCAGTTTTCGAAGCAATAGATAGACAAGTGATAAAACTACTTGGTTAGTCCTTCCAAAAGCCAAGCAGTTGACGATGAGTGTGTGATTCGGGGCGCTGAAAAATCGAAAAACCGCTGTCTGGACTTGGACGTCTGTAGAAGTCGAAAAATAATTTTTCTGGGTAGGGCTGTTGCAATGTTTATTTTAAAGAAGATCTTCAAAAAAAGCTATCGGCCGAGTGCCACGTCGATCCCACCATTTTGAGCCGACTACGGCCGGTGTGACTTGATCTATAACGTCCGTTTTTGCTGAAAATCGTTCGGAAGCGTTGTTCGGAAGGGACCTCTCAAATTGTTTTGCTTGAAGGCAGCAAACACGCTCGCAAACATGGTCGAGATATCAGCATAAATAGTCCCGCACGGCCTCTACCATGTCGTCAACGTCGTTTCAAGCGCTGAAAATTATCCAGGATGACAATATTCAAGAAATCATGTCTCGCACGCCCGTATTTTCACACCCGTTCGAGTAACAGAATGAAAAGTTGAACTTGAGAAAACATGTGATAATTGAGAGTGATAGCACTATCAGGAAGGAGTCCAAGAGAGAAACAGCTCGATTTACCTGAATATAACATGTTTGTGCACCGATGAAATCCTCCATTTTAAAAAGTCACTCGAAGTAGAGCGGCGTTCTCGTAAGTGGACGAGAGTTAGTCGGCATGTAGACATGTTATACTCAGGCAAATCAAGCTGTTTCTCTCGTGCACTCCCTTTTGATAGCGCTATCACTCTAAAATATCACATGTTTTCTCAAGTTTAACTTTTCATTCTGTTACTCGGAGGGGTGTGAAAATACGGGCGTGCGTGACAGGGATGGGCAAATACTGTCATGCTGGATGGTTTTCAGCGCTTCAAACGTCGTTCACGATATGGTAGGGGCCGTGCAGGCCTAGTTATGCTGATATCTCGACCCTTTAAGGGGTTAAAGTCACAACCTCGGTGGGAGGGGAGCCGAACGTGATCTAAAGCTGGAGGAGGAGGGGGGGGGGCGCACCTCTCACGGGCCGATCACACCGCTACGCCTACCCTGGCGTCAAAATGGCAATTTCGGATTGACCCGAAATCCGATCAGACGAAAAATACGATGTCCGAAATATCCGATGTCCGGAAAAGTGAAAAACGAAGGATCCGATCAGAAAACCGGATAATCGGATAGAGAAACGGTTGAAACGGATAATCGACAGGATTGAAATCGCATGATTTCGTATAAAAATCGGATAAATTCGGATGAAAATTGGATAATTTCGGATAAAACCGGATAGGATTGCGTTCATTTCACTCCATTCAACAACCTCGACCTAAATGTAATTCCTGATCCATTGTTTGTGTCTTGTTCGAGATTTGAAATCAATTTCCGTGAACTACGCAAATGACGATGATGTGCGTCTGTAATTTACGCGCGCATGTGTACGTTGACGTTTTCTCAGCGCCAAAATTGACATTTCGAAATTGAGTTTCTTTCATTTACTATTGTTTTGCCAGCCATGAGAGGGCATCGCATCAGAGGCGCAGAAAGTTGGCTACCTCACACGGCTTTTACCTTAAATCTTAAGCAGACAGGGTTATAGGTCTGGTCGGACATGAAAATAGATGCAATGAATCATTTCCAACACGTTGACAATTAGGATATTTATCGAGGACTGACTGGTCAATTCTGTTTGCGTAGGCCTTGACGTAGGTAGAATGACCGCATCGTAGACCTGCTAAACTCTGGTCCCGCCGTAATGACCTGTTGATTTCGATTATCACAGCGCGGAGCGGTGGCCTCTTCGTCGGAACCTCCTTATCACTAGTTATATTTCACCGAGGCCCACCGCTCCGCTGCTGATATTGATCGAAATCAACAGGTCACTACGGCGGGACCAGAGTTTAGTATGGCTCGAGTACACCTGCGCAGGTCAGCTTCACTATTATCGACTCGAAGAGGCACACCACCATATATGGGATTGAGCTGAGCAGCAGGCAAGTATTTTGTCACGAAACGTGCATGCTCAGCCATCTGCAGTCCTCTACGCGAGAGCTCGGAGGTATCCCAACGTTGATGGTCAACAGCAGACAGGGCAGCATAGAGCGGTGTGCGCATGTTAATTATTTATTTACTTACTCAAATACGTGGATGAAATCACACGTGATCAATACATAAAAATAGACAGAGAAAATAATCTGGCAGCAGAACATTAGGGCTTTGAATGCTGAAATCTCTGATTAGACTCTTTTTGTTATAAGATTTTAAAAAACCTGCATAAACGTAAAAATAATGCTTTCGATCTCACTCAGTAGTGAGTTGAACTCCCTCGCAGTTCTATATGTGAAAAAATTCGATCTTGTGTTCGATTTCGCAACTGAGACATAGAGCTTGAGCTTTCCTCTTTTGCTCCCCGTCAGTGTAGTACCAAAAAACAGAGTAGAGTCTATTGAAACTCTTCGAGTGGTTATTTTGAACATCATGACAAGTTCAACTTTTATTCTCCCTTTTTGAAGCGATTGCAATTTCAATCTGTTTGATCGCTCGATGCCATTTGGTAGTTGGAAGTAGTTCAAATCGAAACACCTCATCATCATTTTTCGAGTAAAGTTGTTTTGGATGGTCTCTAAATAATTGATATCTTTTTTCTTATATGGATTGAAGACCGTGGTACCAGACTCCATGATCGGTCTTACATAGGTCTTGTAGGCTCGCAAGTACACCTCAGGGTCTTTTGTTTTCAAGATTTTGAATAGATCGTATGTTCTATGGCTTGCTTTTTTAACCGTTGTTTTGTAGTGGTTATCAAAGTTCAAACCGTTCGACACCAAAAATCCTAGGTCTCTGACCACAGATATAGGGGTGAGTACCGAATTTTTCAGCGTGTACTCTGTGGCGAGATTGTTTTATCCAGCCCCGATCGACAAATAGTTGGTTTTCTCGGCCGCTATTGGTAGCTCCCATTTTTTCGCCCATTTGTCTATGCAGAGGATGCAGGTATATTGCGAGGTTGGGGGCTGAATGATAGGAGGGAACGGCTGGTCTTGGTCAGGTTCTTGACTATGCTAATGAGGAACTGCTGAGACTGCAACAAGCAGTGCTGCTTGGCGAGGAGTCCCTGATGGAGATAGTGGATAGGCGTCAATTTGTGGCATCCTATAACGAGCCTGAGCGCAGTATTCTGCGCTCGCTGCAGTCTGCAAAAAGAAGTTTCAGACAGATGCCTAGACCAAGTGAGGGCACCATATTTCAAAACAGCCAGTACCATGGCTCTATGCGTTGTACGCAGAACTTCCTTTGTGCTGCCCCAGGCGGTGCCAGCAAGGGCACGCAGAATGTTGTTGCATGAATTGGCACGTATACGTGTGTTCTCGTGGAAGCGTAAAGCGGGATCTAGGAAGGATATTTCACACCTGTACTTAAACTGTCAAAATCCCAGTCTTCTGTTCAGTGGCGGAGATTCAGAACGTGTCATCCTTCGTCACGATTCTATGAGCACTCGCACGCGCCGCGATCTTAAGTGGTGCTTTATCTGTCAAATAAGCCCACTTAGAAAATCAATTTTGCATAGAATATCAAATTTCTAGGTCACTTACTATTCATATTTTGAAATTGTAGGGAACTCTGGGTGTTGCGTAGTTAACGGAGGGCGGATTACCAGGTAATGACGTCACCGCGGCCTGGCAGTACCCAGTTCTCGGGCAACCTCTTTGTTTGCCTTTGTTGTCATGAGTTATATCTCCGGACGCGAACAATAAAAAAACAGCCATAACGATCCCTGGAGCTTGAGCTCGTACTTTTCTTTGTTTCTTGCTGTGTACGGCCAGAGCGTTTTGCTTACGCCTCATTTTGATTAGCTGGAGAGGTTTCTGGTTTCCACTGTTGGAGTTCCTGCGCGGGCAGCGACGTGCCGCGGCCGACCCCGTCGCGAGGAATGCGGCCCCGAATATTGAATTGCCTAGGATTCGCTTCGTGACATTAATTTTCAAACGTGAGACCTCGAAACATTCTCTGTACCAACATGTAGTCGTTGAGAAGTATGGGCGCAGTGAGGCCGAATCCGGTTATGATGAAGCTGACACGGATAGTAGCGAATCTACTTTCGGAGAGAAATATGTGTCGAGAGGCTACTCCGAAAGTAGACTGAACGCGTTTCTTCAAATGCGTTGTACGATGAAGGCAACCATATCAGTCGGAATTTTCCGAATACGTCTTGTTTTATGGGGCGGTATGCATGAACGGTCGGTGGGGTTATGTTAGCTAACTCGAGTTTGTAAACACGAGTTAGCAAAAACAACCCACTTCATTTACGCCAACATTTTACTTGAAAAGCAGTGAGGTTTTGTGATAGTGATGAGCTTTATTCACATGCACACACTTGTTGCCAATAAATGATCGGAAAAATTGCGTTGGACTTGGTTTGGAGTACGCCAATCGCCGGGAGAAGTGTGTCGGACCTAACTGGGAGTGCGCAGAGAGCCGGAAAAATTGTGCTGGATCAAATGTGGAGTGCGCCAAGCGTCGACGAAAGTGTGAGGGACCCAACTGAGAAGGCGCCGAGCGCCGGAAAAAAATTATGTTGGGCCCAATTCGGAACGCGCGAAATGCCTGTGAAATTGTGGGGACCCAACTGAGAAGGAGCCGAGCGCCGGAAAAAAAATCATGCTGGGCCCAGTTCGGAGTGCGCCCAGTGCCCGGGAAAGTGTGAGGGACCCAACTGAGAAGGCGCCGAGAGCCGGGAAAATTGTATGGACCCAACTGGGAGTGCGCCGAGCGCCGGAAAAAAATTATGTTGGGCCCAATTCGGAACGCGCCAAATGCCTGTGAAATTGTGGGGACCCAACTGAGAAGGCGCCGAGAGTCGGGAAAAAATATGTTGGGCCCAATTCGGAGTGCGCCAAGCGCCGACGAAAGTGTGAGGGACCCAACTGAGAAGGCGCCGAGCTGCGGAAAATTTGTTTCGGACCCAACTGGGAGTACACCGAGCGCAGGCGACCGGACGACGACCAATTAGGTCAATGGTATACATTGTCGCTGTCTTGAGCGACAGTGTCGCGTGTCCGTTGCAGCGACGTGGCGTGGAGAGCTGGCATACTGCAAATGTGCCTATGCCTGTCGTTGCAGCGCACTGCGACAGATTCAAAGGGCGGGAGGCGGTCGCTCACGCTATGCAGAAAGACGCGATCGGGTGTCGCAAAACTATACCATTGGCCTTACGCTATTTTTTGCTCTCTGTCGCGGCGACCCCGTTGCACGCGCGACAAAGTATGCACTGGGACTTAGAGCACGTATTCATATCCCAAAGATCCCATATTGCTGCACAAACTTTAGTATCAGGTTTCAAGGCGCCAGGATCGGGCTTCCAGAAAGATCGCTCACAGAGACAGGCATAGATGACCTCAACTACCTCGGTTCCTCAGCGTATCCGTACGGAACGAGGCGATGAGTCAGTGAGAGAAGGAAATGGTCACTTGCGCACGCATGCGTTAAAATCTCGGGTTTTATCAATTAAATTGAGTGTATGTTCATTTTTCAATTACTCTAAGCTCTTCCGTCATTCATTTGATATGAAGCACGCGCACTTTCCCCAACTTCCCCCAGTTCCGAACTTACAAGTATAAGAGGTCGATTATAATTCCGCCACCGAGCGGCGCGGCCCAGTGCGTTCCTGAAATATTGATCACGCTGCGCGGCACGACCAATATTATAGGAATGCTCTTCACCGACTCAAACGCTAACGTCGGACAGGGAACGAGATCCTCATGCCGTGAAATAGCGTGTCTTGAATTATCTATTGCGTCCAACACTACTCATTCTACGACATCATGGAAATTTTTGCTACCTCGGAGAATTCAGTTCTAAACTTCCTTGTTTCATTTCAGAATAAAACATAAGTTACGTGGTAATGTACGTATAAGGAGATTAGAATGACAATGCATTTCCAATTTGGGCTGAGTTTCAGTGTGTACAGGCAAATTAAATGAACATTGTGGAAAATTTTTTTCATGATGTCGTAGAATGAGCAGTGTTGGACGCAATTAACACACCAAAACACGCTATTTTACGGCATGAGAATTTTGTTCTCTGTCCGACCTTAGCGTTCGAGTGCTTCACCGCGCTGCTTTGGTGAGGAAATATGAATGACTTCTGAACTAAAATGATAGCGATCGCGACAAGGATGTCGTGAGGCAAGAAAATGGTCTAGCTCGTTGTCGTATGTAGCTGCCTTTTTTCTTGCGCAGTTGTAGCCTTAGCTGCTCTGTAGGATACAGGTATACTCTGTTTATCTTGAATTGCACAGAACACGGTCCGCCAATAGTCCTCTAATTGGCCCGCTAATACCGTAGTGTACGTCCACGACGGGTGCTCGGCAGACCGGGGTGGCAGGGTGGGTGGCCGAGTGACGGCATTGACGAATCGATTGCTCTGCACACCGGGTGCACACCCGGGTCTGCCGAGAACGCGTCGTGGACGTACACTACGGGCCAATTAGAGGACTATTGGCGGACCGTGTTTTGTGCAATTCAAGATGAACAGAGTATACCACCTAGCTATAAGTGAAGTTCGAAGTGCAGCCACATATAATGTGTCTCGTTTATGACAGGGTAATTGAATAGATAGTTTTAGCGCAAAACATTACGAGTAGGTCTTGATCGGTTTCTGAAAATATGAGATTTGTTGCATCGAAAACGCTGGTGTGCTAGGTTTGAGGAAACGATTCATTCTCCCTTATGAAGAGAAAAACTACTATGAATTTCACTCCATAAATGCCTCCTCATTGTTGCTGCACAAGGTGCACACCTCGGCGCCCGGCGCTTTCCTAGTTGGCTCCCCTACACATACCTCGGCTCTCGGCGCACTCCAAGTTGGGTCCCCGTAAGCTTTCCCTGCCACTCTCCGCGGTTTTAGTTAGATCACGTAAATTTTCCATGGCGCTCTGTGCACTCCAATTTGAGTCCCACACACCTTTTTCCGGCGCTCTGCACACTCCCAGGTTGGGTCGCGCACGCTTTCCCTGGCACTTGGCGCTCCCCCAGTTGGGTCCCACACACTTTTCCCCGTGCTCTACGAACTCCCAATTGGGTCCCACACACTTTCCACGGCGCGTCGCGCACGTACAGTCGGGCCCCGCACACTATCTATGGCGCGTCGCGCACTTCCAGGTGGGTCGCGGACATTTTGCACGGAGCGTGGTGCATTTCCAGTCCTGTCCCGCACACTTTCCACAGCGCGCGACGCACGTCCAGTCGGGCCCGCACACTTTACATGGCGCGTGGCGCACTTCCAGTCGGGCCCCGTACACTACCTATGGCGCGTGGCGGACTTCCAGTCGGGCTCCGCACACTTTCCATGGCGCGTGGTGCATTTTCAGTCCTGTCCCACACACTTTCCACAGTGCATCGCGCACCTCCAGTCAGGTCCCGCACACTTTTCACGGCGCGTAGCGCACATCGAGTTGGGTCCCACACACTTCCAACGACGCGTGGCGCACTCCAAGTTGGGTCTTGTACACCCTCCTCGGCGTTTGGCGCACTCCTTACACGATCCCTCACATTCTCCGGTCAACGGTCACCGGTCAACGGTCAGCGGTCAATTCTTAGCCGTTTATTATTATGTATGAATTTTATGTATGATACTTTGCAGACGTTGCCAAAGAACGTTGTCTTTGCAAAGACATATTGAAACTAGACTATAGTAGCAAAACTAGTGCTGTCAAACTGGAGTGAGCTAACACAACCCCACCTCCATAGGTAGTGTTGGAGAATAGTGCTGTCCTGACTCAACCCGCTCAGCATCTAACTCAACCCACCGCACATTCTACGAAATGATGCAGGGTCAGGCTAGCTAACACCATTTTTATCATTCTAACCCCAGTGTTAGAGCAAATGCCGGCCGCTCACTGGCACTTTGTTGATTGCAAGGAGTGCTTTTTTGGTGATAACGACTGATATGCTAGCCTAACCCTAACTCAAGCGTTCATGCATGCCGCCCATGGTCACCACGATAATTTGTTGTAATTGTTTTTTTTTCATGCTGCAGGTTTGCTAGTACCGGTCCAACTGCTCATATCAACTATTGCTTCCGCTGTCGCTGTGCAGAGCGACGCGACCGTGTGTCGAAAAAATATACCAAACTCCTAATGAGCAAAAAACGCGGCGTAATTTTCCCAATGCGCGTCAATTGGATGTCTGCTGTGTAAATACGCACCTTCAGGGCTACAGTATAACAGAATGTCGAGTCATGACATAAGATATACTTTCTTGAGTAAGGGGACATGCCAAATCTGAGAATATTCTACTCTTTATCCGATCCGAATCATGACATATTTCGGATAATCGGTATCCGAATCATTATCCGACTCATGATACATTTCGGTGATTCGGATTTTGGATCACTCGGATTTTGACGTTTTTTCGGTGAATCGGATTTTGATTCACGAAAATTTCGATTCATTCGGATGGATATCCGAAAATGAGTGAGTCGGATCCAATGTATAATGTCGGCCCAAAATCGATATGCCTGATATGCATTGTCGCTGTCGCTGGCCGCGGGAAGTATGATCCCGGCCATATACCGCACCCCATCGGGTAATACTCATTTAGCAACCTCTTCATTTCAATTTCGTTTCCAAAAATCGATAAAAAGGAACAAAATCAACAAAATCCAAATTAGCCGTCGTCGACAGCCATAGAAGCACCTTGTCAAAGGCTGTGGAAAAATATTTAGGTCTCGCTCTATTGAGAAGTCCCGTGCTTATTTTGATCTAGCGCATATGTCGTGGGTTTCGCCCCATCAATTTTCGCGGCTTTAGCTTTGGTCGCTATAAAATAGTAGACGCTCAGTCGGTACCCTGGATCTCCATCAAATTTCAGTTTCAACTTCGAAAAACGCCATGTTTCGCTGGAAACCAAAAAAGCGTTGGATAGAAGAGGATTTACACTTTCGACCAGTATTGCTCTTATCAGAAGGAAATTCCGGTCCGCAGTTGTGGACAAACGCTGTTGCAGCACGTAATGCGATGAAATCGTGCTGGGACGAAGGCTGATCGTGCCGGGACCATAAGTTCGTTGGGGTGGAGACAGCGGTCCGAGAGGTGAAGGTTGTTAGGATACCTGAGTAGGGAACAGGGGTGTGCGGCAAAAGAATTTAGAATTTCGGCAAACGGCGATGGTAACGGCAATCCCCAAAAACGACCGGCAAACGGCAAACGGCAAAATCTGTTTCGTGCTATAATACACCAACATTTGCTTACAATTAGTCATGTCGTATTCCATGCCATATCTGCCAGTTGCTTCGTGCCTGGCGTTTCAATAGCCTTTACAGGAAGAAAAATCTCATATATCAGAAGCTACTTGAATGCCTCAGGTTATGAGGAGTCACTATCAAGGTCGACAAGGCTGTGAGCTTTTCCATTGCCGGAGCTAATTCTGATAATTCCTCCCCACTAATTGGAGTTTCCGTACAAATCAATGTTAGGCATCCAAAAGATAAGCATCTTTTTGAGCAGTGCAAAGTGTGATAGACCCGCAGAGGGTTTTTTTTTGGAGAGGCTTGCGGCGATTAGTAAATCGTAAGCAAGCCTGGTGCGATGAGAATGTGCGCCGACCCAAAGACTGTGGCCGATACCGGTACGACATTCAGATGAGAATACGCGATGATTGGTCCTTTGATGGCGAATGACAATCCACACCGCGATCAGCTGCGCGCAGTTCAGGTTATGACTGGAGTCACTCGCTGAAGCGCCGCGTGCAGTGCGTTTAGGCAGCCGGACTGCTTTTGGGCGCGTTCCTTTATCTGCATTCGGCCTACAAGCCGGCATGAGGCCCATTACAACAACAATGGCAGCTAAAAGCGAGCATGAAATCGCTTTTCAGTTCCAGAACTTGAATGTGGTGTGCCCGCCATACCCACTTCCTCTCTGGCGACCGGGAAAGTGGGTGGGGCGAGCCAAATACATTCAAGTTCCGGGGCCGTATAATGCTATTGGTTGCTCGTTTCAAGCCGATTTTCGACACTGTTGTTGCAATGGGATTCGAATCCTTCGATTTCTGGTGAAAAGTTGAATGCGGTTTTGATCGTTGCCTTTACAGATTTTTCATTTTTTCTTCTTTATACCATTTCTTAACAGAAGCGTTCTTGATTTACCGAGAAGTTGAGTGAGAGCGGTGCTGGGGCTTCGGTGGTGCAGTGCGATAAGGCGCTCTCCCAGAAAGGAAATATGCTGGTTCAATCTCGTCCGGAGACAACCGTTTTGCGATCAACTCAACACTTTGTGTAAAGCTGTAAATATTGTTCAATTCTGAAAAAGCCAGACAAAGTATTTGCAGATTAGGTCAACATCCTGTCCCAAATAATACCACCAGCCCATCATTCCAGGATTAGCGGACCGATTTACACGGGTTCTCAACTGGTCCACATGTCTAAAAAAGGCTGCATTAACGCTACAACTTTGAAATCACTTGGTTTTGTAACCTTAGAACTTGCAGTAATCGGTATGCTTCCAAAAAAGGGCTAGTGGCATTTTTAAGGCGTTAAGAATTTGATTATTAGAAAAAGACATTTGTAGGCTCCCCAACAACCTAGAACTACAAGTAACTACTCTGATTATCCAGTGAAGATGTTTTCATCAGTAATCGATTGAATGGGCACAATTATACATTGGATGAGCTTGAAATACTCAATTATTAGTAGCAGCTTCGAATCGCTAACCAGTACAGAAACTGCGGTGAGGGCAATCCTGTCGCTTTAACGTATTTCTGCCGAAAATTTGCAGTTTTAGACGAAAATTTCGGCAAACAGCAACGGCAACGGCAAAGCCCAAAAATGGCCGGCAAACGGCAATCGGCAAGCGGCAATTACCGCACACCCCTGGTAGGGAATGGTGAAGGTTCCCTAGAGTCTTCCAACTTCAAAATTTGCCGTTGTCTTAATCCTCTATTTCTTGCATTCAATATGTTTTTATTTTTATTCGTTAATTTTTGAACGTTTTTTCGTTAGATGTACTCCTTTAGAAATTCACTATTCTTAATGAAATGATCTGCCTAGCTGATGAAAAAATTTCCTTTGAGCTGTCCTGGAGTCAAGATTTTCTCGGAAAATTTCTCTAGCGTGATTGAAAAAGTACCTGTTCGTCGCTCATAACATTTTTGCCCTTTAGAATGAATTTTTGAACGGAGCTGTTTCCAACATCTTCATGAAATTTTGCGTCGAATAATGTTTCCGATTTGACAAAAATGCGTTTCGGATCTCTCAGCCGATCTCAATTTATGAAATAACGTTTCTTTGACCAAAAGCAATCAGTTTTCGTCCATAACTTCTTGCCCTAGAAGATAGCCCCTTGGAGAGGGATGTTTTCTAAGTTTCCATAAAAAACCTGCATCGAACAGCGTTTTCACTTCTAAAAATTACCTTCCCGCTCTTCCAGCCGATTTAAGTTAAAAAAAAGCATTTTTTTTCGCCTGAAATCATCGCCTGAAATTCGTCCATAAAATTTTGTGCTTGGAGACAGAACTTCGGTTAAGGTTGTTCTCGGAATCTCGTTGAAATTCTGCGTCCAATAGTGTTTCCAGTTTGGAAGGACATTTTCTCGATCCTTCAGCCAAATTCATTTTGACCGTTGAAGGTAGGATTTTGATGAGAATGTTTTTAAAATCTAAGTAAAATTCTGCGTCGAAAGGTATATCGGGTTCCTTACTTTGCTAGCCCCATAAGCCAGCCATGTCGGTGGAGCCGAGCTCCATAGTTATCTCCATCGGGTGCTCTCGCCTCTATGGTTTGAATGAGAGACCCAGAAATCTCCTGGAGCCAACAACGGGGCTCGACTTATACTTGTTATTCGAAGATAATTTTTCGGATAATGGATCGATTCGGATAATGCCGATTTTAAATTTTCCGGATATTGATTCGATTCAGATAATGAGCTTTTTCAAATTTCCGGATTATGGCTCGATTCAGATAATGAAATTTTTTCAGTGATTCGGATACGGATATCCGGTCGGAAAATTTCGGATATTTTCGGAACAATGTTGAGGCGAAACGGTGAAAAATAAACCAGGCACTTAAGGTAAACCTCTGAAAACATCTTCAATTGAACAAACAGTAGTCCTTTATTGCATTCGCAGCATGTTCGCATACAAACTTCAATCTTCATATATGCATATTATTAAAAATATGAAAACATATCTTCAACTACTCTATCGTCGTTGGGAGGCGCAGTATCATCCTTTTACAAGCTTTTCGGGACAACTTGCTAGGAAAAAGTATGCAAAGCAACTATACAAAAAACTTTTACACTGAATAACTGCCCACTTGGTCATCTCACTTGACCACGCCCATTTTTCGGCGCCACAACGACTCTTCCGATTTTGGAAGGAGGAAAATCCTGGGTTGATGTACTAAATAGGAAGCGGTACAGCAAATCGGCGTGGCCTAGTGCAATTTTATCCGATTTTATCGAGAAATTATCCGATTTGATCCGAAAATTATCCGCTTTTATCTGAAATTTAACCCGAATTTTATCCGATTTCATCCGGAATTTTATCCGAATTTTATCCGACTTTGTCCGAGTTTTTGACTCATCGGATAATGGTTCGATTCAGGTAATGCCGATTTTGAATTTCCCGGATATTGATTCGATTCAGAGAATGCGTTTTTTCAAATTTTCGGATATCGGATTATACGAATCTCGGATATCCGGTCGGATATACGGGAAGGAATGATGCGGATACTAAGTATAGCTCGACTCCACCGACCTGGCTCGCTTATGGGGCAAGCAAATTAGGAACCCGATATATTATCATTCGACGCAGAATTTTACGTATATTTCAAAAGCAACCTTCACCAAAACCCTATCTTCTAAGGTTAAAGAGTTATAGGCGAAAAGCCTGTGTTTCGTAAAATGAATTAGGCTGAAGGATCGAGAAATTATTTTTTTTCAAAACTGGGAACGCTACTCGACGCAGAATTCTATGGGGATCCCAAAAACAACCTTCACCAAAGGTCTATCTCCAAGCACAAAAAATTTATGAACGAAAAACCGATAATATCAGGCAAAAATAATGCACTTTATGAACTGAAATCGGCTGGAAGAAGGGGAACGTATTCCTAAAAACTGAAAACGCTACTCAATATGGAATTTTATGGGAATTTCGAAAACAACCTTCACCACAGGTCTATCTATCTCTAAGCACAAAAAAAAATCGTGGACCAAAAACCGGCAGTGACTTCCATCAGATCTTGAAAATGGCATGCATGAGTGTTGGGTCATCTTTATTCTTTTTTCGGGGTGTTTCACCGGTTGTCTGCGGTTTCCCCAATGGTGAAGGTTCCCCCTTCCACCTGCCCAGAGGTAAATGTTGGTGGGGTACATGGCTACACCCAACGAAGCTATGGCCGGGGCTACGTAGTCCCACCAGTATTGTCATCGTGTCGCGTGCTGCTACAGCGGTTGTCTGCGATTGCGGATCAGAGATTCGCCCGGATGAGGGTACTTTTTCAAGTACTCATCGAAAACAGTTTTTTTTGAAACCGCTGGGAAGTTGAGGCGTTTCAGTGTTTAATGAGGTTCAGGGCTGTGTTTGAGCGTATTACTCATCGGTTACGAATTACGATTCACGAATTACGAGGATTTTAAAAATCACGATTTACGATTTACGCAATTCAAAATTTCAGTTACGCACAGACCTGAACCACAGTAGTGCTGGTGCACTGGCCCTTTGAAAAGTTTATGTGTAGAATCCGTTGATGGCTGTGTTAGATTATTCGAATATATTCGAAGATCGAATATGTTCAAATAGTTGTCAGCGTCGGTAGTCGATCGATTCCGAATAATAATCGAATATGAGTTTCTTTTCGATAGTCGATTTCGAATAATCGAAAATCGGGATTTCTCGATTATTCGAACATTGAATAAATAATCTAATAATTTTTTCGAATGTTTATTCGATTGCGAATATTCGAGCACCACTATAGTAATTACTAACCGGTGGCCGTATTAATGGAACTTAAGAAAACTTCCCGGGAAAATTAATACCTTCCCGCTGTCGGACGAGTTTTCCGCCATTCATTTACCCGGCTACCCGGCGGGTAGACGGGAAGGTTCCTGGCTACCCGGCGGGTAGAGAGGTAGGTTCCTGGCTACCCGGCGGGTAGACAGGTAGGTTCATGGCTACCCGGCGGGTAAGCAGGTAGGTTCCCGGCTTTCCGGCGGGTAGACAGTTAGGTTCGTGGCGAACGCCACGTTTATAAGACGTGGAAGATAATTCTCAAAAGCTACCCGAAAATCCGCGCATTATCTTCCCGTCTGCCCGTCGATTGAAGACGGGTAATATCTTCCCGTCGATGAGCTTTCGCAGTTTGCGTCCTCCATTCATTGAGTTTCGTGTTGCTTTTCTTTCTCTATCCGACCACATATTTGTACATGACTTACATTTTGGAAAGCAGTTCCTGTAGCTTTCGCAATGTGTCAACTAGTGCTGAATTCTGTCTCTGTAGCTTTCGTTGAACCTTTAAACCGATCGCTTCTCTTCCTCATTTGTTTTATATTTATAATTGATGGCCAGACTTTCTTGATTTGAAATTCAATTTTTTTTTTGAGAGTCGGATGCATTAAACATGCCACATATGAAGAGCATTCTTTGAAAAAGAGACACCTTTTTTATTTATCGCTAGAGTTCCCTTAAAATAAAATAGAGTATCGGAATCAATGAGCTACTGACAGGAATTTCTTTTACAATAAGACCAACGAACAAGTTTAGTTTTCACTTTAATAAATTATTTAACTCGAATTCCAATTTTCGTATTTTACAATATTTCGATTGTATAAACCAGCAAATTCAACGTTAGCAATCCTGAACGGATTAATTCCATTTTCGCATTCCTTAATCCACTTAGTTAGATTTTCTCACTTTCTGGTCCAAGAAACACCAACTTCCATCTTCAAACGAATAAGTTAGATTCTGATGAGAAACGAAGAATTGAGCCCGTTTTTGCATTCTCTAAACGGACGGATAAAATGTTTTTTTGCGATAGATTCGATTTACCTGACTATGGACTAATTATGGAAACCATTTTGGCGTTGTACGAGTTAAGCTAGGTTAAGTACATAACAAGAATGTCCATGTTACGAGTGATTAATATCCGTGCATGCCGAAAAAAGGAATGAGCGCGTGAAAAAATCGGTAAAATATCTTTTTCGGACTACGGTAAGACAGATGCTGCGCCGCGTACGTGATTTCCGAGCGAGGCAACATCTGTCTTACCGTAATCCAAAACGTCAGGGACCTCTGAGAAAATTTGCCGCGCCAGTGCCGGGAAAGTACCCCGACCCTCGACTATGCCACGATAGTACCGCTGCGGCTCTATGATCGGACGATTCTGTTGCCGTGTCTTGAGCCTCGACATCAGCGCGTCAGTACCGCATCGGCTCCGCGAGGACGTAGCAGCGAATCCGGGTGGAGTACGATGCACTGTCCTGTGTGGTAAAACGAAATTATAGCCAGTTCAATTACCCAAGTTTAATGTACATTCCATATTTCCTTGGGCGCGAAAATGGCGGAAATCTCTGTGATAAGGGCCCCCGTCATAGACGGTCGATAAGCTGTAGCCACCCCGGTCGATACGTATGCAATGCATTGCGCACTCAAGGCGAAAAATCCCCCAATGTGTCCGGAGTGCACCCGCGCGCTGCGTCCTGTCCCGTCCGAGTCCGTCCCGGTCGATACGTATGCGGTACATTGATCGATATACCCCCGATGTGTCCGTCGTGCGCCGTCTGCAGTGCGCTCAAGTGCGCCAGCCTAATCGATACGCATACAGCCAATCACTAGGGATGGCGGAGGACGGCGTAGTATCACTCGGAGCGAGAGAGAACGTCGCAGTCCGGTTTTCGGCCGACTATGACGGGGGCCGTACAGGCAGAGGACCTAATAACCGCAGGTGCGTATTTTTGTTTTTAGTCCGCCTAGTTGTATTATAATTCTTGCATTACTTCGTATGAGATTCTCTGCCGGAGCCGCGACGGCACTGCCGCGTAGCCGCTGCGACTCCGCGGTAGTGCCGCCGCGGCACTATCGCTAAGCCGCAGCAGCAATTTCTCTCAGAGATGCAGGTGGGAGCGCTTCTTCTTTAGACTCTCCGCTTGTCATCTCGTTTGGTTCAGAGTATATCAACGTAACAGATGATAAACTCCACGCATGAAGAGAAAAAAAGCATTATTGAAAAAGTTAAGAACTTCCCGCAATTAATGGCTTTGTCTGTACGATAGAATATGGACGAAGAATTCTTATTTGATTACTGACCGATAACGGCGCGCATTAATCTGGAACTTACTCAGACGAAATGCCACTCTACACCCATTTAGAAGGCTGGCATTGTCAGCGGCATAGTGGCCGTAGAGCCCAGAACTCAAAGTTCCGTCGCCCGCGGCAGTGACTGTTTGATACCCGGGCAATAAGCCGCCCATAAAACACGCCACTGATTCTGAAAGGCCCGCGCGATGAGCCCCTCTGAATAATTATGGGCTGGTCGTGAAGCCCAAGAATATACACACGGCGCACCGCTACGCGATCGGCACCTCGGCAGCGGGCGCTGTCGGCGCACTGGAAGGCACGCAGGGCTGCCAATGCAGCGAGCACCAGCACGGCTGGGTAGCTGTTGGACGGGGCTGTCAGTGGCTGGGCGGGGTGAAGTACCGCAAACTTGGGTAATCGAGCCGGCGACATTGCCGACATCTGAGTCCTTTCTCAAGAGTGCGTCGTACGCTCCCCTTGGAAATGGGCTTCGAGCTTTTTTTTTGGCGTGCACGCTTTGCCTGTGATATGCACTATTCCGCCCTTCTCGACACGATAGACACTCTACCGTGTAAGGAAGGAAAGCACGTGCTTATCGCGCATCATTAGGGAAGTGGCCGAATCGGCTTGGGCGTCGAGCTCCTTTTTATCTGAGTTACGCCTCTCACCAAAAATTCAATTCAGTCGTGAAAACCTGAAGTTTGTACACCAGTTTAGTGCAGTCGTATAATGGTTGTTAGGTGCCTTGTATCTGTAATCCTTTTCAAATTCGTAATACTATTCCGTTGGAGTCTTTTATATCTTCCTATTTCGAACGTACACCTACCATATTTCCTGTTATCGTACATTCCGCTCTATTTGAATCCCTCCCTCCAATTGAACCCCCCCCCTTTCGGTGGAGGTTGAAAAATAGAACACCCTCCTCTACTATTAAAGCCACTCCCCACTTAGCTGAAAAGACACTGGAGACCCATTCCTACCGGACGTGAACTGCTTCCGAAGAAATTGATCTTGAGAAAGACTTGAACAATGACTTTATTGATAATGATCTCTTAATGTTCGCCGCGCAATTCATTATTGTCCCATTTTAGCGTGCCAAATAAACTTTGGAGGCCTATATTCACTCGTGAATTTTCGGTTGAAAATTAGAGCCTCCCCCTCTATATGAACCCCTCACTCTAATTGAACCCCACTTTAGGACAGGGATGAAAAATAGTACACCCGGGTGTTTAGTTACAGGGAATATGGTATATTACTCTGTCAAACGGTCCAGTGTTGTCTACCATGGTGTGGCCAACTGCGCCCCCTTCTCCCTCGTCGCGCTAATTTCACCTTAAAGCGATTGGTGGCTCATTGAGGTGAATTTGTCGCAATAG
Source organism: Aplectana chamaeleonis (assembly GCA_029168955.1). Classification (NCBI taxonomy): domain Eukaryota; kingdom Metazoa; phylum Nematoda; class Chromadorea; order Rhabditida; family Cosmocercidae; genus Aplectana; species Aplectana chamaeleonis. The sequence continues at coordinate 455,313 of JAPDOI010000291.1, forward strand.
ACACGAAAAATGTGGAATCATCGCGAATGGGCATTCAGTGGGGCGATCCACGCTACGAGATGATCGAGACGTCGTCACGATTGTTCTTATACGAAATTCTCGTCACGTCAATTTCACATTTTGAAGGACGCGCTCCTAATTGGACAAGAGGAGTATACGACGCATTTGTCCGGGCACGATCCAGATGTCGGCATAGAATTCGGATCAGTTACCCAAGTTTGAGGTACATGGACCCCGCCCTGCCTCTGGAAGCCCAGTTGGCTGTCCCTCTGGAGGCATGGAAGGCCTTCATCGTCCGTCACGGCCATGATGGGACTCCATGCTCCTTCACGGCCATGATAGGCCGCCTTGCTCCTTGGAGGGCATGGTAGGCCTTCACGCTCCTTGGCAGGCACGATCCTCGGCAAGCATTCACGATTTCGACGCGACCCTCAATCTTCCTTAAAGGCAGTGTTCACGATGATTTTCGTTTCCGAGTTTTTCACATAAAACAGTGCGTTGGCCTCCAAGTTTCACCAAAATCACGAAGAAACGGCGAGAATTGCACTAAAACGCTTCATCTCAATGACATTATTACCTGACCTGGACTAGCTGCCCGGCGGAATGAACACGTTCACGGTGGTTGTCACCGGCGAAAAACGGACTCTACCAAAATTTAGAAGAATATTTAATGCCGCGCAATGTTAGTTAGTGTCCGAAGCAAAGCTTGGAACAACAAAAAGCAGATGATTGCAAAGGGTGGGTTCACAATAAATTCCGTTGTCACAACGAACAGTTCCTGTGAGGCTCCGTCCATACGTGACGAGAGCGTGCGATAACGCAAAATCTATGGTCATCGTGAACACACCTTTCGCTAGCCGCTCACAGGCACTCCTTCACGCGCGCTCTCGCCCGCTCGCTCTCGCGCGCTTGCGCCAGCACCACGGAGCAAGCCGCAGGTTTCAAGCCTACTGCTCCATCACTAAAGCAGGTGGCATCAAACCTGTAGCAAAACTACTGCCCTTGTTTTCCATAATCTCACCACGGAAGTCGAAAACCGTGGGAAATGATCATCCGTTACGCCGACTCGAGCGATTGATCACCCGATCAAACGTTTTCAATCGAATCAACACGAGGTAGGGGGTGTTCGCCCGTCTTAATTTGCGGGCATGGGCTGCTCCAACGTTGAGGAGCGTCGAGAGGCGCACAACAGCGGGAACGCCCGCTCTCGCCACGTATGGACGCCGCCTGAGAGTACAGAGGTGGAGTGAGAGTAAAGGATTTCGTGTCCTTCTGGTGCGTTTTTGTCGATTTCTTCGTCATTTCAGTCCTACCCGGAGGCCAAACAATCGATTTAGCTATTAATCTTAAAATTGAAGATTATCGTGAACACTGCCTTTAATAAAGCGAAACAGAGGTGAAATCGAGGGCAATTGTCGCATCGAGCGTGCTATTATGACGTAATTTGCAACAAACTCCCTTCAATCTGACCTTCCCACAATAGATTTTCACCTCTGAGAAGAGAATAGCCCGACGATTTTAGAGTTCAATATGATAACTGTTTTGCTTCGCTTCAAAAGGGTTATGATTTGGCATTGATTAGTTTTTGAGCGTAAAAGAAGTGAAATACTCCATGCGAATGATTTGGCATGCGATTCAACTCGGAGAAAACGCCAAAAATTCAGCTGAGTGATGGACCATCGATTTGGCTGTGATCTTGTTCAATAAACAGCGAAAATTGTTTGTAAGATTGAAAAAAAACAGATCACACCCGTATGTTATCCAATCAAGATAATATTTACAGCTTAATTTCGCGAAGCTAAGACTCAAGTTTTGGCTTACTCCCAAAAATTCAGAAACATGTATTCCCGAACATTACTGAAGTCTTCAAGTCTATATGTTTGCTAGCGGGTAAGTAAATGAAATGCAGTTGTATGAGAAACATTAATTATTGATTTGTAATTAACATCACACAGTGTGTTTCTACAAATGTTGTCGTCTAAAAGAATCACAGCCACACGAAGATATGTGGCTGCTCAGTAAGACGGGTGTGATTTGGTTTTGCAATGCTACACCCAATCTTAGCTGTTATCTATCGAAACGGGGTTTTCCAAGCGAGGTTCGGTTGGCGTCAGAAACGTTCCAACAAAAAGGGAACAATAGGTAAGTAGATTGAGGAGAGTCTACAAAAAGTGAACAATATCCTATCAGAGTAATTTTCTTGGTGAACACTTCTTAACAGCGAAAACAAACCGTTGCGGTGTTCTACACGGAAGCACTCTGTGGTTCCAAAAATGGTCTTGATTACGCGAGAACCGTTTAAACGTATGTGCATGTAAACCTAACTCTTATCATCAGAATAGAAGATGATGTCGCAAGGTTTTAGACAGACGGTTAGGTCTTGCTGTGAGGAGAAGCAAAACTATAAAATAGAAATACAGCATTAAGCAAGAGTAATCCCGTAAAATCTCGTTAAACGAATAGAAGTCCTTTTTCCGAAAGACACTATACTCTTCATCGTAAAATGCCACAACGGTTTGTTTCCGCTTTCAAGAAGTGTTCACCAAGAAAATTACTCTCAGAGAATATTGTTCACTTTTTGTAGATTCTCCTCAATCTACTTACCTATTGTTCCCTTTTTGTTGGAACGTTTCTGACGCCAACCAAACCTCTTTCGCTAGGAAGACCCCTTTTTGATAGAATTGTTCACTTTTTATTGATATTACGAAGTAATATTCCTGAAAAATCTTCAATATTTTTTAAATGGCATGGATTGCTATAATAATCAGTAAGCAACAAACTTGTTGCGCACGCTACAAATGAAGCACTACTCACTTTCCACGACGTTCTGATGACATCATCAGATGCCCTATGTACTTTACATGACACCCTGATGACGTCATCAGATGCCCTATGTAATTTACATGACACCCTGATGACGTCATCAGATGACCTATGTACTTCACATGACGTCCTGATGACGTCATCAGATGCCCTACGTACTTCATTCACATGACGTTCTGATGACGTCATCAGATCCCCTATGTAATTTACATGACACCCTGATGACGTCATCAGATGCCCTATGTAATTTACATGACCCCCTGATGACATCACCAGATGTCCTATGTACTTTACATGACATCCTGATGACGTCATCAGATGCCCTACGTACTTTACATGACACCATGATGACGTCATCAGATGCCCTATGTAATTTACATGACCCCCTGATGACATCACCAGATGTCCTATGTATTTTACATGACGTCCTGATGACGTCATAAGATGCCCTATGTACTTTAGATGACACCCCTATGACGTAATAAGATGCCCTATGTACTTTGGATGACACCCTGATGACGTCATCAGATGCCCTATGTACTTTAGATGACACCCTGATGACGTCATCAGATGCCCTATGTACTTTAGATGACACCCTGATGACGTCATCAGATGCCCTATGTACTTTAAATGACACCCTGATGACGTCATCAGATGCCCTATGTACTTTACGTGACACCCTGGTGACGTCATCAGATGCCCTATGTACTTTACATGACACCCTGATGACGTCATCAGATGCCCTATGTACTTTAGATGAAACCCTGATGACGTCATCAGATGCCCTATGTACTTCACATGACGTCCTGATGACGTCATCAGATGCCCTATGTACTTTACATGACGCCCTGGTGACGTCATCAGATGCTCTATGTACTTTAGATGACACCCTGATGACGTCATCAGATGCACTATGTACTTTAGATGACACCCTGATGACGTCATCAGATGCCCTATGTACTTTAGATGACACCCTGATGACGTCATCAGATGCCCTATGTACTTTAGATGACACCCTGATGACGTCATCAGATGCCCTATGTACTTCACATGACGTCCTGATGACGCCATCACATCCCCTATGTACCTTACATGACATGCTGATGACGTCATCAGATGCCCTATGTACTTCACATGACGTCCTGATGACGTCATCAGATCCCCTATGTACTTTAGATGACACCCTGATGACGTCATCAGATGCCCTATGTACTTTACATGACACCCTGATGACGCCATCGGATGCCCTATGTACTTCACATGACGTCCTGATGACGTCATAACATCCCCTATGTACTTTACATGACATGCTGATGACGTCATCAGATGCCCTACGTACTTTACATGACACCCTGATGACGTCATCAGATGCCCTATGTACTTTACATGACACCCTGATGACGTCATCAGATGCCACATGTACTTTACATGACACCCTGATGACGCCATCAGATGCCCTATGTACTTTAGATGACACCCTGATGACGCCATCAGATGCACTATGTACTTCACATGACGTCCTGATGACGTCATCACATCACCTATGTGTTTTACATGACATGCTGATGACGTCATCACATCCCTTATGTACTTTACATGACATGCTGATGACGTCATCAGATGCCCTACGTACTTTACATGACACCCTGATGACGCCATCAGATGCCCCATGTACTTTACATGACACCCTGATGACGTCATCAGATGCCCTATGTACTTTACATGACACCCTGATGACGTCATTAGATACCCTATGTACTTTACATGACACCCTGATGACGTCATCAGATGCCCTATGTACTTTACATGACACCCTGGTGACGTCGTCAGATGCCCTATGTACTTTACATGACACCCTGATGACGTCATCAGATGCCCTATGTACTTTAGGTGACACCCTGATGACGTCATCAGATGCCCTATGTACTTTAGATGACACTCTGATGACGTCATCAGATGCCTTATGTACTTTAGATGACACCCTGATGACGTCATCAGATGCCCTATGTACTTTAAATGACACCCTGATGACGTCATCAGATGCCCTATGTACTTTACGTGACACCCTGGTGACGTCATCAGATGCCCTATGTACTTTACATGACACCCTGATGACGTCATCAGATGCCTTATGTACTTTAGATGACACCCTGATGACGTCATCAAATGCCCTATGTACTTTACATAACGCCCTGATGACGTCATCAGATGCCCTATGTACTTTAGATGACACCCTGATGACGTCATCAGATGCCCTATGTACTTTGGATGACACCCTGATGACGTCATCAGATGCCCTATGTACTTTAGATGACACCCTGATGACGTCATCAGATGCCCTATGTACTTTAGATGACACCCTGATGACGTCATCAGATGCCCTATTTACTTTAAATGACACCCTGATGACGTCATCAGATGCCCTATGTACTTTACGTGACACCCTGGTGACGTCATCAGATGCCCTATGTACTTTACATGACACCCTGATGACGTCATCAGATGCCCTATGTACTTTAGATGACACCCTGATGACGTCATCAGATGCCCTATGTACTTCACATGACGTCCTGATGACGTTTATCACATCCCCTATGTACTTTACATGACATGCTGATGACGTCATCAGACCCCCGATGTAATTTACATGACACCCTGATGACGTCATCAAATGCCCTATGCACTTTACATGACACCCTGATGACGCCATCAGATGCACTATGTACTTCACATGACGTCCTGATGACGTCATCACATCACCTATGTGTTTTACATGACATGCTGATGACGTCATCACATCCCCTATGTACTTTACATGACATGCTGATGACGTCATCAGATGCCCTACGTACTTTACATGACATCCTGATGGCGTCATCAGATGCCCCATGTACTTTACATGACACCCTGATGACGCCATCAGATGCCCTATGTACTTTACATGACAACCTGGTGACGTCATCAGGTGCCCTAGGTACTTTACATAATATCTTGATGATGTCATCAGATGCCCTAAGTACTTTACATGACATCTTGATGACGTCATCAGATGCCCTATGTACTTTAGATGACACCCTGATGACGTCATCAGATGCCCTATGTACTTTACATGACACCCCTATGACGTCATAAGATGCCCTATGTATTTTAGATGACACCCCTATGACGTCATAAGATGCCCTATGTACTTTACATGACACCCTGATGACGTCATCAGATGCCCTATGTACTTTAGATGACACTCTGATGACGTCATCAGATGCCCTATGTACTTTAGATGACACCCTGATGACGTCATCAGATGCCCTATTCACTTTAGATGACACCCTGATGACGTCATCAGATGCCCTATGTCACTCACTCACTCACTCATCCCGTTAGCTGGCGTTTGGTGGAGCGGGATGCCCTCTCAACCAATACACTGCTGTAGGTGCCATAGGAGCTCGTGCGGCCTGAACGACACGCTTCCAATCAAAACGGTTTGCAGCAACAAGTTTAGCGTTAAGGACACTGCACCGTTGAGTCTTCAGATCCTCCTCTATATGTTTGAGCCATGTCTTCTTCGGGGCCGTTCGTTGAATTCTCCACGATGGTGGGCGCTGACGCCACAGCATACTGTACGGGAGACGGGACGGGTCCATCCTACATACATGTCCGAACCATCGCAGTCTTCTTGTCTGCAGCTGTTCTCCGACCGTCGGTTGATTCATGCAGCTCTTCCGTATATCGTCGTTGCAAACATGATCACGAATCGTAATTTTAAGAATCTGGCGCAAACATCGCATCTGGAAGACTTCTAGCTTGACGAGGTCTGACTTTAGTAGAGTCCAGGTTTCCGAGCCGTATAGTAGTACAGGTATTATCAGCGCTCGGAACATTCGCACTTTAGTCTTCAGTGAAATGTTGTTTTTCTTCCACAAACACCAGCCAAGCGACGCAAACACACTAGACGCCTGCCCGATTCTGCTGCACACCTCTGCCGTAGCCGCAACTTTTCGCTCCTGCACTACTGACCCAAGGTATTTGAATTCCTTGACCTGCTGAAGTTCAACTCCTTCAAACTGAACAGATGCAGGCGAACCATCGGATGTCATGACCTTGGTCTTCTCCTGGTTGATTCTTAAGCCGTAGGAGCTTACAATCAGTGCCATATCGCTTATCAAGGACGTTGCCTCCGCATCAGTGTCCCTGAACTCTGCGCTGTCATCCGCGGCTGTCCAGATGCCCTATGTACTTTACGTGACACCCTGATGACGTCATCAGATGCCCTATGTACTTTACATGACACCCCTATGACGTCATAAGATGCCCTATGTATTTTAGATGACACCCCTATGACGTCATAAGATGCCGTATGTACTTTACATGACACCCTGATGACGTCATCAGATGCCCTATGTACTTTAGATGACACCCTAATGACGTCATCAGATGCCCTATGTACTTTACATGACACCCCTATGACGTCATAAGATGCCCTATGTATTTTAGATGACACCCCTATGACGTCATAAGATGCCCTATGTACTTTACGTGACACCCTGATGACGTCATCAGATGCCCTATGTACTTTACATGACGCCCTGATGAAGTCAACAGATGCCCTATGTACTTTAGATGACACCCTGGTGACGTCATCAGATGCCCTATCTACTTTAGATGACACTCTGATGACGTCATCAGATGCCCTATGTACTTTAGATGACACCCAGATGACGTCATCAGATGCCCTATGTACTTTAGATGACACCCAGATGACGTCATCAGATGCCCTATGTACTTTAGATGACACCCTGATGACGTCATCAGATGCCCTATGTACTTTACATGACACCCTGATGACGTCATTAGATGCCCTGTGTACTTTACATGACACCCTGATGACGTCATCAGATGCCCTATGTACTTTAGATGACACCCTGATGACGTCATCAGATGCCCTATGTACTTTACATGACACCCTGATGACGTCATTAGATACCCTATGTACTTTACATGACACCCTGATGACGTCATCAGATGCCCTATGTACTTTACATGACACCCTGGTGACGTCGTCAGATGCCCTATGTACTTTACATGACACCCTGATGACGTCATCAGATGCCCTATGTACTTTAGGTGACACCCTGATGACGTCATCAGATGCCCTATGTACTTCACATGACATCCTGATGACGTCATCAGAAAGTAACAAACTTGTTAGTCCCTTCCCCTGTCTCTTCCCTACGAAAAAGTACAGCTTACAACGTGTTTTAGCGAGTTGATCTACCAACTGATAATATCACATGATATGATAAGCAGTAAGAAGTAAAGTAGTTAATGTGAAACAGTAAGTAACAGACTTGTTAGTCACTTTCCCTGTCCCTTCCCATCGAAAAGTACGGCCTACGACGTGTTTTAGCGATTTAATCTACCAACTGATAATATCACATGATATGATAAGCAGTAAGAAGTAAAGTAGTGATTGTGAAACAGTAAGTAACAAACTTGTTAGTCACTTTCCCTGTCCCTTCCCATCGAAAAGTACAGAATACGACGAGTTTAAGCGATTTGGTCTACCAGCTGATAATATCACTTGATATGATAAACAGTAAGAAGTAAAGTGGTCAATGTGAAACAGTAAGTAACAAACCTGTTAGTCACTTCCCCTGTCCCTTCCCATCGAAAAGTACAGAATACGACGAGTTTAAGCGATTTGGTCTACCAACTGATAATATCACTTGATATGATACGTAGTAAAAGGTGAAGTAGTTAGTGTTAAAGTAAGTGAGTAAGTAATCATATCTGTCCACATACCAACTTACCTACCTTCCCAACTGATCGCCTGCGACCACTGGCAGTGGCTAGTGGCAGGAACGAGGAACGAGGAACGAGGAACAGGACACGAGGAACGAGGAACATGAGACGCGTTACAGGCGCACAACACGAATTTTAGCTAGGCTTCCGCCGATCTAACTTTGTTATTTTTGAATCGATTTGGCTCAAATTTTGTCAGCGGGTGTCTTCTGTACTCTCTCACTTATATCCAGAAGGAAATCTCTAGAAAAAATTGAGACCATTGATTTGTCTGTGCATTTGTTTAATCGCTCCTCCCGCTTCGCGGCGGGAGCGATTAAACAAATGCACAGACAAATCAATGGTCCATCGTTTCACTGAATTTTTAGCGTTTGCCCCGAGTTGAATCGCATGCCAAATAATTCGCATGGAGTATTTCACTTCCTTTAACGAGATTCTCATAATTTATTCAAGGGCGAACCGTAACGGCTCAGAAGCTAAGTGAAACACTTACAATTTTCATTTTATTTTAGCAAAGGTTCCCATTGAAAACAACAAGCAAGAAGAAGTCGTTGATGACCTTCCGATCGTTACCTTCCGTAACGTACCTTTCAAAGGCATCGTTCGCGCTGAAAACCAATGTCTATTTTTCAGGCTCAGTTCCATGAATGAGCCCGGAAGACCACACTAGCAAACTTCGGCGCGTCAAAACCTAGGGTTAGGAGGTTGGAAAGGGTTAAAGACCAGTTCTCACCAGTCACCTAGCACTTTTTCATAGAATGTTGATGCGACCGTCAAACAACATGTAAAACAGTTACGGCCCAAACTCCCCATGCAGAAAAGCTTCAGAAATGGCAGTGACGAGGCCTCCTAACGCAGAAAAACTTCAAAAACGATTTTGGCGCGAAAAGCAAATCTATATTTACAATGTGTTCCAATTGACTTTTCTCTACAAATGAAAGTTTTTTATGGGCCGATTCGTCATTTTCCTTCACTACAGAGGCCAAGTTACATAAAAACATGCAAAGATAATATACGATTTTCTGCGCGTACGATGCCTTTAGAGGCAATGTTCACGATATTCTTCAATTTTTTAGAGTATTCGCTATATCGATTATTTCGCCACTAAAATTACGTAGAAATTGAGAAAAACCCCCCATACTCCACCCGCCATACCCTCTATGGGGTCGTTTTCACTACCGCCGCCGAATTTGCGGCGCAGTGCATTTCCGTAAGGGGTCGTGTACACTTCCGCCGCCGAGCGGCGCGGCAATGTGAGATTCCATAATATCGATCGTGCCGCGCGGCGTGATCAATATTGCAGGAATGCACTGTGCCGCGCCGCTCGGCGGCGCAATTGTAAACGACCTCTAATAATGATCACGCTGCGCGGCACGATCAAAATTATAGGAGCGCACTCCGTCGCGCCGCTCGGCAGTGGGAGTATAAACGTCGTATAACGATCTTTTCATAACTTTGCTGTCGCGTCAAATGCCGCTCTTTGAGAAAAACTATAACACGCAGCAAACGCGTTGGTGGCGCAGAAAACGTTCTCCATCGTTATTCCTGCTGTAGCGGCGTTTTCCGCGCTTTACTGTCTCGTTACCACTTCCGATCGCAAACCAAATGCCTATCCGGGAATTTCGCCAGCATTCTCATGCGCAAAAAAAGCTAGTCGCCACTTAAAAAGCGGATTTTTCCGGCAAAAGCGTGGAAGGGCGTTAGGTTTTCAAGCGCGCGTGCTTAGCCCTGCCCCCCCCCCAAAGTCGTGCAAGCTCAGCGGCAGCGAATTTTCCTAGGCCGCGCTGTGGCGTAGTGGTAGGTTTTGAGAACGGCGCTAGAATCTCGGCGCCTGGGTGCGATAAGGCGTTTTCATAGAAAGGGATCAAACTGGTCAAGTCTCGCCTGAAGCCAAGCGTCTTGTGCTAACATTTTGGTAGGTAATTTCAACAAGTTTCGACTTAATCCAACCCCAGTACTGATTCTGCAGTCACCCTGATTAAATATGGTTTGAGATTAAGCGTAAGGGTGAATATTTCTACACAGGAGTACTCACAGTAAATTACAGCTTAAGACTCATTTTTGAAACCGAAGCTCTCATTTGTAAACTCAGGAAAAGGTATCCGAAAATTAGAAAAATTATTCGAAAATTCGAAAAAATTATTTAAAAATTCGAAAAAATTGATTTTCGGGTATATTCGAAAAATTGAAATTCGAAAAATATTTTTTCGAAGAGATTCGAAAATCCGAAATCCGAAAAACATTATTTTCTAGTTTATTCTAAATTTTTAAGTTCGAAAAAGTTGATTTTTGAATATATTCGAAACTTTTGAAAATTTTAACAGTGCTGCCCAAGTATAGTAGGAAGCGTGCGAGACCACTTAGAAGTGCACAGGACGTCGCAGAAAGTAAAATGTCTTCGAAAGGAGCTTGAAATATCTACTTTCAAGGATTCGCAGCTCTTCGGAATGATTTTGTGGGAGCGCACAACTGGAGCAGATTTACTTCTCTAGATATGAATTGCTGCAGCCTGCTTTTTCATGTGTCAACGTGTGCGGCAGGCAGTCTTTATGTCTACGGCAAAATATATTGGGGTAGCAAAAATTTCTGCGTCAACTGTATATATGCAAATAGTAGGGTCGAATGCCAAGGTATAGTAGGTAGAGTTTGTTGGGTCGCCGACGCATTACTGGGAAGATATTGGAGATCGAATGCCTCAAAAGAGGCCTGCCTTCAGCCATGTGGCATAAATAGAGAACGGCAAGTAGCTCATCAACAAGTTATATCGCGTTAATGAGTGGAAGTTGACATGTCATTTCCTGGTAGGCTACTTACCTTTCTCTATTTCCACATGGCATTCGGAAGGCCGGCCTTATTTGTCGGAATTCGAAGCATTCGATCTCCCAAATCTTCACAATAATGCGTCGGTGACCCAACAAACTCTACCTACTCAGATAAAAACAGCCCACTTCCCGCCGGCCAAGTCTGGCTAGTCGACTTCGCGCGGCCCCAATTTTGTGGGCGTGGCACAGCGCCCCACTTCCCGCTGACAGAGAGGCTCTACCGTCTTTCCGCGGAGTGTCGGCGGGCAGTCGGTTATTCCTGGGGGTCATCGAACACTCACTCATCGATTCCCACATTGGAATCATCATTGCACCACAGACTAGAGTGGAGCCAATGAACAATTGCTGAGCAGAGAACGCCGTGTTGAGACTCTTTCCAAAACCCGCGCTATGTGCGACGCTGGCCTTGGGCAGGTGAACCACTGTCCGTTAATGTCATCTGCTAATGGGAAGGCTGCAAGAAGCAGTGAGTGTAAGAAGCTTGCCCGTAGAAGCTCACTCCTTACTTGTCAAATGCAGTTCAAGATGGAATCCCCAAGAGCGGATTTTTCGAATTTTGTTAGGAGAGACCTTTATTTAAAGGGTGATTTTGAAATGTGCCGCAAACTGTTTTAGGACCGTCTTCTGTCCGTCATCAGATTAGCCGTAAGGCGGTGGCAGAAGGGCCGCAGAGTGCGTGTTCACCGTATAAGGGCAGTCAACGAAACAGCGCTGCCGACTGCCCGCGACCGATCTATTGGCCTTCCGCGGGAGGGGTTACGGGATGTCGGCGAGTGATACCGCGGGAAGTGTGAAGTCTCTATCTGAGTACGTTCTCTGGCCGGCAAACCATTGATTCAGACCCAAAAAACGGTGGGTGGTTTCAGTGCGTACGATGCCTTTAAACAAAAATTCAACTCGACAATTCCTAACTAAGCCATAGAAAAGCGACGTTTCTGATAGACTTGAGCTGGAATGACATTTTCTTTCAGAAATTCCTCACCTACTTAAATCAACATATGATGAGGAAGACGTGTTTGGATCCCAAAGATCTAAAGGATTTAAAGAATTGAGACAATATCATCGAATGAGTTCGAAACTCAAACGAAGCGTTTTGTATCGTGTACAAATGAAGTTTTTTGTATCGTGTTTCACATCTTGAATTATGCTGGCGAAATGCATTACGGGAAATGTTATGAATGACTTTCTTGCTGAATAGTCGCCTCTCCCTAAAGCCTTGTTTTGACGGCATCGGTGCTGTTTTCCATCGCCCGCTGCTGCAGCGATGGAACAGCGGCGGCGATTTTGTTCATAGTGCATAGCCTCATGGACGATTGAAGAAAATCAATCAATCGATGGAAAGTAAAGATCAGTGGTCATTAGTAACATGTTCCGACTTGTAAACACTGATATCGTCATGTTAAAGGCAGTGTTTACGATAGATTTCACTTCCAATACATATCTCCACAGTTTACGGAAGGTCTGCTGCCCCACATAGCCAGGCATGCCTAGAAAGGACGCGAATGCCGCATTTTCGAGCCAATTCCTTGACATGACATTCCTATAATTCGACTAGGGACTGATTTTTAGAATCCGAGACGTTTTGGTAAACGTCCCAATGGAAGTTGTGAGTGATTAACAAAAATTAATGCAGGGTTTTCTAAACGAACTTTTTGGTAGGTCAAAAATTGACGAATTTGCTTCAAACTCACTGAAACTCCTCGGTCAAACAAAATGGGCAGAAAATAACTGCTAAGTACGCTGAGGTTTCTATACACTTGTATGCCAGGATACGGCATGGCGCTGTGGCCGGCCTGTCGGCACTGCAGACCCTATCCTCCAGATGCTAGTAGGGTCCTTCAGGTTTGTAGTGACTATTTGCACTTGACCATTGAGAAACTTATGACCTCGAATCTTTTTAAGCAGCGTCCATACGTGGCGAGAGCGTGCGGTTACGCGAAATCGATGGTCATCGTGGGCACACAATTCGCTAGCCGCTCACAGGCGCTCCTTCTCGCGCGCCCTCGCTCGCTCGCTCTCGCGCGCTTGCGCCCACACCACGAAGAAAGCAGAAAGTTTCAAGCTTACAGCTCCTTCACTAAAGCAGGTGGCATTGAACCTGTAGGGAAACGACTGCTCTTGCTTTTCATAATCCGACCACGGAAGTCGAAAATCATGGGAAATTATCAGCCGTTGCGGCGCCTCGGGCGATTGGTCACTAGATCAAACAATTTCAGTCGAATCAACATAAGGTACATAGGAAGGGAGTGTTTGCATGTGTTAATTTGCGGGCACGGGCTGCTCCGGCGGTGAGGAGCGTCGAGAGGCGCACAACAGCGGAAACGCACGCTCCCGCCACGTATGGACGCTGCCTTAATGCGTTGAATGGGGAAAAATAGTTCATTGGTAGTGGAATGACCGGAGCGCCTATTATTCGCTCCGGCGGATTAGGCGACCGCATTGGGACTGACTGATCAGAGGACGCTTCAATCCTCCTGGCGCGTGATTTGACTCTGGATATTTATAGTGCTCTTGCCAAATCTTTTTGCTACAACTCTTTTGCCGAATCTTTTCAGAACATTTCATGACGTTGTTCACCGCCAAATCTATCTTGAAAAATTTCACAACATTTGGAAGAATTCGTTAATCACTATATTCATTCCATAGAACTTTACAACATTTCAATGGTTTCTTTGAGCGCCAAATCTAATTACCAATACAATTTCCCACATTCGAAAAAATTTGTCGACCGTCTAATCCGTCAAAAGGAATTTCACAACATTTTTCAAGAATGCCAAATCCTTGACTTTTTCCGCGGAGCCTAACCTGCAGGAAATAATCTCATTATGAATTAATTTTGCTCTATACAGAATTGTTGAGGATTGAAGCACTTGTATGCATACAAACAAAATGAAAGAAAATGCCAGTTATAAGCAAGGTGAGGAATCCCTTTTTCGAGTGGCCATTATAGCCCCATATTTCTTTTTCGAGAGGCGACACTCGGTTGACTTACATCTCTTCCAACCCTTCATCGAAAACTACTACATATACTTCAATCCATTTTTTGATTTTCGAGATCATATCCCTTTGGGGTGTATGTACATGGTGAAAAAACCTCGAAAAAAATTTTTCCAGATTTTTTTCCGGTATGGTGTTTTCCGAAAGAGGGATGTCAGCTGCACATAAACAGCTAATTTTGTTCAAATCGAGGGAGTGGAAATGGGGCACGTTGCAGCCGTTGCAGCTTGTTTGCAGCCGTTTTTTGTCACTCCTGGCTCATTTTCTTCATTTCTTATGGTGTTGGGAGCCTAGGATACTTTTCGCCGCCTATCATTCCATTTTGAGAAGTCACCGAGGATGATCATTGTGAAAGCTGCCTTTAGTGGAGCATTGTTCAAAGGAGACGCGTTATTCGCTTGCAATCGCTTCATCGCTGCCGTTTCGGCCGAGACGGAGCTATGGTCAGCGGCTATTGGGAGTCACTCCTCCAGCAGCGAAGCAGTAAAGCATAGGATTTTGTCGCCGCGACAGAGCGATGTAGGACGTTTGCCACTATGCGATCACAATTTGAGCGTCTTTCAATTAGTCAGTAAAACCAGTGGCATCATGGGGCCCCCAAACCCAGCCCATAGGTTCGGGATCAGCTGTAGTCCGGCAGAAGTGGGCTGATCGGGGGCCGAGCCTCGCGCAACAAGGGTCGAAGCTGCCCCTTGCTGCTGCATTGCTGCAATCGCGCCGATCGTAAGAGCAGCAGCTGCTGCAGGATCACATCAGCCGCTCTTCCCGTCGTATGACAGCAACTTGCTCTGGCAAACAGGGTAGCAGGAAGGAGGGCACAGGGCAGGTTCACATTTCGGGCCCCACCCTTTATAGTCGAAAAGGGGCCTCTTCAAGGCGGAGCCTTCGTTCTTTCAAAGTAGCACGTTTCAGGAAAAACCAGCCTTTTCAGTCCGGAAGGGGAGAGGTAGGTGGCTAGCCATGCACGGCGATGACCGGCCTTGCCAAAGCTACGCGTCCTTCCTGACAATACGCTTTTACCGCCGCAAATATTTATATTCACCCTTCATCCTGCCCCAATACGCCCTTGCAAACGATTTGATTAACACCCGTACTGGTTTAGAATACTTAAGCAGGTTCGCCTAAAACCAGATTAAAATAAAGCGGTCCTTAGGATTTGCCGTAAATTCAAAATCACTCCCTACAACTTGGCTCTTGAGTGAGCCGGCTGAAGAAATCTGGAGCATCACACAATAAGAACTACATATACTAACGAATGAAAATTCCTGAAAGTTTAGGTTCCTGGCGAAAATAAAGATTTGGCATGGCCAACTTTTCGAAAAATCAGAAATATACTCAGTTAAAAGGGGAAGGTAAAGAAAAATGAAAAAAAGCTTTGAAATATTCATGAGAACCATTTGGCGTAGAATAATTTGATTTTTGGGAAATGTAGTGAAATAGGTGAAAGTATGACTTGGCAGTCGAGTTTGAACCATTTATTGATAAGAGTTGTGCAAAATGAGAGATCGCATTGTATACGCTTATCCGTAGAACATATCAAAGCAAAATCACGCGTGATATGGAACAAACAGTTGCTTTTACTTCACCTAATACGTGAAGACTGCGGTATTCCAGCTCCCGAACGAGCTTTTACTGCTTGCCTTATCACGCGTGAGTTTGCTCCGATATGTTCTACGGATAAGCTCATACAATGCTATGTCTCGTTTTGCACAACTCTTATCAATAAATGGTTCAAACTCGACTGCCAAATCATACTTTCACCTATTTCACTACATTTCCAAAAAATCAAATTATTCTACGCCTAATGGTTCTCATGAATATTTCAAAACTTTTTTTCATTTTTCTTTACCTTCCCCTTTTAACTGAGTATATTTCTATTTTTTCGAAAAAATGGCCGTTCCAAATATTTACTTTTGCCAGGAACCTAAACTTTCAGGAATTTCATTTAGTTTTTCTAAAGGTTTCCTTTCTAACATGGTTTCCGCCTGGTGGTGTCAATTCAAAGCAAACCCACTGATGCCCTGCCCCCTCCCCCCTTTTTATGACGTCCGGCACACTCCCATCAATGTCCTGTACACTTTCTGTGACGTCCTGCACACTCCCACTGATGTCCTGCACACTCCCACTGATGTCCTGCACACTTTTTATGAGGTGCTGCACACTCCCGCTTATGTCCTGCATACTGCCACTGATTTCCTGCACACTTTCTATAACGTCCTGCACACTCCCACTGATGTCCTGCACACCTTCTATGACATCCTGCATACTCCCACTGATGTCCTGCACACTTTCTACGGCGTTCTGCGCACACCCATTTGGGTCACAAGCACGCTCATGCCGATCATTTTTTCCGCAGGGCTACCGTAACCCTCCTTCGAAAATTTTCCAAGTGTCAGCCTGGATATGAGCACATCGTATTAGCCAACAATCATGTTTACACAATTTCGATCTCCTTAGCCACTTTCCAGTGGCTTCTCGAAGAGAGCGGTGTGTGAATGAATGCATACCACTCCTCTGCCCTTTTATACCCCGCATGTTATGAGCGTGTGTTATCGTTCGTAATCATTCGTTATTTTGTTCAAGAATGGTTACGGTAGCCCTGCGAAAAAAATGATCGGCATGTGCGTGCCTGTGTTTGGGTACCGCAAACTTTCTACGGCGTCTTGCGCACTTCCACTTGGTCACCTCACAGTTTCTACAGCGCCCAACGTACTTTCGTTTGGGTCACACACACTTTCCACGGCGTACTGCTGACACCCGTTTGAGTCCCGCACACTTTCTAGGCGCCCGGCGCGCTCTCATTTGGGTCCCACACATTTTCTTCGGCGTCCTGCGCACTCTCATTTGAGTACCACACACTTTCTACGGCGTCCTGAGCACTCTCATTTGGGTCCCACACACATTCTACGGCGTCCTGCGCACTCTCAATCGGACCCCACACACTTTCTACGGCGTCCGGCGCACTGTTATTTGGGTCCCACACACTTTCTACGGCGTTCTGCGCACACACATTTGGGACCCACACACTTTCTACGGCGTCCGACGCACTGTTATTTAGGTCCCACACATTTTCTACGGCGTCCTGCGCACACGCATTTGGGTCCCGCACACTTTCTACGGCGTCCTGAGCACACCCATTTGGAACACACACACTCTCTACGGCGTCCGACGCACTGTTATTCAGGTCCCACACATTTTCTACGGCGTCCTGAGCACTCTTATTTGGGTCCCACACACTTTCTACGGCGTCCGACGCACTGTTATTTGGGTCCCACACACTTTCTACGGCGTTCTGCGCACACCCATTTGGGACACACACACTTTCTACGGCGTCCGACGCTCTGTTATTTAGGTCCCACACATTCTGTACGGCGTCCTGGGCACTCTTATTTGGGTCCCACACACTTTCTACGGCGTCCGACGCACTGTTATTTAGGTCCCACACATTTTCTACGGCGTCCTGCGCACTCTCGTTTGGGTCCCACACATTTTCTACGGCGTCCTGAGCACTCTTATTTGGGTCCCACACACTTTCTACGGCGTCTGACGCACTGTTATTTGGGTCCCACACACTTTCTACGGCGTCCGACGCACTGTTATTTGGGTCCCACACACTTTCTACGGCGTTCTGCGCTCACCTATTTGGGTCCTGCACACTTTCTACGGCGCCCTCAGCACTCTCATTTGGGTCCCACACACTTTCTACGGCGTCCGACGCACTGTTATTTAGGTCCCACACATTTTCTACGGCGTCCTGAGCACTCTTATTTGGGTCCCACACACTTTCTACGGCGTCCGACGCACTGTTATTTGGGTCCCACACACTTTCTACGGCGTTCTGCGCACACCCATTTGGGACACACACACTTTCTACGACGTCCGACGCACTGTTATTTAGGTCCCACACATTCTGTACGGCGTCCTGGGCACTCTTATTTGGGTCCCACACACTTTCTACGGCGTTCTGCGCTCACCTATTTGGGTCCTGCACACTTTCTACGGCGCCCTCAGCACTCTCATTTGGGTCCCACACACTTTCTACGGCGTCCGACGCACACCCATTTGGGACACACACACTTTCTACGGCGTCCGACGCACTGTTATTTAGGTCCCACACATTTTCTACGGCGTCCTGAGCACTCTTATTTGGGTCCCACACACTTTCTACGGCGTCCGACGCACTGTTATTTGGGTCCCACACACTTTCTACGGCGTTCTGCGCACACCCATTTGGGACACACACACTTTCTACGACGTCCGACGCACTGTTATTTAGGTCCCACACATTCTGTACGGCGTCCTGGGCACTCTTATTTGGGTCCCACACACTTTCTACGGCGTCCTGCGCACTCTCGTTTGGGTCCCACACACTTTCTACGGCGTCCGACGCACTGTTATTTAGGTCCCACACATTTTCTACGGCGAACTGCTCACACCCATTTGAGTCCCGCACACTTTCTAGGCGCCCGGCGCGCTCTCATTTGGGTCCCACACATTTTCTTCGGCGCCCTGCGCACTCTCATTTGAGTACCACACACTTTCTACGGCGTCCTGAGCACTCTCATTTGGGTCCCACCCACATTCTACGGCGTCCTGCGCACTCTCAATCGGATCCCACACACTTTCTACGGCGTCCGACGCACTGTTATTTAGGTCCCACACATTTTCTACGGCGTCCTGCGCACACGCATTTGGGTCCCGCACACTTTCTACGGCGTCCTGAGCACTTTCATTCGGGTCCCACACACTTTATACGGCGTTCTGCGCACACCCATTTGGGACACACACACTCTCTACGGCGTCCGACGCACTGTTATTTAGGTCCCACACATCTTCTACGGCGTCCTGAGCACTCTTATTTGGGTCCCACACACTTTCTACGGCGTCCGACGCACTGTTATTTGGGTCCCACACACTTTCTACGGCGTTCTGCGCACACCCATTTGGGACACACACACTTTCTACGGCTCCGACGCACTGTTATTTAGGTCCCACACATTCTGTACGGCGTCCTGGGCACTCTTGTTTGGGTCCCACACACTTTCTACGGCGTCCGACGCACTGTTATTTAGGTCCCACACATTTTCTACGGCGTCCTGCGCACTCTCGTTTGGGTCCCACACATTTTCTCCGGCGTCCTGAGCACTCTTATTTGGGTCCCACACACTTTCTACGTCGTCTGGCGCACTGCTATTTGGTTCCCACACACTTTCTACGGCGTCGTGCGCTCTCTCGTTTGGGTCCCACACATTTTCTACGGCGTCCTGAGCACTCTTATTTGGGTCCCACACACTTTCTACGGCGTCTGACGCACTGTTATTTGGGTCCCACACACTTTCTACGGCGTCCGACGCACTGTTATTTAGGTCCCACACATTTTCTACGGCGTCCTGAGCACTCTTATTTGGGTCCCACACACTTTCTACGGCGTTCTGCGCTCACCCATTTGGGTTCCGCACACTTTCTACGGCGTCCTGAGCACTCTCATTTGGGTCCCACACACTTTCTACAGCGTCCGTCGCACAGTTATTTAGGTCCCACACATTTTCTACGGCGTCCCGAGCACTCTTATTTGGGTCCCACACACTTTCTACGGCGTCCGACGCACTGTTATTTGGGTCCCACACACTTTCTACGGCGTTCTGCGCACACCCATTTGGGACACACACACTTTCTACGGCGTCCGACGCACTGTTATTTAGGTCCCACACATTCTGTACGGCGTCCTGGGCACTCTTATTTGGGTCCCACACACTTTCTACGGCGTCCGACGCACTGTTATTTAGGTCCCACACATTTTCTACGGCGTCCTGCGCACTCTCGTTTGGGTCCCACACATTTTCTACGGCGTCCTGAGCACTCTTATTTGGGTCCCACACACTTTCTACGGCGTCTGACGCACTGTTATTTGGGTCCCACACACTTTCTACGGCGTCCGACGCACTGTTATTTGGGTCCCACACACTTTCTACGGCGTTCTGCGCTCACCTATTTGGGTCCTGCACACTTTCTCCGCCGCCCTCACCCCTCTCATTTGGCTCCCACACACTTTCTCCGGCGCCCGCCGCACACCCATTTGGGACACACACTTTCTACGGCGTCCGACGCACTGTTATTTAGGTCCCACACATTTTCTACGGCGTCCTGAGCACTCTTATTTGGGTCCCACACACTTTCTACGGCGTCCGACGCACTGTTATTTGGGTCCCACACACTTTCTACGGCGTTCTGCGCACACCCATTTGGGACACACACACTTTCTACGACGTCCGACGCACTGTTATTTGGGTCCCACACATTCTGTACGGCGTCCTGGGCACTCTTATTTGGGTCCCACACACTTTCTACGGCGTCCTGCACTCTCGTTTGGGTCCCACACACTTTCTACGGCGTCCTGAGCACTCATTTGGGTCCACACACTTTCTACGGCGTCCGACGCACTGTTATTTAGGTCCCACACATTTTCTACGGCGTCCTGCTCACACCATTTGAGTCCCGCACACTTTCTAGGCGCCCGGGCGCTCTCATTTGGGTCCCACACATTTTCTTCGGCGCCCTGCACTCTCATTTAGTACCACACACTTTCTACGGCGTCCTGACAGCACTCTCATTTGGGTCCCACACATTCTACGGCGTCCTGTCTCTCGGCGTCCGACTCCCATCACACTTTCTACGGCGTCCGGCGCACTGTTATTTGGGTCCCACACACTTTCTACGGCGTCCGACGCACTGTTATTTAGGTCCCACACACTTTTCTACGGCGTCCTGCGTCGTCCGACGCACTGTTATTTAGGTCCCACACATTTTCTACGGCGTCCTGAGCACTCTTATTTGGGTCCCACACACTTTCTACGGCGTTCTGCGCACACCCATTTGGGTCACACACACTTTCTACGGCGTCCGACGCACTGTTAGTTGGGTCCCACACATTTTCTACGGCGTCCTGAGGTCTCTTATTAGGGTCCCACACACTTTCTACGGCGTCCCGCGCACTGTTACTTGGGGCCCACACACTTCCCACGGCGTCCTGCGCACACCCATTTGGGACACACTTTCTACGGCGTCCGACGCACTGTTATTTAGGTCCCACACATTCTGTACGGCGTCCTGGGCACTCTTATTTGGGTCCCACACACTTTCTACGGCGTCCGACGCACTGTTATTTAGGTCCCACACATTTTCTACGGCGTCCTGCGCACTCTCGTTTGGGTCCACACATTTTCTACGGCGTCCTGAGCACTCTTATTTGGGTCCCACACACTTTCTACGGCGTCTGACGCACTGTTGATTTGGGTCCTGCACTCTTTCTACGGCGTCCGCACTGTTATTTGGGTCCACACACTTTCTACGGCGTTCTGCGCTCACCTATTTGGGTCCTGCACACTTTCTACGGCGCCCTCAGCACTCTCATTTGGGTCCCACACACTTTCTACGGCGTCCGACACTGTTATTTAGGTCCACACATTTTCTACGGCGTCCTGAGCACTCTTATTTGGGTCCCACACACTTTCTACGGCGTCCGACGCACTGTTATTTGGGTCCCACACACTTTCTACGGCGTTCTGCGCACACCCATTTGGGACACACACACTTTCTACGACGTCCGACGCACTGTTATTTAGGTCCCACACATTCTGTACGGCGTCCTGGGCACTCTTATTTGGGTCCCACACACTTTCTACGGCGTTCTGCGCTCACCTATTTGGGTCCTGCACACTTTCTACGGCGCCCTCAGCACTCTCATTTGGGTCCCACTTTCTACGGCGTACTGCGCACACCCATTTGGGTCCCGCACACTTTCCACGGCGTCCGACGCACTGTTATTTGGGTCCCACAGATTTTTTACGGCGTCCTGAGCACTCTCATTTGGGTCCCGCACACTTTCTACGTCGTCCGAAGCACTGTTATTTGGGTCCCACACATTTTCTACGGCGTACTGCGCACACCCATTTGGGTCCCGCACACTTTCTACGGCGTCCGACGCACTGTTATTTAGGTCCCACACATTCTGTACGGCGTCCTGGGCACTCTTATTTGGGTCCCACACACTTTCTACGGCGTCCTGCGCACTCGTTTGGGTCCCACACACTTTCTACGGCGTCCGACGCACTGTTATTTAGGTCCCACACATTTTCTACGGCGAACTGCTCACACCCATTTGAGTCCCGCACACTTTCTAGGCGCCCGGCGCGCTCTCATTTGGGTCCCACACATTTTCTTCGGCGCCCTGCGCACTCTCATTTGAGTACCACACACTTTCTACGGCGTCCTGAGCACTCTCATTTGGGTCCCACCACATTCTACGGCGTCCTGCGCACTCTCAATCGGATCCCACACACTTTCTACGGCGTCCGGCGCACTGTTATTTGGGTCCCACACACTTTCTACGGCGTCCGACGCACTGTTATTTAGGTCCCACACATTTTCTACGGCGTCCTGCGCACACGCATTTGGGTCCCGCACACTTTCTACGGCGTCCTGAGCACTTTCATTCGGGTCCCACACACTTTATACGGCGTTCTGCGCACACCCATTTGGGACACACACACTCTCTACGGCGTCCGACGCACTGTTATTTAGGTCCCACACATCTTCTACGGCGTCCTGAGCACTCTTATTTGGGTCCCACACACTTTCTACGGCGTCCGACGCACTGTTATTTGGGTCCCACACACTTTCTACGGCGTTCTGCGCACACCCATTTGGGACACACACACTTTCTACGGCTCCGACGCACTGTTATTTAGGTCCCACACATTCTGTACGGCGTCCTGGGCACTCTTGTTTGGGTCCCACACACTTTCTACGGCGTCCGACGCACTGTTATTTAGGTCCCACACATTTTCTACGGCGTCCTGCGCACTCTCGTTTGGGTCCCACACATTTTCTCCGGCGTCCTGAGCACTCTTATTTGGGTCCCACACACTTTCTACGGCGTCTGACGCACTGCTATTTGGGTCCCACACACTTTCTACGGCGTCCTGCGCACTCTCGTTTGGGTCCCACACATTTTCTACGGCGTCCTGAGCACTCTTATTTGGGTCCCACACACTTTCTACGGCGTCTGACGCACTGTTATTTGGGTCCCACACACTTTCTACGGCGTCCGACGCACTGTTATTTAGGTCCCACACATTTTCTACGGCGTCCTGAGCACTCTTATTTGGGTCCCACACACTTTCTACGGCGTTCTGCGCTCACCCATTTGGGTTCCGCACACTTTCTACGGCGTCCTGAGCACTCTCATTTGGGTCCCACACACTTTCTACAGCGTCCGTCGCACAGTTATTTAGGTCCCACACATTTTCTACGGCGTCCCGAGCACTCTTATTTGGGTCCCACACACTTTCTACGGCGTCCGACGCACTGTTATTTGGGTCCCACACACTTTCTACGGCGTTCTGCGCACACCCATTTGGGACACACACACTTTCTACGGCGTCCGACGCACTGTTATTTAGGTCCCACACATTCTGTACGGCGTCCTGGGCACTCTTATTTGGGTCCCACACACATTCTACGGCGTCCGACGCACTGTTATTTAGGTCCCACACATTTTCTACGGCGTCCTGCGCACTCTCGTTTGGGTCCCACACATTTTCTACGGCGTCCTGAGCACTCTTATTTGGGTCCCACACACTTTCTACGGCGTCTGACGCACTGTTATTTGGGTCCCACACACTTTCTACGGCGTCCGACGCACTGTTATTTGGGTCCCACACACTTTCTACGGCGTTCTGCGCTCACCTATTTGGGTCCTGCACACTTTCTACGGCGCCCTCAGCACTCTCATTTGGGTCCCACACACTTTCTACGGCGTCCGACGCACACCCATTTGGGACACACACACTTTCTACGGCGTCCGACGCACTGTTATTTAGGTCCCACACATTTTCTACGGCGTCCTGAGCACTCTTATTTGGGTCCCACACACTTTCTACGGCGTCCGACGCACTGTTATTTGGGTCCCACACACTTTCTACGGCGTTCTGCGCACACCCATTTGGGACACACACACTTTCTACGACGTCCGACGCACTGTTATTTAGGTCCCACACATTCTGTACGGCGTCCTGGGCACTCTTATTTGGGTCCCACACACTTTCTACGGCGTCCTGCGCACTCTCGTTTGGGTCCCACACATTTTCTACGGCGTCCTGAGCACTCTTATTTGGGTCCCACACACTTTCTACGGCGTCCGACGCACTGTTATTTAGGTCCCACACATTTTCTACGGCGTACTGCTCACACCCATTTGAGTCCCGCACACTTTCTAGGCGCCCGGCGCGCTCTCATTTGGGTCCCACACATTTTCTTCGGCGCCCTGCGCACTCTCATTTGAGTACCACACACTTTCTACGGCGTCCTGAGCACTCTCATTTGGGTCCCACACACATTCTACGGCGTCCTGCGCACTCTCAATCGGATCCCACACACTTTCTACGGCGTCCGGCGCACTGTTATTTGGGTCCCACACACTTTCTACGGCGTCCGACGCACTGTTATTTAGGTCCCACACATGTTCTACGGCGTCCTGCGCACACGCATTTGGGTCCCGCACACATTCTACGGCGTCCTGCGCACTCTCAATCGGATCCCACACACTTTCTACGGCGTCCGGCGCACTCTTATTTGGGTCCCACACACTTTCTACGGCGTCCGACGCACTGTTATTTGGGTCCCACACACTTTATACGGCGTTCTGCGCACACCCATTTGGGACACACACACTCTCTACGGCGTCCGACGCACTGTTATTTAGGTCCCACACATTTTCTACGGCGTCCTGAGCACTCTTATTTGGGTCCCACACACTTTCTACGGCGTTCTGCGCACACCCATTTGGGACACACACACTTTCTAAGGCGTCCGACACACTGTTATTTAGGTCCCACACATTCTGTACGGCGTCCTGGGCACTCTTATTTGGGTCCCACACACTTTCTACGGCGTCCGACGCACTGTTATTTAGGTCCCACACATTTTCTACGGCGTCTTGCGCACTCTCGTTTGGGTCCCACACATTTTCTACGGCGTCCTGAGCACTCTTATTTGGGTCCCACACACTTTCTACGGCGTCTGACGCACTGCTATTTGGGTCCCACACACTTTCTACGGCGTCCGACGCACTGTTATTTGGGTCCCACACACTTTCTACGGCGTCCGACGCACTGTTATTTAGGTCCCACACATTTTCTACGGCGTCCTGCGCACTCTCGTTTGGGTCCCACACATTTTCTACGGCGTCCTGAGCACTCTTATTTGGGTCCCACACACTTTCTACGGCGTCTGACGCACTGTTATTTGGGTCCCACACACTTTCTACGGCGTCCGACGCACTGTTATTTAGGTCCCACACATTTTCTACGGCGTCCTGAGCACTCTTATTTGGGTCCCACACACTTTCTACGGCGTTCTGCGCTCACCCATTTGGGTTCCGCACACTTTCTACGGCGTCCTGAGCACTCTCATTTGGGTCCCACACACTTTCTACAGCGTCCGTCGCACAGTTATTTGGGTCCCACACACTTTCTACGGCGTTCTGCGCACACCCATTTGGGTCCCGCACACTTTCTACGGCGTCCTGCGCACTCTCATTTGGGTCCCACACAGTTTCTACGGCGTTCTGCGCACACTCGTTTGGGTCCCACACACGTTCTACTTCTGACTCACACCGTGCGGCGTTGCAAGAGGTACTTCCAAGATCCCGCCGCATTGATTGAAGCGTTGCCCCGTCTCAGGGAGCGTTCAATCCCGAGAAAAAGCCTATCAGTAATGGTCTTCATTTCATTAGTTCATTTCTGAAAGTTGGGCTCCGCAGAAAAGGTCAAGGATTTGGCGTTGCTCTTAAATGTCGTGAAATTGTTTTATTGGATTTGGCTCTCAACTTGATTTTTCAAATGTAGTGAAATTGTCGAATTGATTTGGCTGTGATGATACTATATGCAGATAACATAATCATTAAATGTAGTGAAATTGTTGCAAACGAATTTGGCTGGAGCTCTATGAATTATCACAGTCAAATCACGCGTCAGAAGGTCCTCTGGCGAGCAAATAAAGACAAAAAGAAAACAATAATCCTCAGCCAACAATGAACGAAACTTGGCCTTATAGACTAGAAATAAGGTTTTCGAATGTTATTCTGCCTTTTCAGTGTAGCTCCTACTAAGGTACCAGACCTTCCTTCACCGATTAGATAAAAATCATGAAAACGAAATCTAACGCAATTTATTAGCTACTAATGCTATGTCTTCGTGTCCTCAACGCTTTGACGGTTCACTTTGTATGAGAAGGTTTTTCTGCTAGAGTTATTCTTGTTCTCATTTGATTCAATATGCGCTCCAAGAGAAACCCCTTCTGACGCGTGATTTGACTGTGATAATTCATAGAGCTCCAGCCAAATTCGTTTGCAACAATTTCACTACATTTAATGATTATGTTATCTGCATATAGTATCATCACAGCCAAATCAATTCGACAATTTCACTACATTTGAAAAATCAAGTTGAGAGCCAAATCCAATAAAACAATTTCACGACATTTAAGAGCAACGCCAAATCCTTGACCTTTTCTGCGGAGCCCAACTTTCAGAAATTTCACAACTTTTTACAAGGGTTTCCCTTCTACAATATCGTCAAGCTCTAAAAGTCAAGTTGTTTTTCTTTAAAACATAGTGGTAGAAATGAAGAAACAACCGCACCGCTGCTAAGACTGCAAGATAATTGTTGCAACGCGGCTTCCTACAAATAAGATACAAGGCACATACTTTTTGAATTTAAAAGTCGAAAAATGAAGAAATGAGTTTCAAAATTACCCAATTGTACAGGTTCTAGGCACTATTCTAGACGGGGGGGAGGGCACGCACCATTCAAGACAAAAATGAAATGAACGGCCAATTGGTGAGGCTACCAGTCGAAGTATTTCCGTAGAGCTCTAATAAAAACAATGATTGATAGCGCAGTATCAGGCATCTTTTATCAGAGTTTTTCATCATTTCTATGAGTAAATCTTGGGTGGCCCCACCACGTCTAGGATAGACCCAGGGTCAGCCGCTCTAGCCAAACTTCACCGGTTCATGCTGATGTGGCTCGTCTGCGCCGGCCCATATGTCTGTTTCGGAACAAGAACGATAGGTAAAGGCAGTGTTCACGATGAATATCGAACTCGAGTTCGACCCAAAAATGGGATTGTTTGGTCGTGAGATAACTAATAGTGAAGAAACAGCGAAGAAAAACGTCCAGAAAAAATCAAAATAACGGTTTCTTAATTCAGGGCGTGGACGAGAATCATGGATCCTGCTGATTTCGTCAAGCGCGCGCTAATCGCGAAATCTGCGCGAATCGGTAATGCTAACTGCGGCAGAGTTGCTTGGCAATTTGCCATCGAAACGCGTGCGGCGCCACAAGCTCGTCCGATTGGGGGGCGGACCGGGATAGGTAGGCGCATCGGGAGAGCCCGCAAAGCCGTTTGTATTTATTTCTGGCCAGTTTACGTTGCTTTCTTCGACCCTATCCTCTACAGCACCTGCCAACTTAGTGTTTCACACCGAGACCTCGAGAACGAGATTTATCGAGAACACTGCCTTCAAGTGCGTCAGAAGAGGGCTACCGTAATCTTACTAATAATGTTATTCGGCTCTCGTAAACAAATTGGATGATACAAAATTGACCAAGGGTAAAGTATACAAGAAGTGAAGAGCGGTGTGTCTTGATTCACACACCGTCCTTCTCCAGAGGTCAGCAGTTGAGGATCTGCCTGGACTACAAAGCAGGAAAACATCACCACCTGTAGGGAAGATGAAGCGTATTCGGAGTCAGAACCTAGAAAATTTTAGAGCCAACTCGAGTGAGATTACGGTAGCCCTGTTCTGGCGGACTTAACTATCGTTCTTGTAGATTCGGAGGCCTGGCTTGCATACGGTGTCCTGAATATTAA
Source organism: Aplectana chamaeleonis (assembly GCA_029168955.1). Classification (NCBI taxonomy): domain Eukaryota; kingdom Metazoa; phylum Nematoda; class Chromadorea; order Rhabditida; family Cosmocercidae; genus Aplectana; species Aplectana chamaeleonis. The sequence goes on from JAPDOI010000291.1 coordinate 483,689, forward strand.
ACTGAGGTCCTGCACACTCCTACTGAGATCGAGCACACATTCCATGAAGTCCTGCTCATCCTTACAGGGGTGTTTCACACGTTTCATGATGTCCTGCACACTCCTACTGATGTCCTGCACACATTCCACGAAGTTCTGCTCATCCTTACAGGGGTCTTGCACACGTTTCATGATGTCCTGCACACTCCTACTAAGGTCCTGCACACATTCCATGATGTCCTGCACACCCCTATTGGGGTCCTGCACACGTTCTATGATTTCCTGCACAATTTTACTAAGGTCCTACACAGATTCCATGACGTCCTGCTCATCCCTACTGGGGTCCTGCACACGCTTCATGATGTCCTGCACACTCCTACTGATGTCCTGCACACATTCCATGAAGTCCTGCTCATCCCCACTGGGGTCTTGCACACGTTTCATGATGTCCTGCACACTCCTACTAAGGTCTTGCACACATTCTACGACGTCCTGCACACCCCTACTGGGGTCCTGCACAGGTCCCATGATGTCCTGCACACTACTACTGAGGTTTTGCACACATTCTACGACGTCCTGCACACCCCTACTGGGGTCCTGCACAGGTTCCATGATGTCCTGCACACTCCTACTAAGGTCCCGCACATTCCTACTGAGGTCCTGCACACATTCTACGACGTCCTGCACACCCCTACTGGGGTCCTGTACATGTCCCATGATGTCCTGCATGCTCCTACTAAGGTCCTGCACACTCCCACTGAGGTTCTGCACACATTCTACGACGTCCTGCACACCCCTACTGGGGTCCTGCACAGGTCCCATGATGTCCTGCACACTCCTACTAAGGTTTTGCACACGTTCCATAATGTCCTGCACACTCCTACTGAAGTCCTGCACAGGTCCCATGATGTCCTGCACACTCCTACTAAGGTCCTGCACACTCCTACTGAGGTCCTGCACACATTCTACGACGTCCTGTACACCCCTACTGGGGTCCTGCACCGGTCCCATAATGTCCTGCACACTCCTACTGAGGTCCTGCACACCCCTACTGGGGTCCTGCACAGGTCCCATGATGTCCTGCACACTCCTACTGGGGTCCTGCACAGGTCCCATGATGTCCTGCACACTCCTACTAAGGTCCTGCACACTCCTACTGAGGTCCTGCACACATTTTACGACGTCCTGCACACCCCTACTGGGGTCCTGCACAGGTCCCATAATGTCCTGCACACTCCTGCTGAGGTCCTGCACTCCCCTAAAGGGGTCCTGCACAGGTCCCATGATGTCCTGCACACTCCTACTGAGGTCCTGCACACTCCTACTGAGGTCCTGCACACATTCTACGACGTCCTGCACACCCCTACTGGGGTCCTGCACAGGTTCCATGATGTCCTGCACACTCCTACTAAGGTCCTGCACACGTTCCATGATGTCCTGCACACATTCTACGACGTCCTGCACACCCCTACTGGGGTCCTGCACAGGTCACATGATGTCCTGCACACTCCTACTGAGGTCCTGCACACATTCTACCACGTCCTGCACACCCCTACTGGGGTCCTGCACAGGTCCCATAATACCCTGCACACTCCTACTGAGGTCCTGCACACCCCTACTGGGGTCCTGCACAGGTCCCATGATGTCCTGCACACTCCTACTAAGGTCCTGCACACTCCTGCTGAGGTCCTGCACACATTCTACGACGTCCTGCACACCCCTACTGGGGTCCTGCACAGGTTCCATGATGTCCTGCACACTCCTACTAAGGTCCTGCACACTCCTACTGAGGTCCTGCACACATTCTACGACGTCCTGCACACCCCTACTGGGGTCCTGCACAGGTCCCATGATGTCCTGCACACTCCTACTAAGGTCCTGCACACTCCTACTGAGGTCCTGCACACATTCTACGACGTCCTGCACACCCCTACTGGGGTCCTGCACAGGTCCCATGATGTCCTCCACACTCCTACTAAGGTCCTGCACACTCCTACTGAGGTCCAGCACACATTCTACGGCGTCCTGCACACCCCTACTGAGGGGTTGCTGTAGTTCCACGACGTCCTACATACTCCTACTGCGATCTCGCATAGTCAACCGACACTTCAGCACACCATGCGACGACTTCTTATCTTTGGTGCGCATGGTACAAACACGCGCCACGCTCAAAAACAACCCTTCCGCATAGCGTCCTCTTCCAAGCCGGACGTTTTGAGTACACCACCCTAGAGAGCAAGGTATTTATATGGAGTCTCTAAGAAAACAATGACTGATAACGAAAAAACCCGTCATTTTTATAAACTAATCTTGAGAGGCCGGTTTCCTAGTTTGAACCGCCGGTTACGGGCCCAGAAGTCATTATGGTGAGTTCTGACAATTATTTTCGTCATTCCCGTGGCCGATTACCTCTAGTCACAAATTTTCGAGCGATTTGGTCCACGCCTTCCAAAAAAATGGTTTTCGACGGACGGAGGTGGAGGCGGAGGCGGAGGCGGTGGCGGAGGCGGAGGCGGAGGCGGAGGCGGTGGTGGAGAACGTTTTTGCGTACTTTGAGAGGTCATAACTTTAGAAAGCGGGGACCAGTTGGGATAAAAAGTTGCACACATATGTAATTTCTTGCAGCGCATCGAATGGTGTACAGCTCATACCTCTGGTGACGGTATGAATAGGTGATCTCATTGTAGGGCATCCGCGCGGGAAGAGATCAAAGCCAAATCCTGGTGAGCGCTTCGCGCTCACCACAATTATCTAACTGTTTTGCTTTCCTACGGATTAGTATGATTTGGAAATGAAACATTCGTGGGAAACTCGTTAAGAGAAGTGAAATGTCCTCTGCTACTGATTGGGCATGGGAATAAACTCAAAAGAAGCGCTAAAAACTCAGTGAAATGATTCATCGTTGATTTGGCTGTGCACTTGTTTATTAAACAACCAAAATTGAGTGTGAGATTGAAAAACCAAATCACGCACTTCTTACTAAGCACACACATTTAATCGTGTGGCTGCAATTCTCTTAATTGACAACATTCGCATAGACACATTACGTGATGTTATTTTCACTTTCATTAATTGACAGTAAATCGGAAGCGAACGCGTCAAATAATTTAGTAATGCTTGAAAATCAATATTTCTGAATGATTGAGGTGGGAGACACAACATGATTTTGCAAGGACCTGAGACTTGTTAACCTAAACTGCAAGCGTTAGGTTGATTTCTGAAGAGATGTGCGTGATTTGGTTTTTCAATCTCACTTGTTGTTTAGTAAACAAGTGCACAGCCAAATCAACGATGAATCATTTCACTGAGTTTTTAGCGCTTCTTTCGAGTTTATTCCCATGCCAAATCAGTAGCAAAGGACATTTCACTTCTTTTAACGAGTTTCTCACAAATATTTCATTTCCAAATCATACTAATCCGTTGCAAAGCAAAACAGTTAGATAATTTCACTTTTTTTAGCGTAGGTTTCCTTTTAAAGGCACATTACACCCTCAGATATGACCTTTCAAATGTTCATGCAGTTGTGTAGTAGACCCCTCTTGCATAACACTTGCCCACCCCTTCTAGCGCCACCACAGTTCACACCCTTTTTCATGGTTTCCGAACCCAATAACGACTAGATGAACGGATGAATCACAACCGCGTTTTCGATTTTCACTCCTCTGCCGGTCCTCCCAGTTGGTTCGAACACACGATCCGTAACGCTTGGCGTACTCGCAGTTGGGTCCCGCCCTCTTTCCCCGGCGCTTGGCGCTTTTTAAGTCGAGTCCTACACACTCTCTCCTGCGCTTCGCGCACTCCCAGTTGGGTCCCTCACGCTTTTCTCGGCGCTTGGCGCATCCGAAGTTGGGTCCCACACAGGTTTCCCGGCGCTTGGCGCGTTCCCAGTTGGGTCCCGCACACTTTCTCCGGCGCTTGGCGCTTTTTAAGTCGAGTCGCACACGCTTTCCCCGGCGCTTGGCGCACTTCCAGTTGGGTTCCCGCACGCTTTCGTCGGCGCTTGGCGTACCCAAAGTTGGGTCCCGCACACATTCTCCGGCGTTTGGCGTGCTCCCAGTTAGATCATGCCCACTATCCCCGGCGCTTGGAGCGCTCCCAGTTGGGTCCCGCACACTTTCTCCGGCGCTCGGCGCTTTTTATTTGGGGTCCCGCACACGTTCCCCGTCGCTTGGCACACTTTTAGATGGGTCGCGAGCACGTTCCCCGGCGCTCGGCGCTTTTTATTTGGGGTCCCGCACACGTTCTCCTCCGCTTGGCGCACTCCTAGTTGGGTACCGTAAACGTTCCCCGGCGCTCAGCACAGTTCTAGTTGAGTTCCGCATACGTTGCCCGGCGCTTGGCGCACTTCTTCTTGGGTCCTGCAGACGTTCCTTGGCGCTTGGCGCACCTCTAGTGGGTCCTGCACACGTTCCCCGGCGCTTGGCACACTTCTAGATGGGTCCCGCATTCATTCCCCGGTGCTTGGCGTACTTCTAGATGTGTCCTGCACGCGTTCTTCGGCGCTTGGCGCACTTCTAGTTGAGTCCCGCACACGTTCCCCGGCTCTCGGAGCACCTCTACTTGGGTCCTGCACACGTTCTCCGGCGCTTGGCGCGCTTATAGCTGGGTTCCGCACACGTTCCCGAAGCCTCGCGCACTTCTTGATGTCCCGCAATAAACTGTGTGCATACGGTTCCTGATGGACGTAAAGCAGACCTACCCTAACGCTTGCAATCAATTCACTCTCATCACAATACCACTTCATTTCTCTCAATTGGCCAACCATGTTTCATATCATTGAAAAGTTTCACCGGACTCACACACACACACACACACACACACACACACACACACACACACACACACACACACACACACACACACACACACACACACACACACACACACACACACACACACACACACACACACACACACACACACACACACACACACACACACACACACACACACACACACACACACATACACACACACACACACACACACATACACATTTTGAAATTCACAAATTTTTCAATATCTCGAGAACCACAAAGCGGATTTTTCTGAAATTTGGGCAGTGTTAAGAACCTTTACCGCTCTACATTTTGTGAAAATGCCAAGTTCGGAACTATCTTCCAAACCGAGATACTGTAACGAGGGATTTGCGCAGAAGCAATCCTTTTCCGAATCAGGTGCGCGCGCAGCGCGCACCACAATTATTACGAATGAGTAAACGTCGAATGGTTTATAATAACATGTTTACGTGTTTTTGTCTTACTTGACCCTCAATTTTGAGGTCCCGCAAAAATTGAGCTACCAACTTCAAATTTTGACAGGAGCTAGGTGCAATCATAACCAACTTTCTGGCCAAAAATGAGCTTTCTAGCTCAACGATAAGTGTTCCAACAAGATCGTGTACGCCAACTGAAAAAAAAAGGAGATGAACCCTTTTTTCGACCAAAATCACGTGGTGTTGACAATTATTCTCGAATCTCAGGAAACCATTCCGGACCATTTTTTGAACAGTTATTCAACTTTCTAAAGTACATTAAATGCAAAAAGAAAGGACTTCCTACGTTTACTCTGGACCCTTATGCTGATATCAGGGAGTTGCGCGATGGCGAATCAAAGCCAAATCTGGTGAGCGCTTCGCGCTCCCCACAATTTATCGCTCGGTGTTACGCACACACAATAGAGGTTAAACGTGTATTCAAAAAGCCTTTGGAGGCAACTGCATGGTGATCGTGATATTGATATGCAGGAAGGTGACCGTGTTTCGGAGAAGGCAACGATGACGTACAAGTACAGTGGAGTCCACCAAGAGTGTTTCATATATTCTTCATTACCGAGCTACTCGCAGTCGTATTATCAGTATCGTAGGTGCGAAACGGTTGTTTTTCGAAAAAATCAATGGTGAGGATGGAGAAATCATTCTCAAAACCGCACCGCTTCTATGATAGTGATACAGAAAAGTGCGAGTAGCGGGGAAATGAAGGCTACTTATAAATGAGAAACGGTCGATTGGAGATCAATGAACATGAAACTCGTAGCAGCACAACCGCTCTCGCTCAATCGGTATCGAGAGTGCTGGTATGGGATTTATGCACATTGATCCCCAGCCGATCGCTTCTTATTGATAAGTAAATGGGACACTCTTGCTGGACTCCACTATATGACAGAAAACAGTACTTACAAAGCCTAATCGAGCTGAGTTTCAGTAACCATAAGTTTAGTTTAGAAGTAACCGGATTGGGAATGACGAGCAGAACAAATGAAAAGACTTCGCAAGAAAAGTGAGATGGATTAAATGTGAAGCATGTTCATCGAACAGTAGGCAGAGTGAAGAAGGAATGAAATCGGAAACGAAAAACATTCGGCATCAAGAAACCTAGAAACGCCAGAGCTGCCCAAGGTTGCTTCAGTAAGACGATTATAATTTGCGAACGGCACAAGTACTCACCACAGGAATTATCCTGTCAAAGTTGCGCTTTGCTCTATCGAAGAAAGTTGAAATCTGTTTGACGTTTTCCATGTTAAGGCGCCTAAGAACACACACATTTTTAGACGAAGGTATTAACAATGTTGCTGATATGAAAGGCTCCTCATCTCACCTTAGACCTCAGTCGGCTCTTCTGAGCCGCTCTTGGAAGGTGGCCTTAGTAATTTTCCAGAAGATCCACCGGATACCGGAATTTTTGTCGCCGAGAGAATCTCTCCACGGCTTTGGGGGGGGGAGAGATACCGAAGTGTGGGTCTATGTCCCCACGGTTTGCAGTGGGGTGCACCTCACTGTGCACAGTGGTGGAAGGCTCACCCCCTCACCCGTTGGGATCGCAACAGGGATGACCCTTTTATGATGTCCCCGGGGTTCCCTGGGCAACCACTAAACCCCCGCTTGTGCCCCGTCCATTTTTTCTAGCGCTCTGTGCCTTCCCAGTTGAGCCCTTTGCACTCTCCCGGCGCTATGCGCACTCCCACTTGGGTTCCATCCAATTTTTCTGGCACTCTGTGCACTCCCATTTAGGTCCCGTGCACTTTTCCCGGCGCTCTGCGCACCTCCGCTTGGTGTGTGATGGTGTATATATGTTGGTGTGTGTTGGTGTATGTGTGTGTTGGTGTGTGAGTGTAGGTGTGTGTGTGTTGGGGTGTGTGTGTTGGTTTGTGTGTGTGTTGGTGTGTGTGTTGGTGTGTGTGTGTGTGTGTGTGTGTGTGTGTGTGTATGTGTGTGTGTGTGTGTGTGTGTGTGTGTGTGTGTGTGTGTGTGTGTGTGTGTGTGTGTTGTTCTCGCTCCTCCTTATTCGTCATACACCTTCCAAAGTGGTGTGCCTCTTCGAACTCTAGTAACTTTCCTGAACGATTCGCTCTTCCTTGACCCCTATGCACCTTCAAAAAATAGGATGTGCTCTTCCTTCCAAGCCCAAAACACTTTCCCGGACGTTGTTCGGGCTTTTCCTAAACCCCTACGCACCTTTTGTAGTGGTGTGCGCACACCCATTTGAACCCCAATCATTTTCATCGACCTTGTGTGCGCTCGTTCGAAACCCTATATACCTTTCACGATAAAGTGCTAAAAACCTCTAACCCTAATCACTTCTTGATGTTGTGCGCGCTGTCTTTAAACATTTATACCTGTCCAACAATGGTGTGCAAATGTCCCTTCAAACTCTGGTCCTTTTCACCGACTTTTTGCGCGCTCCTCCTGAACCCCAATACACCTTTCTTGGTGGTAAACGCACACACCTTCAAACCTCAATCACCTTCATCAATCTTATGTGCGCTCCTCTTAAACCTCTGTAAACGTTTCACAATGGTGTGCGTTACACATTGGATCCAAGGCAAAAATTTTCGGATAATCGGATTTCGGGCTGATCCGGATTTGGCCTTTTTTCGGTGATTCGGATTTCGGTTAGGTTCGGATTTGGCCTTTTTTCGGTGATTCGGATTTCGATTCGGTTCGGATTTGGCCTTTTTTCGGTGATTCGAATCCGAATACTCGATTCGGATAATGAGCCGGATACAGCAGAAAAAAAACTTTTGGAGAAAGATCATCCCACAGTTGTGCAACATACAGTCTAAAATGAGGACTCCTTTTTCGCACCCCTACAGACCCATAAATGCCGTCACACATACATTAGAGTTTCACCGGCCTGGAGTTTGAAGCTACCCGAAATCGCGGAAGATTCCGTAAAAAGATGGGGAATATCACCATGACTGAGCGATATGTCGCAGTGAAGACGAGTAATGTAATTTTCTCACTGAATAAAGACTAAGAAAGTTGAGGTTAAAATACATACAGGGGTGGAAGTGTAAGGGTTTGGGAACGCGAATGAAGTCGCAATAAGTTCGCATGTAAACTGCAGTTTAACGCGAGCTTTTCATTCGACGATTTTTGAGCAAGAAGCCAGAAATAGCCAAAATTAAGCATTCACACACCACCGTATGAGCCACAAAACACGCTTAGTGTAGTTTAAAAGAATCCGGAGAAAAAGGCTCATGCTACTTTTTTTTCAGAAAAAAGTGAATTTGGAAAAACTTTAGCACTGTTTTCAGCTCGCATCAAGTTCGGGCAAAACTGCAACTTGAAACGAGCTGACTGAGAACATTGACATAGTGTATGAATGAAGAAAAAGAATGATAGATTCCGAAAAAGTCCTCTGGGAAAGCTTTTCGGGAACTATCCAACTTTTTCTTTATTTGTACACTATTTCCAAGTTCTCTGTCAGTTCGCATTGAGTTGCACTTCTGCGCGAACTTAACGCGAGATCGCATGCGATGACGCGTATTTTTTGCGGTTACTTTTGCTGAAGAGTACGCAAGATGTTGTGGGATGTAAGCAGGAACCCAGCGACAGTGTACAGGATGTAGCCAGGACCAGGGCTGGGCACGCGTCCCGGTTAACCTTAGGGGGGGGGGGTGCATATTAGACGTTGCAGAGAGGGCAAAGGGGGGTGCCTAAACCGAACACCAAAAAAAAGAACGAAGTGCATGTTCTGTCAAATTTCAGGAAAAAAATAAAACGCACTATTCTTCTGATTTGTCATATTTTCTTTCCCGCTTTTTGAGTCGAACACTAAAAGAATTCAAATTATTGATCGAGATGCAGGTCGTGTTCGCAATAATTCATAGTTGCTGTCAAAGTTTGTTTTGATGAAGGAATACACCACTCTGTTTTCTTGTAGCAAGTAAGGATTGATGTGGTGTCATGTTTCTTTGGTGCAACGTTAATTGATTACGCGGGTGGCTACCGATTCGAGGCAAAGATACAAAGACAGCGCCCAGAAAAGCTATTGTTCAAGTTCAAAAAAAGATTAGCGAACTGATGTATAGCCTAGGTCGCTCATTTTGAGCCGGTCGAAGCAAGGCTTATCGGGCTTATCATGTCAAAAACTTCTTATCACTGTTATACTTTGCCATGACTGACCGCTCCGCTGCTTACTCTGCCCGGACTCATCCGAGCAGGCTAGGATTTATTTCGACAGTTTAGATGTACAGATAGCACAGTCAATATCACAACTGGCCAATAGATTTTAATTCATGAGAATGTGACTTATGAAGAGAGCCAACATTAAAAATTGAAGACTGCAAGTCTCTATGAAGGAAGCGAATGACCGTGCCGTCCTCATTGAGAAGTACCCTGTACATAAAACCCGAGTTTTATCCACCTTGAATGCCGCCATCTCTCATAGATTAGGCTAGCCGTGCGATACGGTGTTTGTACGCAGCTACATAACGCACACGGGAATGGACGCGCACACCATATTAATTAAAAAATGTATTTTATTACAGAACGGGGCGGAGAACATGATTGAAACTGGAGTAAATGGAAGAAGGCAGAAATAGGATTCTTTGAATGTATCCATTATAGAAATTTAATGTAAACAAACTATGTTGGAGCGGAGTGAATTTTTTGGACGTGATAAGGTTCATTCAAATGAACCTAGTTGATTAAAAACACCCATAAACAGGAGAACTAAGAGCATTACGAGAAAGAGGAGAATCTGGCAAACATTTTGATAGCAATAGGTTTGATACTCAATGGGATTTAAGGACCTTAAAACTCGTCCCGGTTTTGTCCCGGTTTTGTCCCGGTTTTCGGGGTAAAACCGGGACGAGATTTAAGGTCCTTAAATCACATTAAGAACCGGTCACATTGATGCTAAAATGTTTGCCAGATTCTCCTCTTTTTCAAAATATCCTTTGCTCTCAGTTTAATGCTAGTTTTGATCAACTAGGTTCGTTTGAATGAGCCTTATCACGGCTAAATATTTACACCCGCTCTAACTTTGTTTATTTACATTAAATTTCTGAAATGGGTACATCCAGAATATACTACCTTCACCCTCTTCCATTTCCTTCAGTTTCAATCCTTTTCTCCTCCCCGTTCTGTAATAAAATACATTTTTTATTAATATGGAGTGCGCGTCCATTCCCGTGTGCGTTGTGTAGCTGCGTACAAACACCGTATCGCACGGCAATCCGATTTTTCAAGGGATTGCGGCATTTTAGGAGGGTAAAACTTTTTTTTTCTTTTCTGGGGTTTTCTACTCCCTACGAATCACATGAATCCTAACATTGTTCCACAACACAAAATAGTTCTGATTTTCACATCAGAACAATCAAACACAGATTAACTAATCCTTCATAGGTTTATGAAAACATTCGACAGGAAACATTAATTATCGCAATAGTAGTAGTTCTGTTGTTGGTGTGTTCAATTGTTTTGTATTGAAAAATGTTTCATCTTTTTGTCATAACTTACCGTCTTACTAACAAATTTTTCTTATGGGGTTGTTTTGAAGTTCAGAAATTACACTACCTTTTTTGTTGCCATTTTCGGAATTTTCTCTATTCAGTGCTTTTTTTATATTCTTTTCTATCAAAATCAGGAAGTCAAGATCATGGCTGTCCAACTATTGGGAAAACAGCCGATTTCGATTTCCCATAAGGGGGTGCCTAAAAATTACCGAGCTAAGGGGGGTGCATATTCAGAATCGCCATGCCGGGACGTGTGCCCAGCTCTGGTCAGGACGCCAGTAGCAGTGTGGAGAGTGTGTGTGGGACCCCTGATAGAGTGTTCAGAATGTGTGCGAGACCCCACTGGGGGTGTGCAGGGCGTAATGTAATATGTGCTTGCTCACAGTGGGAGTGTGCAGGACGTCATGGATTGTGTAGAGGACGCCAGTAAGAGTGTCTCGCACATTATTATTATTATTATTATTATTATTATTATTATTATTATTATTATTATTATTATTATTATTATTATTATTATTATTATTATTATTATTATTATTATTATTATTATTATTATTATTATTATTACTATTATTATTATTATTATTATTATTATTATTATTATTATTATTATTATTATTATTATTATTATTATTATTATTACTATTATTATTATTATTATTATTATTATTATTATTATTATTATTATTATTATTATTATTATTATTATTATTATTGGGGGTGTGTATACAAGTCTGTTGGTACCTGCTCGTTGGTGCCCCTGCTTCTACTGAACCCAGCAGACGTTTGAGTGTACACAGGGAACGTTCGAGCGATATAGCGTGCACAACTATATCGCGAAAGTATCCCGCACATTGCATAAAGGTGTCACCGTCCGACACACTAAGGCCTCTGGTCCATAACGCCTTAGGATCCGTACCTAGGGAGTCATGGAGTCTTTGGCCACAAGCCACAATTTCGCCACCCTGAACTGTCGATCGCTGTCGAGTGATATCCAAAAAACTGCGCTATCCAGACTTCTGAGCTATTTCCATGCACCGTTTGCTGCTTTGCAGGAAACCCGCCTCAAGGATAGACCCGTCATCAGCGTCGGAGAGTACACCATCTACTGCGGTAACGCTGACGATAGGAGAGTGGGAGGCTGTGCAATAGCTGTAAGGAAGGATTTCAATGGTATGGTCAAGGAGTTCGGCTCAACGTCGTGTCGGAATGCATTCGTACGACTGCGGGATCACAGAGGATTCAATCTGTGGATAGTGAGTGCTCATGCGCCCACTGAAACCGCCGAAGACAATTCGAAGGATGCGTTTTATGAGGAACTCAATACGTTGCTGGCCAGGATACCTTGTCAACATGCTGTTGTCGTGGGGATTGACGCAAATGCGAAGATGGGACTTGATCAGGAATCCGAAGTACTCGGTAAATGGTTCTACCCAGTGGAGCAAACATCGGACAATGGCTACCGCCTTGTCGACTTTTGTGAACGCAGTAGTCTGATTATTGCATCGACATTCAAGAGGAATCATCGCCGCCATCAGCTTACGTGGCAGGGACCAACCCGGCTATCTCCAGAAGAGCAGCGGAAGCGGAAGATGACAACTTTGAAACTACAGCTTGACTATGTCCTGACGAGGAATATTCCAGTATCGGACATTCGAAGATCTAGAGCTGTGTGGGATGTCGCATTCGATTCGGATCACCGTCCTGTTCTGTTGAACTTCACTGCGAGGATTCATAAGAGGAAGCGAGGGGCTCAGCCTCTCCAGAGGATTGACATGACAAGTCTCAGAGATGAAGAGTGCAGAAGGAATTTCCGACAACGCGTTTCTATTAACATCGGAGTACGGACTAAGAAGAAACTTTGCGACGCGGATTCTTTTGTCAAGTGCATCCAGGACGCTTCGAAAGAGGCACTCCCGGTTGTACAGCCTAAGAAGAAGTTCGCCTACGTCTCAGAAGAAACAACATCTACCTACAACAGAGTATGTGCTCTCCGAACTGCAGGAAACTTCGTGGAGGAGAAGCGTCTGAGGAGGAAGTTGCGTCGGCAGCTTCAAAGTGACCGCGAACGAGAGTGGACGTGTAGAGCTAAGGAGTTCGAGAAGGCTTGGGAGGAGAAGAATCCGAAGAAAGCCTACACGTTGCTGCGACAGTATAGCGGGAAGATGAAGAGATGTTCTCCTGTCTTGAACACTACCAATGGAGTTGCAGTTGGGATGCGACGCTGCCAATATGGAAGGATTACTTCAGTTCACTACTGAATCGTCCAGCGCCATCAGTACCTGAGCTCCCGCATGTTCAGAGAGCACATTACGATGTCAGTGAGGAACCGCCGACTGAGTCTGAAGTTTTGGATTGTGTCCGGAAAATGAAGAATGGAAAGGCAGGTGGAGATGACAACATCACTGCTGAAATGCTGAAAGCTCTTCCTCCGTCTGGGATTCGTGAAATGACCAACACCATCCGTGCCATATGGATGAGCGAAAGGATACCCGATTCGTGGAGACATGCGATCATCGTACCTCTTCACAAGAAGCTATCCGTCACGGATCCTAAGAACTACAGAGGAATCTCTCTACTTCGTGTCATGTACAAGGTTTTAGAACGTATCATTCTCGAGCGACTTATCAAACATCGTGAAGGAACGACCAGAGATGAGCAAGCCGGTTTTCGACCTGGAAGATCGACCATCGACCAAGTGTTCGTCGTGAGAAGAGTAATTGAATCGTGGCAGCGGTTTTCGAAGCCATTACAGCTTGCTTTTTGGACTTTGAAGCCGCGTTCGACTCTCCTCATCGTGATCGATTGCTCAATGCTCTGCGAGCAGATGGAGTCCCGGAAAAGTATGTTCGGTTAATCGAGGACATGAACAAAGGAACAACAGCAGCAGTTCGTACACCTGTCGGATTTACGTCAGCTTTCGAGGTGAAAACAGGAGTAAGGCAAGGAGCCGTTGCAGGACCTTTTCTTTTCAACTTCGCCGTTGATGACATCATGCGTAGAGTTGCAGAACAGTTTCCTGCGGATGTGATCCTAACACCATCAGGACGCTCCCTTGTCGACCTGGAGTACGCCGACGACATTGTGTTATTCGCTGAAAACAACGCAAAACTGCAAAGGATTGTGAACCTCGTTTCGAAGTATGCCGCAGCCTATGGACTTCGTCTTCGTCCCGACAAATGCAAGCAGATGTGGGTCTGTCAGAGGCCTTCAACTGGAGTTTGTGTGGACGGACAACGTATCGAACTGGTGGACGATTTCTGTTATTTGGGCTGTTTGCTGAAGAACGATGGTAGTTATGCAGCGGATATTCGACAACGATGTGCGAAAGCTACGTCTGCATTCAATTCTCTAACCAAATGTTTGTGGTCTACCACCATCGCGAAGGAAGTCAAGTTGCGCGTCTACCTATCCGCTATTCGCCCTATCATGATGTACGGATCGGAGACGTGGGCAGCACCGAAAACGCAGATGGAAAGGTTGGATTGCACGGAGAGGAAGTTTTTTAGGCGTTTGCTTGGATATTTCTGGCCGCCTGTATGCCATAACGAAGACCTTTACAAGGAAATCGACGCAGTACATCAACGCTTGACACGAGGGAGGTGCCAGCATCTCCTAACGCCATCTCAAGCAGCAATGGAAAGTCGACTTCGACTGCTCGGGCATATACTAAGAAGAACGCCGGATCGTCTCGTACAACACGCTTTAAAAATGCTTCCAAATCCTGTCTGGAAACGGCCACCTGGGCGTAGGCGAAAGTTCTGGACGGATGTGGTTAAAGAGGATTTAAAGTCACTCGGCATCGAAAGACAGTTCAGGCGCGATGTTTCGTTTCGCAGGAAATGGAATAGTGACAGCTGGATGGAATGTGTTCAAATTGTGGCTGAAGACCGTGAAAAATGGACACGGCTGACTACTAGGACGGCACACCTCGGTGAAGATGCGGAATGACCGCGTCAGGCGAAAGCCAACCGATTAAGTCAAAAGTAAGTCATTATTATTATTATTATTATTATTATTATTATTATTATTATTATTATTATTATTATTATTGTTATTTATTAGAATGCACGCTAAGGTGCGTCGAAAACGTTAGGCATTATTGGGAGAAAGTTAGGCATCAGGAACTCAGAGAAAATCATGAAAGCTGTACGCCAAGTCTTGGGAGAGAAAACAGGACCCTAGGTGTATTTTTGTGTTTCGAGGCAAGTGTGCAGTAGCCACCCGATGTGGCCAACCCAACCGATATGATGCATGATGTAAGGTATGAAATTAATGATATCACTGATTTTGTTCCACATATTTCATACCTATCCACCGCGCGTGTCACACCGGGTGTTTTTCCAACCTTTCTCGTGTATGTCTTTCATACGTAACGATCGGGCTCACCACGGCAGGTCACGGCTCTTTTTCCACAATCTATGACCGTGGCCTTATATGCATGAGAAATATAAGCGTACATAAACATTATTCTGCTGTATTTAATAATACAAAACATGGTGTCGGTCAGTCATTAGAGCGTTGCGTGCAGTGCTGGAACGAGGTCTCTTCACAATCCCACTTAGGTTATACACACTCCCACTGGGGTCCTGTACACATTTTGGATGCTCTCACTAGGGTAAGGCACACATTTCAAGACGTCCTGAACACTCCCAATAAGAGCTTTCACAGTCATTTTAAACTGTTGCAATCTCATTTTTTCGGACCCTCGTTATTAAAACATTTTTGAACAAACATGAGACTTCGCGACAGACCATTTCTCACTCCCAATCAGGGATGAGCGAAATAAAAATTTTGAATTTCGGAAATCGAAACAAAATTAAAATTTTGGAAATCGAAACAAAATTAAAATCTCGGAAATCGAAAATCGGTATTCGAGCACTTGCCTGTTCTTTAAATTCGTGCGCTGCCTGCTCTCTTTTGAACACCACTGTGAAATTTTAGTAATACATGCATATAATCATGACTTCTTTCTTTTTTGCACTTGGAGGCTATTTTCGGCCTTCGCAGTGCTTATCGTGAAAGCTAGATTCATAACGGCTAAGGATTAATGACTAACAAGAGCTTTGGCTCGTTGAACGACTAACGACTAACAAATTATAAAATTTCAATTACGCACATCCCTGGATCCTATAGAAATTGAATTGCTTTGAAGGCAGTGTTCATGATAAAAAAAAGTTGCCCCTTCAATAAAGCGTTTGCTTTGGGTCCCTCAAATAAGAGTAAGGATGAAAGTACGACGAAAAACGGCCAGAAGTTTGAAAATTCTGTGGACCAGCAGATCCCTTGGATCACTCCTCCCACGTCAAATAACAGTTGTCCACCGTTCGTTTCCAAAGAAGAGCAGTTGCTGAAATTCCCATTACTCTTTATTCTAAAAGATTCTAACATCTAAGAATGTGCAGTAAACCATCTTATTTCTGAAGGGTGCTGACTAGAGTGTTTCACCGAATAATATCGATTTTCCAATTAGCTCTTATATTTTCTTAGAGACGAGGTGCTTTTAACTGCCCTTAGTACCAAACACTACGTGAGGGGCAAGGTTTCCATGAATAATGAAAAAGTAAATTTCTGTCCAGCCACAGAGTTGCTATAACCATTTATTCGATTATTCGAATATTCGAATAAAAACTCAATTAATTGGCTGTGGCATGTTAATGAATAGACGAAACCCCACTTTTTTATCAAATATGAGAACCTTTCATTTACCCTAATGTGTGATAACAAGTGCTGTCGGAACCATTCCGATCATGAAGAGAAAACTAGATTTATTCGGAAAAATCGATATTATTCGTTTGATATATAATAGTGCTGACTACAAGAAACATGAAACAAAGTGAACTTCCCAGGAATTTTAAAGCGCAAAACCATTTCCGAAAGCTGGATCGTTTAGTTCTCAGTTCCCCGGAACACATCAAATAGGCGTAATTAAATATTTCAGAAATTTTTCTAATCAGTTTTTTCTTCGATATTTTAGAGTTTGTGGGGCTTTGAGAGCTTTCCCCTATTAACTTTTGATTCGTGGACTTGCCTGCTCAGAAACGCAGAAAACTAGAATAACGGTTTTTTAATCGTGAACACTGCCTTTAGCAAGTCTTGAGAAAAGTTGAAGAGTCTCAACTTGTCAACTTCTGTCAGTGGATGCAGATTAATACTATTTCCGCATTTTGTTCCGATTTCCGCACTAAATTTTCGGAAATTGGAAATCGGAACTCCGACGCCTGAAAACACGAGGAAATCGGTTTAGACCAACTCTCAATAGGGAACGCAGAGAATCACTAGGATCTATCACTAGGAACTTTTCGAAATCTCGCGTCGATGTTGAAGCACGTTATGGGTCACTCATGGATACTATGAAGTAGCAGGACTGAACAGAATCGTGACGCATTTCGGATAATCGGAATCCGAATCACGAATCGAATCCTGGTGGTAATCGGTGATTCGGATTTCGGTTCGATTCGGATTGGCCGTTTTTTCGGTGATTCGGATTTCGGTTCGATTAGGATTTGCCGTTTTTTCGGTGATTCGGATTTCGGTTCGATTCGGATTTGGCCATTTTTCGGTGACTCGGATTTCGGTTCGGTTCGGATTTCGCGTTTTTTCGGTTATTCGGATACCGAATCGTCAAAATTTCGAATCATTCGGACGGATATCAGAAATTATCTGAATCGGATCCAATGTATAGTGTGCGTACACCCCCTTAATACCTAATCACTTCCACACGTTAGGCGCGCTCTCCTTAAACCCGTATACCTCTTCAAAAATGGTGTGCGCACATCCCTAAAAAATCTAGTACTTTTCTCCGACGTTGTGCGCGCTCCTCATGAAGTCTTTTACACCTCCCATAATGGTGTGCGCACCGCCTCCATTGCGCAATCTCTGCCCTACACGTTGTGCGCTCATCTCCGAACCCTGCTCACTTCCCGAGAACTGCGCGCTCTTTTCAAACTCTGTTCACAATGCAGCACATCGTGCGGGCTTTTCATGAACCACCGTTTGCTCTCCAAAACACTGTGACACTGTGCGAGCTCCTACTGTGCGCTCCTCGAATCACTACGCCGTGCGCGCTCAAAACCTGAACCTCTTTTTTCCATAACATAGTACACGCTTTTCCTAAATTCCTACTCCGCATCTGTCACACATTTCGCGATTTTCCTATACCACTTCTCACCTTTGACGACGTTTCGCCCGCTCCTCTTCAACCTCTGCTGACATCCGACGTTTCTGCCAGCGCTCATTTTAAAACCCCACTCACTTTCCAAAACGCTATGGATGCTCCTCCAGAGCCACTACCCACTTTCTAGACTTTTCGTGCGCGCTCCTCTCCTATTTGTAGTCACCTCATGACAGTGCGCGCGCTTAACCTAAACTCGTACGGGCGCTCCCTAAACCTATCCACCATCAAATTCCTTGTGCACGCTCCTCCCGGAACCCTACTCCCTCCAGCGACACAGCGAGCACCTCCTGAGATTCCACTAACCTTTCGCGACCCTGGGTGGGCACCTCCTGAACCATAATTTTTTTCTTCAAATTTGTGCTCGTTCCTCTTCAACCTTGAATCACTTCTCACGACATTGCGCGTTCTTCCTAAACCCGTACGCGTTCCTCCTAAACCTGCATTACTATCAAACCCACTGTGCGCGCTTTTCATAGTCTCCTAATCGTTTCCCAAGATTTCTGTGCGCGTCTCCTGAACCTCTGCTTACTTCCACGCGCTATGCGCGCTCCTCCTGTACCTTTCTCCCTACCAACGAAACTGCGCGCACTTTGCGAACCCCTATTTACCTTGCATGATACTGTGTGCGCTGTTCTTAGACCTCTTACATTTTTTCCACGGTACTGTGCGTGCTCATTCTGAACCTCTACTCGTTTTCTACGACATCCTCCAAATTGGCAGAACATTATCGTGCTCTATTCTATGACAAAAATTTCTGGAATTTCCGAGTGCCATTTACTCACCCACGCATGCGTGCATACGTATAGATAGTTGCTCAGACACGCGCTATGGCGAAACATACTTTGCAAGGATAGAGACAGGACTGTTACCGCTATGTGACACGTAGGTGGATTCATAAAGTCTAGGATACACCACCCAATACTTCCTAATACGACATACTTCAATGGAAAGCTAAAAAACTTCATATGCAACAGCTTTGATGGTCAAACACATCACCACGTCCATCATTATATGGTACATGAGGATGAGGATAAGGGTGAGGAATCGCGTTTGCTTCCGTTAAAACAGTTCAGACCGCGGCCACGTTCCATTTCCAATAACGCGAACCTTCTCTGACATTGGGGAGCTCCTCGCCCACGACTATGGAGACGGCGGCGAGAATACCGCGAAGTGGCGCAAGCGGCTTCGTCGCGGTATTCTCTTGCAATGCTCGTGAGCCACTAGCGAGATGCTTTTTTCCAACTTTATAGTAGCCCACGAGTATACGGCTGACCTTTATCTATGATTTGCTGTCGCTACTAGCCCACGACAAAGCAGTTTTAAAAATGTGCACGTACGCCCGACGTTGATCATGTCGAGACAAATCGAAACGTGCCCAAACAATTCGCCACGTCATCGTTTAGCGTCATTTTCAACATTGTCATTTGTTTCATCCACACCTCATCTTTAACCTCTTTCTCGTATTTCGCCTTGGCCTACTTTATATATCTATTTTGTTATTTTCCTCTTTATGTAGTGTGTGTGTGTGTGTGTGTGTGTGTGTGTGTGTGTGTGTGTGTGTGTGTGTGTGTGTGTGTGTGTGTGTGTGTGTGTGTGGGTGTGTGTGTGTGGGTGTGTGTGTGTGTGTGTGTGTGTGTGTGTGTGTGTGGGTGTGTGTGTGTGTGTGTAAGAGAGAGAGAGAGAAAGCGAATGAACGGAAATTTGGTTGGTCTGTTTTCGAAAGGGGTTATACAAACATTTCTATCATAGCACTGCATACTCACCTTAGCTTCGTCGTTGCAATCCTTACCGTCCTGAGAACTCGGAATTTCTTTGATCTCTCACCTTCTCAATCTCAGTGCGTACTGTTTTAGAGAGTTACTGTGCTTATCTGGGCCGAATTCCGGTCCGCAATTGCGTCCCGACACGCTTTGCAGCCGCACGCGCTCGAGTCAGTCGGGTTTCCAGCGCCAAAGCCGACTCGATGTGGCTTTTTTATACAATTTTCTCCAATTTTTCTTAGTTTCCAGTTTCCAAAACCCACCTATAGTCAGCAGATCGGCGGCTGCGGCGCTGGAAGCTCTTCTGACTCGGGAGCGTGCGGTCGCAAAACGTGTCGAGACGCGATTGCGGACCGGAATTTGGACCAGATAAGCACAGTACCTATGCTTTTCAGCTCTACACTCTGCGCGTTGTGATGCAGGAGTACCTGTGGAAATACCGGACTCAGGAGAAGGGCGATTCTTCTTAGCGGCTGGTAAAAACTTCTCTTCTTTTCTAATGGTCGGATTTCTTTCTTTTATTTTTTGGTTCAATCAGTTTTTCTTTCAATGGGTGGAGTGTGCATGCACTTCAGAGATCCGAACTACCTTCCAAGTCGTGGGAAGTGGATTCCGCCTAGAATCAGTAGTGTATAAGCTATGGAACAAATACAATAAAAGTGAAATTAAGATAAAACGCTCTTGGGATTAATGCCTTTAACACTATAAAAAGGCGGGCATTAGTGCCATCAGATTAAAGGCAAGAAGAAGTATGCGTGGTTTTCTGGTTTTTGTGTATGATACAGAAGATTACAACCTAGCCCAGAGCGCTCGATCACAAGGCGTCGCGGCGTTGCAATGAGAGCACGCTTACCTCTAACTCAATAGATTGTCCGGTTGGAGGCCGATTTACAGCTCTGGTTTCCTTACGAAACGAAAAGTAGTAACAAATGATATGAATTTTTATAGCCCAAAACTAAGCAACCTTTTTGTATGAATCCGAGCAACGTGGATGGTGAGTAGAAAGTAAATCAACAAGGTACTATTTTCAGGACAGAATTAGTATAATAGTTTATTATGTTACAAGCGTGTGCACCCACGCCGATTCGTGGCGTAATTGTGGGCGTGCCTCACGGTGTGTTTATTATTTTACGGGAATTTGAATAAAGGATAATGGCGTAGAAAAGTTCAACCACAAAGCATGGTTCCGAAGTCTTGGAAGCATTCTTGAAAAACTGCTCCATCTTCGCCAACCCCACACAACCACCGCCCTCTGATGTATTATATTTTTCTGGAACTGCGAGCTCACAAATCAACACTTGCCTTTGGGTAGTTTTTTGAGCACCTCCAGAGATTTAACTCCTAAAAAACCGCGGTCATCTCATATCATGCACTCCCGGTTAGGTACCACACAATTTTCCCGGCGCCTGGCACAGTCCCAGTTAGGTCCCACTGACTTTCGACGGCGCTAGGCACCTTGCCAGTGGGTCATGCACACCTTCTTCGGAGCCTGACACACTCCCATTTGGATCCCGCACACTTTCCCCGCCCCTTGGCGCACTCACAGTTGATTCGGGCGGCGGCCAGATGGAACGCCTCGCGCGGTATGAGCATGTGTTGCGTGTTGCTTCGCGACGTAACACCCTCCCCGCACCCATAGTGAAGTAGATTCGGGCATAGTTCACAATTATACCTCTGCTTCCGAGTAATCCTGGGCGCGTGCGTGCGGCGTAGCGCTCTCTGACCCTCGCTGCCGCGCTCATGAACGCCACCCCAAATGACGTGTTCTCCATGCCTGAATGATTTCCGTATGATTATCTCAAATCGATCCTTTGCTTGCATATGGTCCCCGTCAAAGTCTCGGTCGATAAGCATCTATTGCATTTCTCAATCAGGTCGGAAAATACATCCGATGTGTCCCCGTGCCCCCCCCCCTGTCCCGTACATAGCCGTCCCGATCGAACGGTGTAAGAGCTCTACTGATTGTGAGAGCCGGATTACCCCATTAAGGTAGCTATCTCAATTACTTTTCCGACCGTGTATGCTGCCCTTAATTTTTTTTTGGAAATGACGTTGATCGACAAATTGCTGTCGACCTATGGAATGTGGTCTCCAGATCCGTAAGATTCAAAAACTATGCGTCGTAGCCAACACTGTTTTCTCTAAATATGCTTTCTCCAGAGAAAAGTACATGCAGGAAAACAACCGTCTAATTCAGGACACCGCTGATGCTGCCGAGATTGATTGTGAGACTGAGGAGATCGGGGAAGCACTTCCCGCATTAGATCCTACTGGTAGTAATGTTGTTGATGCAGATCACCTGTTTATGGCTTTTTTATCACATTGTTTTTTTCTCACATTGCCTTTTCTATACCTACATACACCCACTCTCTGTAAAGCTTCTTGTACCATTTTCTTGACTTGGAATGGAATGTTCGCCTACCCCTGCTGTCGGGCAATCCACTATAGTTATTATGACTTGTTACAGAATTCCCTCTGAATGATGGGAGTTGTCCAGACATCGCGAGCGCTTGTGTTCAGACTTCGAACCTCTACAACCCCACCCAGACAGTCAACCAGCGATACGTAATCTCGAACGCGGCCGTTCACGAGGGAGAACCGATAGATTTTCCTCACAAACCAGTCGGGCAGCGGGAGTAGGCGAAGAGTTGATTCCGAATCAGAAAAAAACATTTTTGTTCGTATGTCGTTGGTCTCTCTGGAGTTCAGTGACTAGAACTTGTCGATCCTCGATTTTGGATCGTGATATTGTTAAATGGGGTATCTGCGTGAATTTTTTTAAACTTTCAAACTGAAGATCTGTGAATAATTTCTTCGCGAGTTCATTGTACAGTTTTTTGTATAAGTATCAAGCGCGTATTTCTGCGCGTGTACAATGAATCAACGACTTTTGAAAGAGGTACCACCCGACTTTGAAGGCGATAGAACGCCATAAGAGCAGCGGTCTAAGCTCAGACAAGTGGCACTATAATACTAGGTGTGTAATTGCTTGGTTCCGAGTGGAGTTCATGGTGAACAGCGGTCGAAGTTGGTGAAAAGCAGTAAAACCCTGGGTGATCAGCTGTACAATCCCAGGTTAATAGTAGATGTATAACGCTAAGACGATACGTCAATATCGCTAGAGCAACACGTCTATGGCACAACAATAGTGCGCCAGTGAAGCATGTATAGCACGTCAATACCGCTGCAGTAGTGCGATAGTGGCACGTCGACAATGTGGTAATAGCACGACAAAACAGCGCTCACACCGCGACGAAACCGCGTCAATACCGTGGGAATAGGCCGTCTATACAGCGGGAGGGGCGCGTATATTCCGCGACAGCGGCCACGCAACACCGCGGCTATCACGATTCGGGGCTCCTAGCTCAGTTGTCCGAGCGCTTGGAGCGGCTTTCTGGTGGGCTAGGAGCGTCCTAGTGCCAGAGTTGCGGTGAACCCGAAGCCCCGCCCACTTTCACAAAGTACCTCGTGGTGGTTTATTTGTTACGAAGGTAACTTAAAGGACTAAATACGCAACAGCTAGGGTTGTCCCAGCACGATCGCAATGGTGTGCGCGCTCTTCCTAAAACCCACTCTCTTTCCACGACGTTCTTTGTGTATTGTTGAATCGATAACGCGCTCCGACTGAAGGTGTCAAAATTTGCCGGAATTTCGAACACCGGTCAAACAGACGTCGGTCGGACGTGCCAGACAGTCGGACAGACACACCACGCCGCTTATAATATGTAAGGAAAGGACAAGAACGTTTTAAGTGTGCTAGCGGAGGTTAGGCACCGTAATCGTTGCCGTGAGAATAAATGCATTGGGAGTGTTGGCTGCGGGCAAAACAACTGAATGGACGGCGACTAATAATTTTGAAACCCTCGTCATCCCTTATGGACTTTTTGGAGAGGGTCACAAACAGGCCGGGTTTCATCGAAGCAGAGGGGGGGGCAGTTGGCTATCGCACTTGGCCACGCCCATTTTTCCATGTGGAAACGAATTTATAACACCAACCCGTGTTTTCCTACCCTTCCAAGATCAGTACAGCCGTTGCGGCACGGAAAAATGGGCGTGGCCGGAAGAATGAATTTGTGCCGGACACTCTGCTTCCCATTTCTGTAAAATTATTCGTCTATTCGGCCGAATATTCGGATATTGGGCCTTTCGAATCACCGAATTATTTGAAAAAAACTGACTTTCTCGAATATTCGAATAAGCGAAGTTTTCGGAAAATTGGCTTTTTCGTATCGTCGAATGAACGAATTATTCGGAAATTTGACTTTTCCGAGTAATCGAATAATTCGAAAATTCGATTATTTGTTTATTCGGCCGAATATTCGTTTTCCGAATATTTGTTGACATACTCTAATGCACACACGTACACATACACACATACCTACGCATAGACACACCCACATGCACATGCACACATGCACACATTCGCACTTATAGACACACACGCATAGACACACACACATACAAACATACACACATACACACACATACACGCATACACACCTGAATACATACACAAATATACATACACTACAGCGAAGAAAATAAGAAAATATTAGGTAGGCCATTCCAAGCCGAAGGACAAGAAAGAGGTTAGAGGTGAGGTGTGGATGAAACAAATGACAATGCTGAAAATGACGCCGAACCATGAGGTGGCGATTTGTTTGAACACGTTTCTATTTGTCTCAACACAATCAACGTCGGCGTACCTACAAGTCTTAAAAACGGCCATGTCGTGGGCTTGGAGCGACACCAAATCATCGACTAGTGAGAGCCGTATACTCGTGAGCTACTATAAAGTTGGAAAAAAGCCTTTCGCTAGTGGCCCACGAGCTTAGCCGGAGAATACCACGAAAAAGTCGCTTGCGCCAGTTCGCGGTATTCTCGCCCCAGTCCCCATTATACTTGTTCCGAATCGAATAATCGGATGAGTATCCGACTGTTTCAGTCGGATAAAAAAGTCGACTTTTTATTCGACAAGTCGGTTTGTTCGAAAAAGTGCGATATCCGACTACAGTCGAAAAGTCGAAAATTCGAAAAAGTGCGATATCCGACTACAGTCGAAAAGTCGAATATTCGAAAAAGGGCGATATCCGACTACAGTCGAAAAGTCGAATATTCGAAAAGGTGTGATATCCGACTACAGTCGAAAAGTCGAATATTCGAAAATGTGTAATATCCGACTATAGTCGAAAAGTCGGATATTCGAAATAAATTTCATCTGGAACAAGTATACTGCATAGTTTACATGTTCCGAATCGAATAATCGGACGAATATCCGACTGTTTCAGTCGGATGAAAAAGTCGACTTCTTATTCGAAAAGTCGAATATTCGAAAAAGTGCGATATCCGACTACAGTCGAAAAGTCGAATATTCGAAAAAGTGCGATATCCGACTACAGTCGAAAAGTCGAATATTCGAAAAAGGGCGATATCCGACTACAGTCGAAAAGTCGAATATTCGAAAAGGTGTGATATCCGACTACAGTCGAAAAGTCGAATATTCGAAAATGTGTAATATCCGACTATAGTCGAAAAGTCGGATATTCGAAATAAATTTCATCTGGAACAAAAATACTGCATAGTTTACATGTTCCGAATCGAATAATCGGACGAATATCCGACTGTTTCAGTCGGATAAAAAAGTCGACTTCTTATTCGAAAAGTCGAATATTCGAAAAAGTGCGATATCCGACTACAGTCGAAAAGTCGAATATTCGAAAAAGGGCGATATCCGACTACAGTCGAAAAGTCAAATATTCGAAAAGGTGTGATATCCGACTACAGTCGAAAAGTCGAATATTCGAAAATGTGTAATATCCGACTATAGTCGAAAAGTCGGATATTCGAAATAAATTTCATCTGGAACAAGTATACTGCATAGTTTACATGTTCCGAATCGAATAATCGGACGAATATCCGACTGTTTCAGTCGGATAAAAAAGTCGACTTCTTATTCGAAAAGTCGAATATTCGAAAAAGTGCGATATCCGACTACAGTCGAAAAGTCGAATATTCGAAAAAGTGCGATATCCGACTACAGTCGAAAAGTCGAATATTCGAAAAGGTGTGATATCCGACTACAGTCGAAAAGTCGAATATTCGAAAATGTGTAATATCCGACTATACTCGAAAAGTCGAATATTCGAAATAAATTTCTTCTGGAACAAGTATACTGCATAGTTTACATGTTCCGAATCGAATAATCGGACGAATATCCGACTGTTTCAGTCGGATAAAAAAGTCGACTTCTTATTCGAAAAGTCGAATATTCGAAAAAGTGCGATATCCGACTACAGTCGAAAAGTCGAATATTCGAAAAAGTGCGATATCCGACTACAGTCGAAAAGCCGAATATTCGAAAAAGGGCGATATCCGACTACAGTCGAAAAGTCGAATATCCGAAAAGGTGTGATATCCGACTACAGTCGAAAAGTCGAATATTCGAAAATGTGTAATATCCGACTATAGTCGAAAAGTCGGATATTCGAAATAAATTCCATCTGGAACAAGTATAGTCCCCATAGTCGTGGGCTAGGAGCCCCACAATTCCAGAGTAGCCAAAATTTCCGTGATGTCGTAGAATGAGTAGTGTTGGACGCAATCGAGACATCAAAACACGCTATTTTACGGCATGAGAATCTCGTTCCCTGTCTAACGTTAGCTTTTGAGTGTATCTTATCTATAGGTAGCCGCGTTGCAACTATTATCTTGCAATCCTAGCAGCGAAGCGGTTCTTTCTTCATTTCCACCACTATGATTTTTGAAGAAAAACAACTTGAAAATTAGAGATTGACGATATTTTAGAGGAGAAACCCTTGGGAAAAGTTGTGGAATTTCTGAAAGTTGGGCTCCGCAGAAAAGGATAAGGATTTGGCATTGCTCTAAATTGTCGTGAAGTTGTTTCATTAGATTTGGCTGTCAAACTGATTTTCTAAATGTAGTGAAACTGTTGAATTGATCTGGCTGTTGTTGGTATATGCAGATGACATAATCATTAAATGTAGTCAAATTGTTACAAACGCATTTGGCAGGAGCTCTATGAATTATAACAGTCAAATCACGCGTCAGAAGGGGTTTTGCTTGGAGCGTAAATTGAATCAAATCAGGACAAGAATAAATCTTGCAAAAAAACGTTTCCATACAATGTGAACCGTGAAAGCGTTGAGGACACGAAGAAATAGCGTCAGTGGCTAATAAATTGCGTTAGACTTCGTTTTCATGATTTTTATCTAATCGGTGAGGAAAGGTCAGGCACCTTAGTGGGAGCTACACTGAAAAGACAGAATTACATTCGAAGACTTTATTTCTAGCCCATAAGGCCACGTTTCGTTCAGCATTGTTGGCTGAGGATTAGGTTTTTCTTTTTGTCTTTATTCGCTCGCCAGAGGACCTTCTGACGCGTGATTTGACTGTGAAAATTCATAGAGCTCCTGCCAAATCCGTTTGCAACAATTTCACTACATTTGATGATTATGTAATCTGTATATACCAACAACAGCCAAATTGATTCAACAATTTCACTACATTTAGAAAATCAGTTTGATAGCCAAATCGTATGGAACAATTTCACGACATTTAGAGCAATGCCAAATCCTTGACCTTTTCTGCGGCGCCCAACTCTCAGAAATTTTTATTGTGCTTTGATCATTCAGAGTTGATTTGTTTTATCATAAGACGTAGATTTTAACGTTCGTTGAAAAGCCAAGATTTCTGGGCGTCATGAAGATTGTATTTTTCACTCATGTAGAGGAACCGTTTATACGACGAGGAAACCAGGAACCACCAATGGTAGATTTAAAGGCAGTGGTCACGATGATTTTTGTTCCCGAGTTTTGCGCTCAAAACAATACGTTGGCCACCAAGTGTTACTAAAGTTACGAAGAAACCGCTTGAAATGCGCTAAAACGTCTTATTTCAGTTACACTATTCTCAGGCCTGGACTAATTGTCCGATTGAATGAACATGTTCACGGTGGTTGTCACCGGTGAAAAATAGGGTTAATCAAGAATGGAAGAATATTTTAGGCAAACTGTATTAGTTAGGGTCCGAAGAAAAGAGCAAAGCAACAGAGAGTAGCGAGTTGCAAATGACGGGTCCACAAAAGATTTCAACGTCACCACAGACAGCTCCACTGAGAGTAAAACGGCGGGGTTAGAGTAAAGGATTTGGTGCCCTTCTGGGGCGTTTTTCTCGATTTCTCCTTCAGTTCAGTTCTACACGGTGGCCAAACAATCGATTTAGCGATTAATCTCAAAATCGAAGACTATCGTGAACACTGCCTTTAATCTACAGTGGATGTTAGACGCAAAGAACTCGCCTCTGGAAGAGCTGTTGTCAAGTCGTTCAAGAGCTTTTTCAATCGCTTTGGACTGCTCGAAAGGCGATCGGTTCCATCCTTTTAAGCCAAACGGAAAGGGATTCCTCTAGGTCTCTCTCTTCTTCATACAGCACGTGTCAATGAAATCCATAATGAACATATACAACTTTTGAAAGAAATCGACTTGGGAAAGGTGTGAATAATGGAGCCTAGATGGCTAAGTTTTCGTGGTTGCGGTTTGAAATTTCGATACATACAAGTTTTTGGTGTTATTCTGGAAAACTGTTCCGGAAATGCTAACAGTCTGTCATTTGAAATCCGAAAAAAAAATACCCGAATAATAGAAGTGCACCCCTAATTGAAGTGCACCAGAAAGAGGACTGAGAATTAGAAGCACAGTCTCCATTTGAAGCACACCTCTAATACAAGTGCATATAAAGTAGGGACCTGAGTATTAGGAATACATGTACATACTTCTAAAAAAAATTCGGCATATTGGGTTGACGCATAATTATGGAACGATTTTTGAAATATAACCGTTCCCGTTTCCAATCTCCCGTTTCCGTTGATTCTTGACCATTTTTATTCCTATTCCGTTTCCGGAAACCTTAGAGAAAATTTTCGCACAGCCCTGAGCCTCGTTAACTATCGTTCTCGGAGCCGAGTTCTGGACCGCATTTGCGGACTACGCTGTTGCATAACGCAATCGTGCAAGGAGAAAGGAAAATCGTGCCGGAACGACGCGGTCCCAGCCTGATAATCATCCTATTATGTGATGCAACAGCCGTTGTCCGCAAATGCGAACCGGATTTTGGTTCCGAGAACGACATTTCTTTTGACTACTCTTACTTGCCCCAATAATATTCCTTCAAAATATTGAGCCTGCCGGGTAGCGCATATTGTTGAACACAACAGCATTTTTGTCACTCTCTACATATTTCTCATAGCCGAATAGAGGAGTCGAGTTTTTATTCGAAAGCTGAGATTTTCGAAGAATTGCGATATCCGAATGTAGTCAAAAAGTCGAATATTCTTAAAAAAATAAAAATTCGAGATCCGACTACAGCAGGAAATTCGGATGCTCGAATTAGTGTAATATTCCAATAAGAAACCAATATTCGGAATAAATTTTATTTCGAACAAGCACAGAGCTGAGCCTGAAAATAGCGATGAAGTACTTTTCCTCATTCAAAAACAAATTTTATTTAAAAAATTGATATCGAATTTAAAGGCAACATACACGCCTGCAAAAGTTGTTGGGACAGCTTCGTAAATGGAATAGCACGAGCTCCAGTAGAACGCTCAAAAAGTTGCAAGCGTCAAAAACGAGTTGAAATTATCGTATTTGAGTGATACTGAGCCACTAACCAATCCTTTCTCCTCCCACCGGACTCCGCTCCTGGATACAAATATTGAATGCTCGATTACGGTCCTTCGTGCTCATTTCTTAAGCTTCTGAGGACGTAAGCGTTCCTGTAAACGAGTGTATCAGCGTCGTATTCCCTATCGATTTGCCTCTAGCTTCGCTACTTCGGCCAATGCGATGTAACTCGTCCACTTCTGGAGCACAACAGAAAAACCGTTACGCCTTCAATTCAATCGTTTTTTTTTTAGTTTTTTTTTGCGTAATTTCTCAATACTGACAGCTTCAGACCTTTGACTCATGCCAAAAAATTGATATGGTTTTCGAGCGTGTATGCTGCTTTTAAAGGCAGCGTTCACGTTGATCATCCTCATTGACTTTCCACAATGAAATGACAGGCGAGAAGGATCCTAGGCTCCTAGTGTCGAAAGAACGGTAGAAAACGAGCCAGGAGCGGCAAAATAACGGCTGCGAACAAGCGTTTTGGTGCCCCAAACACGCCTGGTGCCCCAGATCCACCCCCTCGAAATGAACAAATGAAGACTCAGATTACAGGAATGATCAAGTCAAGGAAGTGCTGATAAGTGAGCTGATCGCTTCATTGCACTGATAGGTATGATCCTTCTAGCGGTCAAGTCCTCCACGCTCAAAAATCAACTTAATTAAGAGAGGGCCTATTTTGGCTCAAAAACGCGTCTTTCGTGTCCTTTTTAAGCATGCCTTTCTATATAGGGCACCAGACCTTCCGTAAGCCATGGAGATATCGGAAGTGAAATTAATCGTGAACACTGCCTTTAACTCATTTACGAAAGTGGTCGTCTTGTAGCACCAAACAATGGGGAGGAAGGGCGGATCGGAGGGAAGGGCTAGACACTGCTCTTGGTTGACGCCACTTCGGTAACCGATAGCGCTGCTTAGTCCTTCCCTCTGATCCGCCCAATCTTGTCACTGTTAGGCGCCACAAGACGACCACCCTATTCACGACCACGCCTAAACTTGGGTGACTGCACGTTTGGACCGCGTGCAATATTGCTTTACCGTATATCGTGTCCCACCGGTGGGACGCGCAAGGTTGAATGGCACGCCACCTAGAATCGATTTCCATTTCTCATGTTTATAGTGAAGCTACCAATGAAATAAAGATTTTACCAGAATTTCCGCTCGTGGAACTCTTTCTATCATGAGAAACAACTGCCTGAAGTCACGGCAGGGTCAAGCGGGAATATTATTTTGCCACCGCTGCTTCGGTGAAATCCTTATAGAGGAATTTCTTAGAATGCAAATCAGAAATCTGCTATCTTTGCTCAAATTTCGTATCGTGCAGGTTTGTTCAAGATGGGTGAAAAAGTTTAAATTCAAGAAAATCTTTGTTAAGGGGTCATGTTTAGGGGTACTGGCACATCTCCAAGTGAACAAAACATGATTTCAACTCAGATTTCCTGCCAAAAAAAACTAGGAAATGTCAGTAAAAGAAAAAATAATGTATACTGTCCTGGAAAAATTATTTTTCGTATTGAGCCCCAGCTATTTTCACAAAAGTTTGAACATTATGCTATAGTGGAACTGCTGACGAACCACGACTTCTGTAGTCGAGTCTAGGAGAAGTTAATACATTGAACATTAAGGAGTTTGGAAGTTTGTCTTTGTGGCAGAGAAAACGATTTTCGAAAAGACAACTTGTCCCACCGGTGGGACAAATGGTCGTGAATGGGTTGAAGGAGATGAGTGGGGTTGTTTTGTGGCTTTCATTTCAGGGGTTCGTTCCAAGAATGTTCCCACGAGACCGAGGGAGGGCAAAAAGTCTTTCCATAGCCGAACTTGTTTCCCATGGCCACGAGTGGTAACTGATAATTACTTCCACATCACCGTGTCCAAGTTTCCATGGCAAACTTTAGCCATGGGAATGTTCTTGGAACGCACCCCACTCAGACAGTAGGCGCGGGTGGATCGCTGGCTTTTGGCAGGCGGATCGACATCCCCCGCCATCTGCCTCCAGTAGCCAGCGATCCGTCCGCCAGTAGCCAGCGATTCGCCCACCAGTAGCCAGCGATTATCCCGCCAGTAGCCAGCAATCCGCCCTCGATGCCACATGTTGGTTTACAGTGGATCCCACCACGGTCTCCGTGTGCGGGAACACCCCCCCTAGCCGTGGGGACCATCCCCTCAGCTGACAAAAATTATCCTTCGGCCTCTGAGTGATCCTTCAGAGATGAATTTAAAGGCAGGGTCCGGGCAGAATTTCGATTTTGAGATTTTCCGCTAAATCGGTGCTCTTGCTACAGGTAGTTCCAAGAAGCATGCGAAAACTGCGTAAAAAATCGGTCTTCTCCAAGTTATTCCAGCCATTTCCGTTAGCCGATAATCCAGAAAAGTCAGAAAAGTGTGACCATCGTCCATATTTTAGCGGTTGTCCACGCACTCTTCAAAAGTGCTGTGTAATTGTCGGTCATTCCAGATTCCCTGATTATAATGCTGTGAATACCGTAATCCCTGACTTTGAGGCTGTTTTCTCCAAAACTAAGGACTCAGAGTTTGTGAAGCGTTCAGACGATGTTCAGCTAGGCCAGCCCAATCTATTCTACCCAAATTTCGGTAGTGTCAAAAGTTGACCGGACCTTGCCTTTAAGTCACCATTCAGGATCGGCCTCGAAATGCCGAGCGAGCAGTCAGTGCAATGGAGCGCCTTTTATACCCTTTGGTTTGTTTACTCTGAGCATGATACTGATAACAGAAAAGAACTTTTCAATGATTGACAGGTGTCACCGTGTAAAATTTGAGCGTGCGGATCGCTGGCTATCAAAGCCCTGGCGGACGGATCGCTGAAAGGCTGCGGGCGGATCGCTGCATCCCATAGCTCAGCGGGCGGATCGCTGGCAGGTTGCGAGCGGATCGCCGCTTCAGAGCTTGCCGACGATCCGCCCGCTAGCGTGATTAACTTTCTCAGGTGCCGCTATCCGCCTGCCAAAACGCAGCGGCCCGCCCGCAGAGATGACGAGAGGCAGCGATCCGCCCGCCGAGGCCACGATGAGAAGCGATCCGCCCGTAACTTACCGGCGTACCGCCCGGAGAGGCCTTGATTGCCAGC
The DNA here is from genome assembly GCA_029168955.1 of Aplectana chamaeleonis. NCBI lineage: Eukaryota > Metazoa > Nematoda > Chromadorea > Rhabditida > Cosmocercidae > Aplectana > Aplectana chamaeleonis. The sequence goes on from JAPDOI010000291.1 coordinate 516,110, forward strand.
GGACAGTCCGCACCTACTATCTGAGCAGAACATCGAACTTCGGTGACTGTATCCAATAGAAGTCAGTTGACACATCTCAACTCGTTATGACGCCTACATGCGTGTCCAATCACGTATTGCCTGCGTCAGAAGAAACAGATGTGGATTCCGGGAGAAGGTGAGATTCATTCATCGAATTTCCGCGACGCTGTGTGGATCTATGTCAAGTACTACTGCCTTGAAGACGCCGCATCAACATCATGGACAACACTCCGCCAGCAGGTGAGTACTTCTGCCTTCACGTACAACCTTCAGATGCACTGAAGACCATCACACCCTGGTAGTACTTGAGCAGAGGCGAGGCAGCGTGCACGTATTACCGTTGTTGGACGCAGGGCTGCGCACACATCCCGCACTGGTTCTTTTGAATATGCACCCCCTTAGCTCGGTGCTTTTTTAGACACCCCCCTTTGGGGAATCAGAATTAGCTGTTTTCTTGGAAGCCGAGCAGAGCAGCCATTATTTTGACCTCTTGACATTGGTAAACAAGAATCGAAAAAGCACTGGAGAAAGGAAATTCCGAAAACGTCAACAAAAAAGGTAATGTAATTTCTAAACTTCAAAACAACCAGCGACGAAAATTTTCTATTAAGACGGTAATTTATGGCAGTAGATAGAACAATTTCCATTTCAGAACAATTCAACAATTGCAAACAACAACATAACTACTCTTATGGGAATAAATAATGTTTTTTGTCGAATGTTTCCATGAACCTATGAAGGATTAATTAATCTGCGTTCGAATCAGGGATGAGCAGAATAAAAATTAAAATTTCGAAAACGGAAATCGAAACAAAATTAAAATTTCGGAAATCGAAAATCGGAGATCGAAACAAAATTAAAATTTCGGAAATCGAAAATTGGAAATCGAAACAAGTTTCAAAATTTCGGAAATCGGAATTCCGAGGCCCAAAATCTGCGGAAATCGGAAAACGGAACATGGTATACTCGCTGCTGGCATCGAAAAATGTGTCCTTGAACCTCGGGTCTAGAAGCGTCGCCATCCTTCCCCAGCTACATATCCAGCCTTTGCACTAAACCGTTATGAATCAGATTTCTGATCCTATGGGGATCCCACCAGGGATGTGCGGCAAACGATTTTGAGATTTCGGCAAACGGCAATCGGCAAGAAAATCCCAAAAATGGCCGGCAAACGGCAAAAAAACCTAATCTATTTGATTGACTCAAAAGTTATTCACATGTGCCGCTCTACTTTTTTTTTCCCTTTTTTTTTTCGAAACTTTTGTCAAAATTCTAATAATTCCGATTCAAGGAGTAGCTCTATTTCAAGGTATCAGATGAACAAAAACAAGACATGTGAGACCTCGTGGAAAAGAACTCGCCGCTGCGGTACCGCTAGGAAGCGGCTTCTGCTCCTACAGGCACCGAAGCGGCACTATTGCGGAGTCGCAGCGGCAATGTCATTGCAATAGTACCGCTGCGACTCCGCGGTAGCGCCAATGTGGCTCCGTGGTAGTGAAGCTCTGCGATCGATGGCTGCGCTCTGACAAAAATAGGGCCGACTGCTAGTAACTCATATAAATTGAGTAATAATACAACTGGGTGGGCCCACGAACAAAAATACACACCTTTGTTGCTTACGTCCTCTATCTGATAGAGACATAGGGTATCCTCGTTATTGCGACCAAGCAGATCCGGGATGTACGTCAAATTTAGGCTATTGAACCAGCAACAATCTCGTTCTACTACACACAACAGTGAATCGTAGTCGACGCGGGTTCGCTGATGCATCCTCGCGGAGTTCGTGAGGTTCCAACACGTAACTGCCGCGGTACTGTCGCGGCAACGTCGCGGCGTTGTCGACCCTCAAGACACTGCAACAGAATCCCCACGGCACAGTAAACATCATGGAGCTGCTGCGGTACAACCGCGGAACTATAGCGACACAATGGAGGGTCGCGGCACTTTCCTGGCACTGCCGCGGCATGCTTACTCAAAGTCCCTGCCGAAGTGTGTCGCACAAATGCTTCTGTGTCGCAAAAGTGCTTCCTGCTTCTTTTAGCTACACTAGAATCTGTCAAAACTCTGGACCAGAAACTAAAGCACCATTTTGAAATTGCACTATCTACTGCACTACATCCGACGAGGTAAATACTTTCCGTATGGTCATTCACAAGTTTTTTTTAATTCTAGCAAATCAAATCATGGCGGCTCACTGCGTCAATGAATAGAGGGTAGGAGGGGGAAAAGGGATCCGTGAGGCCTATTCTCACGACCATGAAGACCCAGATAATGAAACATCGCTTTTTCTTCCATAGCGTACCATAAACGCCGTGACGCAGTGTAATGTGTTACGTTGGTGGCGATCAAGGCAAAGCGCTGTTCATAGAGGCTCACAGGAGGGCATAGAGGTGGTCTACACTATGCGTATCTACTGGCTCATAACGTGGCATGCGAGTGCGTAGTTTCAGCAATGTCTGGTCCCTCTCCTGAATATCGTCAAATAAAATGCTTGCGTTTAGCTGCAGTTTACCGCGGACTTACCGCGAGTTAAAGGCAGGGTTCGCGACAAAAACGACTTTTGAGCTGTGTACATGGAAATGTAGATTTGGTCATCGCAAAAGTAAAAATAAGTGAAAAATCCGAAAATTCGCGGGAAAAACGCTCAAAACCAAAGTATAACGGCTAATGCCTGGTGTCGGCCGGCCCCCTAGTTAAGGAGATTTTTAATAATGCTTGCTTATCCGCCTTTTATTTTGCTGTTAATGTAGTCAGTAGTCTCCAGGAATGCTCAGAAATTACATTAGAAGCAAAATAAAAGTTGAGAAAGCAGTCTCTCACCCAAATCTCGATAATTGGGGGGGGGGGCGGGAGGCCACCGAGCAATAACTTGTTCCTGAGCGTTTTTTCTCCAATTTTTACTTCTTTTCACATTTGTGATGGCAAGACGTTCCATTCCATGGGGATAGCACAACAACCGATTTTATCGAGAACCCTGCATTTAACTCGCGTTTTTGAAACCTATTTACTACCACCTCAGATGAGCCAGCACCCCGGATAACGGTTGAGCGAACAACGGATAATCGGTTTACCCCTCCTAGTCCCTACATGGCCGCGAGCATAGGCGGCGTTCCCTTTCAATGTTTTGCCGAGTTTTGCCGGAAAAATAACAAAAATTTCTGCAGACGACAAACGGCAAAGAAGTCCCAAAAATGACCGGCAAATCCAAAGAGTAGCGTTGCGGCAATCACAGACCAGTCGCTAACCCTATCCTCAGAGAAAAAGGAGCGAGACGCTCACGCCAATCCGCCCTCTTTCCTTGAAACACAAGAAAAGCACGTGTTCGCCCTCCTGACTCGAAGGCGTTCATATCGCGAGTAGAAGGGCGAGATAGTGTCAAAAGCGTTCGAAGTGGGCATTCAAAATGAGGGTCGATGCCAACCCCGAGCATTTGCAAGGGAAAGGACTCCTTAAATATGACTCAGATCTCGGCAATGTCGTTGGTTCAATTACCCAGGATGGATTTACTTGACCCGCCCAGCCACTGGAGGCCCCAGGTGGTGCTCGGTGCACCGCCCGCGCGAAGAGCCGGGGGTGCCTGTCGCGTCGCGTGTCGGTGTGCAAAGTGTGTGGGCTTCATGCCCAGTCAAGAAAAGTCAGAGGGGCTCTTACCCCGTGTCATCAAACTCGGTGGCTTCTCAAGAGCCGGTTGTTGTCCGGCTATTGAAGGCAGTGTTCACGATAAATCTCGTTCTCGAGATTCCAGTTAGTTGGCAGATGCTGGAAAGGATAGGGTCAAAGAAAACAGCGAAAACGGACCAGCAATCGATAAAAACGGCTTTGAATGTTATTTCGGTCTCCCTACCTATCCCGGTCCGCCCCCATTCGGACGAGCTTGTCACGTTTCGATGGCAAATTGCCAAGAAACTTTTGCCGCGTCCAGCCTGATCGATTCACGCAGATTTCTCGGTTAGCGCGCGCTTCCGGGAATCAGCAGGGCCCATGATTTTCGTCCACACTCTGAACGTAAGAAATCGTTATTTTAGCATATTCTGAACTTCGATGTTTCTCCACTATTAGTTATCTAACGACAAAACAATCCCATTTTTGGGTTCAAATCGAGTGCGATATTCATCGTGAACACTGCATTTGAAGGCAGTGTTCACGATGAGAATCGTTTTTCTGTTTTTCCGCCTATTTTGAAAACGGCCCCATGCTGATTCCAATGGTGTCTCTGAAATCATACAAGACCTTCTGTGAACGCAGGTATGGTCCCTCAAAGATTGAGCTATGGAAACATGGTGGACGAGTTGTCCGAGGCTTGTAACTTCGGTCTTTTGCCGCCGATCTATGCGAGCTGACCTGAGTAAAGAGAGAAGTTGAGAATGAAGGGAAGAACGGGGCTAATGATTGAAAATCATCGCTCATCTCACGATCTCGAGCATTCATTTGTTCACGTCGGTGGGCGTGTGATGCGCTTTTGGGGTTTTCAATGCGCTCGAAGTTGCAACTTCGTGCTCTTTTGGGGCTCTTCCTGGCTCGTTTTCATGCGTTCTTTCGACGTTAACGTTACAGAGTGTCCCTCCACTACCCAATCCTAGTGGAATTTCCAAAACTTTTTCCATCGTGAACACTGCCTTTAAGTAGCAGCTCGACCGCGACAGTTACTACTGTGGGCGACAAAATTTCGAAATTTGAGCTCCACGGCCTCCTTCCCGACGACGACGCACGCTTTCTAGCATGGATCGAAGCGTCTACAGGTCGCCTGCACTGCATCCACATCCGGTGAAGTGAAGCATACACTACATAGGACGTTTTGTGAGGTCCACAATGAACTCTATAATGTCGAGCACTGGTGAAGCGGAACAAATCTGAAAATTCTCAATTTTATCGATTTTTCTCGATAATGACTACAGCTAGATCCGTGGCCTGTGTCCTAAAAAACGTTTAAATTCGAACCGCGGCAGTTTAATTCTCAGAGATTGAGATTTAAACCGCCACGCCAGCCGCGGTTTGAATTTACACGTTTTTTCTGAGGAAACAGGCCCGGATCTAGCCATACTTTTTCCAGAGGTACAAAAACCGAAAAAACGCCCACCCCCGGGGAGTGGGCTCTTATTGAAGCCGTGAATTACGTGTAAATCTGAGATTCAAACATTTTTCTCTATCGAATACGTATATGAAATTTCACTAATACATGAAGCTATTCCTCTGAGAGTTTTGGCCGAGAAATAGCTCACCAGGAGCCGTTGCGGAGCCTCGTGGGCTTTTCCTCGGCTATATCTCGGCCAAAACTCTGAGAATCATACCTTATTTCTATTTCACTTCTGATGGCTTTTTTTCGACCCTAGCAGTGTCTATTGTCAGAGTCTGGATTTCTATGGACTAGCGATTAACGACCAATGGGAAAGGGCTTTGGCTTGTTAAACGATTAACGAACTACAAAGTTCCAATAACACATATCCCTGGATCCCATGAAAACTGAATTGCTTTGACAGGTCTTGACAGGAGTTGGCGAGTCTCAGCTTGCCAAATTCTGTTAGTGGGTGCTAGGCAAGATTATTTCCGCATTTTGTTCCCATTTAAGCACCCATTTTTCGGAAAGCGCAATGCCGAGGCCCAAAGACCTGCGGAAATCAGAAGTCGGAAAACGGAAATAGGAATTCCGCTCATCCCTGGTTTGAATGATGCTCTCATGAAGAAATCAAAGTCGTTTTTTTTGTGGAAACATGTTAGGATGCGTACGGGCTGGGAAGACCCCGAGTTTTTCCACGTGGAATGCCGCAATTTCTTAGAAACTCGGGTTGCCGAGCGATATGGTGCTTGTGCTCAGCTGCGCACACATTATTAATTTGAATAATGTATTTTATTACAGAACGGGGAGTAGAAAATGATTGAAACTGGAGTAAAGAAAGCAGAGGTAGGATACTTTCAATGTACCCATTGTAGAAATTTTATGTAAGTAAACAAAGTTCGGGCGGTTGTAAGTGTTTGACCGTGAGAAGGTGCATGCAAACGATCATTGTTAATCAAAAGAAGCATAAACATCGGAGCAAAGGATCTTGTGAAAAAGAGGAGAATCTGGCAAACACTTGAACATCAATAGGCTCGATTTTTAATGTGATTTAAGGACCTTTAAAGGCAGGGTTCTCGATAAAATCAGTTGTTTTGCTATCACCGTAGAATGGTATATCTGGGTATCACAAAAGTGAAAATGAGTAAAAAATTGGAGAAAAAACGCTCAGGAGAAAGTTATGGCTTGGTGTCCTCCCGTCCCCAATTATCGAGATTTGGGTAAAAACCTGTTTTGTCAACCTTTATTTTGCTTTTAAAGTAATTCCTGAACATTTGTGAAGACTACTGATTACTTGAACAGCAAGATAAATGTCGGATAAGCAAGCGTGAATGAAAATCGCGTCAATTAGGAGGCCGGTCGACACCGGTAATTAGCTGTTATACTTTGTTTTTGAGCGTTTTTCCCGCGAATTTCCGGTTTTTTCACTTACTTTTACTTTTGTGATGGCCAAATCTACATTTTTATTAAGAGAGCTCGAAAGTCGTTTTTATCGCGAACCCTTCCTTTAATGTCGTCCCGGGTTTACCCCGAAAACCGGGGCAAAACCGGGACGATTTTTAATAACGATATTAGGATGTTCGACAGATTCTCGTCTTTCTTCTGATGCTCTTAGTTGTCATGTCCAATGCTGCTTTTATTCAACTAGGTTCATTTGAATGAACCTTGTCAGGTCCAAAGAAACCACCAACTTAGATTATTCACATTGAATTTCTATAATGTATGCATTGAAAGTATCCTACCTCTGCCTTCTTCCATTCACTTCAGTTTCAATCCTTTTCTTCTGCCCGTTGTGTATTAAACTACATTTTTTAATTAATATTGCGTGCGCGTCCACTCCAGTGTGCGCTGTGTAGCTGCAGACAAGCACCATATCGCACGTCCAGAAGCTGGATATCTATCAATAGTTCCAGTTCTGTAAGTGTTCGCCGGAGAAGGCGGAGAAGGAGATATGACAAATCAAAAGGAAATCAATTTTTGCAGAAATTCAACAGAATATACACTTTGTTTTTTCGTCGGGTGTTCGGTTTGGGCACCCCCTTTCGCCCTCTCCGCAAACTTCAATATGCACCCCCTAAGCTTAAAGGCAGCAGACACGCTCGAAAAAGTTGTTGAGATAACTACTTTTCCAGTCGCATGGCTCCTAGTAGACTGCTCACGCCTTTGGAAGCGTCAAAAACGAGACGAAAGGGGATGAAAAATTCGGGGATGAAGCCTTTAATCAGGTCAGCTCGCATACATCGGCTGCAAAAGACGGAAGTTACAAGCCTCGGACAAATCGTCCACCATGCTTCCCTAGCTCAATTCTTGAGGGACCGTAACTCCGTTCCAAGCAAGTCTTGTACGATTCCAAAAACATGATTGGAATCAGCATGGGACCGTCTTCAAGATAGGAAGGAAAGCAAAAAAAAAACAATTCTTATCGTGAACACTGCCTTCAAGACGGGATGGGTGTCATTACCTTCTTCGTTCATACCTTTTTTACTCCCGAAGATAGACCTTTGCTAGAAGCTATTTTTTCTGGTCATACCACCCCAACCATCGTTTTCGTCGTTCCAGAAAACATAGAGCCTCCCCATATCCGAACGCTCGATCCAACACATGATACGCCTATTTCGAAGGTGTTGCTATACTTATGCGTTGCTATACTCAGTGTATACTTGTTATCCGAAGATAATTTTTCGGATAATGGATCGATTCAGATATTGCCATTTTTCCAATGATTCGGATACGGATACCCGGTCGGATAAATGCGTATAACTTCGGATATTTTGGAACGAAGTTGACGCAAAACGGTAAAAATTGAACCAGGTACTCAAGGCCGGGCTTTGAAAACATCCATAATTGAGCAAACAGTAGTCTTCATCGCATTTGCATGTTCGCATACAAACTTCAATCTTCATATATGCATATGAATAGAAATAAGAAAACAACTCTTCAATTACTATATTGTCGTTGGGAGGCACAGCGCTATCCACACACAGGTTTTTTAAGGACAACAAGCTCGCAAAAATTGTGCAAAGCAACTATACAAAAAAACGTCTACACTGAATAACTAGCCACTTGGTCATCTAACTCAGGCAAACCATCGCTCCGAACGGGGCCGGCTCCTCCCAATTATGACGTCATCGCCCGGACAGCGGCCGAGGGGCCAATCGGCACCGCGGTCCCTGTCAAGTGCCAGTTTGCCCCTCGGCCGCTGTCCAGTCGCTCTCGGGGCCACAGCAGTGCGAGCAGTGTTAGCCAGACCGTCACTTTGTACACTGCACTCACGGACCCAGCACGGAATTCCACTGCCAATTGCAGTACTTACGCTTTCGAAAGCTCCAGCTATCCTCCTTCCTTATCCTCCGTGATCGAATCTCCGCGTTGCAAAATGTGGGCGGGGTTAGTGGTGCGTGCAGCATTGTGGAGAGGTAGGGAGCGTTCCATAGGAAACTTAGGTAGCATCACGGAAAACGAGTAGCCATTAGTGCGGAGCGTGTACCGCTTCATTGCAAATGGCAAACGCCTCATGAGAAGCGTGCTCTGCGTTATGAAAAATGAGCCGCGCTTCATGAGAAGCGTGAGCCGCGTCATGGAAAATGAGTCGTGCATCATATGGAGCGTGAGCCGCATAATGGAAAATGAGTCGCGCCCTAATTTTGCACCATGAGAAGCGTGCTCCGCGTCATGGAAAATGAGTCGCACACCATGAGAAGCGTGAGCCGCGTTATGGAAAATGAGTCGTGCATCATATGAAGCGTGCTCCGCGTCATGGAAAATGAGTCATTCACTGTAGGAAGCGTGCTCCGCGTCATGAAAAAGGAGTTGCGCACTTTGACAAGCGTGCTCCGCTTCATGGAAAATGAGTCGCGCACCATGAGAAGCGTGAGCCGCGTCATGAAAAATGAGTCGCGCACTACAGGAAGCGCGCTCCGCGTCATGGAAAATGAGTCGTGCACTATGGGAAGCATGCTCCTCGTTATGGAAAATGAGTCGTGCCTCATATGAAGCGCGCTCCGCGTCATGGAAATTGAGTCACGCCACATGAGAGGCGTACGCGGCGTCATCAAAACCGAGTCGCGTTATTGAGAAGCGCGCTCCGCTTAATGGAAACTGAGTCACGCTTCATAAAAAGTGGGCCCCGCGTTATGAAATATGAGTCGCGCACCATGAGAAGCGTGCGCCGCGTCATGAAATATGAGAAAATGTTGTCAATCAATCGCTAGATGTGTAAGTTCAAATGGCGCTCATACAAGTTTTGGGAAAGATATGTTTTGATGGAAATTCGGCATGCACAACAGGAGGCTCAATTACCACGATTTCACTATACTTAGTATCCGAATCACTTTTTTTCGGATATCCGACCGGATATCCGAGAATCGGATAATCCGATATGAAAAATTTGAGAAAACGCATTATCTGAATCGAACCAGTATCCGGGGAATTTGAAATCGGCATTATCTGAATCCAACCATTATCCGAATGGTCAAAGTTCGGATAAAATCGGTTAAAATTTTGATAAAATCGGCTAAGTTTTTGGATAAAATCGGATTCCTGATCCTAAATATTGGAATATTCGAACAAACCGAATATTTCACTTCTTTGAATATTCGAATATTCGAATGAACGAATCTTCCTTCCACTTTTTGATTACTCGATTATTCGAATAACCCGAATAATCCTCTTCTTTGAATACTCGAATATTCGAGTATTCGAATATTACTCGAATAAACGAGTATTTGGGCAACACTCTACCACCAACTCGGCTGGTTTATGGAGCAAATAAAGATGGGAACCCGACATCAACCGACGCAGAATTTAATGGAGATTTTGAAAACATTATTCACTACGCTTTTCAGATGCACCATGTGCCTGAACGTTTTCTACCTTTCTGCCAAACCCATGGAAAGAATTAATGCTAAAAACTGCTTTTTGATGGTCTCCAAAATTTTTTAAAAGAGTCGTAAGAATGACTTCTCGTCTTCAGGCTGTTGAGACTGTCAATGATTCTGATGGCCCTCAACATGAGTCCTCGGATCGGTGCACAGATCAGTACCGGTGAGTACTTCCAATCTTCTATCGGAGTAGCAGTAAAAGTTTAAGGTTCACTCAGATAAAATCAAATGTAAAAAGTATTCCGAAAACCTGTGAAAATAGGTTTAAAACTGAGAATTCGGTCCGATTTGAAGAGAAAGTGTCGATAATCCGGAAAAGTTGATTTAGTTGCTAAAATTTTCCACTTGATTTTCCTCACGCCTTCTCCCCAATTAACCTGCTCGTGAGTACCCCTTCATCTACTAGACCGAGAAGACGTTTGAGTATACAGAGAGAACGTTAGAGCCATATAGCGTGCACAGCTATATACCCAAGAGTTGGGCCGCCGTCCCGCCCTATATTTATATCATCTGCTTCTATGTACCCCCTTAGATTCTGTACGCAAGGAGTTCATTTGGCCCTTGGTCACAGGCCACAATTTCGCCACTCTGAACTCTCGATCGGTGTAGAAGGATATACACCAAATATCGCATTGTACACTTCTGATCTATTTCCATGCACCGTTTGCTTCTTTGCAATCGCTCGCTTCAAGGATAGACCCATCATGAACGTCGGAGAGTGGTCCATCTACTACGGCAACGCCGACAATAGAGAGTGGGAGGCTGTCCTATATCTGTAAGGAATGACTTCAATGGTATGGTTAAGGAGTTCGGCTCAGCGTCGTGTAGGAATGCATTTGTACGACTGCGGAATCATAGAGGATTCGATCTGTGGATAGTGAGCGCTGTTGCGCCCACCGAAACCGCCGAAAAAATTCAATGATGCGTTGCATGAGAAACTCAACACGCTGCTGGGAAGGAAACCTTGTCAACAGTCGTGAGGCTTGGCTACGTTTGGCTCCTACGAAACCGCACCTGGGAACAGGGTTCGGTGGGAGGCGTCATGTATCACAGAGGGGCTCGGACCCGTCGATGTCCGGTGAGGAGGGGTAGGACCCTCGACCAACCAAGAACCAAGATGGCCTTCTATCAGAAGTGAGGAGAGGTTCTGAGAGCCATACCGCTAGTATAAAATATGAAGCCAAATTGAAACAGCGAAATGAGATCACAATAAGAGGTCAAAACTGGAGATACTGGAGATCAAACTGAGTGCGCGAAATGAGACCGGATATCAAAAAAGAAACTGAAGGGTGAAACAACTGCGCAAAACAAATGAGGCAGAATACGAAATGGAGATGTAAAAATGAGGCAAGAACTCACAAGAAGAGTTCCCTGGTGGAGAAAGCATGCAAGGCAATGGACGACAGTAGCATGACCATCGTTAATGATTTCGACATAGAAACGGAGCTGTGGACAGGTGAAGTGTGTCACCAAAGCGCTCCTGGATATGTCAGCAGCGGTGCTGTTGAGTACTCGCTGTTATCGCGGTCATTGCGCACTCTTGACAGCGAAATGTCAAAGATGTTCTGGAAATTGATAATATAAGAACCTTTTAAGGCGATTCAGGATTCACAGGTACTGAGCAAAACTATGCTGATATTCGAGATCCTGGTGTCAAGAGCTACCAAATGGTATAGCCCTTGTTGGGGTTTCGTTTTGAACTAACGAAGTTTGACGGGCAGGGGATACTGTATATTACCATTTGATGGAGGACGGGGCTCGGCGTCCTGTGTCTGCGTCCTCGTGGCTCCAACCACACCGTCTGCAACGCACTGGTCGTCTGTGGCCTCGCCGACTCGCGTGCTGCCTCTCCGCGTTGAGATTTTCGGCGTTTCCCTTACCATTGTTCCATTTGGTGTGAGCCGTTGGGAAATCTTGCTGGTAAACGGCAGGGGGTGCCGCGCGCGGCGAAGGAACAGTTCGACGTCCCCTCCTCACAAAATTATCAGCTGTGATTATGGTAACAATGCGATACATAGCATTGTGCCGTATTGGTCAAGTTCCCACGCAAATCCTTCAGCATCCCCCACCCCTATTCTCGAAAAATGTGAGGAGAAGACTCGCTCTCCGTTGAAACTGATGTTATATTTTGACTGTTTAATCATCTAATGTTCCATCTATTTAGGCTTCGATAATTAGAATTATTTCTTGTAAGTTTATAACACTTTTATGCCGCTCGGGAATTTTTGCTTTTATTTAGAAATTCTGTGCGTAATTATAGATTTTTATTGAGGAAAACCTCATTAAATTTTCTTCGGGTTCATTCTCTCGAACTGGTCTTCTATGAGACCATGAATGCGCTCTTAAGCTTAAATATTCTCACAAGGCGAAAAGCAGCTGACTGCAGTTGTTTTACTTGCTGTATTCATCTTTTTTCTGCATTATAAAGCAGTAGAAGGAAAAATGCCTAAGCGAAATCGAATTGTTATAAACCCATATAAGCTACAATACCGCCTCTATCCAAGGGAAAAAATGGGCAAAACGGGCAACTAAAGCGTCTTTCGACCATAACGCGCCTCAAAGTGCTCCGGTTTTAATTTTAAAAGGACCAAAATGTTCACCGTGCCACAATCTATCTAACTATGTGAGACAAAATTAGAATTCACTAATGAAAACGCTTTTTTTTAAAGATGGAGTTAGTTATGAATTTGATATTGCTATCACAAGATAACGAGCACATTCGGGCAAAGACAACCGTACGCGATCTCTAGCATGGTCAAAATGGAAATGTATTAAGCCTTGAAAGATAAAGTTGCTCTCAAATTTCGCAATATATTTTCACACGATCGACTAGGTCACGACATGCTGTACATTTCGGCGTTTTTGAATTTGAAACAGCTAAATTGTGAGAAACAGCGCTCCAATGCGAAGCCGCGACGCGAGCGCGCGCCACCGACGGAGGCGAGGAATATTTACGTAACATCGATTACTGCCGGGCGCATTGGAGAGTGAACGCACCCACTCCGATTGAGTTGCTGGTTGAGGGACTGGCGAAAATCAGCGCTGCTGCCCTAGGTGGGAGGGAAAGCATGAATAGGGGAGTGTGCAAGGCTGAACGTGTGCTGGGGAAAGGCAACACGCGAGTCGGCGAGGCCACAGACGGCCACCGCGTTGCAGACGGTGTGGTGGGAGCCACGAGGACGCAGACACAGGACGCCGAGCCCCCCTCTTCCATCAAATGGTAATATACAGTATACCCTGCCTGTCAAACTTTGTTAGTTCAAAACGAAACCCAACAAGGGCTATACCATTTGGTAGCCCTTGACACCAGGATCACGAATAACACCGCAGTTTCGCTCAGAGTTGATTTTGAAGTGAGTTATAAGGAAAAGACGAAAAAGACGCTAAAACCCTATATATATATATATATATATATATATATATATATATATATATATATTTATATATATATATATATAAATATATATATATATATATATATATATATATATATATATATATATATATATATATATATATATATATATATATATATATATATATATATATATATATATATATATATATATATATATATATATATATATATATATATATATATATATATATATATATATATATATATATATATATATGTATATATATATATATATAGAATAAAAAAAAGGATCTTTCAGGTTCACGTCAGTATCTTGAGAACTTCTGCCATCATCCGCCGAATTTCGGAAAAGGAACACTCAAGGTGGGACACTTTTCTGGTGTTATAATTCATGAAACATTGATACCGGTACAGGCAACTCCGAAAAATTAGAAAATTGTCAGTATAAGATGGGAAAATTGCTAACTTGAATGCGTACAGTGTTGAAATCGATTGGAAAGGACTGCTGCGGTTACGGGCAATCCAGGAGGGGAGTACTACCACCCATGAAGGCCCTTTCTACGGCATTACTGTTCTCGTTTTTGCATACGTGTCGACCAGGTGAAACTACTGCCTAACGCCTAACTACGACGAGGACCTCAGTGGTGTGATGTTGGCGCTCAAGGATGGGAGTGCCTATCAAGCGGTCCTCAGCTAAGCTTGTGAGCTGTGAAAACGGCTCATGGACTCTGTCGCACGCAGCCTGGCTCTAAAGCGTAGGCAAAAATCAGTGGTTATGAGAGTTTTTCGATGTATTTGAGCAAGCTTGGTGTTCCCATCTCTGTCCTTCCCGTATCGGAAAGGGCGCGAATAGAATTGAGATGCGCCTCAAGGCGATGTTCGCAATGAATTTTGTTTTTTGAATTTTCAGTAGGAAACACTACGCTGGCAGATGCTGGAGGGAATGTGGTAAGCGAAAGCAGCAAAAACGGACAAGAAATCGATAAGAACGGCGGCGAAGTGCAGATTAGGTTAGCCCAGTACGCCTGCTTAGCCCGCCCCGCCCTTTGCTCTGACTAGCTTGTGGCGCCGTGGACGATTTCGATGGCGGAGTGCCAAGCGACTCCGCCACGTCCAGCCTTATCAATCGCAACATTTCGCCATTAGCGCGCGCTTGCGGAAACTAGTAGGGCGCTTAAAGGCAGTGGTCGCGATGAAATATGCTTGTCTTCTTTTCTTCTCTAAACCCTTTTCTGGGTTCAGAGTAGTGAGACCAATGAGAAAAATAGCGCGAGAAAACCGCTGTTTCGGGCCAAATTTGAAACCTGAACTTCCTTGTCGTCTGATGGTGGACGAGCCCAATCCACATCATCGGCATCGATGACCTCTTATATCAAGAACATCAGCTAGCTTGAAATTGAATTTCAATCAATGAACCTTCGAATTCATGCGCACATCTAGTCAAAAACATCGACAGAAGTGCCTGCTTTCATTGTTCAACTGATTTTATTAGGTAAATTTGCATTTATTTCTTCCTCCGAATGTCGATGATTTTTGACTGCTCGGCATGAGACTGCGATTTTTTTCTGCGGCGCTGTGCACGTGTGCACGAACTTATATCTTTGGGCCCTAAAAACTCTAATTCTATTCCGTTTTTCACCGCGCTACCTTCATAGTTTTTCAGCTGTTTTTGATCTAATCTGATCTTCATAGTTTTTAAGATAACGTTTTTCATCGCGACCACTGCTTTCAGGCTCGTCCGCGCCCTGAACCTGTATGCGCGTAGGAAACCGTCACTCACTAGCAGCGGATTACCCTCTCAGACGATAGCAGGCCCTGAGCCCACCCCGAATGCACCCGGAGCCGCGTCCATGTTTCGCTCAAGGTGACAAATTTGACAATTTCCGGGCCACATATGTTGCGATCCAGGCCGCATACGTTGCGCTCCGGGTGTTACGACGAGATTGAATCACGCAGCGCCCTGAGCGCAACTGTCGGCTGATGACGTAACAGTACATCATACATCGTACATGGTTGCGCCCCGGGTGCTTCCTATAACCCGATTTTAGCAACACAGTAGCAAAAATCGATACATCGACGTGGTTAAGACGCTTCGCTGATCGATTATCGCACCCATTTGAGGTAATCGATTTTTCAAGGAAGAATCCAACGATTTCCACACATTCACCGAATTCCCCCACCCTACTGAATTTCCTTGAATTTATGTGACCCTTATTTGTCCTTTTTTAAGCTAGTGCTGATTGCAAAATACCTTTCAGCTGAATACACTTTCCCCTGCTTAGAATTTTGATTCCGTCACAACTTCCCTCACAACTTCACCCATTAATCTTCTGATTTCACCTGATTCTCTCCAACTATTAGGTTTAATTCCCTAAAAATATTAGGTATTCATAACAACCGCCCTTTCTCAGAGTCCTTCTAATGATCTCGTTGAACGATTCAAAGCTAACAATGGAAAGTATGCATGGCACATTTTTTTCCGAACATTAAAGTTTAAATATAAATTTAAATATACATTAAAATGAATTTAAATGTCCGAGCGATTCGTTTTTCTCATTTTTTCGAAATGACTAAATAAATCCGAAATATTACCTCCATGAATATTTGCAAAATGCGCTCGGAAAGACATGCTAACGTTTCATTTTTTGAATGCAGTCTAAATATTGCACAAATTTGAAGAATATAGTGAATTATAGGATGGTCGAATATTGAGGGCAAATGGAGCAGAGGAATTCAATTACAAGCTCTACAAGAGAAACTATGAGAACCCCACTCAAAAATCGCAGGAAGCCCAGATGCTCTTCCTTGTTTCGATCGATTCATCTAATTTCGAAATGCGTGCGTCAGTCAACGCATGTGGTCCGGAGAGCAACCTGAACGCACTGCACGTTGCAATCACAACCGAAACGCACCGGAAGTTTGAATATCAACTGCTCTGTGTTCCGGTCGCACTGGCCGGGGAGGGGCGGGATCGGTTGCGCTCCGGGCCTGCTACTGTCTGAGCTGTCAACGAAACGGCACAGACATTTTGAAAATTCGTAATCTAATATGCGATTTTGGGCGATTTAGTATTCGCAGGTTCGGTCCCGCCATAGGTCAAAAATTTTGAAAGGCTGGGAAAAACTGGATAGTTTACTGGTATTAAGAGAGCATTCTTTACTGTGATATCTCTTGCAAATTCATTTACTAAATTGACTTGTTGGGCAGTTTCCAAGGCGCGATATCGCCAGAAGTATAGGATTTTTATGCCTTGAGGGCACACAGGTGCGGTTGCGAGCGCGGAGACCACACTTTAAGTACGAATGTTCGCATGTGAAAACGCACCCAAAATATCATGAACGCAGCTTCAAGCCGAAGAGCGCTACATAAGGTGGGTGGATACTGTTATACCCTAAGGGAGCATAGGTGCGGTTTTGGGCTTGAAAACCACTTCTCGTTATTGGCTGTCCAGATATGAAAAAGCACCCAAATTTCATGGACGAAGCGTCAGTCCTAATAGCGCTACATTGACAGGACGGAGCTTCTTTTTATGCCCAGAGGGCACATAGGAGCGGTTAAGGGCATGAAAATCACATTTGCTATATGGCTTTCCGGATGCGAAAACGCACCCAAAATTCCATGGACGAAGCTCAAAGCCGAAGAGCGCTACGCAAGGTGTTCGGATCCTGTTATTATGCCCCGAGGGCACATAGGTGCGGCATCGGGCTTGAAAACCACATCTCGTAAATGGCTGTCCAGATATGAAAACTCACCCAAAACTTCTTGGACGGAGCTTCAATTCGAATAGCGCTACATTGTGAAAGTGCAGCCTGTTTTTATGCCCTGAGGGCACATAGGTGCGGTTAAGGGCATGAAAACTACATTTTGTAATTGGCTGTCCGGACGTAAAACGCGCCCAGATTTTTATGAACGCAGCTTTAAGCCGAACAGCGGTACATAGGGTGCGGTCCATGAAATGTTCGTCCGATGTGACGAACTATTTACAAGTATTTATCGAAATTTGAAATAGGGAGTTTCGCGTCGCTAAATTGTGTGGAAAACCTAGTCACGAGCCCAAGTAGTCGATTTAATTCTCTTAGCCGGTTTGAAACTGCCTTTGAAAACCCATTTTTAGGTGTGATACAATCGATTGTATCATACCTTAAAATTGGTCTTCATAGACCGTTTTGAACCGGCAAAAGGAGCTAAACTAGTTGCTTGGGTTGAGGACTAGATTTTCCGCACGTTGTAGCAACACAAAAATCCCTAATCAAAAATTCTATAAATACTTGTGAATATTTCGTCACAGTCCCGGACTAAATCATTATTTCATGGACCCCCTGCTATGTAGAATCTGCGTCCATGAAATTTTGGGAGCATTTTCACATCCGGACAGCCATAGACTGAATGTGGTTTTCATGCACGAAACCGCACCTATGTGCCCTCAGGACTCTAATGAATATTCAGTCTTTGAACAAACATTTGGTGTCATTGTCGATGGACAGTTGTGTTTGCCTGCTTTCGTGGAAATCATTTATTTACTGCATTAAAAGGACTACTTGATACAGTCGATGCATCAATGTAGTCTTGACCTAAAAATTCGTTCACTATAAAAAATTACGAAGTGAGGACCTCCCCCCGGTCGTCGCCATCATTTTTTCCAGAGGGGGGGGGTTGAGCAAATTGATAGCCTTGGAGGGGGGTCAGATCAAAGTTGGGTTGTATCACACCTAGCGCCGTAGCCTGGTTCGCTTTGTCCGCAACTATTCCAACCTCTGCGGTCAGATAATTTGGTCTCGATTTGATATTTCGTAAAAACTTATTTCGTTGTGAAACTCGAAGAGTGTTCGATTTTGACTCATGATTCAAGTGTAACTCTAGCCCGCGAGTTCTATGATTAGGATCAGGGGCGTGCGGCAAGGGAATTCGAAATTTCGGGAAACGGCAACGGCGAACCCCCAAAAATGACCGCCAAACGACAAATTCTGTTTTTTCAATAATTCGCCAACATTTGCTCAGCCATGTCATACTCCATGCAGTATCTGCCATTGCTAAGTGCCTGGCTTCTCAATAGCCTTTACAGGTAGGGCAATCCCATTTATCAAAAGCTAATTGAAAGCCTCAGGTGATCAGGAGTCACTATCAGGATCGGCAAGGCTGCAAGCTTATCCATCGCAGGAGACAATTCTGTTAATCCCTCCCACTAATTGAAGATTCCTTGCAAATCAATGCTCGAGATCCAAGGGATGGGCGTCTTCTTGAGCTGTGCAAAGTGTGCTAGACCGGCAAAGGATTCTTTCTGGAAGGGGCTTGCGACCAGCGCGATCCTGCTTAGTCGACCCGGGGACGATCAGCAAGCCTCAAGCAAGCTCGGTGCGATATTAGTGTGCGCCGACCCAAAGACTGTGACCGCTACCGGTACGTCATTCAGGTCAATACGCGAGGATTGGTCTTTTGATGAAAGACAGTCCACACTGCGATCAGCAGCGCGCAGTCTAGGTTATGACCGAGGTCACTCACATTTCTTACTGTTAGTAGCGAGCAGTAGGCTAAAGGTTCTGAATTTCACTTTTTTTCAAACTACGACTGAATGCTTTCTCTTGTGAGGCAACAGGAGTGGGGCGAGACTATTCTAATTGAATGCAGTGTTCACGGTAAATGCAGCCTTCAAATTTTTACAGGAAATCAAGAGTTACCAGGTTCATCGAATACTCAGAATGAGAGGCGCCAGAATACAGTTCGACTGGTAGTTACCACGCGCGCGACGGAAGGCCGCTTTGCTCACGTCGTGGATGGAGCGCCGCGTGCAGTGCGTTTAGCCAGCAGGACTGCTCTCGGGTGCTTCCCTCTCTGAGTATTCGGCTTAGGAGCGGGCCATAAATTGCTTCATACAGTCTCAAAACTTTGATGTGATGTAGCCGCCCCACCCACTTCCCCTGTGGCTACCGAGGAAGTGGGTGAGGCGTGCAAACTACTTTCAAGTTTTGGGACCGCAGATTGCTATTGGTTGTTTGTTTTTACGACGCTGTGGTGGCAATGAGCCTCGAACTCTTTTATTTCTGAAGAAAAGTTGAATGCGGTTTTAATCCTTGTCTCTAGAGATTTTTCATTTTTCGTTCTTACACGATTTCTTAACTGATTCAGCTCTGTTAGTAATTCCAACCTTCATTTCAGCTAATGATCTAAAAATCGAAAATTTAATTGAACACTGCCTGTACTAACACCTGTGAACATTGTTCGATTACAAAAAACCCGGGAAAATTACCTGCAAAACTGATCAAATTCCTGTCCCAATAATTCAAGCCCACAAAGCGGACCGATTTACACGAAGTCTTAACTGGTCCATATGCCTAAAAATAGCTGCTTCTACAATTTTGTATCATATCGTTTTGTAATCATAGAACTTGCTGTAATCGGTACGCTTCAGAGAAAGGGCTTTTCGCAACTGCTGCATTTTCAAGGGGTTAAGTATTTGGTGATTAAAAAAGACATTGGGAGCGGGTCCCAAACAACTTTGAACTCGAACAAACTTTTCTGATTACCCAGTCAAAATGATTTCATCAGTTACCGATTGAATGGGTACAATTATACATTACATGAGCTGGAACTAGTAGCTGGGACTAGTGAAAATAATTATTTGTAAGTTTTGAATCGCTGATGAACACCGAAACTGTTAGGGCGAATAATTTTTAAGGCATTTTTGCCAAAGATTTGCCGTTTTAGACGAGAATTTCGGCAAACGGCAACGGCAAACCCCAAAACTTGCCGTCAAACGGCAAACGGCAACACCGCACACCCCTGATTAGGATGCGCTCAATGCAGATTCTCATTTGTAACTGTATTTGCTAGTAGTTTATCTATCAAAAATTAGGCTGAAGTTACTGGCGTCGATCATGATGAAACATTCCGTCTTCACCGGGAAGAGATTCCGACACTCAGTTGCGGACAAGCGCTGTTGAAGCACGAAGGTGGGAGGTACCTCGTGGAGCAGCGGGCACACTTTTAAATGCTGCCGATTGAAACAACTGCTTCGTTCCGATAACAGCAGTAACTGCTGATTGCGACGTTCAGACAAAAAGACCTGCTCCCGGAATGCAAATTGAGCTCCTAAGTGTGAAAACGAAACCATACTCTTTAGACTTGAGATCGAATCAAACATTTATCCGAAAAGTATTCGATTCTCTCTGGAATTTGATTTTTGGGGTTCATTCAAATATTCGATTCTTTCGAAAGTTTAAAATTTAGGTTTATTCAATTATTTCATTCATTTGGGATTACGAAAATTCGAATATTCGGTTTATTGAGGGATTTAAATTATTCGGCTCATCGAATATTGAACAATTCATTCCGTTTACGCTTCAAATATAAACTTTTCAAAGTGTCATTCCGCGAATGGTGTTTTTTTTTGTTTTCGTATTTTCTGAATTTGGTGCAAAAAAACGGGTCGTGGAAGTCACTGACTACTGCAGCGATTTATACGATTGGGTCTTAGATTGATTTGTCATTCTGAGGTCTCAATTATATTCTCATGTCGTCAGGCATGAATAAGGTGCCCCTTACAGGGGATTGGGTATCAGTGATTATAGTAGAACTTATTTGGTTCATAGTCGAATAATCTGCAATCTAGTTTTGGATTTGTCAAAAAATTATTGACCCTCGATCACGATTCCCAATGAAAATTTCGTGGTTATATTGACTCTAGAAACTCGCAGGAAAACTATCTTGTAGCGCTCTCCTCACGATGGAGATATCTCCTGGTTTTCCACAGAAACGTGAGCTTTGGGACTTAGCGATAAAAACAATGAAGAAATAATCACGAAAAACCATCGGGAAGTGGGTGAAAATCGCGTGGGCCAGTCAACTCATTGCGCCACCCCGCCTCCCAAACTGATCCTTTCTGAGGAAGCATTAATACGAAAACGGCCAGCCAACAGAGGCAATGGCTTCGATAAGTAGCAGTTAATAGAGTGGGTCACGTGACTTCATGAAAAGACGTTAACCCTTCACACCGGTACATCCTTATATTCTTAAAAATAGGACGTCACACAATAGGTCCTGCTTGGACGGGAAGAAGTACTTTCTCGTACTTTTCTGCAGTTTTTTTTCCTGACGCTGCTGTCAGAGCAAACTCTTGACCTATCATAATCTGTGAGAAGCTGAACATCCACGATTTGTCGTGAACACTGCCTTTAAAGGCACAGTACACCCTCAGATATGAAATTTGAGATTTTCATGTAATTGTGTAGAAGACCCCTCCCGTATAACACGTGCCAAATGCGAGATCTCAATTCCTCCAAATAAGCGAGATATAAGCGACCACCACAGGCCCGACCCCCTTCGCTCACCACCACAGGCCCGACCCCCTAACAGATTTTCGAACTCGATAGCGGCTCGATGGATGGATGAATTCCAATAAGTCGTCGTTCTTCAGTCCATAGCTGGGCTATCTCCTTATCCTGGCTCGCTCTCGCTCAGCGCTTGCGAATGAATAGAAATACAAGCCTGAGACAACTCGTCCACCATTTTTTTCACCCTCAAAATCTAGGCATCTTTGAAGGGTCATAACTCTGTTCAATGGGGGTCTTTGACGATTTCGTAGATACCACTGTGATCAGCGTGTGACTCTCTCCAAAATAAGCCTGGAATCTGAAAATTATTTTTCTGGGTGTCCGGTGCCTTTAAAAGGCCATATTCGGATGTATTCATTTATTTGGAACATGAAGTCTTATGTGCGG
Source organism: Aplectana chamaeleonis (assembly GCA_029168955.1). Taxonomy (NCBI): domain Eukaryota; kingdom Metazoa; phylum Nematoda; class Chromadorea; order Rhabditida; family Cosmocercidae; genus Aplectana; species Aplectana chamaeleonis. Next base: position 538,157 of record JAPDOI010000291.1, read on the forward strand.
ATTATTCACTCATTCGAAAACTAGATTCCACAGCCCAAGTATATCACTCACAGCTCAACAGTGTCCCCACGAAAACCACATTCGATTTTTTCTTTTTTGTCCCAACCAAGTCGAGGCAGTTGGCAGAGCTTTAAGACAGGGTTCACGATGCGACTCCCTTGTCTACGTCGATTGTTGAGCGTGAAGGAATTGACCACTATGAAGGATGTAACCTCTTAGGATGATACAATTGAGCGATCAACTCACTTATCAGCACTTGCTTGACTTGATCCTTCTCGTAATCTGAGGAGGAATGGTATACAGCTCCGGGGTTCCAGACGGCTCATTCTTGTTTAAACACGATGAAAAGTCTTAACACTATGATAAGTATCTCAACGTAGCTTGATATGATGGTTATCAACACATGGCTTATTATGATGAACATGTTCACTTGATTTGATCATTGCCATTCATCAGCATCCAGCGAACGGTGCGCCACTCGTTTGTAAAAACGCGTTGCACGCTTGTTACCAAGCGCTACTCACTTCCCAAGGCGTTATTCATACTCCTCAACGCCAGCGCAGCACGCGCGTGACGCGCTGACGTGGCGCTAGAGTATGAATACTTTCTACGCGCGTTATGCGCGTGCGAAGATTATGAATACTCCAGCGGCGACCCCATGTTAGAGTGGAGGAAAGTTGCCCTCAACTTTTCCAAACAGGCAAATTCTGTACACGCGTTCACCATCACAAAAACAGAGGATAGTAAAGGAATAAATTATCATAAAGGGGAATGGAATCGATGATGGAATTATCATGAAAATGATTAAAAAAAGGTTACCGCCGCTGCCGCCATGGCGGAGCGGGCATCACTCGCGTGCCGAGGGGTCGTGGTGGGAGGCCATTCATACTGCTACGCCAGCGCGTCACGCGAGTACCGCGCTTGCGTTCAGGAGTATGAATAGCGCCCAAAACTCTGGGCACGCTCCAAACAAAACGCTTCTCACTTCCGCTACTTATTCGCACAGTACTTTTCCTGTTGAGAGCTTTGCACTTTCCACAAAGCGCGCTGGCCCCTAACGATGCGCTATACCGATCTCAAAGGCGCGGCGCACGCTTCCCATATTACGCCAATCATCTTCGAGGGCTCTGCGCATATTCTGAAAGGAACGCTACTTCCCAAAAAGCGCACACGCACTCGACGGAGTATCGCCTATTTTCCATGACGCTGCACTTGCTGCTCGTTGAGCACTTCCCACTTCTTATGGCTCCATGCGCGCTTCGTGTGAAACGCTACCGTCATGACACGGCACACAATATCATGAAGCGCTGTAGTCGACGCGACGAAATTCAAATTCGGCGACGCACGCATGAGTGAAAAATGATTTCTTCAATGTAGAGAAACTACCATGATTGGTACACTTTTCGATCATTCAAACTCGGCTTGATTGAACTTCAACACAATCAGAATTATTGCTGCTTTGGCGCTATTCACGCTCCTCAACGCCAGCGTCCGACGCACAGGCGTGGCGTTGGAGCATGGACGGCCTGACGACACGCCACGCAGCACGCACGTGACGCTCGCTCCGCTGTAGCTCATTGATACACCATCAATTTCATTCCGCATTATAATATTTGAATCCAGTACTATCCTTTGCTATCATGGTGGTGAACGCGATTCGAACGCTAACGTCGGACACGGAGCGAGATTCTCACTGCGTAAAATAACGCGTTTGAGCCTGCTGAATGCAGGCTCTATCATCCATTTCACGCCATGATGAAAAATATCTACATTTCGATCCTGGAAATTACGCATATTATCGGAAATTTCACCTCTTCTTCTTCTGCAGCCTCAAAGTGGTTTTTTTGTCACAGCTTGAGGAACTGGGCGGCCTTCACAGGATTCGTCCAAAGGTCCATTGTGGTTAAGGAAATCGGTCTTTTGGGGCACATGAACAAGTGCGCCGTGTCGTGTTCGGGAGCACCACAGTACGGGCATGCGTCTGGTCGGCTGCTGTCGATCTTGTTGACGTAAGACATGAGCAGAATAGAGTGACCACAGCGCAGCGAGGCAAGAGCACATCTGGCTCGTCTGCCGAGTTGAGGCTCGAACTCGCGAACCCGAGGCGGCACTACTCCTAAGATAGGGTTCACAGCCGCCTTCGTTAGATATCCTCGAACAAAACGGGTGTGCTCCTCACGCAGAATACGAAGCCTTTCCATGCTGGAGTCGGCCCATCTCTCTGCATCAATTTTACGAGGAGCATCGGCAAACGGCGTCCTAATCGACCTCTCTCTAATGGGCTCAACGATTCTCTTTTTCGGATGATTCGGCTGTCTCAGAACATTTATATACATCTGCTGTGCCTGGAGTTCACAATGCTCCTTGACCGGCAATATGCAGGCCTCCGCGTGAAGATGTTCTATTATGGAGCTCCTCGCACAACCGGTAGCAATTCTAAGCGCAGCATTCTGTACACGCTGCTGCTTATTTCGGGAGCTGACAGACACCAGGTGCTGCCTTACTGGTGCCGCATTTTCCAGAGCCGACTGAAGTATTGCTCCGTAGGTTCTCAGCATAGTCTCTCGGCTGCTTCCCCATGAAGTTCCTCCGAGAGCTCTAAAGATATTTAGCCTGGCCTTGACGACTGTTTGTTTCTGTTCCGCGTTTTTGTGGAACTTCAGTGACGGACCAAGAATAAGGCCAAACAGCTTGTGGAATTGGGCTGCTGGCAACAGGTCACCATCCCATTTGACATCTGGATGAGCACTGTGTTCCTTGGTGTTTGTTGTGAACACTGGAAGAGAAGATTTTGCAGCAGAGTCTTTACCTCACTGGGAGGCTCGGGAATGTCCTCAAGATAAAGACTGAATAGGGCAGGGGACAACACTCCGCATGCGGAACACCGGCTGCTATTGGAATGCTATCGGATAAGTGATTCTGGAACAGAACCTTAGCCCGCCTTCCTTTCGTGAACACTGCAATCCATCGCTTCTGCCATGATGATAGCGACGACATGAGCAGTTTTTCCGACAGCAGTCCCAAGTTAACAGAATCAAACGCTTTGATCAGGTCAAGGGCGACGGCCACCGTTCTCAGGGGCTTTCTCATGTTGAACCCATCGACCGTAAAGCTCACGATCTCCAATAGAGCAGTAGTAGTAGAATGAAGTTTCCTGAACCTATGCTGATGCTGCTGTCGCTCATTTTGATCAGCCAGGTCCATCACGATCAACTTTTGAGCTAATTTAGCGACGGGCGATAACAGGCTTATTGGTCGAAAGCCTATTGCCGTGCTTTGGGATTTGCCTGGCTTAGGCGATGGTATCACATTGGCTGTCTTCCAGGCTTGGGGTAGAGTGCAGGTCCGGAAAGAAGTGCAAGCATCGGTAGAAGTTCCGTGGGAGCTTCTTCTGGATGACTGGGGAGATACCGTCAGGTCCGATAGCCTTCGAATTCCGCATTTCTTTGAGAGCCTTCTCTACTTGAGTGGGAGTAAAGGCCTCAGAAGCAATCATGAGCGGAAACCGGCTCAGCTCTCCGACCGTGACTCTGTTTTGAACGCCTAGCTTGGTACGTGTGATGAAAAATTCTTGCCGAGTGCGTAAGCAGCCGCTTTCCCTGATTTGAAGACCTTCTCCTCGAACTCAATAGCGGAGCTCATCGGGGGAGCGGACTCTCCGGAAATTTTCCTCAACACTTTCCACGTCGTTGTTCCGTCCGCCTTGAAACTCAGCTTTTCAGTGAACTTCTCCCAGCACTCCTTCTTGTTCTTATCCAGATCCTTCTTGATCTCATTATGCAGCACAGCAATCTCCGGGTCTAGATGGTCTGCGGCTCTCTTCTCATCTCTGATTCTTATCTTCTGCAGTATTTCCCTGCTGACGCTCGGCAAAAAGGCCTTGACACGACTCTCAGGAATTGCTGCTTTTATGGCCTTGCGAATGGCACTTGTTAGATGGCGCTCTTTCTGATGAACATCACCATTCCATGGGTAGTCGACCGCATGGCGGAGTGCAACATCTCTGAACAGGGTCCAGTCTGCTAGGCCTAAATTAAGATAAGTACGATGAGGAAAACCAGAGTAAGGGGCAAGAGAGTCAGAGAGATCAATATAGACAAAGACGGGAATTTGATCACTGAAAAAAGTTGTGGATGTGGACCACGTTCAAGCATCAGAAAGATTGGATGACACAAGAGAGATATCTGGGCTAGAAGGTCGGCCGTTGGCAGGGAGATGAGTGGGCCGGTAATCGTCGAGGATAACCAGGTCACACTCCTCAGCCCATTCCTCGACATCTTCCCCTCTGGCGTCAGAATCAAGAGCAGAACAGAACGTGTGAGCTTTGAAGTCACTCGCAAAGACAGCTGAAAGGGAGAGTGAGCAGTCGTGCAACTGCTTAAGCAGGTCTATGGGGTTGTAAGACGGGGGACAAGATGTTGTAGGAGGAACATAGATGTTAAATAGAGATAAAGGGGTTATGATCGTCGTTAGGGATAAAATGAAAAGGTAAGGCAGATTGCACAAAAGTAGACACTCCACCCTCATTAGCAGACCTTGGCATGTGATGAGCGGTGTATCCCGGAATGTTAGGCTGGGGATAAGTGGTAGAAAGAGAGAGCTTGCTTTCTTGAATCATGATAACATCCAGGTGATGAGAACGTGCGAATAGAGAGAGTTCGGATAGTTTGGTGAGAAGGCCGTTGAGATTAATGTGAACAATGGAGAGGGGGCGGTTGGTAATTGAGGAATCAGAATTGCTGCGGGCAGAGCATAGAACACAAGGAAAGGTTGAGTCATGATGCCTCGCAGAACTGAGGCCCGAACAGGAGCACCCAACTTTGGCATCCGAAGCACTGGACACTTGCTTTATGCCAGGTAAGATCCTTGCTGCAGGTGGCACATGGATACTTCTGCGCTGGACTTGGATTCCTCTCGACGCCGGCCCTTTGTAGTAAAATCCTCTGGAGAGCTGCGGCCGACCAGCACCTCTCCCATGACAAAAACCCTCTTCTCGGAGGGGTTGACGTCGGTTTGCACGGAAGCGGTCTTTTTCCTCCGAACTGCCACGGCACGAACGCACGACGTTTCGGCAGCATTTCATCTCTGGGATGCTGAGTCCATAAAAGGTAAGTTCAGTGGGGAATGGATCTCAAGGAGTATGAGTTCTGAGACAAATCAGAAAGAAATCTTCTCTTCTCACTGCTTGGGATTGAAAGATAGCTCTATTTAACGCAGTGGGAATCTTGTTCCCTGTCCGACGTAAGCGTTTGAGTGTGAAAGCGTGCACAGAATTCGCTTGTTTGGAAAAGTTAGGAACCACTTTCTTCTGCTCTGCCATGGCGTCTCCGCCGGAGTATTCATTGTCTACGCAAGCGCGTGACGCGCTGGCGTCGAGGAGTATCAATATCGCCTTGCAACGACTCGTCGGAACATTCCATCACCTGTTGCTGCAGAGCTCGTTCAAACACTGAGCCGACAAAACTGGTTGACAAAACCGGGTTTAAAAAAAAAGAATGAGCCGTTTGGATCCCCGAAGCTCTGTATCGAACGCCGCAATCTGAAAGTTCAATTGTTTATCGCTGTGAACACGCAACGCTTGCTTGCAGCCAATATTTTGCTACTCCTGGCTCTTTTCTACCGCTCTTTCGTAATTGGAAGTCTAGGATCCTTCTCGCCTATCATTTCATCGTGGAATGCCACCGAAGATGATCGTCGTGAACGCTGCCTCAAAGTCGCTTATGCATAATATTTTACCCCGTTAAAACTGCACTGAGGAGTCATTTTTCGTGTCGATCACCTAGCACGAGGAACAGAAGCGCCACGACAGGCGCAGCGTCACGACAGGCCAATGGCTTGCCATTCGAGCAGACGTGTGCCACTGGTGGGATACGGTGTGCGGTAGCGCGATACGAATGTGCAATCATCCAAAATTAGGCGTGGTCGTGAATGGGTTGATTAGTTAACCCCATCGTGCGCGCTGAAAACCACTCACCGTTTTTTGGATTTGAATGATTGGCTGGGCCCAACCTAAGAACGTAGAGAGCTTGTTTGGTTACCAAAGCACTATTGTGAAGATATATGGGGTCAAAAGTCTCAAATTCTGTCAAAAGAGGCCGACACTCCGGCAGTCATCTAGCACAATTTGCTGTCTGCCATCGTACAAATAACTGATCAACGATTGATATAGTACACATGAGGGGAAGGTGATGTAATACATTATACGATTACATGGTGTGAAAACTTTCATAGACGTGCCGCGCGTCACCCGCGTGCCGCGCTTGTGGTTTGGACTATGAACGATTCTTGTACTCGAACGGCACATCAGTGAGGACACAGTCAAATTCGTATCCAGCCTTGGAAGGTAATTCCTCCCTCTCGCTTACATCAGGAGAACATAAAATACAAACACCAGAATCTATCACCGTTAGTGAGCACCTAATAGCCTTCCCAGACTATTAGTGTCTGTGAGGTCCTAAACTCTTCGAAGTGCATACCACATATACTTTTAAAGGCAGTGTTCACGATGGATATCGCACTCGAGTACGACCCAAAAATGGGATTGTTTGGTCGTGAGATAACTAATAGTGAAAAAACAGCGAAGAAAAACGTCCAGAGTAAGTCAAAATAACGGTTTCTAAATTCAGGACGTGGACGAGAATCATGGGCCCGGCTGATTTCGGCAAGCGCGCGCTAATCGCGAAATCTGCGCGAATCGATAATGCTAACGGCGGCAGAGTTGCTTGGCAATTTGCCATCGAAACGTGTGCGGCGCCACAAGCTCGTCCGATTGAGGGCGTACCGGGATAGGTAGGCGCACCGGGAGTGCTTTCAAAGCCGTTTGTATTTATTTCTGGCCAGTTTTCGTTGCTTTCTTCGACCCAATCCTCTACAGCACCTGCCAACTTAGTGTTCCACACCGAAACCTCGAGAACGAGATTCATCGTGAACACTGCCTTTGAGGCAATGTCAGACGGGCGTTGTCCAGCTGGACAACAGGGTAGACGTAAAATTTTTTAAAATTTAGATTTTTTAGGGGGTACGTAAAAACTTCGGACCAAAACTTCAAAAAATCGGGAATGTTTTCAGTTGCGCTTCTCTTTCTGTGAGGAAAACAGATCGCGGAACCAGGGGTTCGGACGTGGTTGTCTCACATATTGTAATAGCAACAAAAAGATCAAAGAGAACAGTAGTACAGCACCACAAAAGTACATGTGAAGAAAGTGTCTTTACATAACGACGTAATAGACATATTTTAAGCAGTATTAAAATTTTCAGCACATAAAACAAGTTTTAAGACGAGTACCAATCATTAATCGTACCTATTACCGCTCAAATTCTTCATTTCAAAAATTGGACAACGTACGCCCACCCATCAATTTCAGATTTTCAAAATTCTGGAAAAAGATCCAAATTATCCATGAAATTCCTCGCAGACTAATACCTAACAACCCTCCACGACCTTGAAATCACGAAGAAAATCGCCATAAACATGTTTTTCCGTTGTCCAAAACCGTTGTCCACAACCGCTCCTTCGTCCGAAACTGGACACCGCTAATGTTTTATTCAAAAAAGCAATTCTGACATTCTAAAGGTGGAATTTTTATATCTGGTCTATCTTCTACTAACTACCACGATGTCGCTCGGAAACTTCTCAGTTTAGAGCATTCCTGAGCAAGGGGTTTACTTGCCGCTGCGTCGAAAAATATCGTGCTCCAATTTCAAACCCAGTCTGGTGCAGTGCAGTGCTCGCAAAACCACCGCCGGTGATACCCCATCTCCCACCCGCGTTCGCCCTCTATCTGGTTGAACAATACTACTTGGGAATTGAACTTTTTTGAACCTGCGAAGGTTTACGCACCCACAAAAAAGTTCCACCCGCCCGGAGGTCTCGATGCAAACCTAGTTGGAGGTTTCTTACCCGTTAGAAAGTAGACTTCTGCCGGTATCTGCTATTGATAGTGCTATCAGTCATTGTTTCTACAGAAACTTCATCAAAATGCATAGAGTCTCGGAAGTGTATCATTCTTTCTTCCATCGTATCCTAAGGGACCCCATTCAACTAGGTTTGCACCCAGGTGCTCGAAGCTTCATGATTAGTGAGCTGTTATCGAGAGTTCAAAACGCCCCCGAATAATGCTCTGCATATGCCAGAAATTCGCCCACACCGAGGTTGGAATCCATTAAAAGTTAGGAAACGTGACGCCTTCACCGCAATTTCCCCCACTACAAAAATTCCTGTCAGCTCAAGCTCGCCTACTGCGCCATTTTTGTAGCATTCCTGACTTTTGTTAGCTTACTGCACGATCAAGATTAAGACAAAACTTAATGTAAGCAAGGAACAAATATCTAGCGTTTTTTTATTTATGATTTAATTTGCCCACATTTTTCTTCATCGTTACGCCATCATGAGATTGTGAGGCGAACTGTGTCACAATTTAAATTACTTCTTTCCCAATACAGATGTTGTTGCTCTAGGGCAAGTCAAAACTACACTCCCGAGGCTAATCAGTCGGATAGGTAGCGCAGTTATTTTTTTCAGAATTCAGGCTTAAATATCCTTTTTTTCGAAATTTCCGACCACAAAAACTTTTTAATTTTTTTCAGAACCTGAGGGGGACGTGAACGTTTTAAACATTTTTCAAAAATTTTCATTTCCAAGGGGAGGGGGACGTAGACTCTGTTTCATTCCAAATGAACTCATGTTTTCGGTTATCAGAGCGCGGAGCGGTGGTGTTTCATTCCAAATGAACTCATGTTTTCGGTTATCAGAGCGCGGAGCGGTGGCTTTTTCGTCGAAACCTCCTCATGACTAATTACATTTCACAGAAGCCCACCGCTCTGCTGCTGGTAATAATCAAAATCGACAGGTCAGTGGGATTTTATTAGAACTTAGCTTCGTCGAGGCCCTGGACAACGGTCTGTCTGACCCTGATTGAAGGTCTGAAACTCTCCGAGGTTCAGTTTTCGCATTTTTTCAGGGACATACGTGTACCATTACCTATCCAGTAAAAACGAAGAATCTAGCAGAGGCTGCACTTTTCTGCGATCATCAAAACCCACTTGTGGTAGAGAAAGCCGATCCGGGCGACACTACAACTTGCATTATTGGTGAGTTCTAACAACGCTAAAAATGCTCACATAAATTCTCATATATCAGCACTCGGTTGATCAGATTTCAGTTTGGGGCACGTTGAACATGAGAGCCCACATATGGAACTAGTTTTATTTCATGTGTATTCCTCACAGTCCTCACGTCATAGCTTCGTTGGGTGCAGCCAGGCTCTCCACCAACCTTCACCTCTGGGAAGGTGAAGAGGTGAACCTTCACTATTGGGAAAATCGGTGAGGACTGGGGAAACGCCCCGAAAAAAATGAAAGTGACTCGACATCCATGCAAGTCATTTTCAAGATTGGATCGGTGTCGTTGCCTGTTTTCTGCCCATAACTTTTTTATGCTTGGAGATAGGCTCTTGGTGAAGTTAGTTTTCGGAATTTCTATTAAATTCTGCATCGAAAAGCGTTTCCAGGTTTGAAAAATACGTTTTTACTCTTCCAGCCGATTTCGGTTTATAAAGTGAATTTTTTTGTGCCTGGAATTATCGGTTTTTCGTTCATAAATTTTCTACGCTGAGAGATATCTTTTTGATAAGGTTGCTTTCGGAATCCCCATAAGATTCTACGTCGACAAGTGTTTCCAGGTTGGAAAAATATTTTCTCGATCCTTCAGCCTCATTCGTTTTAGGAAACACCGGTTTTTCGCCTATAACTCTTTGACCGTTGGAGACAGGGTTTTGGCTAAGGTTGTTTTTGAAATCTGCGTAAAATTCTGCGTCGAATGATATGTTAGGTTCCTAACTTTACTTGCCCCATAAGTCAGCCAGGTCGGTGGAGCCGAGCCCCGTTGTTGGCTTCAGCAGAACTCTGCGTTTCTCATTTATATGAATACCGCCCGTATCTTTTGGTCATTGGGCGCGCTAGAGCGCCGGAGCGCGCCGTTTGGCGTCGTTTTTGAATAACTTAGCTTCCAAAGAGAATTGGGTCAATCGGAAAATGGAAGCCAAATTCGGAATCAGCATTGAAAATGCGATCTACTGAATGGATAGAATTTCAAAAATGGAACTAAGTGCGGAAGATTTTGGGTTACGGTAGCCATCCAATGTCCCTCGTGTCCAAATGGGGCTGGCGTTTAAAAGTGTTGTTTATAAGTGGATTTCTTGACGTTTTCTCGTATATAGAACATTGATATGCAATTTGTTATCCTCTGTGTTTCTTCTAAAACATTTGACAGCGAAAAAATTAATAAAAAATAATAAAAAGTCTTTTTCCTAACAATTTTGGATTTTAATGTGGAGAAACCACGAAGTTCTTCTATATTAGTGACTTACTTTGAGATAAATTACAAAACTTTGAGTAGAATTTAGGTATTAAAAGTTAAACGGAAATCGCACCTTGAAATTTGGTTCATTATTTAATTTCACAATCAAAAAAGGTAGGTATCGGGCGCATGTTCAACAACCATGTAAGGAATTCGCTTTGCAATCTTTGTTTCTCTTCACACGAAGAAATCATGTCCAGAATCAGCCAGTGTACCGAAATGCGCCAAAAATGAACAGTTCAAAAAAATTATTCAAAAATTTATATTTTTATAAAGTGACCAATTTCAATTTTCATGCTGAAATACTCCTCGAGTTCTATGCTTTTCGTGTATAGCGCATAATTTTGTTCAGAAATTGTTTCAGAAATATAGAATTCTTGACCTTTTCCGATTACTTTTCAAAAAAATAAATAATAAATTATCGAAAGTGAAAATTTTCACCGAGACCACAAATTTTGAATTTTTTTCGATTTCTCGTTGGATCCCATGTATGAACTCCTTTGAATTTCTTCATCATATGAATTTATTTCGAAAATGTGGGAATCGTGAAAATCTTCAATCTTTGTTCCCGAAAAAAAAACAAATGAAATTTGAATTTTCTCTTAATTTCCATTTTCAGTGTGAAAAGGTTCCAGGAATGTTTCACTGTTCATGTAGCATAATATTAATCAGCATTCATTTAAAAAATGCTGAATTCTAAAAAATTATATTCTTTCCTTTCCGCGAAAAAAATTAAGAATTTTCAAAGTTGAATTTTCATTATTAGAACAATTTTTTTAGTTTTGATACCAGAACCTTCTTTGAATCCCATGAATCTCGTCACAAGAGATTGTTCCAAGAATTAGTTAATCTAGGAAACTCTCCATTTTCCTCTCAAAAAAAAAAAATGTAAAAACTGAATTTTCAATACAATTACCAGTTTTGAATTTCGTTCTTGAACACTTCTAGATTTTCTTACTATTGGAGCTCAATCGCGAGAAAAGATTTTCTAGCTTTGCTACGCAGAATCCAGTCCGCATTGTGGTACATTTAAAAACCTTGAATTTTCCTACAAAAAATGAAAATTTAAAATTGAATTTCTGGTGAAAAAACCGGCTTCAGAACTCATTCCAGAACCCTTCTAGAACTCCATAATATCGAATTCACTAATTATATTGAATAAATAGAATTTTAGGAATTGGTGTATGAGCACCCGTAGTTCGGCCCTCCACCCTCGCATGCCAGGCAATTACCTACGCCAGGTCGCTCTACAAACCCACAGCCCGTCCACGCCGATTATCGATCACATTTTTCAGGGCTGAACCTTAACCAGTATGGAAACCACATAAAATTCAGTATCATATTCAGTCAGAGCATCACTTTTCAGAAACATCTGTAGAATTGTTTGGGAAACATGGAATTCATGAGAACTTTGGGTAAGTTTTCCGAAAAAGAAAAAATTAAAGTCGAAATTTCATTAAGACCACTATTTCTGAATTTCTCTCCAGATTTCTTTTCAAATTTAATGTATTTTGTGCTCCACTTCATAGAATTTTACCAAAAATGTGGAAATCGTATGAATTTCTGGTTTCCTCCACAAAAATGAAAATTTAAAATTGAATTTCTGGTGAAAAAAAAAAAGAAAAAAAGGTCGAATTTTCATTAAGACCACAAATGCTGAATTTCTTTCCAGATTTCAATTCGATTTCCATGCATTTTGTGCTCCACTATGGAGTTGTCCCAAAAATGTGGAAATCGTAGGAATTTTTTAGTTTCCTCCACATAAAAATGAAATCTTAAAATTGAACTTCTGGTAAAAAGACCGGATCCAGAGCTCATTCCAGAACCCTTCTAGAACTCCATCATATCTCAATTTCACTAATTATATTGAATAAATACAAGTTTAGGAATTGATGTATGAGCACCCCGTAGTTCGGCCCTCCACCCCTCGCATGCCAGGCAATTACCTACGCCAGGTCGCTACCAACCCACAGCCCGTCCAGGCCGATTATCGATCACATTTGTCAGGGGCTGAAACCTAACCAGTATGAAACCTCATAAAAATCAGTACCACATTCAATCAGTGCATTTCTTTCCGAAAACATTTGTAGAATTGTTTCGGAAACATGGAATACATGAGAACTTTGGGTAAGTTTCCCAAAAAAAGAAAAAATCAAAGTCAATTTTCATTAAAACCACTAATTCTGAATTTCTTTCCAGATTTCTATTCGAATTTAATGTAATTTCTGCTCCACTACACGGAATTGTCCCAAAAATGTGGAAATCGTAAGAATTTCCAGTTTTTCTCCTACAAAAATGAAATTTCAAAAATGAACACGTGATTGGAAGATCGGTCTCGGAACTCATGCCCCAGAACCCTTCAAGGAATTCCATAATATCCCCAAATTCACTAATTACACTGAACAAATACAAATTTAGGGGTTTATGCATTTACCGGAAAATTTGAAAATTAACATGACTGCGAGAAGTGCGAGGGGACAGCTCACAACCCTATCTCACTGGATAAAAACAAATGGTTGGGAACGTGTTGCAGACAAAGAATCTCTGTAATTCCTGATAAAGGTCATTAAGACAGGGAGGCCCCAAACACGCCTCTGTCGAGGCCCATTCGCACTCTCAAGGAATATGACCCTGTAGGCTGTTTCTTTAGAAGCAGGCCAGTGTGAAGAGCGAGTGATATGGCAGAGCCTAACTAGAAGTAATGGTACACACTTTGGCTTCTGAGTGCAGTCCTCAACGTGTTTCCTGACATTATTCACTACTACTGGAAAAACACCATGAATTTCTTTTCTAAGATGTAGAACCATTTCTCGCATTTCGGCTTCTCGGACCAAATCTACATTATAATTGGTTCTGTAGACCCTAATGTATGCGAAGAATTTGGGACATGTTTCATTGCTGTGTTTTCGGAAAATAATGCTCTGACTGAAATATAATACTGAATTTTATGTGGTTTCATACTGGTTAGGGTTCCAGCCCCTGAAAAATGTAGATCGATAATCGGCCTGGACGGGAAACTGTGGAGTTTGATAAGAAGCGACCTGGCGTGTAGGTAAATTGACTGGCATGCGAGGGGTGGAGGGCCAGGAACTACGGGGTAGCTCATACACCAATTCCCTAAAATTAGCCTATTTATTCATTATAATTCAGTGAATTCTGATATTATGGAAATTCTAGAAGGGTTCTGGAAAATGAGTTCTGAAGCCGGTCTTTTCACCAGAAATTCAATTTTAAATTTTCTACATTTTTTGTAGGAAAAATTCAAGGTTTTTGGAAATGTACCACAATGCGGACTGGATTCTCTGCGTAAGCAGAAGCTAGAAAAATCTTTTCTCGCGATTGGAGCTCCAATAGTAGAAAATCTAGAAAGTGTTCAAGAACGAAATTCAAAACTGGTAATTGTATTGGGAGAGAAATTCAGTTTTTACATTTCTTTTTTTTGGGAGAGAAAAATGGAAAGTTTCATAGATTAACTAATTCTTGAAACAATCTCTTGTGACGAGATTCATGGGATTCAAAGAAGGTTCTGGTATCAAGAACTAAAAAATTGTTCTAATAATGAAAATTCAACTTTAGAAATTTTTAATTTTTCTTCATGGAAAGGAAAGAATACTAATTTTTGAATTCAGCATTTTTAAAATGAATGCTGATTAATATTATGCGCTCACTACATGAACAGTGAAACATTCCTAGAACCTTTTCACACACTGAAAATGGAGAACTAAGAGAGTAAAATTCAGAATTTCAAATTTCGATTTTAATTTTTTAGGGAAAAAGATTAGAAGAGTTTTCCACGATTCCCACTAATTTTCCAAATAAATTCATATAATGAAGGAATTCAAAGGAATTCATAGCATGGGATCCAACGAGAAATCTGGAAAGAAATTCAGAAATTTTGTGGTCTCAGTGAAAATTTTCACTTTCTGATAATTTATTTATTTTTTTGAAAAGTAATCGGAAAAGGTCAAGAATTCTATATTTTTGAAACAATTTCTGAACAAATTTATGCGCTATACACGAAAACATAGAACTCGAGGAGTATTTTCAGCATGAAAATTGAAATTGGTCACTTTATAAAAATATGAATTTTTGAATAATTTTTTTTGAACTGTTCATTTTGGTGTATTTCCGTACACTCGCTGATTGTGGACATGATTTCTTCGTGTGAGGAGAAAAAACAAAGATTGCAAAGCGAATTCCTTACATGGTTGTTGAAATGCGCTCTGATACCTACCTTTTTGAATGTGAAATCAAATAATTAACCAAATTTCAAGGCGCGATTTCCGTTTACAACTTTTTAATACCTGAATTCTACTCAAAGTTTTGCAATTTATCTCAAAATAAGTCACTAATATAGAAGAACTTCGTGGTTTTTCCACATTAAAAATCCAAAAATTGTTAGGAGAAATGACTTTTTTTATTATTTTTTATTAATTTTTTCTGCTGTCAAAATGTTTCAGAAGAAATACAGAGAATAATAAGTTGCATATGAATGTTCTAAATACGAGTAGAAAACGTCAAGAAATCCACTTATAACAACACTTAAACGCCAGCCCCATTTGGACACGAGGGACATTGGATGGCTACCGTAACCCAAAATCTTCCACTGAGTTCCATTTTGAAATTGTATACATTCAGTAGATCGCATTTTCGATGCTGATTCCGAATTTGGCTTCGCATTTTCCGGATTGAACCACTTTGAAGCGAGTTATTCGAAAACGACGCCAAACGAAGCGCGCTCCGGCGATACTCTAGCGCGCCCAATGACCAAAAAAGATACGGGCGGTATTGTAATGTACTGTTGCAGAGCGATTTAGGGTTATAAGGTGTACTAAATGAATAATATATGATTTTCCTAACCTATCTTTCTCTAACATTGTTGGCTTTCTGTGCACCTATACTTGGGCCGAATCGAAAGGATCGAATCATCATCATCCGATTGAAAAATCGACTTTCGATTAAATCGACTAAGTCGGGACGACTATTATCTGAAAAGTGGAGAATCCGGCTAAATCGTAAAGCTCGATCATTCGAAAAAGGGCGATTTTCGGATGAGTCGAGAAAGATAAGTCGAGAAGCTTCGATCATTCGGAAAAAAATGTGTTTTTGTAGACTTTCATTCGAAAAAAGTCGATCATTCGAAAAGTTGAAATTTCGGCTAATCGGAAAAGTCGACCATTCGAAAAAGTCTAATTTTCGACTTATTCGAAAAGTGCCGATCATTCGAAAAAATTTCCAATTTGCCCAAGTATTACTGCGCACTATTAATACTTCATTGCCTGGGAAATCTCACTAGTTTTTTTGCGAACTGCATCTCGGACCTTGTGTTGGGTCGATCATCTATTGGACTTTTCAGAATCTCGCAGGTACGCAAACAACCACTTCATTTCAAAAAAGAAGCCAACTGGAGAAGCGAAAAGTTCAAGCGCACGCATGGAAGCGAACTAGAAGGTCAAGTTGAAGCCGCTCTCGATGTAACTAGATAGAAAGAATTTGGCCACGTGTTTTATTTGTGGAATGCGCTCACCTCCTACTGCTAGCGGAGAAATCATTTCGTGGCGCAGCTGCTCCAACCTCTATAAATGCAAAGCATGGGCTCACGATAACTGCTTTAGTGGAGTTGGCGGCCCTGCAGTCTATGCGACAGGGGCGTTTGGCGGGAGGAGGAAACACTCCCGCCTGCGGCCAAATGTAATCGTACATTTTCTGGATCCCTTCTGGCAGATTCAAATGCATCGCAGTGAATCCTGTCACAAAATTTCCAAATGCGGTTCACCTCCTGTGTCAATCGAGAAAAAGGTTTCTCCCCAAGAAATTCAATGGGAAGCACTGATTTGTCTTGTTATTTTGTTGTTCAGCTATCTCTTTTATGACTAAGTAGGTTGTGTTATCGTAAATGTTATGTAATTGTTACTCCTAACTGTTGAATCTACGTTGTTAAAAGCCAAAAAGCTGCAATCAATAATTTTTCAAATGAAGCATAATGAAAGATCTAAAGTTCATCGCCTTACATCCCCTGCAGATCGACTTATATGCCCTCCTATCTAAAAAAAACTCTCGAAGAATATAAGAGGGCTGAAAAAAAAACATATGCGGCTCGAAACACAGGCAAACTCTCTAAAAAACACTTTTCGCGGTTACCCGCTGCCTTTAGCCTTTATTAAGGAATCGCGCGTAAGGGGCGTGTCTTGTACTTGGATGCACACAACACAATTTGTTTCACGGTCAATCGTTTTGTGTTTTGTCTCCATGGCATTAGCCATCTAATGGTGCTGCTATGTGAAGTAATATTACCACGAAATTATAAATAAATTCCACATTGAAAAAAAACTGTACCTCCAAAACCTGGCTTATGTACGTATGTGTAAGGCAAGGTTTCTGATGCTCTATACCATACTAAAGTTACATCAAGTTTTGCTAGGCCCATGCCGAGATATGTATATATGAACAATATCCGCGAAAAGCCATGTCTCTAGATTTGTGACCGCTACTGTAAATTATGAACCAATATTAAGCAATATTGAACGCAGATCTAAACGCAAACTGGTTCTTAGAACCAGCGAAAATACCTGAATGTTTGAAACTGGATAATCGCCTCATTATTTAATGAATCAGGTGGTGTTCCTATTGACAAATAATGGCAAGGAGTATTTTCAAAACTTCATAGGTGGAGTTTTCGCAAAAACTTCTCGTCGAGCCGTAATTTGTAGTGCTGATCATGAATCTGATACCCGGTTTCTAATTCTCAAAAGCCGATGGATGGGCGGTAACCTTAAATGCATCGTGCGCGCTAAAAACACTTTCAGATTTATGTGTACAATCAAACGATTCGGGCTAGCTGACAACACCCACTAAACTTGAAACTCCGAAAATGCACCCCTTAGCCACCTAAATATGCTGCGGGTCGATCGTCTAGCACTTCTGGGTCGCAACTCCTTTCATAGAATGCCGATGCGACCGCACTTAGCCCAAGCTATACAAAAACATGAAAAAATAATATATGCTTTTCTGCGCGAACGCTGCCTATGAGAGGAATAACATTTCCTTCTGCAACATATCTATTTGCTCAATTATTTTTGTCGATTTCATATGTTCATGAATAGTTTAGAAAGCTGATTTCTCATGATTGTTTCTTTGCCAGAGCTTGGCTAATGACAGCGCGGAAAACGACTTTTTCACGATTATTAAGACATCCTTAGATCAAAACAGGGAAACACAAAAACAAAAGGAAGACTTGAATTCGAAATTTTGGTCAAAATGCGGCTACAACAGCATCGCGTAGAGCTCAAACGCTCCGCTATAAGTGTAGGATGACGCGAAATTCCCATTATTATCGACTTGCTCACTGATTGCGACAAGGGCGAAGCCTGCTCAAAATCAAAAACATTGGGCCAAAGCATAATGACTTTGTAAAGAATCAGCTCACATTTGCTCATTCAGATCAAACACGAACTGGCGCTCGATGCTGCCGGTGCCAGCATCTGACACAGTTGGTCGTCCAGTGATGACTTCGATATTTTCTGAGACGGAGCCTGAAGAAAAAAGCGTTAGATCTGAAGCAATTTAAAAAAAAAACCAAATCTTCACATAGCGAGCCAAGACACTCCAAACACACACTGAAAACCCGGGCAGAGTAACCTGGCAGAACTTTGGGCAAAAACCTACGATATAAAATTAGTGAGCATGATAACCATAACAGTGAATCTACAACTCAAGCCTATCCCAGGGTAAGGCGTGGC
Organism: Aplectana chamaeleonis; assembly: GCA_029168955.1. Taxonomy (NCBI): domain Eukaryota; kingdom Metazoa; phylum Nematoda; class Chromadorea; order Rhabditida; family Cosmocercidae; genus Aplectana; species Aplectana chamaeleonis. Next base: position 556,253 of record JAPDOI010000291.1, read on the forward strand.
GCTGTAATTGGTTTGAGAAAGGTGCGGCTCCCTCGTCCAGCTTCGAAATTTCCGTGGTGCCCAGCATAGGTTCGTTGGGGTGGAGACAGCGGCCCGGGAGGTGAAGGTTGTTCAGGATACCTGAGTGGGGAATGGTGAAGGTTCCGTAAAGGTTTGCAACTTCAAAATTTGACGTTTTCTTAATCGTCTTTTGCTTGCATTAAAAAATTTTTTTATTTTAATCATTAATTTTGAAACATTTTTTTTCGTTAGATGACCCTCCTTAGAAATTTACTATTCTTAATGAAATGATCTGCCTAGGTCATGAAAAATTTAACTTGAGCTGTCTTGGAGTCAACATTTCTCGGAAAATTTTTTCTAGCGATTTTTGAAGAACCACCTGCTCTTCGCTCATGACATTTTTGCCCTTTAAGATGGATCTTTAAACGGGGCAGTTTCCAAAATCTCCATGAAATTTCGCGTCGAATAATTTTTTCAATTTGAGAAGAAAACGTTTCCAATCTCTCAGCCGATTTCAATTTATAAAATAACGTTTCTTTAACCAAAAGCAATAAGCTTTTCGTCCATTACTTTTTTATCCTAGAAGATAGCCTTTTGGTGAAGGTTGTTTTCGGAATCCGCATAAAATTCTGCATCGAATGGCGTTCTCAGTTTTAAAAAATACGTTACCCTCCTTCCAGCCGATTTCAGTTTGTAAGTGCATTTTTTCGCCTGAAATTATCGGTTTTTCGTCCATAACTTTTTTTTGCGCTTGAAGATAGACCTTTGGTCGAGTTTGTTATTAGAATCTCGATGGAATTCTGCGTCGACCAGTGTTTTCAGTTCGGAAATATATTTTCTCGATCCTTATCCATTTTACGAAAAAAACCGTTTTTCGCTTATAACTCTTTAACCTTTGAAGATAGGGTTGTGATGAAGGTTGTTTTTTTTTAAATCTACGTAAAATTCTGCTTCGAATGATATAATGGGTTCCTAACTTTGCTTGCCCACATAAGCCAGTCATGCGGTGGAGCCGAGCTCCATAGTTATTTCCATAGGGTGCTCTCGCCTCTATGATTTAAATGAGAGACCCAGAGTCCTGCTGGAGCCAACAACGGGGATCGACTCCACCGACCTGGCTGGCTCATGGGCAAGCAAAGTTAGGAACCCGATACATCATGCGACGCAGAATTTTACGTAGATTTCAAAAAACAACCTTCAACACAACTCTATCTTCGACGGTTAAAAAGTTACAGGCGAAGAAAATGCACTTTATAAACTGAAATCGGCTGGTGGAAGGGGAACGTATTTTTTGAAATTGAAAACGCTAGTCGATGCAAAATTTTATAAAGATTTCGAAAACAACCTTCACCAAAGGTCTATCTCTAAGCACAAAAAAGTTATTAACGAAAAACCGGCAGTGGCAGCCACCCAATTTTGAAAATGACTTCCATGAGTGTTGGGTGACTTTCATTCTTTTTCGGGGCGTTTCACCGGCTGTCACCAGTTTTTCCAATGGTCAAGGTTCCCCATTCACCTGCCCAGAGATGAAGGTTGGTGGAGTACATGGCTCCACCCAACGAAGCTATGGTGCCCAGGTGGATCGTGAGGGTGACCTATAGACCAAACAATAGGCAAAATGTTAGGACTATTTCAAGCAGGCCGTTGTTCCAGAGCTCGATAGAGCTACGTCCCTCCGTCCTCTTGATGAACAAGACTTCAGACTGTCGAACTTTTTAAGTTGTCCTTAGGTGGAATTTTTGAGACAATTTTGGGTGAGAAATACTTTTAAAAAGTTGTCCGTATTTCTCGTTCTACTTTACTTGTGTTTTGGCGTTTTAGACTAAACCCCATACCCTACTGCAGGGCTGTGCATGCAGTCTTTCACGGTGATTTCGAAACCAACCTTCACCACGCATCCATATCCAGCGGTTGGAAAGTTACAAGCAACATACTGATATTTCGGGAATTGAAATCTGCTGAAGGATCGGGAATTTTTTGCTATCCTGGAAACACTATCCGATGGAGAGTGTCGAGGGAATTTGCAAAGCAACCTTTGATAGATGTCTGTCTCCAGAGGCAATTAAGGTACGAGAGGAAAAGTGGTAATTTTAAAATTTGGTTCGCAATATTTTAACAAGAATTATGGCTGCAGAGTCGCCTACCTTTTCAAAAAAATTGAGAATTTTTAAAATTGAGAAATCAAGCAAATTTCAAATGCAAACGAAAAGAAGTTAGGAAATCGTTTATTCTCGAAATCAGAGATTTGGAGGAAACTTTCACCTTTTTATATTTCAAAATCTTAAACAGCTTTCACCTCTCGGAGCCCTGTCTCCACCCTCAACAAGCCTAGTTTTATAGAGAGGAACGCCTAAAACTCCGTTCAAAGTAACGCTTCACAAATATAGAGAGCAGATTCGACTTCTGCGTCAAAAAGCGGTTTTGCAAATGTACGAATACCCCCTTTGGAACGGCCAACTTATCCAAACCTCTTTCCTTGAAAGATTGAGCCTCAATCTATCGAACCGCTAATTTTTTTCTCCTAACAGTGCAGCCCTCCTTGGCTTCCACTGAACTGTCTCTGGTAAAGCGACGTTTTCGAGTTCAAAAATTGGGCTAAACGTGGCACAGCTTTCGCACTTGATTAAGTCTAGAGCTTCTATCTTGTCTATTAACGTAGTTTCTATTCCTCGTCTGCAGACTTTAATTTCTTCTACTGTTCACAACAGTGTTTTTTGAAACCCAACCTCAAACCTCCTTCGATATGGAAACACCTCATCACCGAAAAGCTGAAGAGTTTCCACATCGAACGAGGTTTAGGCTATGTGTGGGCCTATTCCTCATTATCAATTACGATTTACGAATTACGAGGAAATTAAAAAATGAAGATCTACGAATTACAAAATTCAGTTACGCACAACGCCGCCCTACTGAACAGAGTGTTTTATACTGGCGACCCAAAAATTTCATGTCCCCTCCCCCCCAACTTTCAATTCTTCAGAAAGAAGTACCCTCCTTGTCCTGTGGGACCTTAGTCGCTTGACCCTGTTTGGAGATTTAGTGAACGAATATTTTTTCGGGCCAATTTTGAAATTTATTCTGAATACCAACTTACTTAAATTTTTTACAAGCTTTTGTACCGGTGAATTATCAGGCTCAAGTTTTTAAAACAAAAATTCTTATTTAACTTGAATGGAACACGAGAAGTATGTTTCCATACAAGGAATCACAAATAAAAAGCATACAATATATCTGTTGTCTCTCCGTCGCTAAAATTGCGGTAATAGTGTCCCGATACGAACTATGAATCGAATGGCAGGCTTCCTTTGTATGCAAGTCCACCAAACATCTAAAATTGAGAAAAATCATGGAAGTACAGGCCAAAAAAGACGCTCAGACACTTGAGAAGTTGAACGTAGCGCAAGATTTCCTGCTACATACTATGGGGGCAAAAAGCTCCACTATCCTTCAAGCAATGACAACGGCGTCTTTCTGGGAGCCGAAAGCACTGGAAGACGTTCATCTAAACGTTGTAGAAGATGGATAAAGAAACAATTATGTGAAATAGGTTTTCTCCACAGACCTTCCGATCAACCAAGAAATAGCAAAAACCCAATTGTAGTTACATACTGACCGTAACTCCGCATCCGAGGCACATAGAGTGTGGTCATTTGTCCGAAACGTTGGCTGTTAGTTACAAAGAAATTGCCATTTGAAAGTTTTGACGGTTTAGCTGACTGAATTTGCCACAAGAACCAAGCGAGGGGTCTAGAGGATGTCACTGTGGATTACGAAACGACACGGAAAGCCGGGTTGCGGGTTCGACTCCCGCGGTGCAGCTGCTGAAAATTCCGTTCTGCATCTATTCGTTTGTTCATCTAACGTGTTCTCCATTTACATTTTGAATTCCTTTTTCAATTTTTTTGAATTTTCAAATTTTATCGCGTGTCCTCGCTTTACCCAAAATAATTTCGTCTTCTTGTGCTATTACGTCGGCTTCCTAGTAAGGAATAGTAATCTTAGCTAACTAACTCTGCATTTAATTTGCACAGCTAGAAAAATGTAGATGTTTCTAACAGTTCGCGAAGTCGGCTGGATATCAGCGGAGGGTAAGCATCGTCTCACTGCATGAAGCAAAGTAATGAATCCTTTTTTTTTCAGCGTTCACCACGGATAGTTCTCATTTTCAAGAGGCGCCAATCGGTTGGCCAGTACATCTGCTGTCCCTTCATCGAGAACCACTACACTTGGCCTAATCGCGAGAATTTTTTTCACCTTCTGGAAATCGAGAAACACAGTGGATAAACAAAAAAATGGATTCAAAACGAAGATGGCAAAAAAAGTTGATTTTTTTCTGGATTAACCCCAAATAAAGCATATTCAGATGGACAATTGCAGATGTACTAGCCAGTATACTTCGGCGACTCGACAAAAATTTTGAATGATCGAGTTTTCGACTAAGTCGATTTTTCTAAATTTCGAATAATCGAGTTTTCGACTAAGTCGATTTTTCTAAATTTCGAATAATCGAGTAGTCGAATGACTCGATGTCGACTGTTTCATTCGATACCAAGACTCGCTGACTCGACTCGACATAAGTATACTAGCCAGCCGACTTGAGCCCATGAAAAAACCAAAAGTACGCTCATGGTGGCCACTTAAAAAATTGTTCATTAAATCTCCTTGTTTTTTTTCGTACTGAAGTCTATCGAAAGGTCCACTGTGAAAGCCCAACATACTTCATTGTAACTCTATTCATCTTCAAAAACTTTCATAAAATGTTTTCCAGGATGTCTCGCCCCCGGAGGAGAAGCCCTTGTGAGGATGGTCTCAGCTGCCACTAATTCTGCCAGCGTTGAAGACAAACTCTTGCCAAGCCTACGACCTGGTGGCTTCTCTCTCCAGATCTCCAGATGCAGCTGTTGAGAAACAGATAAAATTCTAGAGCTCAGAAATGTGCCAGACCCCAGACATTGTACGGGGCGAAAAACATCAAACGCTGCTGTTGCGTTTGAGCCCACTAATGTAAAGTTGTCACAGGAATATTCGTCGGTTTGATGTACTCGATGGTAGATATGAACTTATAGAGACACGGACTGCGATAGCATATGGAGCATGCGCATCGCAGGCGTTAACTCATGCAGACACAGGCTGAGAGAATACACTGATTCGAGGAGCAATTCTGCGTCGGATATAGATCTTCGATTCTTTCCATAATTGCTGGACAAGGCATAGTTGCGAAAACAGTGCCGCACGCAGTCCCTGATTCGCATACCGTGAACACTCGTAGACTTGTGCGAGGGAAATGGGGGAGAAGAAGTTTACCAGTAATTTGCACATTGCTTCTGGAAACTTCAGAAAAGAAGCCACTGCTAGAAAAATTGTGCGAATCCATCTGCCGCAAGCAATAAGAATAACGTGGTTATCATTCCGTGAATTTCAGCCATGTAGCGTGTTCTGTTAGACGAAATACTTCCAAACCGAGATGCTGGCTTGACTTTGCCTCAAAAAGCAGAGCCCAACCTCGGAATTGCGCTTTTCCGTTTCCCGCTTATCCTCAAGATGGTCCCAAGGTGATTCCAATGATGCTCCTGAAATCGTAAAGAACTCCCTGGGAACGGATTTGTGGCCCCTCAAAAAGTGCCTAAAACTGAGCGGCAGAAACAAAGTGGACGAGAGGTCCGAGGCTTGTAACTTCCCTCATTCACAACCAGGGGTGTGCGGCAAACGATTTTGAGATTTCGGCAAACGGCAATCGGCAAGAAAATCTCAAAAACGGCCGGCAAACGGCAATCGGCAAACAGCAAAAAACTCCATTCCTTAGATTGGCCCAAAAGTTATTCACATGTGCCGCTCTACATTTTTCTTTTTTTTTTCAATACTTATGTCAACATTCTGATAAATCTAATTCAATTGAGTAGTTTCATTTCAAGACATCAGGGCTGGAATTCACGAAACGTTAACCAAGCTCTAGCCATGACTTGCGATAGGTCGATTTGCACCTAACGAGCTTAACAATGGGGGCGCTAACCATGGTTGAAACGTGGTTAGCGTTTCGTGAATCCTAGCCCAGATGAACAGAAACAAGACATAGAGGGACCTCATGGAAATCGAAGAAATCGCCGCTGCGGCTTCGGCTCCTACAGGCACCGAAGCGGCACTATCGCGGAGGCAATGTCGTGGCGGCCCGCGATAGTGCCGCTGCGGCTCCGCGGTAGTGCCTTTGCGGCTCCGCGGTTGTGCAGCTACGGCTCCGCGGTAGTGCCTTTGCGGCTCCGCAGTTGTGCAGCTACGGCTCCGCGGTGGTGCCTCCGCGGCTCCGCAATCGGTAGCCGAGCTCTGATAAAACTAGAAACGACTGCGAGTAACTCGTATGAAATGAGTCATAATACAACTGGGTGGTGATCTCGCGTTAAGTTCGCTCAAAACTGCAACATAACGCGAGCTGACAGAGAAAATGGAAATAGATTATGAATGAAGAAAAAATGGATACCTTTAGAGAAGCTCTCCGCAGGACTTTTTTGAAAACTATCCATCTTTCTCCTCATTCACATACTAGTTCCAATTTTTCTGTCAGCTCGCGTTAAGTTGAAGTTTTGCGCAAACTTACTGCGAGCTGAGAAAAAATTGAAAAATCTTCAGAATTTTTTTCTAAATCAATATTTTTCCAGAAAAGACAGAATGAACCAATTTTTTAAAGAATATTTTTACACTATGCGTATCTAGTGTCTCATAACGTGGCATGCGAGTTCCTTTCCTGGAAATCTTCAAATAAAAAGCTCGCGTTTAGCTGCAGTTTACGGCGATTTTACCGCGAACTTACCGCGAGTTAACTCGCGTTTTCGAACAGATTTACTACCACCCCAGATAACTCAAAACCCCGGATAACGGTTGAGCGAACAACGGATAACCGGATCACCCCTAGTGCCCACATAGCCGCGAGCATAGAAGGCGTTTACTTCCAATGTTTTGCCGAGTTTTGCCGGAAAAATAACGAAAATTTCGGCAAACGACAAACGGCAAAAAAGTCCCTAAAATGGCCGGTCAACGACAAACGGCAAACGGCAATTGCCGCACATCCCTGTTCACAACCGATACATTGGAGAGGACCTGAATGGAGGAAGAGTCTGAGAATGAAGGGAAGGACGGGGCAATGGATCAAAAATCATCGCTTATCTCACCACTGTTGAGCTCCAAGAGTCGTCAAAAATGGGTGTGACAACGTAGAGTCTGTTGGAATGAAACTGTCCGCCAACGCGGTCGGCGTGCGTGTCGCGCGGCAGCTTCGACTGCATTTATTCGGACGAGCCTTTCCACGGTTGAGAGTAGCTGACTTGGATATTATTAAATATTTGTCTAATAATCCTGATCAAAAAATTCATATTTCACTGCTACTCGAGACGCATGGCTACCGCATGGGCGGCCATTGTCATTCGGACGGACTTTTGCTTCTTGTTGTGGGCGACCCAGGGCAGGGCTGGGCACACGTCCCGGCACGGCGATTCTGAATATGCACCCCCCCCCCTTAGCTCGGTAATTTTTAGGCACCCCCTTATGGGAAATCGAAATCGGCTGTTTTCCGAATAGATGGACAGCGATGATCTTGACTTCCTGATTTTGATAAACAAGAATATAAAAAAAGCACTGAATAGAGAAAATTCCGAAAATGGCCACAAAAAGGGTAGTGTAATTTCTGAACTTCAGAATAACCCCATGAGGAAAATTTGTTAGTAAGACGGTAAGTTATTACAAAAGATAATACCTTTTTCAATAAACAATTGAACAATTACCAACAACAGAACTACTACTATTGCGATAATTAATGTTTCCAGTCGAATGTTTTCATGAACCTACGAAGGATTAGTTAATCCGTGTTTGATTGTTCTGATGTGGAAATCAGAACTATTTTGTGTTGTGGAACAATGTTAGGATTCATGTGATCCGTAGGGAGTAGAAAACCCGAGTTTTACCCTCCTAGAATGCCGCTATCCCTTAAAAAATCGGCTTGCCGTGTGATACGGTGTTTGTACGCAGCTACACAGCGCACACGGGAATGGACGCGCACACAATATTAAAAAAATGTATTTTATTACAGAACGGGGAGGAGAAAAGGATTGAAACTGAAGGAAATGGAAGATGGTAAAGGTAGTCTATTCTGGATGTACCCACTTTAGAAATTAAATGTAAATAAACAAAGTTAGAGCGGGTGTAAATATTTAACCGTGATAAGGTTCATTCAAACGAACCTAATGTTGATCAAAACTAGCATTAAACTGAGAGCAAAGGACATTGTGAGAAAGAGGAGAATCTGGCAAACATTTTAGCATCAATGGGACCGGTTTTCAATGTGATTTAAGGACCTTAAATCTCGTCCCGGTTTTACCCCGAAAACCGGGACAAAGCCGGGACAAAACCGGGACGAGTTTTAAGATCCTTAAGTCACATTGAATGTCAAGTCTATTGCTATTGTACTGTTTGCCAGATTCTCCTCTTTCTCGCAATGCTCTTAGTTCTCATGTTTATGGGTGTTTTTAATCAATTAGGTTCATTTGAATGAACCTTATCACGTCCAAAAAATTCACTCCGCTCCAACATAGTTTGTTTACATTAAATTTCTATACTGTATACATTGAAAGAATCCTATTTCCGTCTGCTTCCATTTACTCCAGTTTCAATCCTTTTCTCCACCCCGTTCTGTAATAAAATACATTTTTTAATTAATATTGCGTGCGCGTCCACTCCAGTGCGCGTTGTGTAGCTGCGAACAAACACCATTTCTCACGGCTAACCTAGTCTATGAAAGATTGCGGCATTCAAGGTGGATAAAACTCGGGTTTTATGTACAGGGTACTTCTCAATGAGGAGGAAACGGTCATTCGCTTCTTTCATAGTAACTTGCAGTCCTCAATTTTTACAGTTGGCTCTCTTCATAAGTCACATTCTCATGAATAAAAATCTATTGACTAGTTGTGATGCTGACTGTGCTATCTGTACTTTTAAACTGTCGAAATAAATCCTAGCCTGCTCGGATGAGTCCGGGCAGAGTAAGCAGCGGAGCGGTCGGTCATGGCAAAGTATAACAGTGATAAGAAGATTTTGACATGATAAGCCCGATAAGCCTTGCTTCGACCGGCTCAAAATGAGCGACGTAGGCTATACATCAGTTCACTGATATTTTTTGAACTTGAATGATAGTTTTCCTGGGCGCTGTCTTAGTATCTTTGCCTCGAATCGGTAGCCACCCGCGTAATCAATGAACGTTGCATCAAAGAAACATGACACCACATCAATCTTTACTTGCTACAAGATAACAGCGTAGTGTTTAATCCTTCATCGAAATAAACTTTGACAGCAACTGTGAATGATTGCGAACACAACCTGCATCTCTATCAATAGTTTGAATTCTTTTCGTGTTCGACTCAAAAAGCGGGGAAGAAGATATGACAAATTAGAAGAATAGTGCGTATTATTTTTTTCCTGAAATTCGACAGAACATGCACTTCGTTCTTTTTTTTGTGTTCGGTTTAGGCACCCCCCTTTGCCCTCTCTGCAACGTCTAATATGCATCCCCCTAAGGTTACCCGGGACGCGTGCACAGCCCTGACCCAGGGTGGATTCTTCCTATAACTCGCCTAAAACAAGGAACCGAGAGATCGCACTTGGCAGGTGTCATATGGCACGAATCTACTTCACAACTACGTGGGAATATCAGATTTCGTCTTTGAGGTTGGAATGTGCCTTCAAACACTACTGACGTGCTAAAGAACAAAGCCCCTACGTTTGACAAAAGGGAAACCAAGGCTGAGCTGAACACGTTTTCACCACGGTTAACGTGGACATGACTAGCCTCCCAGATTGGCAATTCATGAATATTCCTCCAAGGTACACTCTCAATAAAATGGACCGCGTATTTATCTAGCAAATAAATGAGAGTCGATGGCGAAAATGCTCCAAGGATCATTCGAAAGGCTTCGGAGAACAGAGTCGCAGTCAGTCAAAGTTCCATGCTTATTATATGTTTGAACTACGGAGGCTCCATGGGCAAGTTGTTCAACACTTCCTTCTTTCCTCTTCACAGGCCGAAGAAGAAAATTGGATCAGCATGCGTGAATACGAGCCCAATAGCAAGAAAGAACCGCGCCTCAATCCTCTTTTGAGTTCAGAAATACTTCCAAGGAGTAGTGACCTTTGATTTACTAGTGCGAGCGCGGTCCCTTCCTTCTGTTCGTCGATATTGCGTTCCTAAAGATAAAGCCAAACCGAAATCCTTGCCGGGGTTCTTCGTCAAACGCATGAGCTTTCGGTTGTTCCTCAGCTTATGGGCTATCCAACGAATAGTACGGAAACCACAGAAAGTTGACTGTTTGCCATCAAGGCACAAATCAGATCACAGGCCAGGTCCCACTATGGAAAAACAACCACGTTAACACAGTTGTTTCGCAATAAAAAGAATACGCACACGTATGAAGCTCATGAAGGGACCGTTTCCAGCAAGATTCCGGCCTTTCCAAAGCCCTGAGGCATTGCTGGACCGAAAAAAACTCCGTCCATTCCAGTAGCCTGCGAAAATCCCAGGCTAAAAGTGCCAAAGTCGGCGTTTTGTGCGGTCCATTGCAGCCAAGCATCTCACTGCAGTCTAGTGAAGGTTTGTGGAAGCCCTATTTCCCCCTTTGTACCCCGTTCAGATTCAAAAGTGTCTGACAACAGAAAGAAACAAACTTGATTATTTTGAAGAATAACGGGAAAACGGAGCGGAGCATTCGACCCAGAGGACTAGATTTGTTCGCTTGTTGCAGCTGTCCTTGGAGGCAACTAAGATTTCGTCTCAGCTGAAAGTAATCATAAGAATGTCAGAGTATTCCTGTTAGTCGTTTCGATACAACGCTTTTCACTCGAATGTTAGGGAATGTCATGTGGATCGGTAAATCCGACAAATAGAAAATCGGTATAAGGTAAATGCACACCCCTGATGTGGACGTATTCGTGAAACTTCGGAAGCGGGAAGGGGGGCGTAACCTTCCCGCGCCCGGCATATACATCATGTATACAGGAGACTCAAATGGGAGTGCGTCAAGCGCCGGGGGGGGAGGAGGGGGGGGGGACCGATGATCAGCTTCCAGGTCCTAGCATCCCCATTGCAGAAAGTGGGGGACGGAGATGCCGCCCCGGCCGCAGACCGTGGGAAAAGGAGGTTCGGCTGCAGACCGTAGCATACTTTCGGTTGGGCTACTAGCGAGTTTTCTATTCGGCTACTAGCTACTCGAACTAGTCTTTCTTCTAGCTACCAGCCGAACAGCTGTGGCGAGAATAGCGACAAGAGTGGCACTGAAAAATGGAGGGATTTCGGGGAGTATCCAAACAATCACAAGACCACTGTTGCTAGTCTGTTCGGCTACTAGCACGAGATTGTCTGAGACAACTAGCGAGCTAGCTTAAGTTTCGGATTATGACGTCTTATGCGAGGTTGCACAGCAAATGCGTCAAACGGCTACTACAATTTACAAACTATTATGGTCGTAACTAATCCCTGTTATAAAACTATTTTGGATTCTTTTTTGTTATAAAGTTTTAAAAAAAGCGCATGGTCTTGTTTCCCTTTTCTTCAATATCGTATTTATCTATTTATTACTATTCATGTACTGCCCAAGTTCCTCTTTTCATCCTATGAAACACGCCGCTCACAAGACAGAAATACAGGTATGGATCAATAATGACCGTTGACTGTGATAAAACTAGACTATGCATGTAAGCAACACGGAGCAAAATAAATTACATTGTCCAGATCGGGACGAATTTCACATCTACATTAACGGACAATTATGTACTTTTGCAATACACTGTGCAAAAAATGCGCTGGGATCACGATGTCCCAGGGGCCAGATGCATCAACGCGCAGGGTTGGGGCAGGGGCAGGGCAGTCGGCGCCTTTGAACACCTCCATAGATCACAAAATCAAGCATGCCCCTGCAGTGTCCTTGCTGCACCCATCCGCCCCAGCTAGAATGTTGGGGCACTCAGCATCCTAGCTGAGGCAACGGGGAAGCGAAAGACACTGCAGGGGCTTGCTTGATTTTTTTCTCTCAAAGCTGCGTGCGACTGCACTTCTAAGCTTCATATATGTTACCCCAATCAGCGGTTCGAAATGAGTCATTCGAAGATTTGAAGGATTCTTGCACAGCAAAAAAATACCTCAGATCTATTCGCGTAGATGGGTTCGCTGTTGTTCGAAGATGGACCATTGAAAGCATTGAACGTGATAAAGCTCAATACGTCATCGAACACCCTGCAATGGACGAGAAAAATACACGAAGAAAAGTAGATAGCTTATACATTACGCCTAGCTTGCTCAGATGAGTCCGGGCGCAGTAAGCGGCGGAGCGGACGGTCATGGCAAAATACAGCAATGATAAGGACATTTTGGCATGATAAACCCGGAAAGCGCTACTTCGACCGGCTCAAAATGGGGGAGATAGGCTATACGTATCTTTTGTTTCGGAGTGAAATTCATTTCCGTTCATCGCGTGCGTCTGTGCGCGTACTCTGCGCCTTCTTCTCCCCATACTTTCTCGCTGGCTCTACCCTCGCTCCACACTAGCGCGCGAATGAAGAGAGTAAATTTGGCTTCGAACCGGTGGATACTTCCACGGATTCCATTTCCGCGCATGGTACTTAGTCGTTCCACTAATAGCTTTTTCCTTGAGAAAAATCCTTTTCAAGGTTTGCAGAGTTTCTTTGCCATTGTTTTGACAAACCTACCACGAGGACGGAAGCTATGCCGGTAAAAGACCCTCACATTGGATTTTGCAACGGGCCTCAAGCTAGCAAGTTATTACTGGTTATAGTTACCACCTTGTAATTCATGGTTTTTTGTATTTCTTGTGTATCGAGCGAGGGCTTTGTGATTTGAACAGTATAACGACAGTAACCTGAACAAAAAAGGTGTTTCAATCTACAAAACTCGAGCCTGGCGATCCCCGAAGCAAAAAAATGGGCAGGGCTTGGCGGGCGCTCGGGTTAAGAATGCTTGTCGAAATGTCACATTTTCACATGTTCATAAAATCTTCTGAAACGGCCCGAACCCCTCATCGCGCAATTCTTTTGTGTCCAGGAAGACAAGAGAAACCTTTACAGCTCGAAATACAGGAAAAAAATCGTCCCTGATCACCAAAATTGCATGGGGTTTACCCCAATGGCAAAAAAATTCGAAGACATTTTTTCCTCGGAATCAAACCAGGGCGATCTCGTTTGAATGCCGAACCAGAAAAACTCCTATTGCTCGATCTACACCCCGACTCAACGGAAACTGCTTAAAATATTAGGTTGATGGCTAAGTATCCGGACTTCTCACGACTTTGAAGAAAATACATTTATTTCAAAAACAAACAAGGCTCACTCAACGAAATAATTTCCATCACATTCAAGGATACTTCGCCATCGACTGGGCAGATCATGAACTCTCGACGCGTAGAACTCTGGCTGTTTCGAGTCAAAGTATTCTTCTAAGGCCATTTTGACTTCGTGATCATTAGTAAAGTGTTTTCCACCCAGTAAGTGCTGCATCGAGCGCAGCAGATGGTAGTGGAAAGGGGCAAGATCTGGGCTATATGGAGGGTGAGAAAGAACTTCCCAGCCCAGGTCCCGCAGTTTCTGTTCGCCTTCTTCACGACAAAGCTCGGCCACACGTATCTCGGATAACCCGACAGATAACCCGACATTTTCAAGCCAATGTTGCAATTCGTCGCCACAGGTCTAGCGATTTGTTACTGATCGTGTATCAGACGTGCACCTGTGCTTCAGAAGGGACTATCAAGGGAGAAGTTGATACGAGTCTTTTCTGGCGACACGTAGCGAAGGAATTCTTCACTCTCGTACGTTTTCTTTATATGATTATCCAATTTTCGCACATGGCGCTGCAATACTTCAGTCGTTACAGTAGTCCCCAGCGAGCGAGCGTTACCGGAGCACAGCAAAGGCTCGAGGCTTCTTCCGTTAGGTGACAGAACATCATACAGGTTTGGAGTACATATACTTCTGAACGGTTCGAGTTATATGTATTCTCCGTGAGATCACCCGTAAATGAGGTAACCACGCCCCAGTGATGAAGTCATACGCCACCCATCTAAGGGAGGGAATTCCTCTACATGATTCCGAGCTTCGAAGAGGACGCTGCAGTGATGTTAATCTGGGGGCCTTTTCTGAAGTAATGCTTTGAGATCCATCCTGCCACCTAGCACCGTTAGCGTACTTGACAGTCTTTTCGGAACAGAGCGACGCAAAGCAGAAGGTAGAAGGAAAACCGAAGCAAGAACTCACTTTCCTATACTCAATATATATTTGATAGCTGGTTCCACGGCCAGCTGTAGCAAACTTATTTGAACTGATTTATCTTCAACTATATTGGAAAGAGCACCGAGCACCTGAAATCAACTATTTATAATTTTTACAGTGATGTAACCTCGGCCTGATATTTCTAACGCACCACAATTTGACAGTATCTCTCTGAAACCCGAAAACAACAACATGAGAACTGGAGCTTCTTCAGCCTATCTCATTAGTTCGCATTAGGCCTATAGGATGTCATGTAGAGAACCGGCTTCTCTTGAAATTTTCGGAAGAGCGGAATTCCCATGAAATAACTGGATGGCACATTGGGAGCTCCCTCCTGACCACTGGTATGCGTACTACTAAGGCATTTTTGAACAAGGTAACTAACACTTACACGCAACTTACTGTGTTTATATCGCGAGCAGCTCGTTTTCCCCATTTTCTTGAGTTAATGCAAGCTCGAAGCCCGCATTTTCATGCTACAATCAAGTATAATACTCATTCGTAATATTAAATAGTGGAAAAACAAGTCAACTGCGAGATAAACAGGTAAGTTGAGAGAAACCTTCAAGTACATTGCACTAAAGTCGCGGGTAACTAGTCCAAAAGTACGGAACTGTGATTTAACGGCGACATTGTTTTACACCATTATACCAGGTTGTTCATTAAGTTTTGTCGTTCGATAAGAAAAACACAATTTTTTGGTTCAAAATACACTTTATTATTCAGTATAATCTCCCTGAACATTAATACACTTGCTCCAACGATCCTCCAATCTGTGGATCCCATCCCTGAAGTGAGAATCCGGATGGTCTGCAAAATACGCTTCAACAGCCATTATGACCTCTTCATTTGATGAAAAACGCTTGCCACGCATAAATTTTTTGAGTTCTGGAAACAAATGGAAGTCGCTGGGGGCCAAATCTGGTGAATACGGTGGATGCTCCAAAAATTCGAACTTAATTCATGGATTTTAGCCATTGTCAAAATGCTCTTGTGACACGGTGCATTGTCCTGATGAAAAAGGATTTTTCTTCTGCAAACCGGGTCTTTTTTCACGAATTTTCTCCTTCAACTGGTCCAAAAGGTTACGATAAAAGCCAGAATTAATTGTTGTACCAGTTCGCAAGTAATCCATAAACAAAATTCCTTTCGCATCCCAAAAAACTGATGCCATAAATTGCTTGGCCGATTTCTGGACCCGAACTCGTTTCGAAGCCGAACAACCAGGTTCACACCACCCTTTAGCCTCTTGTTTTGATTCAGGATCATGACGATAGAGCCAAGTCTCATCCATAGTGATGCATCGACGCACAAAATCCACTTTATCCTTTTTAAAACGCTCCAGATGTTGCTGAGAAATTCGCATTCAAATGTGTTTTTGTTCCATTGTTAGCGAATGCGGCACCCATTGTGCACACAGCTTTCCAGAACCCAAAATTTCACTTAAAGGCACAGGTCACCCAAAAAATCATTTTCCAGATTTTATGCTCATCTTGGAGAGAGCCACCCTCCAATCACAATGGTATCTCTGAAATCGTCCAAGACCCCCTACGAGCCGAGATATGGCTGCTTGAAAATGACTGCATTTTGAGGGCGAAAATTTGATGGGCGAGTTGTCTGATGCCTGTAATTCTCTTCATTCGCAATCGCTGCACGAGAGCAAGACAGGATGAGGAAATGGACCAGCAATGGACTGAAGAACGACGACTTGTTGGAATTCATCCATCCATTGAGCCGCTATAGAGTTCATAAACCTGGTAGGGGGTCGGGCCTGTGGTGGTGAGCGAAGGGGGTCGGGCCTGTGGTGGTCGCTTATATCTAGCTTATTTGGAGGAATTGAGATCTCGCATCTGGCACGAGTTATATAGGAGGGGTGTACTACACAAATACACGAAAATCTCAAAATTCATATCTGAGGATGTACTGTGCCTTTAAAGGCAGTGTTCACGATGAGAATCGTTTTTCTGCTTCTCCGCCTATCTTGAAGACGGTCCAATGCTGATTCCAATGGTGTTTTTGGAATCGTACAAGACCTTCTGGGAACGGAGTTATGGTCCCTCGAAAGTTGAGCTAAGGAAGCAAGGTGGACGAGTTGTCCGAGGCTTGTAACTTCCGTCTCTTGCAGCCGATGTATGCCAGCTGACCTGAGTAAAGAGAGAAGTTGGGAACAAAGGGAAGAACGGGGCTATTGTAAGGAAACTGTCGCTCATCTCACATTCTCGAGCATTCATTTATTCACGTCAGTGGGTGTGGAAAGTGCATCTGGGGTGACGAGCTGACGAGTGTCCAACTTTGGGCCCGTAGGGGACCGTTCCGAGCTCATTTTTTCTTAGTTTTTTCAACGTTAGGGTTGAGCTAGGCCCCGCAGCTGCCGATCTCCACCAAAAAATCAGACATGGTTTTTATCGTGGACACTGCCTTTAAGATATGGCTCACACTGCCTAATGAGATGTGTAGAGCCTCTACTTAATCTCTCCCAGACAATCGACGATCTTCCAAAACCATATCCTGTATTTTGACTATGATTTCCGGTGTTGATGCGCTTTTTGGACGTTCTTCAAGTGGATCGTCTTCAAGGCTTGTACGACCACGTTTAAATTCAGCAACCCATCTTTCTACTGTTCTAATTGTAGGTGAACAATCATTATACACTTTTAACATTCGTTCGTGAATTTCTTTTGGTGCTACACCTTCCAAAAATAAATTCATCACTGCACGAAATTCACTTTTTTCGATTGCTGTGATACGGCGACACTAAATGGCTTGTAAACAAAGAATAAATTAACAGATTGGAATGAAACTTCACATACCTTCATATGAAGAGCGCACCAACAAAACAAAAAAATTTTGGGCTAGTAGCAACGCCCTCTCTTATCGAACGACAAAACTTATTGAACAACCTGGTATTCTATTGCGCACGAAATACAGATTTGTTGGAAAGTATTGAAAGCAAAACTGAAAGAATGTGGGCTTTTAAATGGAATCAGTTTTTTTTTCAATATAATCTCCCTCAACTTCAATACACTTATTCCAATGATCCTGCAATAATTTTATACCATCTCTGTAGAGATTTTCTGGAAGCTCTGCAAAATACTGTTACACAACTGAAATAGCTTCTTCAATCGATGAAAAACGCTTTCCATGAAGGAATTGTTTCGAGTTTCTGAAGAGGTAGTAGTCGCTAGGAGCCGAATATGGTCCCAATACGGTAGATGTGCAAGCAATTCGTACTTTATTTCATTCAATTTAGCCATCGTCAGAGCACTTGTGTGAACACGTGCATTAACGAAGGCGGCACTAACTTTCCAAACAGCTCGTTCATACGTAATTCTTTATGTAAAATATGGAGTACTCGTTCGTCTGAGATGCCTATGGTATTAGCAAATTTACGCTTAGTCAAACTTAGATCTTCACTAACAATATTATGTACTTGCTCAATGATTTCTGGTGTTGTTGCAGTTTTTGGTCGTCCACTACGTAGTTCATCTTCAACTTTTCTAAGACCACGTTTAAACTCTTAAACCCACCGATGTACAGTTGGAAATAAAGGAACAGATTCTTTTAGCAAGCTCACCATTTTTCTATGAATTTCTGTTGCTGGTTAACCTTCCAAAACAAAGAATTTTATCACTGCACGATACTCAGTTTTTTTTCCATTGTTGAAAATACACCGACCCGCCGAATTCAAATGGCTTGTAAACAATGAACGAATTCACAGATCGAGATAAAACTTTTTGTATGTTCACATGAACCATGAAATGCCAAAATGGCTTATGAATTTTAAATCCTCTACTGCTTAATAGGTGTCGCGTTCAGTACTTTTCTACGAACCTGCACATGTATGACTGAACAGAAAGGTATCACAAATCCAGTTTCGTCGATACCGCTTTGGCACATATACAGGGTGTTCCAAAATTATGGGCGTGCAGATATTCATGTGTTTGACAAGAACAGAGTTGCACTTCGAGAATTAAACAAGTAGAACAGGTTCACTTGAACCACTACAGAGAATAAGTAATACCTGGATTCCGATATGTTCGCCACACAACAAACACAGACTCCAGTCGATTCTTGATGTTTCAGCATTCTTGCAAATATTGTTCATCGAAAATTCTTAGGCTTTTCTCGCTTTAGCTTTCAATGAACTGAACTCGCAGTGTTCAACTTTACAGAGTTGGAGTCAATGATACGCCAAAAAGAGAGGTCGATTGGATTGAAATCCAGTCAGCGGGAAAGCAATTCTTCCTGATCAGCAGTGTCGGGAGACAGGGTACGGCGCAGGGTATGGACAAGGCCAATTTCACTCAGACCCCCCCCTCCAAGAGCAAAATTTTGGCGATTTTCTCAGACCCCTCCCGCCCAGAGGTGCTATTTGGTCAGTTTTTTTGGTTGTAAAATTTGAAGAAAAGTAGTATGATCGATTTTTTCGTAAAAAACTGAATGTTAACAATGTACACCCCTATTTGGTATTGTCCACTTGGAGTCCCTGTGGCGCTCAGACCCCCCCCCCCCCCCCTTCATGCCAGCGCAGCTCAGCCCCCCTGTGGATATCCACACCTAGCGCCGTACCCTGTCGGGAGGTCGCGCTTGCATCAGTCTATAAGGCCAGGATCATACTCTACGCGACTGGCGGCGCGACGCGTTTACCACCAATATCGACCGAAAATCTATACTCCTGGTATGCACTGTCGCTATCGCTGGTGGCGAGAAGTATGATTGCGGCATAAGACCGGGATCATATTTCCAGCGACGCGACGCAATGTTTAAGATCAATATCGACCGAGAATCAATATGCCGGATATGCAATGTCACCGTCGCTGGTAGCGGGGAGTATGATTTCGGCCTAAGCCCTAGTGCATACTTCCCGCGAGGCGCGACCACAACAGTGCGTAACAGCAGTATCTGTGTTTGTCATCTACAGCAGTATAGATGACAAACACTATGTTGCGTCGCCTGTCGCGGGAAGTACATATGCACTAAGCCTAACAAAGTTCGCCGTCTGCGCTATTGCAGAACTTGTAAAAAAAAACAGATCTTGCTGTGAGTATAGAAGCTATCCCGAAATTTCGAGACAACTTCAGAAACCGCCTCCTCCCGTATTCCATGATTGCTTTGAAGTCAGAGTGCACAGAAAGCTATGGAGTTTTGCAGCCAGTTCCGTTGGTCCCCCCAGGCTATAACGTACATCCGACGTAAAGTTCCACTTTTATTTTTCAAGACAGTTGAAGCCGTCCCTGTACTTGCGAGTGCATTTTGATCGTCGTCTTACGACTTTTCGGAATTCAAGCCTAGGATGAAATGATGACCACGACCGCAAGAATGCATGGACCCCACCATGAGTTGACTCCTAGCCTGTGTTCGTGCGAGTGCATATATAGTGAACATATAGGAATCTAGGTATTCTCGAGAATTCGTCATGATTCAATATAACCCATATATGAGTCTCATTCTTAAAATGCAACTTTGTTTTTGTGAAACACTCACATATCCGAACGCCCATAATTATGGAACGCCCTGTATAGTCTGTCCCGACCGAGTCAGCCAATGAAGATTTCGAAGAAGCAGATTTTACTCTCTGCACCTCAGCACGTACACAGTCACGTCACAATGCAGTATCTGTCTTGCCGTAACCCAGAAAACCGGATTCTTCAAAAACAAGGTGAAATAGGAGCCGAGTACTTTGCCATACAGTTCTTTTGTATCAAACAAATAGCGAAACCGGTGGATCTGACGTTTCCGTGCCGTCCGAGATGTTATGCATAGCGTGAAACAAGCCAACTGCCAAGTGGGGGAGATATTTGCATTATAAACTAGTTTCACAAGCATCCCTAGCAACGCGAATGAAAAGCCGTCATGAAATATGCAAAAGGAGCGGGTACGTGAAGAAAATTAAGAGCCCGGCTTTCTGGATTACGGTCAGGCAGACACTGTGTCAAGACGTGATTGCCGACCAGCACATACGCAGAGGAGAAATTCCTCTTGTATGATCTCTTCGCTCGCACACTCGGAGCAAAGTACCCTCGATGCCCGAGCAGCTCGCAAGGAGGAGCTTGGCCTGCGTTGCGGCTCGTTTTGATAAGAGGTGAACGAAAGGCCGCGTGGTGTTCCGGCACCAGTCCGAGCACCTGGTAATCGATGCGGTGATGGCCATCAGCATCGATTACCAGGTGCCCGGGTTGGGGCCGGAACACCACACGGACACTCGTTCACCTCTTATCAAAACGTGCCGCAACGCAGGCCACGCTCCCCCCTGCGAGCTGCTCGGGCATCGAGGGTACACGGCCTGTTGAATTTTTGATGAGTAAGGGAAGTGTAGAAGAGGCGGAGGAGCCAAGTGCGGGTGGGAACTGGAGAAATCCAATTGTAAAAACAGCTACGCAAACTGTGGGTGAAAACCCCTGCAGGGGGTATTTAAACTTTCCTACATGCAGCACCTCTGTTCAACTTCCATAAGAATCCGAGTGAACTTTGTCTGTGTCTGTTATGTCTGTCTGATATAGCTTAACCATAAATGAATGAATCACTAGCGATCATTCCACGTGACATGTAGGAGAAATCCTGTAGAACTATAGAAGGTACATCTGGGCTGGTATTCATGAACGGCAAATCCTGGGCCACAGTTGAGTTTTCTATAAAAATGTCACGCAATCTTTAGAAACAAGCCCACCTGTAGCCCATGGTATGCGTTCATGAATTTCAGCTCAGGTCTTCCAGAATTCTACGCTAGAAGACAGCTGCTCATGGAGTTTTCGTATGTTATAGGGCATCACAAATCATACCCAACAAACAAATACTCGAACTAGAAATTGGAGAGTGCAGCTTCCTAAATAAGGGAAATTTTCAAGCTTTCTTCGTATTCACTCAGAACATGACAATTTACCCAGAGTAAGGGTTTTAAATATCTCAACTCATAGCACTTGTTTTTCATCGGAGGACCTCCAAAACTGCCGCATATCATTCAGGGTGAGTGAGTTCTTGACAAAACTTTTGGAATTGAATTCAAAGAAAATTCACAAGATTTTACACCTATTAAGTCTCTTGCCTCGACGCGAATGAAGACGAGCGAAACTCATACACTGCTTGAACATTGTTAACGTCAATACACCACACGCCTTGAAATGGTTCTGAGACGAATTATTGAATTACCAGAGAAGAAGGTTCATCTTGGTTCACTTTTGGTTTCGAGAAAAATGTGGCAGAAAATTACCTTCTCTTAATGATATACAATAACGATGAAAAATTTCGGATGACAGACAAGTGGTATTAGTCTAAATTATTCGTGGAAATGATTAGAGGAAAGAGCCATATTGAGACAGCTTAACACAGCTAAAATTTTTTATAAATTCCATATTGAAGAAACCACATCTTCAAAATTCAGGTTTGGGTATGTATTAGGTACGCTGTCTAATGCCTTACAACATACATATCAAGGTTTCACCGTTTTTCCAAGCCTCGGCGACTGTGTAAAAAACAGTATCGACAAAACTGCCGACTGTCGATGTGGGTGTGAGGATGTTAGAAAGAAAGAGGGCATGTTTACAGTCAACATGTACCCCTTTTCAAAGAGACAAACAGGTATTTCGCGGGAATCTCGCTCATTTCAAATTGTCCTCCTTTAGCAGTTTATGAGATGCCATTCGGAGACCGCATGAGTAAAAGCGCGTTCGAGAAACAAAAGCCGTAGTTACGCTTCTTCGTCAGACTCCAAGTCTCGTACTTTGTGATACTCACCTGGAGTAACTGAGCCATCTGCATTTGTGTAATAACACCGTCTACTTCACGACACAACGATACCAGATCTTCCGTATTTCCCTAAAAAAATTAACCGTCTTATTGATAACAAGCTCATGGAGTCAACGAATACAAAGATATATCTTCAATGGGGGTGTGTATACAAGTCTGTTGGTACCTGCTCGTTGGTGCCCCTGCTTCTACTGAACCCAGCAGACGTTTGAGTGTACACAGGGAACGTTCGAGCGATATAGCGTGCACAACTATATCGCGAAAGTATCCCGCACATTGCATAAAGGTGTCGCCGTCCGGCACACTAAGGCCTCTGGTCCATAACACCTTAGGATCCGTACCTAGGGAGTCATGGAGTCTTTGGCCACAAGCCACAATTTCGCCACCCTGAACTGTCGATCGCTGTCGAGTGATATCCAAAAACTGCGCTATCCAGACTTCTGAGCTATTTCCATGCACCGTTTGCTGCTTTGCAGGAAACCCGCCTCAAGGATAGACCCGTCATCAGCGTCGGAGAGTACACCATCTACTGCGGTAACGCTGACGATAGGAGAATGGGAGGCTGTGCAATAGCTGTAAGGAAGGATTTCAATGGTATGGTCAAGGAGTTCGGCTCAACGTCGTGTCGGAATGCATTCGTGCGACTGCGGGATCACAGAGGATTCAATCTGTGGATAGTGAGTGCTCATGCGCCCACTGAAACCGCCGAAGACAATTCGAAGGATGCGTTTTATGAGGAACTCAATACGTTGCTGGCCAGGATACCTTGTCAACATGCTGTTGTCGTGGGGATTGACGCAAATGCGGAGATGGGACTTGATCAGGAATCCGAAGTACTCGGTAAATGGTTCTACCCAGTGGAGCAAACATCGGACAATGGCTACCGCCTTGTCGACTTTTGTGAACGCAGTGGTCTGATTATTGCATCGACATTCAAGAGGAATCATCGCCGCCATCAGCTTACGTGGCAGGGACCAACCCGGCTATCTCCAGAAGAGCAGCGGAAGCGGAAGATGACAACTTTGAAACTACAGCTTGACTATGTCCTGACGAGGAATATTCCATTATCGGACATTCGAAGATCTAGAGCTGTGTGGGATGTCGCATTCGATTCGGATCACCGTCCTGTTCTGTTGAACTTCACTGCGAGGATTCATAAGAGGAAGCGAGGGGCTCAGCCTCTCCAGAGGATTGACATGACAAGTCTCAGAGATGAAGAGTGCAGAAGGAATTTCCGAAAACGCGTTTCTATTCACATCGGAGTACGGACTAAGAAGAAACTTTGCGACGCGGATTCTTTTGTCAAGTGCATCCAGGACGCTTCGAAAGAGGCACTCCCGGTTGTACAGCCTAAGAAGAAGTTCGCCTACGTCTCAGAAGAAACAACATCTACCTACAACAGAGTATGTGCTCTCCGAACTGCAGGAAACTTCGTGGAGGAGAAGCGTCTGAGGAGGAAGTTGCGTCGGCAGCTTCAAAGTGACCGCGAACGAGAGTGGACGTGTAGAGCTAAGGAGTTCGAGAAGGCTTGGGAGGAGAAGAATCCGAAGAAAGCCTACACGTTGCTGCGACAGTATAGCGGGAAGATGAAGAGATGTTCTCCTGTCTTGAACACTACCAATGGAGTTGCAGTTGGTGATGCGACGCTGCCAATATGGAAGGATTACTTCAGTTCACTATTGAATCGTCCAGCGCCATCAGTACCTGAGCTCCCGCATGTTCAGAGAGCACATTACGATGTCAGTGAGGAACCGCCGACTGAGTCTGAAGTTTTGGATTGTGTCCGGAAAATGAAGAATGGAAAGGCAGGTGGAGATGACAACATCACTGCTGAAATGCTGAAAGCTCTTCCTCCGTCTGGGATTCGTGAAATGACCAACACCATCCGTGCCATATGGATAAGCGAAAGGATACCCGATTCGTGGAGACATGCGATCATCGTACCTCTTCACAAGAAGCTATCCGTCACGGATCCTAAGAACTACAGAGGAATCTCTCTACTTCGTGTCATGTACAAGGTTTTAGAACGTATCATTCTCGAGCGACTTATCAAACATCGTGAAGGAACGACCAGAGATGAGCAAGCCGGTTTTCGACCTGGAAGATCGACCATCGACCAAGTGTTCGTCGTGAGAAGAGTAATTGAATCGTGGCAGCGGCTTTCGAAGCCATTACAGCTTGCTTTTTTGCGCTTTGAAGCCGCGTTCGACCCTCCTCATCGTGATCGATTGCTCAATGCTCTGCGAGCAGATGGAGTCCCGGAAAAGTACGTTCGGTTAATCGAGGACATGAACAAAGGAACAACAGCAGCAGTTCGTACACCTGTCGGATTTACGTCAGCTTTCGAGGTGAAAACAGGAGTAAGGCAAGGAGCCGTTGCAGGACCTTTTCTTTTCAACTTCGCCGTTGATGACATCATGCGTAGAGTTGCAGAACAGTTTCCTGCGGATGTGATCCTAACACCATCAGGACGCTCCCTTGTCGACCTGGAGTACGCCGACGACATTGTGTTATTCGCTGAAAACAACGCAAAACTGCAAAGGATTGTGAACCTCGTTTCGAAGTATGCCGCAGCCTATGGACTTCGTCTTCGTCCCGACAAATGCAAGCAGATGTGGGTCTCTCAGAGGCCTTCAACTGGAGTTTGTGTGGACGGACAACGTATCGAACTGGTGGACGATTTCTGTTATTTGGGCTGTTTGCTGAAGAACGATGGTAGTTATGCAGCGGATATTCGACAAAGATGTGCGAAAGCTACGTCTGCATTCAATTCTCTAACCAAGTGTTTGTGGTCTACCACCATCGCGAAGGAAGTCAAGTTGCGCGTCTACCTATCCGCTATTCGCCCTATCATGATGTACGGATCGGAGACGTGGGCAGCACCGAAAACGCAGATGGAAAGGTTGGATTGCACGGAGAGGAAGCTTTTAGGCGTTTGCTTGGATATTTCTGGCCGTGTGTATGCCATAACGAAGACCTTTACAAGGAAATCGACGCAGTGCATCAACGCTTGACACGAGGGAGGTGCCAGCATCTCCTAACGCCATCTCAAGCAGCAATGGAAAGTCGACTTCGACTGCTCGGGCATATACTAAGAAGAACGCCGGATCGTCTCGTACAACACGCTTTAAAAATGCTTCCAAATCCTGTCTGGAAACGGCCACCTGGGCGTAGGCGAAAGTTCTGGACGGATGTGGTTAAAGAGGATTTAAAGTCACTTGGCATCGAAAGACAGTTCAGGCGCGATGTTTCGTTTCGCAGGAAATGGAATAGTGACAGCTGGATGGAATGTGTTCAAATTGTGGCTGAAGACCGTGAAAAATGGACACGGCTGACTACTAGGCCGGCACACCTCGGTGAAGATGCGGAATGACCGCGTCAGGCGAAAGCCAACCGATTAAGTCAAGTAAGTCATATCTTCAATGAATCTCAATAGGAGAACATGAGCTTTTGATGTTTTACATTAATTCTGTCCTCATAGTTCAAACTGGATCACGAATTCCGAATTCCAAATACACTTTCGGCCAGAAAATTGGAAAGCTTGAGCGAAAAAAAAACATGATTTTCCGAGAAGAAAAATGCTCCGAAGCGACGGTGCATACGTTATGTCGGGTCCATACTTCGCAGAACGAGCGACCGCGACAGCGCCCGACCTGTTAATGGCAGCATACACGCTCACAAACATGGTCAAGATAACAGCATAAGTAGGCCCCCACGGCCCCTACCCTATCGTCAACGACGTTTGAAGCGCAGAAAACCTTTCCGGATGAGTATATTTGACAATATTTGAGCATTCCGGCATCGCGAGCCTGTATTTTACCACCCACTAGAGCAACAGAATAAGAAGTGAAATCTGAGAAACATATGATAACTGAGAGTGATAGCACTATCGAAAGGGAGTACACGAAAGAAACAGCTCGATTTGCCTGAATATAACATGTATGTATACCGGTATAATCCTACATTTCAAAAGCCAGCCGGAGTAGAGCGGTATTTTTGGAAGTTTATGGGAAGTATTCGGTATCTAAACGTGTTACATTCAGGTGAATCAAACTGTTTCCCTCGTGCACTCCCATTTGATAGTGCTATCGCTCTCAATTATCACATGTTTTCTCAAAAATCAATTCCCGCTCCGTCACATGAAGGGGTGGGAAAATACAGGCTTGCGAGGAAGGCGTGCTTGAATACTGCCATCCTGAAAAGTTTTCAGTGCTTCACCCTTCATTGATAACACGATAGGAGCCGTGCGGACCTATTTATGCTGCTATCTCTACCATATTTATGTGCGTGTATGCAGATTTTAAATTAGCAGTGGTGAGGGCGGGGGGACGTCTTAAAGGCACAGTCCAACCTCAGAATCGTACTTCTGTTTTTTTTTGCCTATCTTCAAAACAATCTCACGCTGATTCCAATGATGTTTCTGAAATCGTTTAAGAACCACCAGGAACGGATTTATGGCCCCTCAAAAAGTGAGCTAGGGAAGCATGGTG
This sequence comes from Aplectana chamaeleonis, assembly GCA_029168955.1. Lineage (NCBI taxonomy): Eukaryota > Metazoa > Nematoda > Chromadorea > Rhabditida > Cosmocercidae > Aplectana > Aplectana chamaeleonis. The sequence continues at coordinate 582,793 of JAPDOI010000291.1, forward strand.
GACGAGTTGTCCGAGGCTCGTAACTTCCGTCATTTGACACCGATCTATGCGAGCCGACTCGAACAAAAAGACAGACTGAGAATGAAGGGAAGAACGGGGCTACTGGTCGGAAACCATCGCTCATGTCGCCGCTGTTGAGCTCGAAAGATCGTAAAAGGGGCGTGCCAAAGTGGCTTCCTGGTATGGGCGCCCCAGGGTGGCTTCCCCGTACATATATCTCGCTTATTCGGAGGAATTGAGAGCTAGCATTTTGCAGGGGCTTATAGCGGGGGTCTACTTCACAATTATGTGGAAATTTCAGATTTCGTCTCTGAGCTTGGACTGTGCCTTTAAGGGCTGAGCAGAGTGGCATCGCGGTGTGACTGTTCACGACAAAAAACGGTGTTCTAGTTTTTGATGTTTTTGAGTAGGCAAGTTCACAAAGTATAGTATAAAAGGGAAAAGTCCCCAAAAACTTCTCAAATATTGGATAGAAAACTGTTCAAAAAAACATCGTGAATCTTTAATTATGCCTGTTCGCGTGTATTGCTCACTGCGGACAAAGCATCGAGCCATAGATCGGAAATTATTTCGCGCTTTGAGATCCTTGGGTAAATGACTTATTTACTGTTTCGTGTACCCTAAATACTCTCGAAAAATAAGAGGGTTTAATGTACATGCCTGGGTATAAGAATTTATCGGGATGAAGAGTATTCAAATTTCGGTTACCGTTCCTTTGGTGAGAAGAACACCAACTGTTCCGACACTGAGCAGGACAACTGTTATAGGACGTGGGCAGGGTGGCCCAATTGGTCGGCTGGCCCACAAGATTTCCACCCACTTCCCGACCGATTTTCGTCGCACTTCCGTTCTTACTCTTCTTAGAAAGATCCAAAGCTTACGTTTCCGCAAAAAAACGGGCATCTTTTTCATCGTGAACACTGCCTTTAAAGGCACAGTCCAAGCTCAGGGACGAATTCTGATATTTCCACATAATTGTCAAGTAGACCCACCCTATATAGCACATTCCAAGTGCGAGCTCTCAATTCTTCAGGATAAGCGAGATATAGGAGGAAGCCACCCTGGGGCGCCCACATCCGGAAGCCACTTTGGCACGCCCCTTTTACGATCTTTCGAGCTCAACAGTGGCGAGATGAGCGATGGTTTACGGTTAGTGGCCCCGTTCTTCCCTACATTCTCAACCTCTCTCTTTGTTCAGGTCATCTCGCATACATAGGTTGCAAATGACGGAGGTTACAAGCCTCGTCCACCATGCTTCCGTAGCTAAATTTTGAGGGGCCATGAATTCGTTCCTAGGGGATCTTGCACGATTCCAGAGACATCTTTGGAATCAGCGTGGGACCGTTTTTAAGATAGTCAGGGAAACCGAAAATCGATTCCAAGGTTGGACTGTGCCTTTAAAGGCAGTGGCCACGATGAAAAACGTTATCGAAAAAACTACAAAAATCAGCTCAGATCAAAAACAGCTCAAAAACTATGAAGGTAGCGCGGTGAAAAACGGGCTAGAATTAGAGTTATTCAGACCCTAAACCTCCAGTTCGTGCACACGTGCACAGAAAGATCACGGTCTCATGCCAAGCAGTTCAAAAGCATCGACACTCAGAGGAAGAAATAAATGCAAATTTACCTCATAAAACAGTTGAACAATGAAAGCAAGCACTTCAGTGTATGTTTTTGACTAGATGTGTACATAAATCCGGAGGTTCATTGATTGAAATTCAATTTCAAGACAACTGATGTTCTTGATATTAGAGATCATCGATGCCGATGATATGGGGTATGCTCGTCCACCATCAAAAGACTTCAAATTTGGCCGAAAACAGCGTTTTTTTCTCGATTTTTTCTTATAGGTTCCACTACTCTATACCCAGAAAAGGGTTCAGAGAGGAAAAGAAGACGAGCATATTCGAGCGCGACCACTGCCTTTAAGATGGCTGCCGCAACGATAGATCGCGGCGATCAATCAATATGGCAGCCCATCATCAGGACGTATTCTACGGAGCCTAGAAAACCTAATTCTCCCGGCGCTCGCCCGGCCCTGCGCGTCGCGGTCAGTGTGATTCAAGCGCACTGCCTCGCTGTATCACACACCAATGTGCTGCATTGCCAACCTGACACAGATTTTAATAGCCTTCCTGATATTATTTTCGTTTTTTTGAGAAGGAATAAACTTTCAGTGGAGTATTACGTATGTTGAAACCAACTTTCACGAATAACATTTCAACGGACGTAATCTGGAGCCCACCTGCCGATAGTTGGAAGATAAACTGTAGGTTCCGGCGGTTATAATGTCATTGAACTGGGGTAACCCACCTTTATATTCCAAAGGTCGACAAATAGACTTCAACTTTGCCTTTAAGTCTCGAGTAACCCCAACCGGAGAAGTTTTTGGTAAAATCTGACAAGGAAACCACTACTACTAGCCAAAGTGGCCATACCAATTCAAATGTATTTTTCTAGAACAATTTTTGAGCGTAGGAGTGGATATGCCCTTCACAGCTGCCCAGAATCACTCTGAAAGATATATAGGAACTTTTCCCGATATCCGTACCTATTTAGCCTTTATAACGCAGTTGTCATTCGAAAATCTGGAAACTGACCTTATAGACGTGTTCAGCGCATAAAACAAATCCTAGGCAACGCTTAGAAGAAAGCACAATTTGCGAAAATGATAGCGTTTTTTACCTGTACGGAACTTCGGTTGAGCGTTTGCTTATACCAGTTAGAGGAATCAGAAAGCGTTAGAGAAAAATTTCCCAGATAAGACTCAAAATTCTCTCAGGAGGGTAATTTGGGGCGCTGATCGCGAATCTGAAGTTTATTTCTCGATTTCCCAAAGCTTTCGACAAATTTCGTCAAAGCTTCCCATCGGGAGGTCAATTTGAAGGCGAAACTATTTTTGACGTGTTCCAAGATGCTACGATTGGTGTGGCTCAGATAGTTTTTGTGAGGGTTATTTGTAGTGCTCAACATGAATCTCAGGACAGTTTTTCGATTTTGACAGCTTACGGCAGATTGCGGTGGATATACAGTAGTTTGGTCAAAGCCTCAGATTTACCTCAAAATTTCTATGTGGGTGTGAATCGGGATGCTGAATACGAATTCGATGTACATTTCGACAAAAATCCGATTTTTTAAAATTTCAACACACCCTAAAAACTGGCTCATGGGTACCCTTACCTTTTTGCGAAGCTCCGAAAACGCCTATCACTTCTTTCAGAGAAGTCAGGCAGCCGCGAAAGGCATATTCGGACTCTACGTCTAAAAAGTACACTTCATTTGGAATGGCCGCTTTGACCAAAGAGAGTTTCCTTGTGAGACTCTAGCCGAGCTACCATACAACACCCTTAGACCCGTAATCTATTGAAACTCGATGAGAGGACCCTAGATTATAGGTGGGCACACCCAATAATACTGAATGATTGGTTTTTAGAATGGTATTTCCGAGAACTCCGTCCTCAAATGTCGCGTTTTCCGCCCCCCCCCCCCTAAAAAAATATCTTCAATGGGAAGCTTTGAATCAAATCTGTCAGAATCTTTTGAAAATCAGCTAATCAGCCTATTCCGGTCAATTAATTCTTTGTTGTACTTTTGCATCGCTTATGTCAACTCGATTTTATTCTGCAGAAGGCATGACCACTGCCCGCAGATTTTTGTCGCGATGCCGAAGTCATGAGATGACGGAAAATACTCTGATATTATGCGTGTATGCATATTACTAACATTTTTTACAATTTGCGTATGCATCTGGTCGTACCTGCCAGTTATGCGTGTATGAAATCGTCCGCTATTACATAATCAGCGCGCAAGCGCGCTCGAATCATGCTGTCCGCGACGCGCGGGGCCGGGCGAGCGCCGGGAGAATTAGGTTTTCTGGGCTCCGTAGAATACGTCCATCATCAGGCGGCGTTCAGAGTTCATTCGCGGAGCGACGGGACGTTATAATCAGCGTACAGGCTATAACACGGCGAAATTCACATGGTTCCTGCGCGTGCTGGTGCGGAGCGCAGGTTAGAGACAGTAAGAGAGCGGTGAGCAGACGGAGGCTGAGACATCGCGCGCGCCGCTCGCGCCACGAATGATGTGAATTACGGCGTTTTATAGAGGGTACATATCGATCAAGCGACGCCGCGTCGCTAGGTGTTCACAGTGATGAGGCGCGATGCAATAGAAATAACGCCCAATTTGAATTTGCGCGACGGCATTCGAGTCGCCTTGCAACGCAACACGACGGACGCCGCGCAAACTCAAGCTCGTTCATGGTTTTTTTTTCAGTGTTTTTTCATAGAAACAACCAAATCTAGCAAAGAAAACAATAAAATAGGCATATTTAGAGCCACTGGCACTCAATCAAGCACGAAAAAAACTGCTGCTACCGCTATTAAAAGATTGCTGTTGCTTACTTACGTGAAATTGTAATACGTCCGCAATCGCGCATAAACGTCCAGCGTTTGCTCACCGTTCACACCAGGATAACTTCCTTTTAGCGCGTTTTTCGCCGCGCATCCTTCGCAGTTCTTCAGCTGCTCTCGAAAAAAAAAACAGATTTTCGCAGTAATTTTGGCATAGTCCCAATAAGCTTTACTCCGACCGGCTCAAAATGAGGAAGCTAGACTATACTTTCTCCATCGTAAAAACTGCCTTTAAATTAGAGAACATGAGGAAAGACCGCAGCGTTTTTTTTTGCGTGTCAGACGCTCTACTTCGCAGCAGACGGTCGCGTCGTGTCAATCACTCAGCAGCCGCTCCGCCTATCGCTAAGGCGGCGTCTAGAGTACATTCGCGGCGCGATGCGACGTTATGATTAGCCTACGTATCGATCAAGCGACGTCGCGTCGCGTCGTCGCTAGGTGTTCACAGTGAAGAGGCGCGATAGATCGAATTTGACGCGCAAATTATAATCGCTCCGCGACAATCGCGTCGCGTTGCAATGCAGAGCGACGCGGAGCGATTGCCATCATTTTTTCTTTCATCATCGGGGACTCAAGGGGCGTTTTTAATTTTCTCAAGCCTTTTCAAAGACTAGGTTGATTGAAATTGTCATGGGTTATTGTATTGTTCTCAGATGATACTGCAAACAATTTTGTCTGCATATTTAAGGACAATGTGATGGGGGTGATGGATTGAAAGAGTTGACGAGCTATAAAGTTTCTTACGGTTTACAAGCGACACAAGCATAATTCGGTCTCATTTCACCGAAACATCCCTATTCTGTACTATCAACTCCAAAAAAAAATCTAAGCATCATTTGCTCTCGATGTCTTTTTGATTGTTTCGTCATCAAAGAAGCAAGTTGTCGCAACGAAAACAAAAATGTGCCATAATAATACAGATAAAAGATAAGAAAAGGTACATCACACTAAAATAAACAGAATACGACCGAATATTGATTAGTTTCGCCTGGGTATGCGGAAATTACGCAATTGCGCGTAGTCGCCTAGCGTTCGCGCGCCGTTCACACCTTGATTTCCGCGCGAAGCGATTTTTGCGTCGCGCTGACATGTGCCATCGCGTCGCGCCGCGAAAACTCTGAACGCCGCCTAACAGTCTGCAATCGCCGCTGTGCGACTGCCCACGACGAAACGCAGTGGGTACAGGCCGCCTCCAATTCAACCACTTTCAGTAAAAGGAATACTATATACACTATGGGACTCCTACAATGTGGTGCTGGGGCCTCTCAGTCGATGAAATTTTTCCTTGGGTGCTAATTTCCTCCAAACTTCCCCCAATCGTAGGAACAAGCCCCGAACGACGCGAACTCAACTCGCGACGCTGGTCAAAAAACAATTGGTGCAAGGTCGCTGCTAGTCATCATGAGGTAGATCTCATATGGCATGATATAGCGCAGAACGGCGAATTCCGCACCGATTAAATGGAAGAGTTCAAAATCTGCTAAGTTTTGATTTTGCTTCTCCCCTCACTGAAACAAGAACAAAAACCGGAAATTGAAAGCACACACTCGGGTATTAGGCCTTTATTCATAATTTTAAATGTGTATATGTAGGTTTGCAGTTTAAACCAGTTCTCTAGCAACCTTCTCCATGAATGTTTTGTGAAGCATACATCTCTTCATGCTTTCCTTATCTTTTTATTCACGGTAGCCTTTTTCCCCCGACGGTGCTTATTTTCAAAGTGTAGATTTTAACGACTAACGATGATTTACTAAAGACTAACAAATTCCGAAATTTCTATTACGCGCATCCCTGCTGGCGATGCCACTCTGCTCAGCCCTTTAAATTTCTAGGTGTAATCTCAAAAACCAAACGCTGCCGTCCCTGACTGTTGTCTCCTTCTCTGACACGGCGAAAAACTGCAGCGATGACGTGCGCGTCATCGCGGCAGTGATTGGCCGCGTCAGAGAAGGAGACAACGGTCAGAGACGTAGAGAGTGGGCCGTCGCTAGCCCCGCCCCGTGTGTGTTGTCCAATCGCGCGAATCGCTCCTATCCCGTTTCCCCCACCTCTTTTGCAGTTGGAAAACATTACGACCACCACCCCTGAAATACGAATCCGGCCGTGAGAACAGTGTTCGCGATCAAAACAGCTGATGTACTTCCCTCATGAAAATGTAGGTATCACCCTGATTATAGCAAATTTGGCACAAAAAATCTGAATGTTCGCCCAGAAAGAAGTTGCCCGAATGTCGAGTCGGTATTCAATTTGCGGCAAAATCTTGACAACCAGTAGTTCGTACATATGGTTAATATGCGGACATTTCACAAAAGAGCTTCTTCCTCAAGGAAGTAGAGATCCAGGAAGAAAGAGCTCCTAGCGTATGATAACGATAGATTTACTTAGCAAAATACTACTAGAAGGTCCCACGGCAATGTCTGATCCGTTATTCATCATCTCGTCCACATCATCTAATCGGGCAGTTGAATTTCGATGGGCGTTTACCACTTTTTCGTTGAGAGCTTTTTTTAATAAGCGTAACGAACTTTCGTTTTTGACAGAAAACCCATTTATCATTTTATCGCGGACGCTCTCTTCAAGTTCCGCCGTTAGGGGTCGTTTATACTTCGGCGGTGCTAGTATGAACGACCTCTTAGTCGATCAAAGCCGCTCTGATCATACGATTTCGCGTCTGAGATAGAAGGGTGAACAAATGAACCCTGCGGAATCCAAACCTCCGAATTTCGAGGTTCATCCTTCACTGTGAATGCTCGCATATTCTTTCATGATCTTTATTGGAAGGGAGGCATTCCAAAGGTTGAAATGGGTTTGCAAAGGTAAGGTGCGTCCGAATGAGAATGGCGGCCCATGCGGCCGTCGCGTTCGCCGCTCTCGGACGAGCATGCGAAAAGTCCCTACCGCCATCGACAACGAACAGGGCCGGCTCCGGTTGGCAGCAAGCACTGCGCCGATCAATCAGTAGGAGAGGGGACGGCCGTCGTTGAAATCCAACACTCGTCCGAGGGCGACGCATGCGACGGCCGCCTGCCAAGCACGCCGGCCGCGTGGGCCGCCATTCTCATTCGGGCACACCTCAATATGGTGGATGGATCAGTTCTAATTCGTTTCGGAGACAATTCAAAAGACCGGACTCTGCAAATACCCACCTTGAAATATGTTGGGAAGCTCTGGACTGCGCGAAGCATTAGGCTAATGACGTGTCTATTGAGGGTTTTATGACCAGCAGACTTGTATAGAGACCTTAAATATTCAATCGAATGCTCAACAGTCAAATTGAGAGATTTATATTTCTTACTTTTTGAGAAGAGAAAAGTAATTCGAGAGACTATTCCAATCACCATCATAACTTGTCGTGAAAGGAGAATGTACAGAGAGCATCTGGAAATCACTGACAGAGAATTTCCTCATTTGAGTTGCTGTTTTTAGCAAGAGGCAAACCCCTTCTCTATCATAAAAGAAGACGGCTGCTAACTTATAAACTTCGTCCTTGAGATGTCAACGGAATACAATGAATCTTTTTATTCATTCGATCATGTACTACATGATCATCGTCATTTGATAGTTATCAAAGACCACGAACACGTAACTACTAGATTAAAGGGCAGTAAACTTTTTGAGAAGATAGAATTGCGTTGTCAAGCTGGAGAGAAAATGACATCACCCCGAACACTTTCGGCAACCACTTCACGAAGCTATTGTCTCTTTGAATCAGAGACAACCGCTGATGATCGCAGGTTAGAGCGCGGCAGATAAAAGCAGTGTTCACGATAAATCTCGTTTTTGAGTACTCAATGTGAAAGACTACGCTGCCAGATGCTGGAAAGGATAGGGCCGAAGAAAGCATCCAAATCGGGCCAAAAATCGATAAAAACGACGGCGAAGTGAAGATATCGTTAGCCCAGTACGCCTGCTCTTAGCCCGACCTGCCCCGTTCTGACGAGCTTGTGGCGCCGCGGATGTTGTAGATGGCAAATTGCCAAGAAACTTCGCCTCGTCCAGCCTCATCGATTCGCGCACATTTCGCCACTAGCGCGCGCTGGCGGATACTAGCAGGACCCGTAAGCTTGTCCAAGCCCTGAACGTTAGAAACCGCTATTTTAGCCTATTCTGAGCGTTCTTCGCTGTTTCTTCACTATTTGATAGCTCACGACGGAACAACCACATTTTTTGTTCACACTCGCATATTATATTCATCGTGAACACTGCCTTTAAAGGCAGGGTTCGCGATAAAAAAATAATTTTTAGCTCACTCCATGAGAATATACATTTGGCCATCACGAAAGTGAAATTAGGGGAAAACCCGGAAATGCGCTCAAAAACAAGGTATAGCGGCTAATAACAGGTGTCGGTCGGCCCCCTGATTAACGAGATTCTCGTTAATGCTTTTCTATCCGCCTTTTGTTTTGCTGTGAACGTAGTCAGTAGTCTCCAGAAGTCCTCACAAATTACTTTGGCAGCAAAATAAAAGTTAACAGAGCAGGCTTTTATCGAAATCTCGTTAATTGAGGGGGGGGGCGGGAGGACACCAAGCAATAACTTGTTCCTGAGCGTTTTTTATCAAATCTTTTACTTATTTTCACTTTTGCGATGCCCAGATCTACCTTTCTATGAGGATAGGACAACAACAAATTTTATCGCGAACCCTACCTTTATCCAGGCGAGTCCGTGGCGATGACAAAAACTGGACCAAAGGAGGCCGGCCCTCATCAGCGGAATGATATTCAAAGCCATTTTTTTGCTTCTGAGGGGGCGTCTGAATCCGTTTTTTCAACGCTGTTCTGCTTCCATTGGGCACCACATAAAGTTCATCTCCGAAATGTCGTTCAGTCCGCAAAGTGCACGCTGACTGTGAAAGCGTGCAGCGGCGGGATTGGGAGTATGCTCGGTGGCACCACCCGGGTAGCAAAGGCGAAAACCGCCCGGGTGATCCCACACCCCTGTCTGAGGATACGCGCAACCGTGCCGCAGCACGCTTTCGCAATCAGCGTGCACTTTGCGGACTGAACGGCGTTGCGGAGATGAACTGTTTTTTGTCGAAAACTCAAGAAGGAAGTTCACCATGAACAGTGATAAGACCTACACAAATTTTTCCCCTACTCGGTGTAGTTTGCCGCAGTCCGCATCTCAATATATGTGTATGTGGTGTGAAACGCAGCCACCATGAATACGGTAAAACACAGGGGTAAGAGACGATTCTATTCAACAGTACCTCACTTAATACGTTGCAGTCATTCAGTTCAACCATCACCTTCACTAATGAGTCCCGCATCGAAATTAGTCTATTCTTTTCCTGAATTGATTCGATATCACGCATAGTGAGACTCTGGTTGATGTAAAAATCCACTTACGCCATCAGCAAGCTTTTTATCATACGCAGTTCCGATTGCACTTCTGGTAAACTTTTGCATGGCATCCCACTCAACATCTTTCACTTCAAGAAGCTTTATTATCATCTGATATTAGGAAAACGGAATACTTACTACGGAAATAGTATTGGACGATCTGACCATTTCTAACCAAATACATATACTGTAATCTGGCGTACTTATAGGAGTTTCGAGACGGGTTAAAGGCAATGTTCACGATAAATTTCACTTCCGTTATCTCCACGGCTTACGAAAGGTCTGGTGCCCTATATAGCAAGGCATGTTTAAAAAGGACAAGAAAGACGCGTTTTTGAGCCAAAATAGGCCCTCTCTTTTCTACGTTGATTTTTGAGTGTGGAGGAATTGAACGCTAGACGGATGATACCTATCAGTGCAATGAAGCAAACAGCTCACTTATCAGCACTTCCTTCACTTGATCATTCCTGTAATCTGAGTCTTCATTTGTTCATTCCGAGGGGGTGGATCTGGGGCACCAGGCGTGTCTGGGGCACCAAAACGCTTGTTTGCAGCCGTTATTTTGCCGCTCCTGGCTCGTTTTCTATCGTTCTTTCGACACTGGGAGCCTAGGATCCTTCTCGCCTATCATTTCACTGTGGAAAGTCAACGAGGACGTGAACGCTGCTTTTAAGGAAGGATTTTTCAGTTGAGTCAGAACATTTACGGCAGTTTCAAAAATGTTCAATAAGAATGCTTAGGATCCAGCTCAGAACTTTTTTTCTAGGTCGGAAATCTGAACACGATATTGAAGTCCATCTGCCGACTTTAGAATAACTTTGACAGGTTCCGGTCAAAACCTCTCACCACGGAAAACCTTCGGGGCGAAACGCGACTTATGATGATTCCCAAAACGCCAAGAAAGATTTGCGCAAAACGCTACTTCGTAGAGGTTTGGAGTAAGTCATGGACACAAGGTCCGTTTATCGATTTTCGGTAGATTATGGTGGTTTGCGGTGGTATACGGTAGTTTGGCCAAAGCCTCAGATCTGGCTGGAAACTTCTCTAAGGCGGTATTTTGAGATGCTAAACACGAATTTGAGGTCCCTTCATCAATTTTCTGAATTCTAAGTAAGGTTACGCGAGTTCAATGGAATTATATCTACCGTGACTTACGATAAGCCTCAGACTATCGATAAACAGATTCCTGGTTCATATTCAGTGGAGAGTTGATCGAATATTCGTTTATTCGAATTACTCGAATAAATCGATTATAATCGATTTCAAAAAATGGACTACACGGGTTGTTCGAACACTCAAATATTCAATTATAGTGATTTCGAATTGTATTCGAACATTCGACGTGAAATATTCGAATGTTCGGCTGTGTCATATGAACCCACTTTACATTCAAGACCCAAGCGGCACCTGTCCATATTTTGGCTGCGTTGCATGATTTTCTTCTGGATTACGTCTTTTCATCTGGAAGGAACTGCCTGGATTCTCCCGAAAACCTGTCGGGAACCTGCCGCCTCAATGCCGGACCGGAGCAAAAGCGACAGATTTTCGGCAGATTTGCAGTAGAATGAAGGCATTACCTGGACTCTGCCGAGATCTGACTGCCTCGACCAAGCATGGATGTGACAACGCCGGGGTTCTGTCGCGAATCTACAGTGTCTTTTGCCACTGCATCCCGATATTCGAACCGTCAACCCTTACCAACACTACGACTAGCAGTCAGCGGCGTTATCGACTGAGACGTCTCCGCCGCTGCATTACGATGATTTCATTGCATTGAGGGTTGTGTTATCGTTATAAATGTATTTTCGCGATGAATTCGCGGCAGATTTCTCGATGAAACAGCGTGATCTTCGCAATATTCTCGAGCCGAATTCGTGGCTGGCGCCTGTCGGTAAATTCGTGTAGTTTTCGCTGAATTTTTGAGGCCAATTCTCGGTAAAATCCAGGTTCGTGGAGAATTCTCAGCAAATTCCAGACAGTTCCTAATAGAGTCGGTCCTTTGTCAAGAGTTCAAAGAGCTGACTCACCCAACGCCACCTCTAAATGAAACTACTTTTAATGATCTGACGCGGGTGATGAACGTTCCCCTATTCTTCTGAGAGGTTGAAACCTTGGCGTTGACAGAATAGTGGCATGGAATAGTCCTGGAATTGTTCGAAACAGAGGGGTGCTTATTTATAATGTTTTTGCGCGAAAAGGTCCATGAAGTATCAATGTAGCAAGAAAAAAAAAACACAAAAACCTTGTTTTTTTTTTCTAGAAAAACTCTTCGAGAAGATCCTCAAGAAGAACTTGTATTCTGCCAACGCCCAATTTGTATATTTGATGTGAAAGAATCACCAAATTAGAATATCGAGCTGGGACGTATTTTTTGAATGATTTTTTTGTTCCAGAACTTTTCCTTTTATTTTGCTTTGTTTTCAGTTAATCTTCAACTTTACTTCTATTCGTCATTTTATTTTATCGATTCTTTCATAAATCCAAGAATATTTTTCTTATTCTTTCTATTTTTCTTCTGATTTCTTTTTTTATTTTTTTCCTATTTTTGAACTTGTTCATCTATTTTTTTGATTTTTTCCCTTTGATGAATTTTTGTATTAATCGAGAATCTTTTTTTAATGGATTCGTTCATAAAACCTTGAGGAAAGTCGATGTATTCATAGATACTGTACTTCTCAGACCGAAATTCCGGCCCGCAATTGCTGAAAACCGCTGTAGAGGCACGGAGCGCGACGACAATCGTGCCAGAATCTAAAAGTCCCACTACGATTTCTGAAAGTTGGGCTCCGCAGAAAAGGTCAAGGATTTGGCATTGCTCCTAAATGTCGTGAAATTGTCTTATTGGATTTGGCTCTTAACTTGATTGATTTTTCAAATGTAGTGAAATTGTCGAATTGATTTGGCTGTGATGATACTATATGCAGATAACATAATCATTAAATGTAGTGAAATTGTTGCAAACGGATTTGGCAGGAGCTCTATCAATTATCACAGTCAAATCACGCGTCAGAAGGGGTTTTCCTTGAAGCGCATATTGAATCGAATGAGAACAGGAATAAACCTAGCAGCAAAAACGTTTCTATACAATGCGAACCGTGAAAGCGTTGAGGACACGAAGACATAGAGTCAGTAGCGAGTAAATTGCGTTAGATTTCGTTTTCATGATTTTTATCTCATCGGTGAGGGAAGGTCTGGTACCTTATTGTTAGTGGGAGCTACACTGAAAAGGCAGAATAGCATTCGGAAACCTTAATTCTAGCCCATAAGGCCACGTTTCGTTCAGCATTGTTGACTGAGGATTATTATTTTTTTCTTTTTGTCTTCATTCGCTCGCCAGAGGACCTTCTGACGCGTGATTTGACTGTGATAATTGATAGAGCTCCTGCCAAATCCGTTTGCAACAATTTCACTACATTTAATGATTATGTTATCTGCATATAGTATCATCACAGCCAAATCAATTCGACAATTTCACTACATTTGAAAAATCAATCAAGTTAAGAGCCAAATCCAATAAGACAATTTCACGACATTTAGGAGCAATGCCAAATCCTTGACCTTTTCTGCGGAACCCAACTTTCAGAAATTTCACAACTTTTTACAAGGGTTTCCCTTCTACAATATCGTCAAGCTCTAAAAGGCAAGTTGTTTTTCTTTGAAACATAGTGGTAGAAATGAAGAAACAGCTGCTAGGATTGCAAGATAATAGTTGCAACGCGGCTTCCTACAGACAAGATACAAGGCACATACTTTTTGAATTTAAAAATCGAGAAAATGAAGAAATGAGTTTTAAAATGACCCAATTGTACAGGGTTGGGGCACAATCCTAGACGGGGGAGAGGGGGGCACCCACCATTCAAGACAGAAGTGAAATGAACCACCGATTGGTAAGGCAACCAGTCGGAGTATTTTCATGACGTTTCTATAAAAACAATGATTGATAGCAGTATCAGACATCTTTTATCAGAATTTTTCATCATTTCTATGAGTGAATCTTGGGTGGCCTCACCCCGTCTAAGATAGACCCAGGGTCAGTCGCTCTAGCCAAACTTCACCGGTTCTTGCTGACGTGGCTCGTCTGCGCCGGCCCATATGTCTGATTCGGAACAAGAACGATAGTTAAATACATCGTACGCGCAGAAAACCGTATATTATTTTTTCATGTTTTTGCGTAGCTTGGCCCCTCTAGTGAACGAAAATGTTGAAGGGGCCCATGAAAAACCTTCATTCTTCTTTCTTCAACTCCCTTCTTCATTAAAAAAGAAAAGTCAATCGGAACACATTGTAAATACGAATTTGAATTTCGCGCCAAAATCATTTTAGAGTTTTTTTGCATGTGGAGTTCGTGCCGTAACTATTTTTCCTGTTGTCTTACGGTCGCACCAACATTCTAGGAAAAAGTGCTAGATGACTGGTGAGAATTGGTGGCGGATATTAATCTTTGACGCCTTCCAACCTCATCGTCCAACATTTTGACAAAGTTTACCAGTGTGGTCTACCGGGCTCAATCATAAAAATGAGCCTGAAAATGGAAATTGATTTCCAGCACGAACGATACTTAAGTGCGCTAGAAGAGGACTACCGTAACCTTAGGAATGATGTTATTCGGCTCTCTTAAACAAATTTGATGATACCCAATTGATCAATGATAAAGATAAAAAGAAGTGAAGAGCGGTGTGTCTTCATTCACACACCGTCCTTCTCCAGAGGTCAGCAGTTGAGGATCTGCCTGGACTACAAGCAGAAAAACAACACCAGCGGTAGTGAAGATGTAGCGAATTCGGAGTCAGAACTTAGAAAATTTTAGAGCCAACTCGAGTGAGATTACAATAGCCTTGTTCTGGCGCAATTGCCTATCGCTCTTGTTGATTCGGAGGCATGACTTGCATACGGTGTCCTGGACATTCAACGGAGGTCCTGCGCACGTCCTTTGATGTTCTGCACACTCCTACTAAGGTCCTGCACACGTTCCATGATGTCCGGCACTCTCCTTACTGAGATCCTGCACAGGTCCCATGATGTCCTGCACACTCCTACTAAGGTCTTGCACACGTTCCATGATGTCCTGCACACCCCTTCTGGGGTCCTGCACACGTCCCATGATGTCCTGCCCACGTCTACTACGGTCCTGCACACGCACAATGATGTCCTGCACACTCCTACTGAGGTCCTGCACAGGTCCCATGGTGTCCTGCACACTCCTACTAAGGTCTTGCACACGATCCATGATGTCCTGCACACCCCTACTGAGGTCCTGCACAGGTCCCATGATGTCCTGCACACCCCTTCTGGGGTCCTGCACACGTCCCATGATGTCCTGCCCACTCCTACTAAGGTCTTGCACACGTTCCATGATGTCCTGCACACCCCTACTGAGGTCCTGCACAGGTCCCATGGTGTCCTGCACACTCCTACTAAGGTCTTGCACACGATCCATGATGTCCTGCACACCCCTACTGAGGTCCTGCACAGGTCCCATGATGTCCTGCACACCCCTTCTGGGGTCCTGCACACGTCCCATGATGTCTCTGCCCACTTATACTACGGTCCTGCACACGTACAATGATGTCCTGCACACTCCTACTGAGGTCCTGCACAGGTCCCATGGTGTCCTGCACACTCCTACTAAGGTCTTGCACACGATCCATGATGTCCTGCACACTCCTACTGAGGTCCTGCACAGGTCCCATGATGTCCTGCACACTCCTACTGAGGTCCTGCACAGGTCCCATGATGTCCTGCACACTCCTACTAAGGTCTTGCACACGTTCCATGATGTCCTGCACCTTCTCACTGAGGTCCTGCACAGGTCCCATGATGTCCTGCACACTCCTACTAAGGTCTTGCACACGTTCCATGATGTCCTGCACACTCCTACTGAGGTCCTGCGCACATTCTACGACGTCCTGCACACCCCTACTGGGGTCCTGCACACGTCCCATGATGTCCTGTCCACTCCTACTACGGTCCTGCACACGTTCCATGATGTCCTGCACACTCCTACTGAGGTCCTGCACAGGTCCCATGATGTCCTGCACACTCCTACTAAGGTCTTGCACACGTTCCATGATGTCCTGCACACTCCTACTGAGGTCCCGCACACATTCTACGACGTCCTGCACACCCCTACTGGGGTCCTGCACACGTCCCATGATGTCCTGTCCACTCCTAATACGGTCCCGCACACGTTCCATGATGTCCTGCACACTCCTACTGATGTCCTGCACAGGTCCCATGATGTCCTGCACACTCCTACTAACGTCTTGCACACGATCCATGATGTCCTGCACACTTATACTACGGTCCTGCACACGTACAATGATGTCCTGCACACTCCTACTGAGGTCCTGCACAGGTCCCATGATGTCCTGCACACTCCTACTAAGGTCTTGCACACGTTCCATGATGTCCTGCACACTCCTACTGAGGTCCCGCACACATTCTACGACGTCCTGCACACCCCTACTGGGGTCCTGCACACGTCCCATGATGTCCTGTCCACTCCTAATACGGTCCTGCACACGTTCCATGATGTCCTGCACACTCCTACTGAGGTCCTGCACAGGTACCATGATGTCCTGCACACTCCTACTAACGTCTTGCACACGTTCCATGATGTCCTGCACACTCCTACTGAGGTCTTGCACACGTTCCATGATGTCCTGCCCACTCCTACTGAGGTCCTGCACACATTCTACGACGTCCTGCACACCCCTACTGGGGTCCTGCACACGTTCCATGATGTCCTGCACACTCCTACTAAGGTCCTGCACACGTTCGATGATGTCCTGCATACTCCTACTGAGGCCCTGCCCACATTCTACGACGTCCTGCACACCCCTACTGAGGTCTCACATAGTCAACCGACACTTCAGCACATCCTGCGACGCCTTCTTATCGATGGTGCGCTTTGAACGAATACGCGCCGCGGTCAAGTACATCAACCCGCACAGCGTCCTCTTCCGAGCCGGACGTTCAAAGTACACCACCCTGGAGAGCAAGGTGTTTATATGGAGTCTGAGAAAACAATGACTGATAACGAAAAACCCACCATTTTCATAAACTATTTTTGAGAGGCCGGTTTCCGAGTTTCAAACGCCCGTTAGGGGGCCAGAAGTCATTATGGTGAGTTCTGACAATTATTTATTTTCGTCATTCCCGTGGCCGATTACCTCTAGTCACAAATTTTCGAGCGATTTGGTCCACGCCTTCCAAAAAAATGGTTTTCGACGGACGGAGGTGGAGGCGGAGGCGGAGGCGGAGGCGGAGGCGGTGGCGGAGGCGGTGGTGGAGAACGTTTTTGCGTACTTTGAGAGGTCATAACTTTAGAAAGCGGGGACCAGTTGGGATGAAAAGTTGCACACATATGTAATTTCTTGCAGCGCGTCGAACAGTGTACAGCTCATACCTCTGTTGACGGTATGAATAGGTGATCTCATTGTAGGGCATCCGCG